>OZ010579.1:14902956-14965456 GCA_963932145.1 Acanthosepion lycidas
ATACCAGCTGGGAAGCTCGTTCTCATTCATGGACGGATGCATCAAATATAATTGTGAATGTCACTCCGATGGATCCTGGGAATGTCCAGAAGATAGGGCGGAAGATACCTGCTATGGGTCACGAGGTCGACAACTCACAACCGATTATCAGACGTCTACGAGCGAGAAAAGTGAGTTCTCCTTTAAATTATGCCAATAAATTATCGCATATGACAGAAATATAACTTTCGTTGCACATCACAGTCGCCATAATAGATTCATTAACAACATTCGGATGATTTTTGCAGCTCATATAATAACCATGGTCGTTGCTGTCGGAACACAGTTAAGTCATTGTACAGCAGAAGGCAATCAATACGCAGTCGGGTTTCCATTCTCTTTCACCGAGGGATGCTTCAAGTTTAACTGTGAGTGTCATTTGGATGGTTCCTGGGAATGTCCATCAGAAAATTCAGAATATATATGCCCACTTCAACCAGGACAGGCGATAATACGAGGTAATTCAAAATCTTTTATTTACACGCATGCTACTTTTATATTTAATTCGTCATATTACGGGTTTATTAAGGTAGGATTTATTATATATTTTAAAATTTCATTTGATCAAATGCTTATGTTGGTTGATTCATTTTCTACAATTTATCAACACTTTTCAGGTTATTTAAAGCTAGAAAACAGTTTTAGATTGTAAGATTTTTTTTCGAATTAATAGTGGTTTAGTGATGCAAGCCTTACTGGGGAGAAGATGTGGATTCATACCTTTTCCCAAGGGTATTTGCATGTAACAAAGCCAACAGGAATTGAAACTAGGCTCTCCGATTAAAAATTCCAACCCATTATCCATTACACCACCCGCACATCCAAGCTTACAGCACTTAATATTCCAAAGTAGTTACTCATCTAGCTACTGACCAGACTCAACGTTGCTTAACTTCCGTGATCATATGTTTCAAAGTGATATGGCTGTAAGCCCTAATAGTCAATAGGTGATTATAAGAAATGGGAATTGTTTTTTGGCCATCCGTTTGTAACAGGAGCTGTGACGACTTGTTACAGCCGAGGAGGAAAACTTTCAAAGTAAATAAATTGAACATTTTCCAAAGATATGAATGTTTTTTTTTAAATTCATATTTATATAAAGCACCACATAACTCACAAAAGAGAAAGAAAAAGAGAAAAAAAATTCTAATTACTTGTATACAGATTTAGATACTTAGGCGTAGTGTGTGTGTGAGAGAGAGAGGGAGATAAAGAGAGAGAATAATGCCACGTGGTGGTGTGAAATTAAGAAGTCTGCTTCTCGAAAAGCGTTCTGTTGTTACCACTACTACATCCCGGAGCAGAAGAGAGCAAGAGTATTTATTGTCTCTTCCTTTTATTGTTATGAACAGCGCTACCTATCAGGCGTCCTGGCAAACAAGTTGAGATAATAACTACACTTACGTGTATAGAAAAATGGCCAGTTCATTCTATGCCTCCAGGAAGTATTTAACTGTATCTTTATCGTTGCTTTATCGTTACAAAAGTATGATTAAACAAAAAATGTAGTTTTTCCACAATATATGGCGATGTAAATGATTTTCAACAGTTGTTTGTATATTTTGAATATCTCATGCATCGTATAAAATGAAATTAATTATCTTCAGTATATCCTGATAATGATTGCTATCAACTTAAACTGGTTGTAGAGCCTTAAATTTCGCCAGCCACTTTTGACATGTTCGACCATTCACATCACCTACTTCATAAAGTGTACAGATCTTTTTTAACGTTTAAACTATGTTTTTACTATAATGCCTTCAAGAATTTTCACGTTTCATACATCCTTCTCAATACTCACTTTCCAGAGTCCATAATCGTTTTCGAGGTTTTGTGGATGATGATTTATTTTCCACTGGGCAATTTCTTCCCACAGACGGGACGTTACAAATCTATCGATATTCTATTGTTATTTTCATGACAAATGTTCAGATGGATTCCATTCTTTACTTTCACCTGTTCAAATCTTTAGAGCTAGGACACACCAAACCACTTTCATGGAATCTAACCCAGTAATTTCCTTCGTGTCCAAGATATAAAAAGAAAGAGACACTCAGCTTTTCCTCGAGAATTACTTCCCTCTGTTTTCTATAAATATTTTATAGGTAATTGTTCTGATGTGCTTTCCCCTTTGGTACATCGACTTCATGAATTTAAGTGCATTGCTAGACTGGCAGTAAGATCGCGTCATTTTGCTGTTGTAATTTCTCTATGTAACCGTAAGTTCCATGCTAATAATTTCTTCTCTCACATTTCTCGCTTCGGGAAGCTTTTCCAATTTCCTGCTTCCCAGGTTAAATATGACCTTCAAAAACTTAAATGTCAGTCGTCATCTGTTTTCTTAAATCCTGTTCAGTTTTATCTCCCTCCAGTCAATCATTTCTCCGTTTCTTTCACTCTTAGTAACCTCTTTCATCTTAATGGCTTATCGCCTTGCTTGGATGGAAAGATTTTTTTAAAAAACTGCCTTTGTGAAGAGACTCCCACGTGGTTGCTTCCAGGAATACTTCAATCTTGACCTCTTCATGTCAAAGGCCAATCGTTATATTTTCTCCTTATCCACATAATCTTAATTTCTTATCACATTTTTTTCCATTCATACCACACTCCTTATTCAACATCACCATTTTATTGACTGTAACCTTTCACCTTGAGTGATTTTCAAGCCTTCTATTGAGTGAAATTGACATGAAAAATATGAAAATGTTTGTTGTTATGGAAAAAGTAAGTAACCTACCTAACCAGCTTCTGTAAAGGAATGACAGAACAGAAAGAAGGGGGATAGTGTTTGCTAATTGCTACAAACGATAGGAAGTTGCAAAGATTTATCACATCCCTGCCGTCCTGGAGAAGGGTTTTTTTTTGTTTGTTTTTTTGTTTTTGTTTTTTGCAATTCATATATTTTATAACAACAGGTAATATTATTGTTATGAAATGCCACGTTCTACTGATTTCTACTTCGTGTTTTTTGTCTTTTCTTAGTTTCTCAAATGTTTTCAAAGATGTGTTTTTGTTGGCCGGTGCTGCAACATCTATCAGAAGACATGTAATTTTAACAGGTTTTATTATTTATTTATTCTCTTCCCTTATCTTAACTACGACTTTCATAACCATGGCGATGCGAATGATTTTCAATGGTTGGTTTGTATATTTTAAATATCTTATGCATCGTATAAAATGCAATTAATTATCCTCAATATACCCTGATTCGATTGCTGTCAATTCAAATTGGCCGTGGACCATCGTTAAATTTCGCAAGACACTTTTGACATGTTCGACCATTCACATTACCTTCTCCATAAAGTGTACACATCTACTTTTAACGTTTAAGCTACATTTTTACTATAACACCTTTAAGACAAGAATTAATTCACGATTCATACCTCCTCTCTTCTCCATGTATCATACTGTATGTTATAAGTATTACAGATCACATAGGCACATTTCAAACTTTTGTTGTGCTGTATATATTCAGGATAAGGATTTCACAGTTCTCAATAACTTATAATCTTATATAACGCTAAGAAGTGTTTGTCCCTTTACTTCCCTTCCCAGTTGCTCTACTGCCATCGCTAGATTGGTCATTTGATGTTTCCTTCTGGTACCTCTTGGTTTCAATATGTCTGTTTTATGCCAGATTCTCTAGGTCTTCTTTTTCCCATTATACCTTGTATAAATTCCAAGTATCTCTTTCTGATTTTAAGTAGAAGTGTCTTTTTTTTAGGTTCGCCGATTCCAGTAGCCGTGCTGAAAATTATTATTCTGTTTCACACCTCCTATAGTATTTATAGTAAAAAAAAAATCCATTTTATGTTTTCAGGTCCCAGCAAGAAAATGACCATTATCATCAGTGATAATCTGACATCGTGCATCGTCAAAGACAATGAATATTCGCTGAAACAGCCCTTCTCATTCGTAGAGGGATGCATCAGGTACCATTGTGAGTGCCATTCAGATGGATCCTGGGAATGTCCGGCAACTAAAGCGGAAAACACTTGCCGAGATGACAGAGACAGGGAAAGCAATAGGGATAATTATCGCATTATCAGGGGAGAAAGTGAGTTGTCTTTTTTTTTACTCCAAAGTAAGATTTTTTTGTCTAGACTTTTATTGTAGTATCATTTTTCGACAGTGTAATGCTTTGTATTTACTAAGTTGAATAGTTGAAATATCTAGATGTAAACGTAAGTTCTATGCTAACAGTTTCTTCTCTCATAATCTCACCAGTGTAAATCTCTTCCGGTCTCTTGCTTTCCAGTGAACTTTGATCTTCAAAGATTTAAACTTAATGTCAATCAGTATCTGTCTATATTTCCGAGATGAGGTATTATGTACACTATTTACATTATTCTGATAACTGACATCTATTAGACATGGCACGTGGAACTAGAAAGTCTACCCCAGTGAGCGAAATAAAGGGTTCAGTTTGACATTCCAACCACCTGAAGAAGGCCGGAGCGTACAACGGCCAAAACGTTGTAATAAATATGGCGACAAAGATGAGAACATGAGTCCGAATAATGTAAATAGTGTTAATGTCAATTGTTATCTTCTGTCTTCTAAATTCCTGTTCATTTATTGTTCTCTCTCCTTAATAATATTTTTCTTTTTCTTATATTCTTTCACACTCAGTAACATCCTTGTCTTAGTGGCTTTATTGCCTTAATTGTGGTGAAATGATTTTTATAAGAACTGCAGCGGGAATTCCCTTTTGCTCTCTCTCCTATCTTCAAATATATTAACAAAAACGTTACGTCATTGGTATGGCCTGATGGTCTGAGAAGAAAACAGGTGAAAATAGAACATCTCCGACAACCACTCTTCCATCTTCGGAGACTTAAAACTATTCTGGCCGAGCTGTAACCGTTCAGTGGCGGACTAAATAACTTGTTTCTTTCAAATACTCAAACGCCAAGCTACTATAATTTCATCAACACTGTTCATGCTTTGATTTTATCCAGTTATTATGAACGGTTGCATTTTCAATGAGACTCAGCCTTTGAGTGTTTCTTGGTTCTCAAGTTCACTCAAGACCTCAAGCAGAACTCATATATACAATCCATTGCGACTGATGCTAGAAAAATGAGTGGCTCATTCTCTGGCTCCAAACCATGACTCTGTTTGGCCTTTCGAGCAGGACAAAATATAAGTACAACCAACTTAAATTGACACTGAATAACCCACGAGCGGTTAAAGGGCTGTTAAATACATCAAACAAACAAACAAACAAACAAAAAACAAACAATCCAATAAGTATCTGATTCCTTCTGTTATGTTTTATCTTTCCAAGATTCAGATTAAACCAACTATGGAATATTACAGTCCTATCTGGACTGGGGCTGCACAATCCTAACTCCCTGATACAGTTTCTAATCATTTATACGGCCTTGTGGGTGATGGCATATTTTTCCACTCTACAATCGTTCCCAAGCAGGCCGGTCGCTATTTATGACAAACATTAAGCTGTTCTCTAATCTTTAATTCCACTAGTTCAGACCTTTACAGTAAGGATACACCATGCTATTTCTACGGAGTCGAATTACCTTTAATTTCCTTGTGTTTGAAATGTAAGGAGGGAGTTCCATTCAGACATATAACTGCCAATGCAGAACATAATCCCGCGAGGATGCTTCACTGAACTAATTAATCTTGACCTATTCAAGTCATGGTTAGTTATCATCTACCTTCCTTATCTTCGCAATATTCATTTTTTGCTCCCTTCCCAAGATGGAAGACTAACAAACCTATGTGATGGGATTAAAAAAAACACTCTACACGAAACGTGAAAAATGTTCAGGATCATTGTCGTAAATTATTAATGTGACTGTCACACAGCAGACAAGAACCCCCAGTCTCCCTCCTGACTGAGTAGACCCAAGAGAGAGTGTCTACTCACATATGAACAGTAAGGTCCCTTCTGATGGCTAGATGCTTTTCGGACAAACCCTATAAGAAACAAAGCAAAATAAATAGCGTCAAATACCTTTTTTTTACAAATAGTGAAAGGAGATTGGCGAAAAAGTCACACTAGTGCTTTAAAAATATGTAATCAGTCCCGAACAAGAAACAAGAAAGTCTTATATGGTTACGCAGAGGACAAATGAAAAGAGAATCGGATTCCTTTAACTTTGCAGAAAAAAAGAAATTAAATTTAGTTATAACAAAATATTTAAAAAAAACAGAAAAAAACCTTAATAGTAAAAAAAAATGAGGTAGTAAAGTCCATCATAAATGAAATACAGACAACTGAAATGATACGACAGAGTAAGGAACGTCAAATTTAGTGGGAATTATACAAAAGGAACGTCTATTTAGTGGGGATTATACAAAAGGAACATCTATTTAGTAGAAATTGTGCAACAAACTTTAGTTTGACCACACAAAGAAAAGATAGCAGCACAAGCTAAAAGTTGATTTTCTAAAATAAGTAGAATAATATATTCTACGAGTTTAAGATTAAGTTCTAGATTAAGGCTAAACTGTGTGACTTTAGACGTAGAAAGCGGACCATAGAAACGAAGGAAAGTGAAAATTGAAAAAAATACTTCAAACTCTTAATGAGATTTGCGAAGAAACTGATATTTCAGGAATCTTCCTGCCACTCACTCTCGGCATGAAAGAAGAGGAGACTGAGGGGAACGGCAATTCACTAGGAATAATGCAAATGGTGTTGATTCAGTTAAACAAATAAATGGTATGAGCAGAAACCATTGGGAATAATAAAATATTATCAGAGATGAGGAAATAAACTCCAACAAATCAACTGGAACGGACAAAGAACTCAGACCTAGTCGAAACATTAAATATAAAAATAAACGCTGAATAATGGAAAGACACTAACAGACCACAAGCTGCAATGAAAATTGCAAGGAATTGGCTGAGAGATTCAAAATTTGTAGAAAATGACAGTGACGATCGTGTCCATAATTGCTATGCACTGGCACCTTAATGGTAATAACAATAATAATTTGTTTGTGATATCTGAGTACAGGGCCAAAGATTATAAAATTTTAAATATTAATAATAACGCTAATACTACTAACTACTACTACTATAATAATAATGATGATGATGATGATGATGATGATGATGATGATGATGATGATGATGATGATGATGCATAAAATACTTTTTGTAGCTGACATAAGGACGATGGTAGTAGCCGTTGGAACAGAAATAACTCATTGTACAGCAGAAGGTAATCAGTATCCGGTTGGACGTCCATTTTCCATCACAGAGAGCTGCTTCCGGTTTCATTGTGAGTGCTTCATCAACGGGTCATGGAATTGTCCATCTGATCGTGCGGAATACATATGTGAACATCAGCAAGGAGACACAGTTATCAGAGGTATACGAGTGTATATTTTATCATTTCGTCAAGCGAGGAAAGCCTCATTGTCCTACGATTGCAGTAGTTTTTAATTAAGTTACCCTACTTATGCAAATAAGCTTGCATAAAATATCTTGGGAGATTAATTCTAATTCTGAAAGACGTTCTTGCACTTGCGACTTTAACATCTTGCAAACTTTGTTTCCTATTTTAAGAACATATTTCCAGCGAAATTTCCATTATTAAATAAAAAGTGGGTGAGGATTTTAAAAAGTTATTCAGTTAACATTGATTATTAAACGGCGTTCGTTGCTTTCGTCTCTTTTGCCTAATCAAAATTTGTCTGGACAAAGAAAAGTAGTCAATGTTTTTTTTTTAATTGCTTTTTAAGAGAGATGGAACCAGAGTTCTCTCTTAATTGTTTTCAAATACAATCAAAGTAAGAACAAATAAGATTAAATGTTCAGCTTATCTTTCCCATTTCGAAGTTCCGAAGATATGCCGTCCGTTCGTCAGGGAGTTAGATATTAAAAATGAATTTATTTTCTGATATATATTTCTTAAAAGACGAGTGGACTGTGAAGCTTCGAATCCGGAAAATAAATTAAACATTTAATTTTATTTGTTTCTATCTATCTATCTATCTATATATATATATATATATATATATATATATATATGTATGTGTGTGTATGGGTGTGTGTTATATATATATATAAATATATATATATGTGTGTGTATGTAAGTATGTAATTCATATATATATATATATATATATATATATATATATATAGATAGATAGATAGATAATATCAATATAATTTTGTCTGTTCTCATTTCTTTTATCAGTATATGACTCGGAAATTTTCTCTTGTTTCTGATGACAATGAAAATATAATTGTCTGTTACTTTAACTTTGAAAAATTAAACGATAGTATATATATATATATATATATATATATATATATATATATATATATATATAATTAATTTTAGATTTCAAATTATTTTAAATTCGTAGATAAATATATACTATTTTTTTTAATTACATTAGTAATATAAAATATCAAAAACATTTTTGGCTATTTTATAATTATAATGTAATTAGAAAATTAATATATATTTATCTGCGAATCCAGCCTTTCAGTATTTATTGCTAATAAAAGTTTACATAATATTAACACGTTCGTAATCTTCTTTAGAAGCAAAACCCGTCTTTTGTAGAAATGATATAAGCAAATCAAACTAATTCCATCTATCTTAAAAAATGTAGATATTAAAAAGATGTTTAGAATTAACACTAATTCATTATAACAGGGATCGGTAATCTACGGCACGCGTGCCACACGAGGCACGCCAAACAATTTTCAAAGGCACGCAGCCGCAAATGACATAATAAAGTCCGAACCATTAACTACTACAATGCAAAGATATTTAGTTGTTTCAATTTTAATATATACTAAAGTATATATACTATATATTACTATATAAAATATATTGTAGAACAGGTATATTGACCTAGACTTCTGTAAAAAATACGTATGCTGTTGGCACACTGAATGATTTTAAAATCCTAAGTCGGCACATATTTAGCAAACGTTTGCCGACTCCTGCACGATAACAGTTTAAATTAAGATATTGTTAATCTCAATATTGCATTTCAGTTACGGTTTACCAATATTAAACCAATTTTTATAGTTGCAAATTTGTATGTCAGCCCGAAAATATATGCAAGGAATAATGAAAAAATATCAACAATTCTATGTGATCTATTATAAGTGATGGTGAAAAGCACTGATTTTGATTTTTATTAATTGATATTTATATAATTCAAACTCATTGTATTATTTCATGTCATTAAAAATATATTGTTTGCTGATTTTGTTTTTAGCTCCAAGCAAGAAAATGATGATCGTGATGAGAGAAAATGCGAGGGCTTGTAACGCGAAGGGGCACGAATACCCGTTAGGTCAGCCTTTCTCTTACACGGAAGGCTGCTTCAAATATCTCTGCGATTGTCATGTCGATGGATCATGGAAATGTTCTGCAGATAAAGCCGAAGATATATGCAAACAAGACCGACAGTTAACGACTGTTGAAAAAAGTGAGTTCTCTTGTAAGCAAAATTTAAAACAGCCATTCCCCTTTCATATTGGCGCGAAACAATGGTTAGTAGAGGTTTGTTCTACTACCTTTCCATCCTCTAAGAAATTGGCATCTTTCTAGGTGATGAAATGGTGTAAGTGGTTGCTATGTTCTTTCAGAGAATTGAAATTCTTCCCATTGTGAATTTTGTAGAAATGGTAATCCGAATGTGCGAAGTCAGGTGATGTCTGTAGGTTTAATTGGACATCCCAGCCAAGTTGTATCAATTTCTGCTGCTTCTGCAAATATATAGAAGGTCTGAAGTTGTCTTGGTGGAAGACTACATTTTTTGATTGGACAATTCCAGACGATTCTCAGAAGAGTATATGGCTGAATTAAAAGAGCTTGTAATTTACACAATGCTCTCTGTCAAATCCTATCAGATACACAGCAACATCTTCGGATGCTGACCATCTTTTCATTTTATCCCCATAACATTATTTCATTCCACATTGTGAAGAATCCATTTTTTATCACCTGTGTTCTTTCTTTCCAAAAAGGGGTCCTTTCTGTTACGTTTGAACAGTGAAGAGCAGATAGAAATGTCGTCCATCACATATTTTCTTTAAATCATGGGGTATTCAAGCAAGGTAGCGAATCGTATATCCAAGTATTTTCTAACGCCTAGTAACACTCATTTGATATGTGGAATATTTCTGCGATACCCCGTGTTGGTTGATCTAGATTCTTTTTAATTAACGTTTCAATTTGATCATCATCAACGACTACACATCTGCTGGATCACTCTCGCTCTTCAATATCAAGATTTCTATTTCTGAACAGAGCGAAACATTTACGGACGATACTCTCAACTATGGCATCATTTCCATAAACGGCACATAAGTTTTTTGTTGTTTATACAATTTTTTTTTCATTTCTGGTAATAAAATGAAAGGGCGTCTCATTTTCCTCCATTTTCACTTTTAATGTAAAAACATTTAAAATTCACAATCCACACACGAATTGCATAGAAAGTTCTGTTTAAATGCCACCTATATACAAAATAGATTTTGGACAAACAATGAAACGAAATCAGATATTCAAATGTTAGAAAGTTTTGTTCAAACTCAATAAATAATGAATTAATTTATGCAAGTACCTTTTGCTCTGCTTTGCAGTAGGTTCTGTAACAAAATCTTGACCAGATGATTATGCTAATGACAATCAGTCTTTGGAGCCGAGAAAGTAGAATTCATATCTTTTTCACATCTGACAATAGAGTTAACTCTGTCTGTCTGTCTGTCTGTCTGTCTGTCTGTCTGTCTGTCTCTCTCTCTCTCTCTCTCTCTCTCTATATATATATATATATATATCATTCTATGACTTCCGTTAGTCCGTCTGTCACACCCGCTAAAATAGATATACATTGACCGATCGAAAACAAATTGTGGGGAGAAGTGCAAACAGGTAAAGAGGGGGATACAAATTACAGTTGGTTTTACTCGGGTGCATAGCTTACTACAATAAATTTTCCTTTTTTTGGAAAAATTAAAAGTTTTATTATTTAACCTACAAAATACTTATTTAATGAAAATGAAATATTGTTTTTTTTGTTGTTTTTTTTTTGCCCATCTTTTCTTTAAGTTTTTATATATACAAGAATCTAGTTTCTAGTTCGCCCTGCGTTTACAGAAATTATTAGGTTGGTGCAAAAAATAATAACGTAATAATGTCGTTTTTTGACGTATTTTTAACGTTAAAAACGACATTATTACGTCATTATTTTTGCACCAACCTAATATAAACATATCACAAGGCCAAAAGCTTCCAAAATTTGAGATTTGACTCCAGAAAGAAATATTTACTCATGGCCACTTGTATGTTTCAAGCTAAACAGTAAAGATATCTTAGAATTACTCTTCGTTGTTAAAAAAGAAAAAAAGAAATTTTCTTAAAAAATATTGTTTAACTTGAAGTCCTATAAAATTAAATTTAAAAGATCATTAAAACGCGAAATAGGATTTTTCTCAAAGTATTTTTCCAATCAAATCAACTTCTTCAAATTTTATCGACTGGTTTGCAAAGAGTTTGGAAATCTCGAGATAAGCGATAAGTTCATCAATACTAAATATTGTGAGGATTTCAACACTCGTAGATAAAAATGCTGGATTGCTCATGCCGAAAAATATAACAAATAAAATTGTGCAATGAAGTAGGTTGTGCCGATTATACAATAACACGATACTTGCATCTTTACTATTTAACAGTTTATTCTCTCCAATTTGTCGTCATTTACCCTCAACCAATTTGTGGCATGCGAGCTGCCCCGAACGTTTATCGTCCGATATATGGCCCTTTCATTCCCTGTCAACGATGTGTGAGAGACTTACTGAGATTGCTTGGGACTATTATTTATATATCCACCTGCCATCCTTGTCGTTCTCACACTTTCAATAGCAAATATAGGTGTTAGGCCGCATACTTCTTCATTCGGTGGCCGGGACTAACCGCGAGCCAATCCGATAGTGTACCCGATTTTTTGATGTTTAGAGATAAAGCATTTCCGACATAATAACACTACTAAAAAACACTACTAATAAAATTAGTTAATTAGTCATTTTTGGACGGTACTTGATAACTGTTTGTTTTTGTTTTTTGTTGTTTTGTTTTTGTGTATGTTTGTTTAAAATAAAACACTGCTGCTATGCTTGTAGTAATAATTAAAATGATTTTTGCAGCTCATACAAGAACTATGGTTGTTGCAGTCGGAACACAAATAAATCACTGTAGAGTCGACGGCAGACAGTATCTTGTCGGACATCCATTCTCCTTCGAAGAAGATTGCTTTCAATTTAACTGTGACTGCTACTCAGACGGATCATGGGAATGTCCTGCTGAACGATCGAAATATATCTGTCAACTTCTGCCAGGCCAGAAAATAGAGCGAGGTACTTTTTATCTTTTTTTGAGCATCACATATTGTATTTATACTTTCCTTCGTCCCAATGCCCTCTGGTGTTAACAACATTCTGGATTATTGCTCTCCAGTTGTTAAAATCTATAGTGTTTTTCTTTTTTTGTTTTGTTTTTACAAAAAAAAAAGACACAGTATCTGCAGCCATTTCTACTCATCTTCGTACAACTCCAGGTAGCCGAGTTTTGAATTGAGAGTTGTTGTTGTTTCTAGACTGGTCACCAACCACGGCTAGAGAGTTGAGTCGGTTATGCTATTTAACCCATAGTTGGTGGATTGTAGGGAAGGAGAAATGGATTCATACCTTTCCCAATGGTATTTCAGCAAAACTAAATGTAACGAAGCCGACTGGATTTCAAACACCGATCGATAATTTCGTGTTCCGAGACGCTGGCCATTATATTGTCTGCACATACTTTATTACTTTTTATTAAATAGATTTCACCTGTTATTCTGTTCATTTAATTGTTATTGTTTTGCGTTTTTTATCACCATCGTCAGGTAGTATTATATTCTACGACTGTTAATATAAGAAGAATGAATCGATTTAAATGCCCTATCCATAGGAGCCGGTCTTGCATGAACAACGCCTTACAGATTAGGCAATTAAAGTTAACAATCAGATGTCATTCAAATTTAATTCATATATTCACATTATCTAAGGCAGTGGTTCTCAATTTTTTTTTTTTTTTTTTTTTTGACCCATTGACCACTTTTACTCTTAATTTTCTTTTGTTTTATGGACCCACATAATCATTCGATGAAAAAAAAGCTTATTTTAATTTTTTTACTAATAGATAAGTTTAGGAATTGTATTATAGAAATAATATATATATATATGTTTCCTTTATATACAATCCGTATGTAATTTATATATTAAATTAATTTTATTATTAATATTTTTAATATTTTATATTAATTAATTTATATTAATATACTAATATTCTATTTTATTAATATTTAAAATTAATATTATTTATTATTAATATATTAAATTAATTTATATAATAAATTATCATCTTTATATAATTTTCCTTTATATATATAATCCTTCCTTTAAATATTCTTCTCGGTTTTTATTCAACTTTTACAATCAAAACATCCGGCAGAGTAAAAGGGACGCTAATTTACACTTGATCTCGTTTTCTGCTAGTTTTAGAGTTGATTTTCTATTTTTAGTATTTTAATATGGCGTAGATTACTGTAGAAATTCCAATTCTCAGTTGTAACAACCGCGTTCCGAAGAGAAATTGCTCTATGGACCACTAAAATATAACCATAGCCCCATATTTTGCTATTTTTTTTTGGTGTGTGTGTGTGGACCCTAGTAATGTTACATGGACCCTCAACACCCATATGGACCCTGGTTAAGAACCATTCTGTCTAGGTCTTACTCCACATTAATGAGGTTTACGACTACGGAGGTATGCTGAGAAATTCTCATCCTGACTTACTTCACAAAATTTGAAAGAATATATATATATATATATATATATATATATATATATATGAAAGGGGCAGAAGCGAAAGATAATAAAAAATACTCACTGTATAGGGGGAAATGAAAAAAATGAACACGATAAATGATAAATAAAATATTCTTTGATCCACCAATTTGGGGTAATTCTTTTCTCATCCTGGCTTTTCCATTTTTCGGCAATCTTTTTGAGTGTGCCAGACAGCTAGGCAGTGTTTCGGGGAAGGGCCATGATATCAAATAAATTGTCTCGACCTCAGGTCGCTTTCTCCAGAAGGTTGACTTATTCTGGAGAAACTTTCTTTATAGCAATTGCTTCTTGATAAATTAAGAAAACACATTTTACGAAGTGCACAATGAAAAAATAGCTAAGTATCCAGCTTTTGGTACTCAAAAAACACTTTTCTTTTCTTTCTTTTTTTTCCATGGGCTTGTTTTTGTTCAGACATCTTTTCAGAAATCTTTTTTTGACTTTTGGCAAGGAAAGAAAAAAAATGAATACTGTAACTGAGTTAAGTTGAGTTACAGTTAAGTTGGCGGGCCGGACTAAAATCCTCCGCTAGCCGATTTTTGTCCGGCCCGCCAACTTAATACTTAGGTACTAATTAACTAATTAATTTGTGGAGCAAGTGGCAGAAAAATATCAGTTGGAGTTAATCGACTTACAATTTTGACGAATTTTCTAAATCAAAATTTCATTCTGAATCCACTGCTGACTTCTACAATAAAATATGTTTAGCCAAGCGGAAAATTTAAACGCCTATTGAATAATGTGAAAATGATGGTATTATTTAGAAGTACATATACTTTTGAACAACTTTATTCGAAAAGTCGTTTTTATAACAAGGTTTGATGATGAACACCTGGATAACGTTTTGCTCATGTCATCGACAACTATTTCGTCCGAGGTGGAGAAGTTATTGAACAATACGCAGAAACAGATGCCTCATTAAATAATTTTCCATTTCTAACTATTTCGTTTGTAGTAATGAATTTCCATTTTTTGTTGATTATGTTAACTGTTATCCTGTTATCCTGTTATTCATGCAGTAAAATAAAGAATCTTGTTTAAATAATATAGCATTAACTTCTTTGTTTTATTTTTAAAACCTCCAGACTAAGATGGCCTTCTGAACGGAACGGTCTGAGGCCGACACAATTTATTATAGTACATTTGATAACTCCTCCGAGACAATGCATAGCTTTCTGGCCCGCGCTCTGCCAAAGTTTGCCGACCACTGTCATACAGCACGCAAAGGGGGATATGTGGTTTTTAAACCTCTATGGGGTTTGATCTAACCTTCCTTGACGTTGACATCCCTAATTTTTGTCTATCATCTTGGGTTCTCCAAGTTTCTAACGAGGATACATTTTCTTTTTCTCCTTTTTCTTTTTCTCTTTTTCTTTTTTATAATTGATGCTTAGTCCTTTCTTCCCGCTTTTCCTGACTAGGATTTCCTGCAGTTTTCTCTCGGTGTCTGCCATCAAGACGATGTCATCTGCGTATCTTGTACCCATCACTAATAAATCCGGGTAGAATTTCTAGTTCTCTTTAGATTGACACGCTGTATAGAATAATTTTCGGATCAGTAAGACTATATTTGCTAAGTTTTTGTTTTACTTGTTTAAAGTATTTTGTTTTATATCCAGGTCCCAGCAAAAAGTTTACCATCATTGTCAGCGATAACGCTAGATCTTGTGTTGCCAGAGGAAACGAATATCAGTTAGGACACCCATTCTCGTTCATGGATGGATGCATCAAATATAATTGTGAATGTCACTCCGATGGCTCATGGGAATGTCCGGCAGATACGGCGGAAGTTATTTGCCAATATGGCCAGGACATACATCGAACAATTGGGGTGCATCGCACGGGATTAGAGACTGGGCAATCTCGATGTAAGTAATTGAACCTCTGCCTCAACATTTATAAATCACTAATTATCTATTTTTTATTTGCTGGAGACAGTTTTATTTTCTCTCTTACGTTTGCGTCGGAATGACAAACGCCTTACTTAGTAGAACCCCGTTTATCTTTAATATACATAAAGGGACAAAATTTCGGTAATCGGACATTTGGCCGAAGGACATTTAGCCGAAAATATAGTGGCGTACTTACATGTATATCACAATCTTTATCGTAATGTGCTACATATATTTATATTTATTTACTGTATTAATTTATAATTTTTCGTTTTTTTAACAGGTTTTTTAAAAACTATTCTGTATGTATTATATTTTAATTCAAATATTAGGTTGGTGCAAAAATAATGACGTAATAATGTCGTTTTCTGACGTTAAAAAATACGTCAAAAAACGACATTATCACGTCATTATTTTTGCACCAAACTAATACTATGTGAGAAAACGACATTATTTTTGCACCAACCTAATATTTATTTCAAGTGAAATAAATATGAAGTAAGATTGCCGAAATATCAAATAACTGAATAAAATGCTATACAATGAATAATTGGTTACTTAAAAACTTTCTTTGTTTACTATAAAGCTCACACACGAACCATAGATGTAGCGGTTGAGACACCGTCAAGGCATTGCATAGTGGAAGGCAAGCAGTATCCTAGCGGACGTTCATTCTCATTTACGGAAGAATGCTTCAAATTCAACTGTGTATGCCATTCTAATGGATCATGGGAATGTCCCTCAGAACGCTCAGAATATGTTTGCCCTCTTGAGCCCGACCAGGTTATTGTCAGAGGTAAGATTCTTTGCTGGTTTTAATGTATAACACCTTGAAAACTAAAATGAATTATTTCATTGCGTTAACCTCACCGAAGAGCGTCATATAGTCTACTGTTTTATTAACAAATAATAAACAAAGACAAACATCTTACCACCTAACTCCCCAGATTGCAACGTCCTTGATTATTATGTGTGGAGCGCAGAAGATCGAGAGACCAACAAATCCTCGTAACACCAAAGATGAACTGAAGGCAAGGGTCCCAAGCAGAGACATAAGGTCACAAATGGCTTCATGACTTTTTCCATTGATCATTTTTGTAAAAAACACAAAAACAAAATAAAAAAAAAACATAACATCAAACACATTTTACATAGATAAATGTAATTGTGAGTAGAATTTTTTGTGTTTCCTTAAGGCATGGGTTATCAAGAATCCCTTTAATGAGTCTATCGGAACCATTTCCATTCAACTCGAGGGCTCCAACTACAACAGGAATTATTGATGTCCTCATGTGCCACATTTTTTAGATTTCTATTTCAAGGTTCTTGTACTCTGATAGCTTTTTGAAGAATCACTCGATTAGTGCGGCTAATATGTACATTGGTAACTATAAAAAAGTCAATTTTCAATTACTATGGGGTTAAACTGAAGAATGTTTACCGCACTAATCGAGTATTATGTATGCACTAATCAAATTTTGGTAGATAAATAATTTAGAGAACTAATCGAAAACGCATTAATAAAAGGGATGCATGTATTACAATCTGCAGGGACTGACATGTCAATAAGACGTCCCATTCTGTTTTTGTGGTCTTTGATCACAATGTCTGGACGATTAGCTTTGATTGTTCCGTCTGTGTGTTTTGTAAAGTCTTGATTATTATTATTATTATTATTATTATTATTATTATTATTATTATTATTATTATTATTATTATTATTATCTTGAAGGTCCCAGCAAGAAAATGAATATCGTTTTAAGTAATAGCATGGGGTACTGCGAAGCCAAGGGTCATCAATATCCTCTTGATCAGCCATTCTCATTCACGCAAGGATGCTTCAAATACCACTGTAAATGCCACTCCAATGGATCATGGGAATGCCCAGCAGAAAAAACTGAAGACATTTGCCAACACGGTCGGAGAGAACAACCAACTGATACGCAACGAAAATGTTAGTAAAATATTTTGTTCTCTATATTTTTTATTTGTGGAAAAAAACGAATAACAATGATATAACTTTTAATTATTCCTTTTTTTCCCATAAAAAGAAAAATTAAAATAATTTGCATAAATACAACCTCCACTCGACGTCAAGTGACTTTATATTTTGTATAATTTATATTATCATTATTCGTAATGTTTAGTTAGCCACTATAGACTATTAATACTTGTACCTGACCTGATACAAATATGATACTAGAATATTAGATGTAAATCAAAGACGTTTATACGTGACGTTGATGTATCAAGCAAGCTAATGTATAAACTTTAACTCCATAATACTGTAATATTAAATTTAATAAGAAAGTTTTATATATGAAGTTGATTTATCTGGTAAGCTAATGTTTAGTCAGATGCAATAGACAGCCAGTACTTGTACCTTGCCTAACTCCATAATAATTCTTCTTGTCTCCCCTTAGTTAGCGCGACCTTTACGCCTTGCCAATACGTCACAAATAATGAACTATTCTGTTTAGATTGCGTGAAAGATGGAAAAGACATATCAGAGATATTTCATCTGTACCCGCTTTCTTCTTAAAATACGACCAGCATTCATAGTTATGACTGATATTGCAATATTTTGTTAAAGTTGTTAAGCTCATATATTTAACAATGTGGTAGGGGAATTTCTACGGATATTTTATTGTCGGAGAACTCGCCATGAGTTTATTCAATCATTGAATTAAAAATTAATATTCATCAGAAAATTCAAATGGGAATACCTGAAAATTTTAATAGTTGCTGTTATATTACATGAAATTAGAAGAAGTTTCTTCGTGATGTTCATGTAACTGGTAAGCTAATATTTAAGCAGTTGTTCTACCTCACCTAACTCTATAATACTGCAATAATAAATGTAACAGGATAGATTGATATATGAAATTGATGTATTTGGTAGGCTAATGTTTAGTCAGATGCTTTAGATCAGTGATAATCAACCTATTTTTCACCATAAGTCACGATGTTATCAACCACTTTCCAAGATTTTCCGATTCAAAAGATGCATTCCAAATAATATGCAAACATTATTGAAAATCTTCATTCTTTTCCATATTAGTACGTCTACATTTACATAGATTATTTTTTTATTGGCAAAAAAAACACAAGAGCTAGTGAAAAGAAAACTCAGCGTGACCTCTCAGTTGCGCCGACTGATGCACATTGCCGGTTGTGCCCCCTTGGGGAGTTCAAAAGTTAACATCTACCAATCTGTGGCCACAATTCCCCACCACCACCTGAAATTCTCCCCTAGTGGGGAATTTCCAACTGGTTGAGAACCCCTGCTATAGACTATCAGTATCGTAGCTCACCTAACGCCATAATACTTTGATATTCAATATGAATCGGAAAGGTGAAGTTGTATTTGGTAAGCTAATGTTTATTCTGATGCCATAGACTAGCAGTACTAGCTGAACTTTATCTTTTCGTTGTCTGGTACCCGGTGGCAAATAAGGCTTCCAGAGAACGTGTCCACTCTGCTCTTTCCGACGCTCACTTCCATGATTGGTGAATATCGAGGCTTCTGTAAGTGAATTGTTCCACAGGGTGGAGTGATTGACACACGCCCAATCTTTGTACGGTGAGTGTTTTCTGTCGAGGTTTTCTTTCTCTTAGACGACCAAGTGTGACTATGCAGGTACACCGACATTCGTGGCGTATAGCGCCACTACAGAACTCACTCTAAACATTTCACAGTAAACCTGGTAACATCATAACTCAAGCAGGACAGCGTGACTCCATAATACTGTAATATATGTAAGGTTGAGGTACTTGGTAAGCTAATGTTTACCCAGAGGCCAGAGACTACCAGCATTTGCAGTCTAGTACCGTAATAATGAAAAACGTAAATGGTGGTTTTATATGTCTTCAAAATGTTGCATCATCGCAAAAACTTCAGCATTTAGAAATTTAGAAGAGCCAATGATTTACAATTACGAAAACGTCACTGATTTATGTCTTTCGTTTTTTTTTTTTTGTTTTTTTTTGTTTTTTTGCCTTGTAGTTCATACCCGGAGCCTAGTGATCCCCGTCGGAACGAAATTGGAATTCTGTACGGCCCAAGGAAATAAATATCCACTTGGACAGGCATTTACTTTTACAGACAAGTGCTTCCTTTTCAACTGTGAATGTTACCAGGATGGATCATGGGAATGTCCGTCGGAAAAATCGCAGTACACGTGTCCATTGAATCCAGGCAAAAAAATCGTTCGCAGTACGTACAGAAATGTGTATATCTGTAAACTTTTTCTGGTCGTTTTGTTTCAGGAGAACATGAACATGACGAACGTGATGATTTCTGATTGACTTGTGCCGGTAAAACATTCAGTGAAAGGATATCCCCTCCCTTACCCTTCCTATAGAATCACAAAGAACTTTGCCAAATAACAAAAATACATCACTTGAAAACTTCCAATAATACCAACAATTAAAATGAATAGCACATGAAACTAGACAGGAACATAATGGGATCTAGGTAAATTGCTCGAAATCAATTGCTCGACAGTAAATTGCTCGAAATCAATTGCTCAAAATTGTTTTAAAAGAAACATTTTATAAATTTCAACTGACAAAAGCACTAACTTTCGGTCAATGAATACCTAATATTTTCTATATGGAAACGGTTAATCATGACATTACCTGATGAAGCATTACGAAAGTCTCGCAAAAAGATTCACCAAGCTTCACACAAAATTGGGTGCAGGTATTTTGCTCGAATTTGTCAGATAGCGTAAAGATCACAGAGCCGTTGCATCGCAACGTTCCAAACCTTCATGTAATTATTGACGGCAAGTAGATAACGCGAAATCGATTGACCTGTGAGCATTAACTGCTCACGCAACTCCATTGATCAATGTATGTTTGAAAACTTTGAGATGTTACCTACATACACATGGTGGGTAGAAAGAAACTCCCTATTTAAAATCGTTAATAACTTTAGCGATGGTCGATTTTCATAAAACCTGTTTTATTTGGACGGACACTATATTACTGGAAGTACAGTAGAGTGTTAAAATTCTACCTATTGCACATTTTCTTCCAATCTGGATGTTAATGGACGACCGCTTCTGTGGGTATCTACGACAAATACTGCATTCATCAGCTTGGAATCATGATTTCTGATGATTTTGGTATCTACTGAAGCACGAAGCCCATAAGCAATGCATTACCATCTTTCTAGCTGTACCACGAATTGTCACACACTTCGTAAAAGGGATGCTAGCTGAACACACCCAGGCAGTGTCAAGTGTTGTGTCATTCTTGATTACACTTGTCACTCTAAAAGAAAAGCAGAAATTAGTAATGAAATTCTACCACTTTATGGATCCCAATATCTTTTATTTCATATAAATGTGGTGATATTTTCAATAGTTATAAGTCATAGGGATTTTCTTTCCACCCACTCTGTACATTCATACCTGAATACGCTTTTAAGTCTCGCAAAATTGATTCAAGACAATGAACATAACTAAAACCCCTTTCTCCAATAACCCTTAAAATCCCGGCAGATGAAATCAACGATCAACAACTTTAAGATATTGTTTTCATTTCTGTCTATTACTATTACTTTAAACGATTTTTCCGCTGGATATTAAAGAAAATAAAATGTTGAATTAGTAAATAAAATCCACGAATTCCTTGTGTCTATATAGATATATATCAGGTCATCCCATAAGTTCTGTCCGAATTTTACCTTTTTGTTAAAATGAGCAAAATTTAAAGAGTATTTTATAATGTCTAATGGAGCTGAACATTATTATGTTTAGATGCATTTAAACTGATCAAATTTTATTTCAGAGAACAATAAGATTAAATTTTGTTTGATTAAAACCCTGCTAACATGGAAGTACCCAAGAATCATTTGAGGCACATAATGCTTTATGAGTTCAAGTAAGGAAACTCAGCAGCCGAAGCTGCTAGAAACATTCACTCAGTTTATGGAGAGGAATGTGTGAATGAAGGAACTTGCAGAAGATGGTTTGCAAAATTCAGAGGTGGAGATTTCACCCTTGAAGATGAAGATCGAACCGGACGTCCAATTGAGTTTGATGAAAAGCTTCTTGAAGCAGCCCTTGAAGAAAATCCTGCTTTATCAGTTGAGGAATTGGCAGTGGTTCTCAGTTCAAACCATACAACTGTTCATCGTCATCTTCAACAACATGGAAAAGTTCCTAAACTTGGAAAATGGGTGCCTCATGAATTGTCTGAAAACAACCTCAAATCCCGAGTTGACATCTGCTTTTCTCTCCATTCTCGCCAACTTGTTTCACTTTTTGTATAGACTTATGACTGGCGGAACTTGGTTGGGAGAAAATTCCTCATCCACCTTATTCTCCCGATCTTGCTCCTTCAGACTACCATTTGTTTCGTAGCTTACAAAATCATTTGGAAGAAACAGCTTTTGTAACACAGGAAGAGGTTAAAACTGACATTTATGAGTTCTTCGAATCAAAGCCAAAAGAATTTTTCAGTAATGGAATTAGTAAGCTTGTTAATAGATGGAAGGAAGTCATAGATAATCAGGGAAAATACATTGTTGATTGAATCTGTAATTAAATGTAACATTTGGTCACTTGTTTCCTTTATTCAAAATTCGGACAGAACTTATGGGATGACCTGATATACAATCGGCCAGTGATAAATGACACTACAGTATCTATCTCATTATTTTGTCCACAGGTCCCAGCAGGAGTATGACCATTTTGGTGAGTAATAAACTTGATGTATGCACTGTGAGAGATCAGGAATACCCGCTTGGTCAGCGTTTCTCCTTCTCAGATGGTTGTTACACTTACCAATGTGAGTGTCACTCAGACGGTTCGTGGGATTGTCCAGCGGATCAAGCTGTGGACAGATGTGGTCACACCAGAGACAGACAACCAACCAGAAAAGAAACTACAGAACAAAAGTGTTAGTATTTTGCATCATGTGTTTCAGTGAGCTTATTATGTATTAAGGTTTCGAAGATGAAGTTTCATTTTTAATTATTTTCTTTACTATCTCAGTTATTATTCATTTTTTCTATTACGTGTGAAAAGGCCACCAATGGCGGCCGTTAAGTTCGATGCTAAGTTATTACGTATTTATAGAATTTATATTACTATTATTATTAATAGTAGTAGTACTATTAATAATTTCATTCTCAAACAAGGTAATAAAGCGACTAAGAAACACTAGAAGGGTTACTGAATGTTAGAGAATATGAGAGAAAATACTATTAAGGAGAGAGAAAAATAAAATAAGAGGAATTAAGAAGACGGACGATAATGATTGAGGAAAGCAAGAAGCCGGAATAGAGTTTCACAAGCGAGAAGAATCTCTTAGCATAGAACTTACGCTTACGTATAGCCATTTCAAGTAGGAAATGATAAGACACTACATTGAAATTCATAAACACTTGGTACTAAAGAGGAAAGTTCATCAGGACAACTACCATGAAAGTATTTATAGAAAAGGCACAGGGAGACTACATTCTAGTGGTGGGGAAAGTGATTGAAGCTGAGATGCTAGGTCAGGACTAATAACATTGCAGATTCTTCTTTGTATTTGATCAATAATCACTAACTACACAGCAGGAGCACTACACTAGATAGGACGGCAATATTCAAAGCATGGAACAATGCTAATCTTATAAATGTGTAACATAGATTTCCAAATATATAAATAAAGGGAGACTATTCTGTAACATTCAATTGTCGATATAAAATACAAAAAAATACAAAAAAATAAAAATAAAAATATTATTTTACAGTTATTATTTAGCAAACATTATTTTTATGCAGAAATTAGTTATCTTATCAGTTCCTTTGTTTTAATATTAATACGATTTCCTTTTTAGCTTTTGAAACAAACATAGAAATAAATATACAAATTATTCTCGGTGTGAGCGCGCGGAGAAGATCCTTACACTAATACGAAGATGTCGATTAGACACGAAAACGTTTTATCTTCCAAATTAGAGCATTTTGACAGTTTTGCGCTAACGGAACTCCTGCTACAATATGCCGTTTTTGCTGTGTTACAGTAATAAAGCGTGGAAACAAAATGTATGACATATACATATGAAAAACCACTCCAGAGGGTAGTTGGGCTGTCTCTCAGATGTCACATGATCATGTTTTTAACGAAGGCTCCATTGACAGCACACACACACACACACACACACACACACACACACACACACACACACACACACAGACTGGCTGATGGAAACTGAGGAAATGCGGCGAAATGAAATGTGATATTTAATAATTAAATGTCGAAATATTTATTCCTCTTTCCTTCCGATTTAGTCACTGAGCCCGGAACAGAATCTTCGGTGTGGCATGTTGGCATGTTTTCTTGTTTAAGACTACCAAATCAAGTCTTCGAGTCTGGATTGGGGGATTTGCTTGATATCTCAAAATCCGAGATTTTTGATTCGTTATTTTTTTTTGGGGGGGGGGGTCTTTTAAATCTTAATTTGTTGTTTTAATTTCGATCGTAAGGTTCATGTTGTTTTGGCTACGACCATTCCACAATATCTACCTGTCGAAATCGGTACAATATCGATCTGCATAGTTATTTTCCAAGCGTAGCTTAAATGTAGCACAAGGCCTAAAGTATGCGGCACCCGGTGAGGATGGAACTCACTACTCATTCGTAATTTTTTCTAGCGAGACAAGCTTGCTAACCATTACACCGCCTCGGGGTGCTCCATCGATCTATATATTTGTGTAGGTGTCTTCATTGATTTTATTCATTTTATTCATTTTATCCTATTTATACATTTTCTCTTTCTTATCAGTTCTTCTTTCTTTCTTTCCTTGCTTCTTTTATTCTTATCAAATATTACCTTCCTTTTTTTTTTTTTTTTGTTTACCTGCTTTATTTCCTTTTAATTTCTGTTTTCTAATACTTTTCAGTTACTCTTTCTTTTTATTTATTCTTTCATAATCTATGTTCTTTCTTTCTTTCTTTCTTTCTTTCTTTCTTTCCTTTCTCTATCAAATCATCCTTTATTCGTTATGTTCTTACATTACCTTGTTCTTTCTTTCGTTTCTGTTCTTTCATTGTTCTGTTATTTTTATACACAAGAACAGTTTTGGAGGAAAAATGTATGAAAAAGTGGAAAAAAATTTTCATGTGACGCGTTTTCGTCCCTTCACATCTCTCTCTGTCTCTCTCTCTCTCTCTCATTTATGTTTGTTTCTCTGTGTGTGTGTGTGTGTTTTTTTTTTGCGAGCCCGCGCACCATTGTGTAAAAATTCAGATATAGATATATCTGTAAAGGCAAAATAATGTATGTATGTATTCCCTGAATTCTATAGAAAATGAATCCATGAAAACAGAAGCCTGTTGATTTCATATTTTTCTTCCACTAATTTGTCAGACGAGTATTCTTATTCTTGTGGTCCTCACGACATTTCTATTGATGCAATCTTTCTCATACAAAATTCTAAATGTAAGCCATTGTTATTAGTCCATCAGTTTTTGATGTTATTTTCTTTTTTTTTAAAAAAACAAAAAAAAACAAGAATGATAACCCCTCAATTTTCTCTACATCAATCTTTTGATATTTCAGACTTTATGAGGAGCATCGTCATTGCTGTTGGAACTGAAATAAAATTCTGTCTTGTGTACGGAATGCGATACGATCTTAGCAGTGCGTTCTCATTTGAAGACAATTGCTTCCGGTATAAATGTGAGTGTCATTCTGATGGCTCATGGGAATGTCCCGGCGATCTTGCGGAATACACCTGTCATGAGCAGAGGAGACAGGTAGCAAGAGGTATGTCTTACTTTGATCACAATCATTAAACCCAAGTTATACATCTAGATTAAAGATCCAAACCATACTCTGTATCCTTCATGTTTATATACATTATATATATATATATATATATATATATATATATATATATATATATATATATATATAAATTGGACATTGAAGTCAGCACCCAGCAGCAACAGTCTTTTTCATGCTTAAACGTAATCGTCAGACCTGATGATTGCGTTTAAGAATGAAACAGATTCTCACTGGGTGTTGACTTCAATGTCCACTTTTCTAATTACATACGCTCTATACCGTATATTGAGAACTTTAATCCATAAATATACCATGCCTAAAATACACACACATACACACACACACACACACACACACATATATATATATATATATATATATATATATATATATATATATATATATATATATATATATATATATATATAACTGTAACCAGCGTATCGATATAACTTACCAGATAATCGTAGGAAACCATACTGCATAAGCGTAAACAGCACTCTCCTGTGGGGTTACTCAGTTCGCAGGGAAACAACACTACGTGAGTTTTTTGTATCCTGTATTCATTATGAGCGTGTCATCATCATGTTCCGCAAAAGAAAAATATTTTATCACGGTGGTCTGTCACAACCCCTCTCCACCTGTCACAACCCCTCTCCACCTGTCACAACCCCTCTCCACCTGTCACAACCCCTCTACACCTGTCACAATCCCCTTCCACCTGTCACAATCCACTTCCACCTGTCACAACCCCTCTCCACCTGTCACAACCCCTCTCCACCTGTCACAACCCCTCTCCACCTGTCACAACCCCTCTCCACCTGTCACAATCCACTTCCACCTGTCACAATCACTCCATCGCTACAATTCAGATTTGGTTTCCTGATATTTCTGTTTTTCTGTCCAAAGCTAAAGCCGACATTGAATCTTTAAGGACATGATTAAAACGACATCGACATGGCAACTGCTGTGTAACTGATATTAGTATACACCTCCAAGATTATTAGTGTGAAGAGAACTAAGGCACTAGTCGAGATCATAGTGCTCACTGTCTGAGGCAGTTAACTATCATCTCCACAATCCTTTATTCGATAAGGCTACATATGGTTTGGAATTTAAAGCTGTCCTTTACCTCGAATAGTTTCTAACCACGGTTAGAGAGCTTAGTTTGCTATTTAATCCATAGCTGGGGGTAGCAGAGGTGGCTTCTCTTTCGCATAGGTATTTGTGCGAAAGAGAATATAACTAACTCGACAGGAATTCGAATGCGGTTCGCCGGTTTGTCCTTCTGATATTCTAACCATTATATTACTTGCACATGCATATAAGCTGTTTCGTTAATTTTAAATGGATGAATATATGTCTACACAGCTTACATACTCAAATATAGACATCTCTAATGATGATTTTAAGATACTACCACGAGACGGAACTAACGACTTTCAAGAAAAGTGACAGGAAAATAGGAATAAATACAACGCCATAGACTAAATAAAGGATTCTGTTCGGAATTCCTTAGAGTTTGGTGAATGCGTCAGTCACGTATGACTATCGTGAACGAAACGTTGTAACAAAAGAAAACAATAGGAGTAGATAGATTCGCCTATCGTCCGGTTCACACACCTCTCCGATCTTTTTAACTGTTTAGGATTGGGTTTCCGGTTCCTCCTAAAGTCTGTACTTTTAACGTCTCCGCTCAAACTCCAATTTACTATTTATTTATTTTTCCTCAATAGGAGTAGATAGATTCTCCTACCGTCCAGTTCGCACTCCTCCTCAGTCTTTTGAACACAACTAAAGATTTATTTCTTGTTTCCTGTTTAGCATTGGTTTTCCGGTTTCTTCTAAAGTCTTTTCATTCACTTTCACTCCTAGCAAGCCCTTGCTTCTTAGTGGCATTATCGCCTTACTTGAGATGAATTGATTAAAAAATACAAAACAAAAATGACTAGAATACTCATTCGAAAGTTTATTTGTTCCCCAGTACTCGTTACGAGCTTCGTAACCCATTAGGGTCACCATATGTACTACAACCATTATAGAAGCAGTGTCTCTATGACAAGATTACCTGAATAAGTCCCTCCTTCTTCAGGCTGGTTTTGTTTTTTCCTTCTCCAAAATTGGTTGCTACTTCAAAGCAAAAGATCGCATATAGCTCTGTTATTTAACTCGTAGATGAGGAGGTGGAGAGATCGAATCATACTTTTCCCAGGGGTATTTTTTTTTACAATGATGTTTTCCCTATACAAGGCCCAAGAGGCACGCGACTTAAGAGGCCTAGTTTATGAGGATATGTGGGGAAGATAGCGGTTAACTCAATCAGATTATGGTTGTGGCGATCGGATAAATATCCTCCTTGGGGTCGATTTCACAAAACAGCGGTTTGTACGGAGAAACTACTCTTGGAACTTACATTAATGGCATACGAAGGGAATGAGGGTGGTTCGTTACAATGGGCGTGGCATAGCGGCCGTGAAGGTGGAAATAAGGATTGTAGTTTGGCTAAACGCTTTCTATGGAAATAGCGACAGAGCAGAGAGAGGATGGTTACTTTTCGTCTGTAGGAAAGAGGTTGTAGGGTGGAAAATAATTAATTTGTGCAAAAGTGACTGCAACGAACTCAGATCTCTGATTTATCTTTCTGAGTAGCTCATCATTGCATTATGATAACGCGCTGAACTATTGACCCCCAGATCTCCAGTATTATTAAACTTTGTCTTCTTTTCACAGCTTCAATATTCTAATCCTTGTCCAAATCTCACCATTTCAGCTTCTACCAGAAGTTTCTATGTAATCATTGCCGACGATATCAGGTCTTGCTCAGCTAATGGAAACGAATATCCACTTGGACGATCCTTCCAGTTTACGGATGGTTGCTTCCGATATGGTTGCCAATGCCACTCGGACGGCTCTTGGGAATGTCCAGCTGATAGTGTAGTGGACACCTGCCAACACACCTCCAATGGAAAACAGACAATAGAGCAAACAGCAAGAAGATGTAAGTATATTTCGGGGACACACTGTGTTATTGCTAACACCGGGATAGGTATGGGTGAGCGGTTTGACCAGTTATTCATTTGTCTTCACCTTCAACCTTTGTGGCATGCCAGTGACGATACATTTTATACCATTGAGACAGAATGCGGAAAAATGTGGCGTCATGACTTTTCAGTCTCAATAAAAAATTGAACTCAGTTCGACGAGATTCTTTCCTTAATAGTTAAAACGTTGATGTAGCCTATTTCACAAGGCACGCGAATGTACTGATTGCTTTTTGAAAAGGAAGTCTATTTGCACTAATTTGTCTGGTGTAAAGAACATGGCCACCAGTGTCCAAAATTAGCATGCAGAAACTTGATTCTTACCCAGATACAAATACTGGTCACTGGAACTAGCGAGAAATTGGCAAATGATTCAACAAACTGGCCATATATATATATATATATATATATATATATATATATATATATATATATATATATATATATATATATATAGGATTAATGGGAGTAAAAGTTTATCACTTAGCTGACTGATGTTACTTTCAGCATCCTTACTCCAGAGTTTCGTAGGCGGACCTGTCCGTCCACTCGTCAGGGGTTATTAGCAATTTATTTAATGTGTGTGTATGTGTGTGTTCTTTGTGTCTAATGCAGGTGCCGTTCTCAGGTGGTAAATGTTAATTTTACTATAAAAAAATCAAGGATGTCAACTCAAGCGTGTGCCCAGAGTAATGTCTGTACATATATATATATATATATATATATATATATATATATATATATATATATATATATATATGGAGAGAGAGAGAGAAGAAGAGAGGGAGGTAGATACTCAAAATGTTTATGCTATAGTGTGATTTTACTATAGAAATATATTGGAAATGCTTTTGCTATAGCATAATGCCACTACAGAATTATACTGTAATTTCTCTTGTGACAGCAATTATGTTACTATAGAAAGATATTGCGAAATTGCTTTTACTATAGAAATCAAGTGAAAATACTTTTACCGCAGAAACAATTTTACCTTATATATTGAAAATGTATTCGCTATAGGAATGATAACACAAGTAAAATATATATATATGCAAAAATAAATGTTGCAAATGTATTTCGACACTCTTTTCTATATTGGGATATGCATGTTTTTTTTTAAATTACAATTTTTATTTTTTAAAGGACCAAATAAACGAAAATATCAAGTATCTGGGAATGGAGAGTTTTAGCGCATTTTAAAGTGTTTTTAATTTGCCTCTAAATATTCTAGGACATTGTTGAAGTAGAATAATCCTCATATATCACCAGGATATATTGTGAATTTGTAAAACAGTCTGTACGGTGAATGTTAACGTGTTTTCATTCTGTAGTATTAATATTTCTATCCAATTACGATATTTTGAACAATCAAATATACAAACTTTTTATCCTGATGAAAAACCAAATTTGAAATATGTCTAACGTCTATTTTAAACAAGTTTTAAAACAATTTGATATTTAGAAAAAGTTCAAATTAAACATCCGCGTCCTGGGTATGGCGATAAACTACATCCAACAGCAAGGCCTCAGATAATGTTTTCGGAAAAATAATGTTGCCAGCTATACGTTTTTGAAACAATAATGTTGCGAGCTATGCGTTTTTGAAACAATAATGTTGCCAGCTATACGTTTTTGAAACCATAATGTTGCCAGCTATACGTTTTTTGTAAAAAATAATGTTGTCAGCTATACGTTTTTGAAACAATGTTGCCAGTTATCCGTTTTTGGAAACATAATGTTGCCAGCTATGCGTTTTTTGAAACAATAATGTTGCCAACTGTACCTTTTTGAAACAATAATGTTGCCAGCTGTAAGTTTTTGAAACAATACGTTGCCAGCTATGCGTTTTTGAAACAATAATGTTGCCAGCTATGCGTTTTTGAAACAATAATGTTGCCAACTATCCGTTTTTGAAGTCATAATGTTGCCAGCTATACGTTTTTGAAACCATAATGTTGCCAGCTATCCGTTTTTGAAACAATAATATTGCCAGCTATCCGTTTTTGAAACCATAATATTGCCAGCTATCCGTTTTTGAAACAATAATGTTGCCAGCTATAAATTTTTTTTGTAAAAAAATAATGTTGCCAGCTATTCGTTTTTGATGCCATAATGTTGCCAGCTATACGTTTTTGAAATAATAATCTTGCCAGCTGTACGTTTTTTATACCATACAAAATAGGCATTTAAAATTCATATAAACTGGATTTGGCATTAAATAACCCACAGTGGTTGATATGCCATAAACCCCAAACAAACAAACAAAAATAATTTGCTAAACATTTGCATATTTACATAGAGAGATAGATAAATATGTTACATGCCTTCTTTCCCACTCTGAAAATGAAAGCTAGATGATGTTGCAGAAACTGTTTCTTTCCACACAAGTCCGATACGTCGTATTGTGAGAGACTGTGTTTTACTCACGCAACAAAAAAAGCATGCTTTCTTTGAAGCGTTTCCTCGAAAAGACTGGACTCCACTGACTGGCCGTTAAGGGTCACATGACCGACAAAGCGCAGTACATATTTATTGGGCAGGAGGGAAAATGTTAACCAAACAGATAGATAGATAGATAGATAGATAGATAGATAGATAGATAGATAGATAGATAGATAGATAGATAGAAATTCATCTACAAACTGCAAAAAAAGATAAGTTCTTTCTAATATGATTTACTATTGACTACCATAAAATTGTTTACAGGAGAAAAGACAACACGAGTCTATTGACTATTTGGAACTATCTGACGAGAAATCACGTGGTATTTTTGTTTGTATTAACAGACTAGACCATTATGAACTCATACATTCACAAATACTGCAACTGCTTCTAATGTACTGAAAATAGCTTTTTATATTAAAATTCACCTAATACAAGGTTTGTGAGTTATTCCTGGTAGAGGGTTACTGTTAAAATTGCTATGATGAATGAAATGTATTATGTGTGAAACAGGCGGTAGGAAGTGAAGATTATAAGGGGGATAAATAACTATTAATTCTTGACTTGAAGGGATCAAGATTATTGTGTTCAGAGAAACACTCACACGAGAGTCTGAGTAGAACTTCCTAAAGAAATCAGGCTGATTTGATTCTATGAAACTAGCATAGCGACTCTCATTTGTAAAGATCTGAACTGGTGGAATTAAACAATGAAGTATTCATCTGAACATTGGCCATAGAAATGGTAGCAGATTAACGATAGGTTTTGGAACATTGCATTTGTAAGAGATTTTAAGTTAAGGAGTAAGTTATCACCCACAAAGCTGTAAAGACCATTTTGAACTCTATCAAGGCTTGAAAGGGAGGTCTGAGCAGTTTCAACCCACATATAGTCGTCATACTCTATTTTTAAAAATATGATATGACTGTTTTAAAGCATCACAGGAGTCAGGTATGGAGCGATAGAATGAACTGACAATTTTTCTATCATCTTTAGTAATGGATCGTGTTCATGAGTTCCAAACGAGGTATGGATTGAAGTTGACAGCTAATAGATGTTTAATGTGATTTGATTCTTCCGCCTTGGTAACAAACTCCAATTGTAGATATTTTCACAAGATGGCGATATTTACGCTTATCACGTGTAAACGCGATTTAAGCAACATCCTGGCATTTATATATTATATTATTTATTATTATATATTTAGCGGTGATATTTTGGAAATTTCTGGGTTTTCCTATAAAGGCAGTGATTCAAAAAATTTCAAAATGGCGATAAAGGTAATAAAAGCAATGTAGCGGCTGAAGACATATTTCGTTGATTTGACAACACATATTAATGGTGATAATATATTGAGACCTTGTGGTGGATACTGTGAGATTTAATGAAACACTTGCGAACAATAACAGAATTATTTATATATAAAAAACCATGTAGCTAATAGCTCTCTACGTTAAAGCTTATTTTGCAATGATATTTTTCAGCTCATACGAAGAGCATAGTTGTGGCAAGTGGGACGCAACTAAAACACTGTGAAGCAGAAGGAAAACAGTACACACTAGAACATCCCTTCACGTTTACCGAAGGCTGTTTCCGATTCAACTGTGACTGTCATTTTGATGGATCTTGGGAATGTCCATCCGAGCGTTCAGAATACATTTGTCAACTCGCTCCTGGACAAAAAATCGTGCGAGGTGAGTTTTACATAAACATCAAATTTCCACCGTTACTTCAAAATAGTAAATTATATAAATATGTATGTGTGTGTGTCTGTTTGTGTGTGTGTCAACAGACAGATGGCCGTTATTCTATGTGTTGATATCTATATCAATTATTTAAATTTACATACACACAATCGCTGATATTGAGCACTTTTCTCCGCTAGATATATACATAACTTAAAAGCTATATTTTATTATATATATATATATATATATATATATATATATATATATATATATATATATATATATATATATATAAAAGAGAAGTATATGTGAGATCATAGGAATACAACGTTGGATGGTAACTGTCAATTTTAGGCTTCATTGTGATCTGAAAATTGTGTTGCGAGGTCACCTACATAAAAATATTATATATATATATATATATATATATATATATATATATATATATATATATATATAGCCCCGTTAAAAAAAATGTAGAAAAAATATAATAGATTAAAGTAGTATAAGTAATATCTCAATTCTGTCCAAAAACATACTCACACAAATTTCAAATTTAAATTTTCACAATTACCATTGATTGACTAATCAGCGAATACGCATATCCGGATCTTTGAAAAGGGAGACAACCATTCCTGTGTAGTATGCTAAAAAAACTGATAGCTCAGATTCAGAAAAATGGTTAGCAATCTTTTTCCTCCTAAAAATCAAGAGTAAAAATAGATTTATTAAGCAATAAATCTTCTGAATTTAATAAATCTACTTTTTTACTTCCTGGGATCCGATTTTTTCGTGTAAATAGTGTAACTTAAATTAATAAATAAAGTTTTCAATCTTACTTCGACCGGGATATGAATAATACTGATTTCTCAATTTTCGTCTCGTCAAAAAATAAACTTCAAAAGTATTTTTCAGAAACCAGTTGACAGTTTATTTTACGAAGACACGAAGCGATACGAAAAAACACATTATTTCATATTTAGTTGTCATTAGCTGTATTTGTGCTGATATTTAACTGATTTCCTGTCTGCTGCCATGTTTACGCTACTAACACATAACAGAACGTAAATTTTGTAACAATATCATATTTATTTTCTACTCATACACGAACAAAAATCATGTTTCTTTTATGTTCTAAAGGGGAAAAAATAGAACACTTCGTATGAACCTTGCTGGCGTTTATTTTTCTAAACGCAAGGCTATTGAACTTTATAACTTATTTCTTTCAGATTAAAAAAAAAACAAAAATTATTTTACTCATTAATCAAAATTAATTAAATTTGTAGAGTTGTATGAAGATTATTTCTTTTCTTCAGTCTTTACACACTTTATCCCTCCACACACACGAACACATACACACACATACACACACACACCCATATATATATATATATATATATATATATATATATATATATATATATATATACACACATACACACACACCCATATATATATATATATACATATATATATATATATATATAGCATACTTAAGAGGCACTTGGTCTGAAGACGCATTGAAACGTGAAAATGACAGTCATCATGCAGTGTTGATTCCTTTGCGCAATCTCTCGCTTTATCTTTCTCTTTCTTTTTCTATCTACCCTCTCTCTGTCCTTCTCTCTCTCTCTTCCCCTCTCTCTCTCTGTATATATATATATATATATATATATATATATATATTGTCATCCGCAGACAGACTGTTTCGCTGTATCACAGCTCATCAGTATGGCTAGACGTCCGGTTGCCTCAAGCTAGACTATTTTGCTGTATCACAACTCATCAGTAAAATGCTTTTGCTATAAAAATACTTTACTTACATAATTACATTAAAAATTCTTTTATTATAGAAATCATTTTATTGCACGGTTACATCGAAAATGCTTTTACTATAAAAAGTATGTTGCTGTAAAAAATATATTGAAAATGTTTTACTATAGAGATGCATTGTTTATATGATAGAAATGATGTTACTATATATTTAAGTTTTGTCAAGTTGGTAAAACAGCACATTTCAACAAACCATCACATATACGTGTGTGTGCGTGCGTGCGTCTCTGTGCGTTTGTTTGTGTGTGTGTGTACGTGTGTGCCCGTGTGAGTATATATTTCTCAATATTATAAGTGGTAGATACACTTGTTTGAGTAAACATCTGTTTTTCTTTAAACAGAATAATTGACATCTACCGGCCTTGTTTTTTTTCGAATGTATTTCATAATAAATGCCGGTAGACGTTAATTATTTTGTTTAAAAAATGAGATATCTAATCAGATTGGTGTCATTATTGAAGGACGAGAGCAAATCGCCCTGTTGATACATATTTCGTATATTTCCGAGTACTTTCGGCATAACACAATGTCATCATCAGGGTATTGTTTATTACAGGATAAATGTTGAAGTGTTCATTATTGTGAAAGACAAAAAAATTGCTGTGATAATCTGAAAATTAAATTTCTTATATGTGGTGTGAGAAGCGGTGAGTCAGACCGTGAACACTGACACCGTTTAAGGGGAGGTAACTAGGTATGGTGTGGAGAGTTTTTACGAAATGAGTAGTAGAAAAAAGAAAGAAAGAAAATATTAGTGCAAAACTTAACATTTCAAACCATCTATTATACACATTTTAAAATATTTGTCGAGTATTCATAATTAATTTTATGATAAACGAAATATCTATCAACATGGCGATTTTCTCTCGTCCTTCAAGAATGACACCAAAAAGCTTCTCCGTGAATACGAAATGATCCTATCGAAAATAAGAAGATAGAACATGTCTAAATTATTCAACGAAACATGTCTGAATGAAAACTTGCTGCCTAAATATACGCCTATATATATGTGTGTGTGTTTGTGTGTTTTTCTGTGTGTGTCTGTTGTAAATTTATCCGCGAAATTACTTATTCTAACAACTCATTCTTCCTTAGTTTCACTATAGAAATGATTTTAAATGTGAAATTACATCGCAAATCAGAAAGTAAAAAGACAGTTATTTCCTAGGAATTACTGTATCTCTTCCAAGACGAATTGTCCATTTTTATTTATACATTATTCATTTCAAATTTCTAAAGCGTATCACCTCCGTTTTCTGATTCTAGCTCCAAGTAAAAGTTTATTGATCGTGGTTCGAGACAATGCCAGATCCTGTTTCGTGAAAGACACGGACTATGACCTCGGCGAGGCCTTCTCCTTCATCGAGGGTTGTTTCATATACAACTGTGAATGTCACACTGATGGCTCATGGGAATGTCCAGCAGATCGTGCTGTGGACAGATGTCGTCGCACGATAGAAGGACAACCTAACAGAAGACAACACACCCGAGAGGAAAGCAGCAATCGAACAGGTAAGTAACCAAGGCATTTATACACTTCTAGAACGATCGATGCTTTCTCATCGATACCTTCCTATTTTTTCATATTTTAGGCGAGTTGAAATGTGGTAAGGAACTGTGTTATTCCATTTCCTTGTGCAAACGCATTTATTATTAAATAAGATAGAACAATAAAAGGCCACAGTGTAGGTTCTTAAGAGCCAACAACCTTTCGTTATTTTTTGGCGAAATGGATGAAAAAATAGCATAAAACATTCGTGAAAATTTCTTGAGATTCTCATGAGTTCGATCCTCATTGAGTGCGCTATACTTATGTCGTTTTTCAAATTAGGCTTATTAAACGCTTCCAATTTCAGCAAATAATTCTACGGAATCTATCTTACGTATTTATAAGTTTACCATTCGTCTATGCTTTAGATATTTTGCCGCATATGATCCATTGCTCCTGCTATATATTTAGAAATTACTGATAAATTCCAAAGAAGAATCTGCAATATTATTGGTCCTTATCTGGCATCTAGGCTTCAATCACTTTCCCACCGGCATAATGTAGCTTCCTTGTGTCTTTTCTATAAATACCTTTATGATTCGGATGAACTCTCCGCTATGGTACTTAATTTAAGTGCAGTACTAGATTGGCGGCCAGGTCTCAATTCACAGTTGAATTGGATAGATGTAATCTTAAGTTCTATGCTAACAGTTTTTTTTTTCTTGCACTTTTCGCTTGTGGGACACTCTTCCGGCTTCATGCTTTCCAGCCAAAATTGATCTTCAAAAATTTAAGTGCAATGTCAATCATTATCTACCGTCTTTTTTATTCTTCTTCTTTTATTGTTCTCGTTCCTTAATAATGTTTCGCTTTTTCTTTTTCATATTCTTTAACACTCAATAGCCCCCTTGTGTCTTAGTCTCTTTATTGCCTTGCATGGGGTGAAAGGATTAAAAAGAAATAGTGTTTATTTCGTCCTCGTAAAATGACCAGGAATTTCTGCTTGTCCTGAATCCATAGTTTTCGGGTTATTATTTTTAGAACATAGCTTAGGGGAATGGTCCTTTATTTATTGATATTTTTCAAATTCTTTATTTTTCTTTCACAAATGGTTTTCATATTGTTTCTTACACTAGCGAGACATTTCTTCTAAAATCAATTTAAATGTGCAGATCGTCAAAAGTGAATCAATATAATTTCAATTTATTACGCTATAAATAATGTCTTGTTGTATTTGAAGATATGAAAGAAACAAATGCTTCTTTAAATTTAATCAATAAATTTAACCAAGATAATGTCCCCCTATTATCGATGGCATAATCCCACTGTATCGAAAATATTGATCCCTCGGACCAAAAAGTATTTAGATCTCTACGGCTTATCAGTTCTTTTCAGGTTATTTAAAAACAGAAAATATTTTTAGATTGTGAGAATATTTTAAGAAAATAATAGTTTAGTGATAAAAGTCTTCCTAATTAATCCATATCTGGGGGTAGAAAATGTAGATTCATTCCTTTCTCAAGGTTATTTACGCATAAGTGAATATAACGGAACAAACGGGAATTGGAACTCGGCTCTCCAATTAACAATTCCAAGTCGTTATCCATTACACCAGCCGCACATCCAAGCTTACAGTGGTAACCCATCTAGATACTGACCAGACTCGATGTTGCTTAACTTCGATGATAGTAGGGGAACTGGTGTTTCAACGTGATGTGGCCGTAAGCCATTTGCTGAAAAGATTATAGTCTGATGGAGTAGTGTCTGAAGCGTAAGGAGGATGCGGTGAAATATATTTAGCGCCATATTAATATTAAGTGATCTATAAAGAAAGAAAAGGAAAGCAGTAGAACGGAAAAATGAATGGTTATTTTGCTGTATTGAAAAAGTCCCTTCAAAAATGCAAAAGGTTTTTCTTTCCAATGTAAGGAAATTTTTCACTGTAATTTTCGAAGTGCTTTAAACTTAGAATCGAAGTTGATTTGTTCATTTGTATATGCATCTGTAAGATCAACTAGTGACCGTGTCTGCATTTACTTAGATTAACTTAGTCTGACACAAGGCCAGAAACGTAGAGTATTCAGAAACGATCAATACCACAATGGTTGGCAAATGAAAAGTGCCTTTATTGATCGTTATTAACCTTGACTTCCTCTTGGACGCCTCAGTATTGAGTAGTAGCTAACAAGCTAGTCTGATTGGCCATTATTATTGAGTAGTGATTCGCCCTTGGAGCACGATACTTGTCTTCATGTTGAGTAAATAATTTTAGCTATTTCTGGTACAAGGTCACATATATAGTGAACCGATGAGGATCGAACTTTAGTAGTAATTTGATATGCGACTAGTTGTTGAATGGTGATTGGACCGTACTTATATTCTTTAAGATTAGATTACTGTGGCACAAGGTGAGAGGAAGATTCGACAGTGATGCTGTTATCCAGGTATGTGTATATATATTTATGCGTTTGCTATTCCTGAGTGCCTTTCAGAAGTAATTTGGCTATTGATTATTGTTATTTATTTATTTCTCTTTCCTTAGCGCATACCAGAAGCATGGTGGTAGCTGTGGGTACAGAAATCAGATACTGCATTGCACAAGAAATGCTCGTCACTCTGGATCTACCATTTTCTTTTAGAGAGGGATGTTTCGAATTCCACTGTTTCTGTCATTCGAACGGTTCCTGGGATTGTCCGGCTGAAAGATCCGAATACAAATGCAAGTTGGAACCAGGGCAGCAAATCGTGAGAGGTAAAAACTTTTACCTAACATCTTTTAGACATCTTTTTGACATTTTTAGCCTATATCTTTTGACTTACATCGCTTACAGATCTTCGGTTACAACGTCTTTTAACCGAGGAAATCTTTTAGACAACGATATTTTTGCACATCTAGAAAACACCTTTTAGTCGACATCTTTCAAACGACATCATCCAGAGGAGAATTTTAGCCGACATATTTTACACATCTTTTTGTAAAAGATGTTGTTTTAGACTATCATTTAGCTATCATCATTAAACAACATCTCGTAAACGTGTTTTAAACATCTCATAACCGACCTTTCAGACAACATTTTAACACATTGTTTACTCGATATCTGCCTAACAGATACTTCTAATGACATCTCGTAGACATCTTTTAGCCTACATCTTTTACAATTTATATTTATGATCCCATCTCTTAAACATCTTTTAGAGAAGAAGATTTAGCCATCATCTTTTAGAAGACATTTTTTTTTTATACAACACTTTTTATCTGACATCTTTTATACATTCTTTGAGGCATCTTTTAAACATGATATGCACACACATACATACATATATATATATATATATATATATATATATATATATATATATATATATATATTAAGTGACACTTTTAGACAGTTAATATCAAAGACATTTTGATATCAAAAATATTTTAGATATGATTTAACTGTTATCTTTTCAACATATTCTACACATTCCATATTACATAACTGAGAGATTTTAAACATTATTTAACTAATATCTTTTAAGCATATTTTAAATATCTTTTAAACTAGATATTTCAGGCAACAGTTTTAGCCGTCATCTTATACATGACATCTTTTTGTAAAAGATGTTGTTATAGATATCTTTTAATCACATTTTAAATATATTTTAACCAAAATATCACTAGACAATTTTTACTCAACTTTTTTTTAGATTTTAGATTTTATTGTGCCGTTGGTGCGCCACAACAGAAAACTCTTCTACTTTCATAAACTCCTTCAAGTATTTTATTTTGTGTTTCAAATCTTCATACCTTTTCTACTTCTTTTCTTTCACCACTGTCCTTACACTTACCTGGATCGATAAACCAATACTGCCTTCCTTTTGAATAGTAATATACCAATTTTATCTGCCATCAGCATGGTTCATTCTAACTCCCAGTAGTGCAACACATTCCGCGTCCTTGGTCTAACGTTTTACAATGTAGAATGATTATATCGTGTCAAAAGGCTAAGTCCTTAATATAGAAAAGTTGGTTGAATTTGTCGCACTAGACAATTTTTCTCATTCCAAACTGTTTTGACCCGTTATAAGTCCTTGAATTGAATATTGTTGCCATATCTAGTCTAGTGCTTCAGTTATGTATCTAGTGATTTTTGACAAAATCCAGAAAAGAATCTGCAGTGGCATCTCGGCTTCAAACACTTTCACACTGCTTTACTTTTGAAATTGCTAAGTACAACTGTAAGTTCTGTGCTAATAGTTTCTTCTTTTTCACGTTATTAGAGTGAAATCATTAAAAAAAAAACAATTCTTTTTCTTATTTTCAGCCCCAAGTAAGAGTATGAGAATCGTGATTAGCGATGATGTGAGGGCGTGCACGGCCAACGGAGTGGACCATCCCCTCGGCCTGCCTTTCTCTTTCATGGACGGCTGCTTCATCTTCAACTGTGATTGTCACTCTGATGGATCCTGGGAGTGTCCAGAGGACAGAGCTGTGGACAGGTGTCGTCGCACTCCGGAAGGGGGACAACGTAACACTGAAACGCACATTTGGGCTTCAGTAAATCGACCAAGTAAGGACACGTTTTTCTATGACATTTTTAGCATCTTCAATTTTAGATTTGAAAAGTCAAAACTAGTCATTAATGTGAAGGTTTTTAGTCTTCACACTAATGACTAGTTTCCTATTTTTGTTTGAACATAAATAGCAGTTTAATAATTTCATATGTTCTTCAGTCAATCATAATTCTTGGTCTTTTCATCAAGTCAGATATAAACATCTGTATATATATATATATATATATATAATAAACAAAACTAAAAATTCTTGAAGCTATATACATAAAACAGTTGAAACCTAACCTGAACAAAATAAACTATGAAATCTCCACAAATATTCTTAAATGCCTATAATTGATAACAGTAGCCATTGTTTTATACCAACGACTTCCCATACTAAATACTTCTCGTTTTCCCTATCGCATGGTCATGTGTTACGTCATGGGCTGCAGTGCGATTTTCGCTTCCAGCGTCTTATATGCACGAGTTTGTCGTTGCTTGGAAATGTTCCATGTAAACAGAAACAAACTATCATCAGTGTTTTTTCCGTGTATTGCTTAATATATTGTAATGTAATTGTCATCTTTGATAATGGCTTATGTAAACCGAAAGCTTAGATAGGATTAAAAAATATGTATCAATATTGTGACTTTCTTTCTTCGTTTAATGATAATGTTATTAAGCTTATCAGACGATATGAAAAAAAAATTACATAAAATAAATACACAAAACTTGTCTATATTATTTAATGAAACATGCATCAATACACACACACACACACACACATATATATATATATATATATATATATATATATATATATATATATATGAAGAAATATAGTCTTAAGATGTGCTATATTTATGGGATAAAGTGCTCAATATCTGAGGTAGAGTGTGTGTAAATATAAAAGTGAACATAGAAGTTAACACTCAGAGGCGACAGGCTGTTTTATGCTAGATGCAATCGACAGGCTACGAGTGCTGTTGTTTTTCTCGGCTATTTTTATATACGGGTTAGTGGTGCATTGTGGGTAGTCTATTTTGGCGGTTAATTTTACCGGAAGTCGTTTATTTATTTGGGTTAAATTATTTTGCTTGTTTTTATTTATTTTTATTTCTTATCTTATATATTTATTTATTTTTTACTTTTTATTTTAATCGGTGTTTTTATTAACGTAGTAAATATTTGCTTATATCGCAAGTTTTGGTTAGTGGCTTTAATGACTTACATCGGGGTGATATGATAAAAAAAAAAAAAAAAAAAACTTTTCTACCATTATATCCTCCTGCCTTCTTCAGATATTTGCCGTTTCCAGTAGTTTCATCCAACTGAAGTTGATAAATTGTTCTTATCCTTTTCTATTTTTATTCCTCTTTTTTTAAAACCTAGTTTAAAGACAGAAGGAATCAGTGAGTAAGCAACCTAACAAGTTTGTGAAAAACAGGGAGGGGAAGGGATGATAAAAAGATAAACATTGCTAAAAGTGTGTGAAGTTGTGGAGATCCATGAACGCCCACATCGTGAAGAGAAATTACACATAAAATAAAGACAAGAAGTTCTCAAACATTTCTTGATCAGCGTGTAATTTAAAAATAGCAGAAATATTTTGGCGTACTTTGTAAGTAAACTAAAAAATGTATTTTACAAAGGTATTTATATATTTTAGCTAACAAGAATAAATTAAACTACAAAACATTATTAGTAATTACATTTTTATCCAGTAAATTAAGAAAAGTTATCAAAGAGTTCAGAAGCATGTCTTCTAGTTTCTTGCCTCCATTTCTATGTTAGGACGTACATAAGATATTTATTTCTTCTTAAATCCACTGCATTATTTTCTCCTTCTTCTTCAGTACTCTGTAATCTTTTGTTGCATTTAATTGTTGTAAAATAATAAAATCCCAATTCACGTGAATACGAAGTAGGAAGCAGGATTAATAGACTTAATATAAAAAAAAAACCTTTGTGAAGAAAAACTTTTCAAGGGAGATAAAAAAAAGCATTGTAGTCAGCATAGGGGATTATCTCCCTTCTCAACTCCATCCTATGACACTTTTTGTTCTTTATTTATCGCTATCAGTAAAGCCACTAAGACACAAGGGGTTACAGGATATGGAAGAAACATTAATAATGAGCGGGGAAGAGAAAAGAGTAATCAGGAGGACAGTAGATAGCGATCGACATTGCATTTAAATGTTTGCCGATTAAAGTTAGCTGGAAAGCATGGAGCCGAAAGGGATTTCCACAAGCGTCAAGTGCGAGAAAAGAAACTGTTAGCATAGAATTTACGATTATATCTAGCTAGCTCAACTGTAAATTGAGATATCCAATAAGTCTAGTACTGCGCTTACTCTAAAAATGTTTACGTGCCATAGTGAAGAGGTCATCTGTACAATTACCAGAAAAGTATTTATAGAAAAGACAGAGAGGCAACCTTATTAAGTTATCTATCATTACTTAACTATAGAAACAGTAAGAGTTAAAATAGTGTATGCAAATAAAAATTATGAAGTCTACCTTTTTATTATTTTTTGTATATGTAATGAAAAACAGACTAACATTTAAATTTGTAGTGAAGCTGTATTTAATGCAATCAGTGAGGATCAACCATTTCGTTTATATAATATATTGAGATGGGAGACAACTATGATTGCCTTCCACTACAGCATACTATTTCGTTTCAGTGTTAAAATCATCACGTGTCTCACCAGTATGCCCCGGCAGATACCATAAATCGTGTGCACTAAAAAACAGGCATTAATTAATTTCTCCTCCCCAACCACCTATATACATAGGTAAAATAAAGCATAGACTAAGCTCTTGAGAACGTAGTCTGCCCTCTTCGTTACCTTTTAGTGGCAACCAGTTTCGGAGAAGGAAAACTTTGAATTCAAACTGTAGAAAGCAACCAGAAACCACTCCATTACCATTTCCAAGAAAACGTAGAAATTAACAGATAATTAAAGAAAAAAAGAAAACTTGATCGCTTACGACATTAAAAAATTTTGTGTAGAATTAAATAAAGAGTAACGATAAGTCATTTATGAGTTTGATATTCCTTTTTTTTTTTCATTTTGCAGTCGCTGTAAGGGGTAAAGTAGTCCCCCCGGGCTCTTCGATCATGTTCTGCAAATTGAAAAATGAAACACACGCGCTCGGATCAACTTTCTCTTTCAGTGAAGACTGCTACCTCTACAAATGTACATGCAACACTGATGGATCATGGGAATGCCCAAGTCAACTTGCAGTATATTCTTGCCAACGCCAGCCTGGTCAACGAATTATTCGAGGTAAGACATGGCAAAATACATCGTGCTATTACCGTATGCTGTCTAACTCTTTGTTTCTAATCCAGTGAGCACTCGATATTTTAAAATTGATTTAAGAAATTAAAATTGTGTACAAATTAAATTTTTTTACACCTATTTATTAAGAAATATTTATTAGGAAAATAAATCAATAAAAGGCATTTAAAATATGGAGGCATGTAAATAGATTTTACAAAAAAGGCAATAAACAAGTCGGCTCCTTTTTTATCATTTCTAACAAAAATAATAAAGATGCAATTTGTAGCATTTCAGCTAGCACTCTTCTCTATTTATTTGACCTTTATGGATTTTTATTTCACTTCATATCTAATCTGAATGCATTACTCGGGCGCAATGACTCACGGGAAGACTCAATACACATCTGCTTAGCTCACCCATATAGAACAATATGGTGAATCTAAAATAGTAAGTAGACCACATACAACAAAATGGCAGATGTTGAGGTAGGCCAATAGTAAAAGAACATAAAAAGTAATGACGAGAAAATTGACTAATAGTTATATTTAGTTTCTTATTACTAAAATCATGGGAATCTAATTAATAATTAGTAAATGGAAATTGATAAGGCACAAAAAGATATGATGGTCATCAGCGCGAATAAAAAAAGATATCTACGAACCGAGTTTTAACTCTGGTCGCTTTGTACTTTCCTTGCTCTTTTGACAAAGATCTTGTCCCTGACATGTCACATTAGTGTTTGCCCCACCCATCCGCTCAGGTATGACGTTTCCGAATCAAGAAGCTGTTCGTTCATCAGTAATTTCTTCCAGTGTTCTACATTATTTGTTTCTTAATCTACAGTGCTGGAACTAAATGCTTCTCTGGCTGGCGTTATCCGCCTGATAATTAGGAATCCAAACTATAGAGTTTCACGTAAGGGGGCTATCCTCTCTGTAGGTTGATAATATCGGAGCTGCTATATTGCCATTTGGTGAATGGAATCTAGACAGCTCAGTAGTCTCCATTGGAACCTCTTGATGCCATGATAAATTGTATACAGAGTGATTGAAAAGTAATTCACTATTACATGTTTGATGCACTCGCTCGTTTTGTAAAAATTATAGTTAAACGGAAGAGCCCATCATACATAAAATAGGGAGTTACTATTCAATCAACCTGTTTGGCCACCGAGTTCCATCACGCCCATACCAAAATATGACCCAAACTATCACACACAGTAGACTTAAATGTTCTCCATCTCCTACACTGTATAAGAGTCAACGGTCCAACTATCCTGAGGGTAAGACAATAATTATCCGCATTTTCGCCATAACATGTTTAATTTTGTCATAATGCCTTCTGCTCTTTGATACTCCTTGGTGCACACTGTTAGCGGAACGACCATGTTTGCACTGTAACACCAGCTAGAAAACTAGCTCGATCAATCTCAAGCTTCGATCATGTGATCAAAATAGCAGCAACTATAAGCACGCATGAGCAGAAGGCACATATTACTAAGAGCTACAAAGGATAGGATGTTATGAAGAGCCGTCTTCTTCTTATAAAGTTGCTACACCACAACCATACAGTGTTGCACATGGAGCCTTGTCTGGGATTTCAAGGTCGTTAAGTTCCCATGGCTTCTCAAGATTGGAGCAGGCGAGAAGATATTCCATAGTTTGTGATTGCCAGCATTGGCGGTTGGGATCAACATCAGTGGCATATCCCCATTTCTGAAGATCGGCTTACAGTGAACAACAGAGAGCGATTTAGGCAGACCAGAAGAGCCAGGTATCATTGGAGCCAGGTGTCTGATCGCCTGCGTCCTGAAGAGATATGTAAGATTCTAATCTATCTATATATAAAATTCTGTGACTTCCGCTAGTCCGTCCGTCCGTCCGTCCGTCCATCACCCCTCTAAAATAGCCTCATATTGATCGATCGAGACCAAATTTGGGGGGAAAGTGCAAAGGGGTAAAAAGTACAGTTGGTTTTACTAGTGTGCATAAAAACCGCAAAGTAGGATTTTTCTCAAAGTATTTTTCCAAACAAATCAGCTTCAAATTTCATTGATTGTTTTACGAAATTAAACGAGACGTAGATTTTGTAAATATCGACAACAAATCTAAGCGATTATTACATCAATACTAAATACTGTGATGATTTCAACACGCTTACGCTTGTTGCCAAAGTTTCTAGTATCTTGAATTTTTTTAACTTTTTCAGTGCCGACCCAAAGTCTACACATAATTGTCGGGAAAAATTTGAAGACGTGTACAGCAAATAAAGCTGAGCATGAACTTGGGCACACCTTTACTTTCAACGAAGGCTGCTTCATCTACAATTGCATCTGTCACTATGATGGATCTTGGGAATGTCCTGGAGACCAAACCGTTGATAGGTGTCGTCTCCATGGATACAGTGTACATGGAACGAACGGAGAAATCACTGGAGGCGGACATCATAACACGGGGGATATAACTTGTAAGATTCTTTCTATATAAAACTTTGTTTATAAATTTTACAGACCTGTTTATGTATGCACAAGATGCAATCCAGAAGTTTTTAGAATTCTTCCGTAGAAACATTTATTTCAAAAGAAATATACAATTGTAATCTCCTTCCAAATAGGAACCTCCGATTTCATTGCTCTTGTAATGCTCCAACCACTTCCTGAAGGTCTTTTCGTCGCTCTTAAATGAGAGAGTCCACGGTCCTCGCCAGGGATCCTTGTTCTATGTTCTCAAAGCGTTAATCAGCAAACAGCTTTGAACATTTCTATTGTAACCTAGGGAAGGTTATTGAATAGAATAATCACACGAAGGTTGCTAATGAACGATAATACTTGGGACACGAAGAACATACATAAGATTCGCCAGCGGCATGTAGAAGAAGTAGTCAACCGCTAGAAGTGAGTCAAGTGAATTCCACAATGAACCTCCAACTGCAGGATTTCTACAGAAGTGTCACAAGGCCGAATTTAACGTGGTGTATCCGAGCCCACAGGCTCGGCCAAAAATTCCCCGTATAAAACGGGGTCGGGTAGCTATTTCCGAGACGAGACTCTGCCCTTCGACATAGCTTCGTCTGGGGATCCTCTCTGCTCGGAGGCAGTGAGTTTGACTAGCACAGCTGGAGACGAATCTCCAACTGCAGAATATCTACCAACCGCCCCACGCGCTCAGATGTGGCACAAGGCCGAATTTAATGTGGAGTATCCAAGCCCGTAGGCTCGGCCAAAAATTCCCTGTAGAACCCGTAAAAAACTGGGTCTGGTAGCTGTATCTCAAAACGAGACTCTGCCCTTCGACATAACCTCGTCTGGGGATCCTCTCTACCCGGAGGCAGAGAGTTTGACCAGTACAGCTGGAGACGGATCTCCAATTGCAGATCAGCATAGAGTATTTACTACTGTATTTATTTGAATGGGGACATACCCATTATCATCCGTAGTTATGCTACAACAATTTCATAGGTGTCTGCTTAAGTTTTACGCTAATCATGACCGAAAAAATCTATAAAATATTCAAGACTTCTTATGGATTAATGTTGAGAACGTGGAAAGCTTCACAAAGCATGAGAAGGACATTCAGCAAATGGCTGGGGCACTACAAGTTTGCATCAAATGATGAGTGATTTTTTTTTTTTTTTTTTTTTTTTTGTCACTCGCTTAAAGTAGCCTTTATACAAATAGTCATTTTATTCTATTTTTAATTTATTTGATTCCTTTCATTTATTACAGCGCATACAAGGAGTGTGGTTGTCTCTGTCGGCACTGAAATAAATTATTGTATTGCACATGAAATGAGATTCACTCTTGGCGAAGCGTTTTCATTCAGGGAAGGATGCTTTGAATTCCACTGTCAATGTCATCAGAATGGATCCTGGGATTGTCCCGCCGAAAAATCTGAATATAAATGCAAGCCGGAACCTGGGCAACAGATCGTCAGAGGTGGTTGCTTTTCCATTATTAAAACCTTAACATTATCACAAGAGCAGGCTAATGTTAACGGCTTATTTCATTTAATTGCTAATTCATATGAATGAAGTCTTAATAGACAGTTCCGCTTTACACGAGACTGTCTACTAATGATTACATTATATCCTACAGTCTTTTTTAACTGCTCAATCCTAGGTATGACGATAAACTACACCCGGCAGCAAGGCCACTGATCGGGAGATTGAAGGTTTTGAGGGGCGTGGAACCACCTCTTAATTGCTGCTGTTCCCAGGTCCACCCTGACCTGGAGTGGTAGCACACTGGTAGGGTCCCAGCTATCGAAAAATAGTGACCCCCCGCTCACCGCAAAAAGAAAACACTATCAAAATATAAAAATACATTTTTATAGTAAAAATACCAGTAATACATTTTTATATATATAAAAAATTACTAACAACACCTATTGATAGTAAAATGACAAACAATGCATTTTGTAGTTGAAGACATACAGTTGTGTTTAAAATATTTAGATCTCGGCATTAAATAATCCATGGAGGTGTTGATATGCCAGTAAACAAAGTCAACCAACCAAACAAAACAGCATGAAAGAAAACTTTCATGACTTTAATCCATATAATATCCTACAATTTCATAAAGAAATCAAACTGTATTCTAAAATATAACTTCAACATAAAACACATATCACCACCTCTAGTAACATGTATATTCACAAAAGTTGAGTACCATTTGCCATGCATTTAATTGTGAAAGCAGAATAATGTGTATCATACTTTTATTAGTTCAAATGTTTTTCACCGGAAAAAAGGCGATAAAACACTAATCGTAAATATTAATAATGTTTTTCTTTTTCTCATCGTCACTTACGGGCAGTAACCATTTGTGTCTTTATTGATTTTACGCCTTCTGGAATAATTAAAATAAAAAAAAAATTAAATAATGACGTTTGCAGTGTTCTAGAGAGAGAAAAAGAGAACGAGAGAAACGAACCAGTAGCCCATCAATAACAGGGACTTTAAGTCGTCATAGGCAACTTAAACGTAACTCACCGGTTCTTAGTGTTTGGTTGCTTCAGAGGCTACGTCTTAGGCTTAGGTCGACGCTGTGAGCTGTCATATTGTTTTACCTTTTTTCTTTCTACGAAATTAGATAGGTTCAATATTTTTTCAAATATACTGATTTTTTTTTCATTGAATATCTGTTTTTCTTTACATTATCGTTTCCTTTTTTAATCATTTCACTCCCAGCAAGGTAATACAGTCACTAAGACGTAAGAGGGTTACTGAGTGTTGGAGAATATAAGAAAAAATCATTATTAAGGAGAAAGAATATTAAAAGAACAGGAATTAAGAAAACAGAAGATAACGATTGACAATGCATTAATTTTTTGAAGATCAGAGTTGACTGAGAAGTAAAAAATCAGAAGAGAGTTCCACAAGCGAGAAGTGCGATAGGAAAATTGTTAGCATAGAACTCATGGTTCCATCTTGCCATTTCAATTGTAAAATGATCAGATGTTTCCGCCAATTTAGTATTGCGCTTAAATTCATAAAGTCTTGGTATCATAACGGAAAGTTCATCGGAACAATTACCATGAAATTGCTTATAGAAAAGGCACAGGGAAGCTACGTTATGGTGGCAAGAAAGTGACTGAAGCCAAGATGCCAAAACAGGGACAATAATATTGCAGATTCTTTTTTTGGAGGTGGGGATTTTATCAAGAATTTCTAAATATATAATTTCAATTTCCCACTGTGCACAGACACACGCACACATAATATTTTTTAGTTACTCATTAAGAGCATTGTTTCACGCATAACGATTTTTCAAAATGGGTTCCTGTTTATTTTGAACGCTACCGAGATTCATTATTTTCATGTTTTGTCAAAAGATATGCGTGATCGTGCCGACTGTTTGAATTAATTTAATTCCTTTTACTTTTAAAATTATTAGCGTTCTTAAATTCTAAAATTTTCAAGTTGTTCCTCCATACAAATTCTGTCTCTGTTTCTCTTTACCATTTTTTATCATATACAATTTAGCTAAACGCGTTTACTCTTTCTTTTTTAGTTCCCATATATATTTTGACAGCATAGTGTTATATCTATTGTATTTGAATGATAGCAAATGTTTTGAAAATATTTCTCTAAATTCTTTCTAGTTGCTCCGAGGTAATCTTCGCTTCCTCTAGGCTCTTCTTGCTTGTCGCGTTCACCTTATATAGTGTATTTTCCTCATTGCAAGTTGCCTGTACTGGGCATATGTTTTTACTTTGACAATCCCGACTTTTATTCATGTTTTCGCATTGGTGCTATTTCGTGTTTTGTTGCTATTTTAAAAAATTGTTCAATGTTATAGACACAACTGTAACCAATATTTAATATCGTTTTGATTATATATATATATATATATATATGTGTGTGTGTGTGTGTGTGTGTGTGTGTGTGTGTGTGTGTGTGTGTGTAGAAAAATAGGAAAGAACACGTTAGTTAAATAATTCGGGGTTATTTATTATTTTTGTTTTTATTTTTAAAAAACAATGCTCCATTCCTAAATTTTCGCTTGAGGATGAAACAGGGCTTGATACTTTAATTCAATTTAATTTCAATAATTATATTGAGGTTTTTGGCACTTGTTTTTGAAACATGAGAACTCTTATGTAGCGAAAGAATCATATTTTTTTTTATATATAACTATAATATATATATATATATAATCAGTCATTGCAAGTACACTATTTCCCCAGTTTCTTTCATGACAATAAATGTATGATCTATTGCCTTGTCCTATTAGTCAATACTTCTATATTAACTCAATATATTTTGGCTACTCTTTTACAGCTACCTATACTATTTATTTACATTATTTAAGCAAACATTAGCTTCATCTGTAATCTTTGCTTCTTGCGTTATCAATTCCCGTTTCTTTTTCTTATTTGCAGCCCCAAGTAAGAGTATGAGGATTGTGGTTAGCGATGATGTGAGGGCGTGCACGGCTGACGGAGTGGACCATCCCCTCGGTCTACCTTTCTCTTTCATGGACGGCTGTTTCATCTTCAACTGTGATTGTCACCCTGATGGATCCTGGGAGTGTCCAGAGGACAGAACAGTTGATAGATGTCGTCGCACTCCTGACGAAGGTAACAGGAATAGAAATCACGGCCAACAAACTAGCGATGGAGAAGAACGTTGGTGGGCATCTTCTTGGAACGCAACACGTCGACGAGGTCAGTTTCTGTTTAATTTTCTATCATTTATTTATTTATTTTCTTTGCAACCAATGTTATCAAAAGGCGCTTAACATTGAATTTCTACGCGTGTCGAATATTAAGTATAATCCCATAAAACAAGTTTTAGACCAGATAGAATAATGAAACTAGTATCACAATTAAGTATTTTTTCTTATGAAGTTCATCCATATCATCTGATTCTTGCATCAAACTAGGATTTTCACTTCCAACATTTAGTCCACATTTTCTATGGCTTTTTTTCATTTCAAAGCTGGCTAATGTCATTATTTGAATCTTAAAGTGCATGTTTGAAACATGGATGATATAGAGCCGAGAGATTAAGAAAATTGAACGATTCCATCTGCAACAGATTCGCTCAATTATGAAGATTAACTGGAAAGATTATGTATCAAAATGCAAAAGATTCTTGTGAAACCAAAACGATCGCCAAATCCAACTCGGATCGCTGCCAACGAAGAGTAAAAGAGAAGAAGGGAAAAGACTAGAAAGCAGAGAATCTCAGAAGAAAGGGTATTACTGAATTGAAAGGTTAAAACACATCAGCTCTAATGACGGTTTCCCCGAGAAGAAAGCAGCTACGAATCCCGCCCGAGAGCACATATTTTTATTTAATAAGATTTATCGAATATTCAGGCCGGTAGACGAAAATAAATAAATATAATGCTTGATCAATAGACGGAGTTTCTACTCAAATACAATATCCATAAACAAAATATACCATTTAAGTATTCATATATATATATATATATATATATATATATATATATATATATATATATATATATATATATAAACTAGTGAACCAGAACCTACCTACCTACCAAGGTTTTACCTAACCGATCTTCAGGGTACTACTAAGCCAGTAGGTTTTTAGATTTTGCTCTACTTATGTATTGAGCACTCTTACGTTTTTACTTAATTTATTCGGTCGATTTTTTTTCTTTTGATTAGGCATCGCAGTGCTGATTGATTTTTTTTTCGACCGACACGGATATCTTTAGTCTTTCTTTTTTCATTGAATTTTTTCCCTGATGTCGGTTTGTTCAAATATATTTCTATTTGCAAATTATATTATCCGAGGTTTTTCCACACCGCCAGAGTATAGGTATTAAAATAATACATTTTATATATATATATATATATATATATATATATATATATATATATATATATATATATGTATGTATATATATATATATATATATATATATATATATATATATATATAAATATATATATATAAAGAGAGAGAGAGAGAGAGAGACATATAGACATACAGACAGACAGACAGAGACATAGATGTATGCATGTATGTATGTTCTCGGCATATACTGAGAATTGTTGAGGCGGTTACAAAGAATTTGAGAAGACCTACCCTGTGTAGGCAAAAGGAAAACTTTAAAACCGTTCCCCACTTCTTAATAAACACTTATCATTCTTCATATTTTGTTGTTTTTTTATCTCTGTTTTTCCATTTCTGGGGTTCTTCAGGTTATTAATTAATGTTTCTCTTATTAATTTACAGAAATTAAATTAGTTTCTTAATTATTAGAAGAAGACGGTTCTTATCTTTTAATCGATCACCAGTGTCTGGTGATCGATTAAAATACTCAATACTAGTTCCTCATTACTCAATATTAGTTCTCTAAGTGTTTTCGATGTTCTTTTCTTGTCAATATTAATAAAAAACATTCACAAAAAAATATATTTCTGAAAAAGGTTTAGCTGAAAGATTCCTTCGATACTTTTTATAAAATTAAGATGCTTTCTTTAATATTATTTAAAGCGTTGTTAATATATATATATATATATATATATATATATATATATATATATATATATATATATATATATATATATATTTCATTGAATAATATCGACATATTATGTCCGTTTTTCTACTGATCCTTTCCAGTTGTCTAATCAGTTTATTGATGTTAAGATGAAATTCATCAAGGAAGACACCGTAGTTTTTGTTAACCCGAAAACTTTCGATTTTTGCAAGATTTACCCATGAAGAAAACTACTAAAATACTAAAAAGCTAAAACATGTTTGAATGAAGGTATGCTGCATATATATATATATATATATATATATATATATATATATATATATATATATAAGTACAGATTTGTAGTGTAGTGATCGTAGATACTTCTTACATCAGCGTCGAATTTAACTGATAAATTGGCACTTCGCTAAAATCAATAAAAATATATTTTTTTCTTCTCCTGTTTTAGTTCTCAATAATTTTGTAATAATTTTAAACTTGATGCTTGGCTATATTTAGAATTTGAGGTTTATAATTTGTAATTTTTAATTTAACTGTGAAATTAAAACTTAATTAATTATATTGTTTTCCAATTTAATCTAATCTTAAGTTTAATACACTAAGTACTAAGTTAAACTAACACCAGTATAAGAGTATTTCACTATTGGGATAATGGTTTGGGAGTTTGTCTAGTAAACCATTACTGTTGTGGGAGTAAACTCACTCCACACTGAATGTTCTATAACTGTAAATTTATGCCAGCCTAAGATTTATATATACCTGTTTGAAATGTGTTCAATTAATTTTTCCAACCTCTTTTTTCCAGATATTCCAAGTATAGGTTACATATCATACCCCGGCGAAAATTTACAGGCATGTACAGCCAACGGTGTTGATTTTCCTCTAGGACTTCCATTCAGTTTTACAGAGAATTGTTTCAAGTACAATTGTCGATGTGACACCGATGGTTCCTGGAACTGTTCGGCGGAATTGGCAGAATACATCTGCCATGAGAATGGGGAATCTCAAGAGACAAGTGAAGAATTTACTGACTTTGAAAGTAAGAATATTTGCTATGCATCTAACATATAAGACTAAAATTTGTGTGTGTGTCCGCTTGAAACACAGAAAACTAATTAAAACTCTGGCATCAAAAAATGTACGCCAAGTTTAAAGAGGAAACAAATGCGGGCATGAAAATGGGGATAAAAACGATACTAGTACCTCAACTTTTCCCACTGTTAACCTTTAGGGATCAATGATTGATCCTGAGCTTTGTCTTTTAAGGTAATGAGGTAGGTAAAGAAAATCGAATCATTGAAGGTAATACCATATAAGAAATGCAGTGATAATCTGTATACCCCCATTCGAATGGTATAATGTATTAGGTCGAGTTTAAAGTGAGAGTCCCGCGTTGACTTGGGACGAGAAACCAAACATATCCAAGGGAGATAATTCTAGTAAAACAAAAAACATTAAAGAAATCCTTCATTCTTGGCCTGCCATGCGTGATGCCCGTTTGGGCGATAATGTCTTTTTCGATTCATGATTGACATAACAGAAGAATTCCCAATTTCTGCGGTAGACTTCTTGCCAACCAAGGCTATAGGACCCATAGGTCTGCTCTGTCTATTTAACACACTGCTGCAATAGGTGAAATAGATTCATCCCCGCGTAAGTTATTATAATGAACTCGACTGGGATTCGAAATCGACTATCTGACTTCTCATTCCAACTCGTTATACATTACACCACCTGCACATCCAAGCTTACGGCGCCTGCTATTCCCAAGCGATCACCCATCTAGGTACGGAAAAACACTGTGTGTATTATATAGTAAGATAATTATTTTGTGATTTACAGACGTTTTATGCCTTTGTCAGCCAAGGTGTGTATGACCACATAATCTTAATATAATCTAAAGGTAGTATTAACCCAGTTTCCCCAGTGCAATGAGGAGGACGGTACAGCCTCGGATAGTTGATCTCAGGAATCGTGCACCTCTCAGTATCCCCCCTCCCACAACTGCTTCGCTGTCTGCGGACAGAGACGCGACTGAGAGGTGATAATCCTACCCCGGCATGGGCCGCGGTATCTAAAGGTGTTGATTACTTTTTGGCTCTTTCTTTCTTCTTAATTTCTGTTGTGTTTTGCCGCAACATGATAATAAAGTTGCGATAAAAAACACCAGAAAATTAAGATGAAAGAAATACAAGTAAAAAATTAATTCAAAAAAGTTATCGAATGAATTTCCAAAATATTTCTATAATACAAAAATATACGTAAGCGACTAACAATGTATTGAACACGGTTACTGGATGTGCGGTGCTATAATGGTTAACGGATCAGAACGAGAAATCATTGAGCCGAGTTCGAATTCGAGTCGCGTTCGTTGCATTCATTTTCGCGCAAATATCCTTGGCAAATATATGAAACTATCTCTTCTCTACTACAACATCAGTTGGTTGGCAACACGTCTAGGAGAAGGAAAACTGTGAATAGATAAAACGGGATAGATGGGAGTTGGTTAGCGTCAGAATACGTTGTCATCTAAAGGAAGAAAAACTCCGACAGAAAAAACAGCCTTTCTTCAGATCACAGAAGTAAGAGGGTACAAAGGAAAAAGATATACATTACCCACTTCACATGAGAGCTTTATCGCCTCTGCTATCTTTTCTTTTTCCTTTCTTCATTCTTTCTAATTATTTATACTTTCTTTTTTCTCACTAAACCAAACAACGTCTCTGACAACAAAAGCAGAATTATAATATGCTGTATAAAGAATAAGATGGAGAAAGTTTTACATTTAAAAAAAATTTTTTTTTACTGTTAATTTAGAATACAAGACAAAGGGCCACTCAAGCTAGAGGCTTATTGAGTAAGATTGTAAGAGAGTGGGGAAGGAGAAAGTAAAAGGGTGTTATGAGGACGGGTAGGATATATATATATATATATATATATATATATATATATATATATATATATATATATATATATATCGGTTGAACGTGAACTTAAAGGAACGAAGATTGTTGTTGTCAGGGAAGTATTCTCTCGGGAGTTTGTTCTACAAAAGCAACAATTTTCAATGGAATGGGAATAGTTTGTCACTCTGAACATGGCATGGTGAGTCCATGCCCTGAAGGTTTGGCCTGGTAGAATGTAGCTCGTTCGAACATCTGCCATTGTAATAGCAATATAGCAGAGAAAGGATGGTAAAGTATAATCTGTGGGATAAGGGTTACAGAGGGGGAGGATAATTCATTACCAGTAATACCGTGTACGTATTCAAGACATGTGTAAAAGACATTAGATGTGTTCAAGACATTAGATGTGTTCAAGACATTAGGTGTGTTCAAGGCATCTTATTAGAAGTGTTCAAGACATTAGATGTTTTCAAGACATTTGATTAGAAGTGTTCAAGACATTAAGTATATTCAAACATCTTATTAGATGTGTTCAAGACATCTTATTAGATGTATTCAAGACAATAGTTGTGTTCAAGACATCTTATTAGAAGTGTTCAAGACATTATGTTCAAGATATCTCATTAGATGTGTTCAAGACATCTTATTAGATGTGTTCAAGACATTAGATGTTTTCAAGACATCTTATTAGATGTGTTCAAGACATCTTATTTGAAGTGTTCAAGACATTAGGTGTGTTGAAGACATCTTAACAGATGTGTCCAAGACATATAAAAAGTGTTCCTGGCGTTGAGGTTTTTTTTTTAAACTAAAAACTGAATACAGTGTTGACGATAAGTTTGGAAGAAAATAAAGTGTCCCTATTATTTATTCAAATATATAAACTCTTTAAAAGGCCAGAGATGTTTATGTTTGTTTTTGTTTTCTCAAGGCTTTTCATAAATGATGTTGGTTTCTCGTTTCAGCTTTGAGCAGTGGCAAAGTCGATCGCCCTGAAGTGACGATGTGCACAGCCGATGGAAAGAAATATCCACTTAATCAGGCTTTCTCCTTCACTGTCGGTTGCTACCGTTACAACTGCGAATGTCGAAAAGACGGCTCTTGGGAATGTCCAGGACACCGAGTCGAAAATACGTGTCAGTCTTTGAGAGGGCGCAATATCGGGCAAGGTAGAGTGGCCAATTTTGTCAAAGTCAACGAAAGCATGTCTGAATCTATGCACACTACATATACTATAATTTTCCTAGAAGACGTAGCAGGTAATGGATGTTGTAGATATGGATACTGGACGTAAAAAAAGTGATGGACGTATACGTAAAATCAAACGACCGGTGAAGTCGTAGGAGAAAGCGTACGTAAATGAAAGTTGCAGACAAAGGTGGACGTAGAAGATATAGAAGATAGTGAACTTAGATGATGATGGTAATAGAAGATGGTGGATGTAAAATATGTAGACAATGGCGGACACAGAAAACGTAGATGAAAGTCGTAAAAGTTGTAAAAATGCAAAAGATGTAATCGTCGGTGGATGTAAAAGATGGCGGCAGTAAAAAGATGGCGGCAGTAAAAATTATAGGCGTAGATGTAAAATATGAATAAAAGGTCGTAGAAAATGCTAGACATAGAAATGAAGCAGATTGTGGACGTAATAGATGTAAAGGTGGTGGACGTAGATGATAATGGACTTACAAAACGCAGATGGTGGACTTAGAAGAATGCGGCGAACGTAGAAAGCGATAAAAGTGGATATATAATATAGAGGACGTAGAATATGGTGAACGTAGAAGACGTAGACCATTGTGGGTGTAGAAAATTTTAAATATTTTGAAAGTAGATGATTGCTGTTCAAAGTATAAAAGGTCTAGAAAACATAAAAATAGTCATCGTACAAGATGTAGATGATGTGACATGTAAATGCTGAACATAGAAGGAATAAAATATAGCTGATATAAAAATATAAAGATGGTGGTCGTAGGCAATGATCTTACTTAAAAGATACGTAGATGGTAGTAAAATATGATGGATCTACAAGATGGTGGATATAATGAACATAGAAAACGATGTAAGTCTAGAAGACGGTGCAAGTCGTAGAAGACATAAAATATTATGGACGTAAAAGATGGCAAACGTACTGGACGTAGAATATATAGAGGATACTTCATCTAGAAGATGGTTAACATACAATATGGTGGATGTAGACGGTGGTGAACATAGAAGCTGTAAAAGAGGATTGACGTAGACGTCATAAAATGTATTCGACGTAGAAGAGAAAGATGGAGGATGTAATAGAAGCAGAGGGTGATGGACGTAAAGGATATTTGATGTAGAAAGTAGGGAACGTAGATGATTTAGAAGATAATTGATGTAAAATGATTAGATGATGATCATAGAAGATAAACATAAAAGTTGGTAGATTTCAATGTCCATTAACTTTCAGATCTTTTAAGATGAAGGACGTAGGCGATGGTTAATGTTGATGAAGGTGGACGTAATTTACCTCATTTACGTCCACCATCTTCTATGATAGTAGACGTAAATGACGTAGAATATGGTTAATGTAAAAGATATAGAAAACGTAGAAGATAGTAGACATAACAAATGGAAAAGTAACAAGATGATAGATGTAGAAAATTCTTTCGTAAAAGGTGCATATGATGGCGGTAGTATACGTTGGATATAGAAGAAGACGTAAAAGATGTAGAATATGGTAGACGTAGGTGTAGATAGTACACGGAGAAGGCAAAGATAGTAAAGGTAAAAATGTAGAAAATGGTAGACGTAGATAGTGAATGTAGATGTAAAATATAGTGAGCGCAAAAATGTAAAATATTATACACCTAGATGCAGATGGTGTACGTAGAAGTCATAGAAGATAGTGAACGTAAAAGATGTAGATGGTAAACATAGATAGTGAACGTAGAAGACAGTGAAATCTAAAAGATGTTACACGTAGATGTACATGGTGTACGTAGAATATGTAAATGATAGTGAGATTAAAAGATGTATAAGATGGAAGACGTAGATGTAGATGGTGTATGTAGAAGACGTAGAAGATAGTGAAAGTAAAAAATATAGAAGATGGTAGACGTAGAAGATGGTAGACGTAGATGTATACAGTGTCCGTAGAAGACGAAGAAGATAGTCAACGTAAAAAAGGTAGAAAATGGTAGACGTAGATAGTGCAGGTAAAAGATATGGAGGATAGTGGAAAGTAAAAGATGTAGATGATAGACGTAATGTAGATGGTGAGTGAAAGCAAAAAAGGTACAAAATCGTAGACGTAGATGTAGACAGTGTGCGTAAAAAGCGTTAACGAACGTAAAAGATGTCGACGATGGCAGTCGTATGTGATGTCTTAGGACGTCTAGAAGATTATGAATGTAAAAAATGTAGATTTTAGACATAGATCTAGATAGTGTACGTAGAAGGCGTATGATGTTAGTGAAGGTAAAAGATGTTTTTTTTTATGGTTGACGTAGCTGTAGATAGTCTAGGAAGATGACAATTATAGTGAACATAAAAATGTAGAAAATAGTAGGTGTAGATGGAGTACATGAAAGTCATAGAAGATCGTGACAGTAAAAGAAGGTAGAAAATGGTAGACTTAGATATTGTTAGTGTAGGTAGAACAATATTTGTGTTTATTCATAATTGATAATATCTAATATCTTTTTAGAAGCGTCACATTAAGATTTTATAATAAATACGTTTTTAAATTATTATGTTATTAGCGAGGGACGCCAAGTTATATTCCCAAGTTGGCTTACGCCCACATTACGTTGAAATACCGGTTCCAGTACTATCACCGAAGTTAAACAACGTCGACCTTGGTCAGTACGAACATGGGTAACCACTATAAACTTGGATGCACAGTGGCGTAATGGATAATGGCTAGGAACTGTTAATTGGAGGGCCGAGTTCAAATTCCAATATAACTACTCACGCCCCAATACACTTGGGAAAGTTATGAATCCACTTCTTCTTCCCCTCCTCATATGGATTAATTAGTAATTCTTGTATCACTAAATCCTTATTATTTAAATTAAAAACAATCTAAATATATTTCTGGCTTTAAATAACCTACAAATGATTAATAAGTTGCAAAAAACAATCAAACAATTAAAATTCCTTTACGGTAAATAAAAAGCTCATCAATAAGAAATTATTAATCATTAATTTGTACAAAACGCTTGAGGTCTTCATAAGAAACATGCAGTAATAAATAACCAGTCGGTTTGTTCTCTCCGTTACATATTGATTCTTTAAATTGTATTGATGTTTTGTTTTCTCTCCTTTTGTTATATACATATATATATTGTCTCTTTCGTTAGTTAAACGGCGAAACATCCAAGTGGTAATCAGTAATAATCTCCGAACGTGTTCAGTGAAAGGAGTAGAATTTCCTTTGGATCACGGCTTTTCCTTTACGGATAACTGCGTCAAGTACAATTGCCACTGCTTCTTCGATGGTTCCTGGGATTGTCCACCAGAAAGGATTGAGCACGCTTGTCCTTCCAGTGAAAATATACAACATCAAATCAGTAAGTTTTCATAGAAACTCTAAATGAAGCAAAGCTAGGAGTGAAGGTGGTAATATTGAGTAGAAAGTGACGTAAGGTTTGTTCACTAATTAAAAGGAGAATCAAGATCTTGCTTGAGGGCTGAAAATCATTGTTCATAAGATTTTGATTGAACTAATGACCATTTAATTGTCTGGAAGATACTTGTGAAGATGCTAACAAAATAAACTGAAAGAATTGAACTATTCAGCCAACGGTATTATTGAAGTCGATAAGAATACTGTGGAGAGTTCTGAAGTATTAAGTAGACATGATGTCACTTGATCCCCAGTGAAAGCTTCCACATATTAATGGTGTAGTAATTCATTAGAAAACATTATATTTTTCATATTATTTGTTCTTACTTTAAGCTTTCTCACCAGTACCAAACGATGACGTTTTCTTACGTTGCGTGTGGTCTCCCGATTGTGAATGTTCATCTGCAATTCCTCAATCAGGCTGAAAAAATGGCATGCATTTTTTAAAAAGTTTTATTTCGAAATGTGGGCGTGGTTGTCGTCGTTTCTTGGAGGAGACGCGCGCGCGAGAGAGAGAGAGAGACAAACAGACAGACAGAAATGAAAAGCGGGTAACAGTAACTCGGCGAGGTAGAATTGTCCGAATTCGTTACGTTCACGTTTGCTCAAATAACCATGGGGAAGGGTATGAATTCATCTCTTCACCCTCACCCCTAGATCTACTCGCCTTCCTTCAAGTGACAATCAGTCTAGGAGAAAGAAAGCTCCGAATTCAAAGTCAACCTGAAAAGGGATGAGCTCTGTCTTGGCACCCTCTCGCATCCGAGCATCATCTCTCCCTATCACACCCACCCCGGTGGTGATGGCTGAGATGGCTGAGAAGACCCAGCCTACTCCTGAAGAGTCGTGAGCAGGGGGCACAGTAGAGAGTGGATGGTGGACACGGTTGGGCGAAACGGGCCTTCATCGTAGCACGCCGCAGATCCTCTTCATATGATGCTATACTACTCTAGACACAGCACCGCTGCTATGGTTGTAGTAAGCGGCGGCCCTATGACTAACGGATTACGGGATACAGGGCGAACTCTGTTTGCGCATGCACATTTGAAATATTTAACAACCAACCATTATTTCTTTTAGTAAACGTTAAAAACGGGATGCAAAAGCTCATATCCAGAATAAATATATATAAATATATATTTTATAGCATATAAGACCCCTATTTTAAAAAAGATGACACACTAAATATCTCCTCGCTTATATATCGTCTAACTACATAATAAAAATATTACAATATGGGGAATACAATCAGATCGTCGTCTTTTATGTGCCATTTCCGTTCAGGCTGAGTGATTATGACTCACCACAACTTCCTATTGTTTGTTTCCTTACTGTCACCCTACTCCTTGTCCTGCTATCCATTTACACAAGCTCATTAGATAGGTGTTTCCCTTTGTCCTTCTTGCCTTAAGCATGACAAATTTTCCAAGCATTGTTTCCTCATTATTTATCTCACAAATTTCAACTCTCTCTGATTCTAACTACAAGTGTGCACGTTTTCCCTTAGAACTTCGTTATTGATTACCTGTTCAGTCCATAGCATTCTCAGCATCCTTCTGTAGAACCACAACTCTGTTACCTCAAGCCCCCTCTTCACCTTCTTCATGAGAATCTCGCCCAAGCTACTGAAGAGCGTTCGGTTCTCAACGATTTCTCAATACTTGGGGTCTTCTGCTTTGCTAAATAAATCTCTTTAATAAAGACGCCAGTGATAATAATGTCCATTTATTTTGCATTGTTGCTATATTCTTATATGTTTTTTCTCTCTTTTTAGTCACAAGTCCACGGTTAGAGAGAACACATAACAGTCAGTGGAGATCCTGCGTCGTCGAAGGTGTTGAATATGCGGCTGGAAATTCGTTTACATTTAAAGCTTTTTGCTATAGCTTTAAATGCCAGTGTTTCCTCGACGGCTCATGGGAATGTCCATCATCCAAGGCGGAATTTATTTGTCACAATATACCGAGACAACAATATCGAACGAACAGAACAACTGGCGAGGAATGTTAGTTTTCTTTTCATTTTTTCTGAGTACATCTTTTATAATAAATAGAACAAGAACTTGTAAAAC
>OZ010579.1:14967956-15085456 GCA_963932145.1 Acanthosepion lycidas
TACCTAGAAAAATTGTCGCTTGAAAATATGTGGTTTAGTAGTATGATTATGGTTACTGTTTAATACACCTCGTTTAAATTTATCTAAAAAAATCGGATTACATTTATTGAATTTAATATTGACATTAATTTACGTAACGACATTCGTAATAATTGATTTTTCATTAACTTTGTATTACAAAATATTACGTTATTTTATTTTTTAAAAATTGTAAACTAAAGTAAAAAGTAAAAGTAAAATGTAAGAAAGAGTAGAAAAATAGGATTAATAAATTATTTCTTTAAATCAAGTAAAATTAAAATATTACATTTCCGTATATGAGGTGTGGTAAAAAAAAATTCAAGCACATGCAGATTATGCAAAAACAAATAAAATTGAGCAATCGTGTATTTGTTATTATGAGTAAAAAGAATTCCATAAAGAAGAATATTAAATTAACTTTAAAGGACAAATGTTAAAAACATTTTAACTTCCAAGTAACAAGACAAAGTTAGGTTTTTTTTTTCTGCAATGGAAACAGAAAATAATATAGCAAGTCCGAAGGAAATAAAATAAATAAATCATTTATTTACTTCAATTAAATAAGCTAAAGTTCTAAATGTAAAAAGCAAAAATGTCTTAAGTCGACTATTGCAGCTACCTACCACAAAACCTTGGTAACAAGTGGAACGACAAGATTTCAGATAGGCCTCCACTTCTGACCATAAGTTGCACTGTGACTTGACCTGGAGTAAAGACCGCTAAACTAAAATATAACGACATTAAAAATTACATTTCGCCAATGGAAATAACTTTAAAAGTTATCTCCCTTACATAATGTGAACTTGGTTACCTGGCAAAGGCCAGACAATGTACGCCTGGTTTATCTTGTGCCATATTCCGCTTGATTAGACGCTTCGTGTTTTAAATAAATGCGCCAATTGGATTATTATTGTCGAGAAAAAGACGATGAATCCTTATTCCAATCACCACTTTTTGTAAATATTCAGAAAAGTTCCTTCTACCTCTTAAATTAAGACTACAAGCATTTTAAAAAAGTGTTTCATTTAAATATTTAATCAATGGGAAGCCTAGAATAAGAAGATCCAAGTGGATTTTTTTTTAATCTCTTCAATAGTCCCTTTAAAACTCAAAGGCGGATGAATTATTCATAGAAGTAAGTCCATTTTTTTTTTTTAAACAAATTTTTTTCAATTAAATCTAATTGTTTGTGTGAAACCGGAGAAATTATTGAAAATAAATCCCTATAGATACACACATATAAATATGTATATATAATAAAATACCTATAAATTCTGCTACGGAAAATAAAAATGTTTTTTACCTGAATTTTTATCATTTTTATTTGTTGCAGCTGCAAGTAGAAGTCTATATGTCACCATCAGCAACCGGCCGACGAGGTGTCAAGTCAAAGGAAAGCAGTATTCCTTCGGTCAGATTTTCTATTTTACGGAAGGATGCTTCAAATATCAATGCACTTGTAATATTGGTGGGTCCTGGATATGCCCCACAAAGAGAACAGAAGATATATGTTCATCAAATTCTACAGAGGAATCTAATATGCAAAGAGGTTTGTATTGAGATATTTTAATGACCTTTAAACACTATTCATAGCAAATATCTACATATGTAAGTTTTTTTTTTATTGTGTGTATTATACTAATATTAACATAGTATCCACATAAAATGGCGGGATTATCCAAGTACGGAACAGAACTTTTGCCCAGGATCTGTACCAAAAATAAACCTTTGTCCATGATCAGAGAGCACATTCCCCGGCCTACATACTGAGACCTGTGTTCAGTATCTGTTCTTCGCCTCTGTTTCTTTTTTTTCTTTTCTTTTTTTTTTTTTTTTTTTTGACAGTTCACAGAAAGGCTACTAGGGATATCTGATCCTGGGGTTTCCAACCCTGCAGCAGCACCTCCCACTTTCAACTAAAAAAGGAAAATGAAAGAAAAGGAAAAGGCTTTAGAAGAATGAACCGGAAACCCAATTCTAAACAAACAGGAGACAAGTATGAACCTCTACTCCTGTTCAAAAAACAGGGAAGGAGAGTGAACCGGGTAATAGGCTAACCTATCGACTCCTATTAAGTTGAGATATAAAGTAAAACAAAGGTAGTCATGACGTCAGTCTATAAAATTAGTCTCGCACCTTTTATTTCGAGCGTGCAAATGTCTCCCGCGAAAAACAACGCGGGAATTTTTTGTACATGCGTAATACCGAGGTTTAAAACTGACCAAGGAAGCAAGTCAAGCACAGGCAACCACTTCAGACATTAAGCAGATATAGCTTAGAGTCTGGGAAAAATATCCTAATAGAAAGAATATGTGTAAGAAGATTGCATTGCACCAGTCCTTCCAACGGAGAAAGTCCGTTTTTAAAATCCGCATTCGTATATCGGATATTGGCTCGGTTTGCGGAATCGGAGAGCAGAGTTCGAATCCCATTTTCATTCACTTACATACAAATACCCTTGGGTATGGTAAGAATCCAATTCTTCTGTTCACCTCATCCCCCGACTATTGGTAAATAGCAAGACAACATGGATCCTATAGCCCTTAATAGTAACCTGTCTAGGGGAAGGATAACTTTAAATTCAAACCGTGATTGGTCGTGTGGTCGGCGACTAAACCGGCTCCCCTACCAGACTGATGAAAAGGGTAAGTGAACAGCAACACAAAAACAAACAATTGCTGTTAAAGGGCAGATGAACTCCTCAAGGTCAACAACCATCCATCCCAACTATGGGCTAATAAGCCTCACCAACCCGCAGTTGGTCAAGCGTGATGAGTACGGCTACACTCCTTAAGACGTGGTAAATCAGGGAGGGGTTCCACCATCAGGAATAAGAAGGCCTTGGGTTTTGGGTTTAGATTTAAAATCGGAACGATACCATTTTTTCTGGGCTCAGGCCATTCTTCATTTGTCACAGTGTTAAAACAGTTTTACCAAAAATCAGGATTATTTTATTTTATATATTAATGCATTTATTGAATCGAGCTAAATAATTTTTATCTATTTTATACGAAGGTAACAGAAATCATCATCATCTTGATTAAACGTGTTAACTTATTCGTTTTTCAGCTTGTATTTATTTCATACTGATTTCACTTTCTTTTTTTTTATCGTAACTTATCAAAGTGTCATTCTAAAGTCACACAGATCTCAGAAATAAACCAAAAAGTTTCCATTCAAACACAAATTCACATTCTTCTGTTTTGGGGAAGCCTGTATTAACTCCACAGTTTAATTTAATTCCGAATTTTTCTTATATTAAACTATTTTAAATTTAGATGCAGTATTTGAGGTATTTAGACAGCACAGGTTAATTTCTCTGAACTATATATATATATATATATTACATACCATCGCCTGAAGAAGTACAATCATAGTATCAAAACTTGAAAGCTTTTGTGTAGCGATTTTAAAATGTTTCTATTATAATCTCTTATAATATATATATATATATATATATATATATATATATATATATATATATATATATATATAATTGTGTATTTAGGCAGCAATCCTTCATTTATACATGTTTCAATAAAAACCACGGAGAAGGTACTGTGATTAAGCTTTTTATTTCATTTTTCTTGTGATCGAACAAGTGTTTTCTTTTCCGAACACAGCCCATTGTCAGTATATTGTGGCCGTGTTCGTAGTTAATATTATTGAGTGTTGGCTTTTCTTTCCTTTAAGGCTTCCATTATTTTTAATCTTTTTTTTACATGTGGATGAGGTTACTATGCTTGTATTTTCTACTAGTATGTTTTAGATGGGGTCTGGTAAGTTTCCGTGTGTGTTTAAATCGGTTCTAGTAGAACTGTGTTCAGATAGGTGTAACGTAAGGCGTCTGGATAGGCGTGTAGTCGTGTGACCGATGTAATTATTTATGAATTCGGTTTGATCAAGAATACACCTCCTTAAAAGGACATATATAACAGATAATGTTCGGTCGTTGTAATTTTCATATGTCTGGTGTGTTGCTATAGTTGAGAATAAGGATAGCAGTTTTAATTTTTTTTCTAGTAGATAATTAATTTGATTTTTTTGTTCAGGTCAATTGGGGTAGTGTATTTCATTATGATATTTCTAAGTAAAGATTCATCTTGTTTGTAGTTAATGTGCATTTCCTTTTTGTACAAAATGTTTATGTTATTTTTGACTTTGTGTTCACTGTTATTGTTATTCACTTTGCGAAGAAATAGTCTAATTTGGTTGTCTATAAGGTGGTTAGAGGAGCCATTGTTAACTAGTATCTGTTTCGCATTATTGAGTTCTTTAAGAAAGACTTGTCGAGAGGATGAATTCTGCTGTGCTGAGTTCGGAAAATAAAACATCCCTGTAATTCTAGAAACATACACGCAAGCCATACACCCAATTAAAAAGCAAAAATAAAATCATCCTTTATAGTGGCTAAAAGTATAGCGCTCGGAATTACAGGACATTTGGACAGTTTCTACACACTTGTGTCCAGAAAAGTAAACACTTGTTCAAACACAAGAAAAATTAAATAAAATGTCTAATCGCAGTACCTTGTCTGTCGTCTTTAAACATATATATATATATATATATATATATATATATATATATATATATATATATATATATGTACCTTGTCTGTCGTCTTTAAACATATATATATATATATATATATATATATATATATATATATATATATATATATATATATATATGGGGAGGGGGGTTATTGAACATGGTAGACATGAAAAATTTAATTATTTTTTTATTTCATTTTTCCAGCATTCTTAGATTTTTCCGTTTGGTTGAAGTAAGGAAAGTGCCAAAATTGTCCGTATTGTTTATTTTCCTAAAACCATTTCGGTCACTTCTTCAGCCATTTTCAGTGTGGATGGGGTCTGAGTAGTCATTGGAATTAAGTCTTAATTCAGTGCCTGAAGATTGCGTTGTGCATGAAACTGCGAGTCGTACTACCGGTGAGGACAAAAGCTATATTTATTAATATATAATTTATACCATTGTTATATTAAATCGAGCACTATTTTATTAACTTATTTAAACATATATTTTATTAACTTATTTATTTAAACATATATTTTATTAACTTATTTATTTAAACATATATTGTTAAATATAACAAACAATGAATGTCCATTATGTCTGATCCTGGGCCGTTCTTATGTTCGTATGTTTGTTTTAATTTCGGGTTAAAATAAAGACAAAAATTGTACAACATTTGAATATTTTTTTATTAAGTTGGCCCTTGATCTAAGCTTTCAGCTCACATGAGCCATCTTCAGAGTGGTTATATGGACATTTTAACAAAGATATTCACCATTGACAATAATGTTTTGTTATGTTGACATAGAAGATTGCTATGAGACAATAACGGTCACGGAATAGCAGGCGCAGGTCATAAGTTCAAGATGTGCTCTTATGACATCAAACCACGCGATAGACCGAAGTATTAACAACAGAACTAATGTCTAGGTGCAGTATAATGTGTTGTTACTAGTTTGAAATGTAATTTTATTGAGTGTTAGTTGCTTTGTTTTAATGTCGATGGCCTCCAATATCTGAAGGTTCTTTTTACTGTGTGTATGTGTGAGTATTACTGTGTTATTAACTAACATCTGTGTAATATTATGGACATGGGTATGTTTTTCTAAGCAATGTTGTTTAATAGAACTAAGATAAGAAAGGTGACAGGTAAGTCTACAGGAGAGCGTGGTTGTAGTAATATATGTAGTGGGTTTATTATTAGTATCAGAAACATACGAACTTTAGAACGGCTCATGATCAGACATAATAGACATTCATTGTCTGTTATATTTAACAATATATGTTTAAATAATGATTTGCTGCCCTAATACACGATATATATATATATATATATATATATATATATATATATATATATATATATATATATATATATATATATATATATCGTCTATTGGAGCTGCAGATCATTATTTAAACATATAGTGCATATATATATATATATATGAATTCGATAGATTTTATTATTTCAACATTATTTTTAGTGGATTTGAGTAGATGTTTCGTCTATTTATTTAATAGTATTTTTTTCAGCTAACTTCCCTGTAGATAAGTCGATTAGGATCTAACGTTCGAATCCTACCGAAGAGCGCTTATTTTTCTTTACTCGAAAGTTTACTCGAATATTCAGGGCGGTAGACGAAAATAAATATATATCCTGCTTAATAAATAAACGGAGCATCTACTCGATTTCTGGTGTATTTCATTTATTTTTTTTTTTTTTAAGCAAAATGCACTAAAGAGAGAGAGAGAGAGAGAGAGAGAGAGATAGTCACATAATGATGAAGCACAACAAATATCTTGGATTATAAAAATGATGTAGATTATGAAATACACTTATTACATAATTGATATACAACAGCTCAACAAATTATTGAAGACTTTGCTATTCCTTACATGTATCTGATATCTCTTTGGACGCTCATAATGTCTGTGTTTGAAATAAGAGAGGAAGTTCGTGTATGTTCTCTTCGTGGTGATGGCCGTCTCAGTGACGTTATATTCAAATCAAATATATTGAACTCTTTTATATCACTTATGTAATAAATATATTTGGTACTCTATGTCATTTTTATAATCCATGATACATCTAAAATGAATCCCATAATTATGGGTAACCATAATGCAAAGCTCTTCAGTAAAATGAATTGCAGCACTCCGGCTGATTTGCATTTGTTTTCATTCGTAAAAACAATACGCTAGATTTAGTTGTTTCTGTCGAATGAAGATAGCTTAGTGGTAGAAACTCTGACTGATCAGTTGGGTTTCGATCCGGCCTTGAAGTATTCGGATGTCTAGTCGCACTGAGGAGCTGTGATACAGCGAAACAGTACTGTCTGCGAATGACATAATATATATATATATATATATATATATATATATATATATTAAAATTGCACCTTTCAATTGAAATTAAAATAACTGATCCAACGTGCAACTTTCGGATAATAAGTATGACATTACTGTAATCATTGAACAATATAGTTCATGCCATATTCACGGAAAATCTACCAGTAAAAAAGAATTCTCTTATTGCTATATTTGTACAAAAACGCAGAATCTTAAAATTTAAATTCAAACTCAGCGTTGCGACCGCACGTTCCGTACATTTCTCATAGCATTTTTTCGGATTACATCTCTATTTTCGTTGTCCTTTTATTACTGAGAAGTAAAAACAAGAACAAAATCTACTTCCATACATGATGATGTCTGTTGGAACAGACGAAAGCTTGTAAAAAATTAAAAAGACCTTATGCAGCTGGAATTTATAAACAGGGATCATATCATTCATATACAGGTTCGCGGTTGATGTATCTTATTTATATTGTTTGCGACGATGCATTCTCGCCATTTAAATCATTAACCTCTATATTTGTTTTTTGTATGAATGATTCATGAATTTACACACACATATATATATATATATATATATATATATATATATATATATATATACTGCTAGCTCAGGCTGTACTGTGGCTGGGTATTTTAACTTTTCCTTTTTTTTTTAATCATGAATGGCTTGCTTAGGGTAAATCCATGGAAATAGAATGCAAGAAAAATGAATACAATAAAATAGCCCTAGCTATAGGGTGTATTATTCTCTGTCGGTTAAAGTCATGGGTACAACTCCATAACCGTTCCAAGGAGTAACCCGCCCTATACATATTTAAAAGCGAATCCACATGTTTGCTTGTATCTACCTTTTTTACTCTCTTGCAAATTCAAACTATGCCAACCTTTTCGACTCTTCGTACAAACCAAACCTGTGTCTCCCTTTTTTTTACCCTAAAGCAAAAGAAACCGATGCCAACCTTCTCGGCTCTCGTGCAATTCAAACATTTCTACCTTTTTGAGCGTCGTGCAAACTAAACATGTATCTACCTTTTTATCCTTGTGTAAACCAAACAAAAGTTCATCCTTTTGACCTTAGCGCAAATTAAACCTACGTTCATCTTGTTGATTCTTGTTCAAACCAATCTTCTTTTATTCCATTGCTTACCAAAGAAGCAGAATTCCGTACTAAATAATCTTGAAAATATTGATATGCCGGGAAACAAATCAAACCAAACCGTTTCGCGTTTGACCGGACAGATCTTGTTAATCAGTTTGAAAAAAAAAAACATTTGTCTTACTGATTTGGCCAGGAAAGTCACCGGCTGCTTCTATAAAATAGTTACAAAAATGTATTTTTCAATGATTTTTATCATCCTTGCTTATTGCAGCTTCGAAATAAAAAAAAAATTACTCGTCACAAAATGTATAAATAAAATATATTTCAGGATTCTGTTTCTTTTTCGGATATCTGCTGATGTAAATGTGAAAAGATTTAAAGCGTTCTTCTTTAAGTCTTACTTGGCAATCGTCCAAGCGACATGAAAAGGCGAAAGGGTGAAACTAAACGCCTACAATTCTCTGGCTTTCAGTTTTTTCAAGAAGCATTGCACTGAACGTCGCCGCTGGTGTGAAATCTTGTGAAGTGAAAGGGCAGTATCACCCTTTGAATAGCGATTTCTCCTTCGTAGAAAAGTGCTTCAGGTACAATTGTAAATGTCACACGAACGGATCCTGGGAATGCCCGGCAGAAAATACCGTGTATATATGCAGCGAGAGTTCTCCGCATACAAGAGTCGAATGTGAGTAAAAAAAAAAAAATTTTTTTAAGTTTTATATTTTTCTTTTCAAATTCTGCAATCCTACTGGTCTTAATTTTGAATATCCCACACTTGAAAGTCAAATCTATCTAATGTAATTTAACATAATGGTCATAATAATCGAAATAAATAGGAGTAAATAATGCCCGATTCGTTTGAGAAGGAGCAGGGGTTTATCCCTCTATTTCCTGTTTAAGATTGGGTTTTCTTTTTACTCGCAATAGCCCCCCTTGCCTCTTAGTGACATTATCGCCTTCCTTGGGTGAACTGATTTTTAAAAATCAATCCCAATTAGTCGCGTTCACTTTCGCACTAATCCCCTTCACCTATGAACTATACTTCACTAAATTACCCAAGAATTCATGGCAATCTACATATAATAACGTAAAGGACAGATGTGTGGGTGGTGCAATGTTTCGCGGCTTGGAACGCGAAATCGGCGAACCGAGTTCGAATTCCAGTCTAATTAGTTTTATTCAATTTCACTCTTCTCCCCACTAGCCATTGGTTAAATAGCAGGGTAAGATGGGATTGTCAGCCTTGGTTGACTATCAGTATAAAAGAAAGAAAATCCTGAATTCAAAACTGGTTTGGCATCAGGCTGGTCATTCTATCCCATAAAAAATGCTACTTGTTACGGAATCCACAACAACACCGCCTAGCGTGTTCATAGACATGGCCCGATGTTTTTCGGTGTTTTTTTACAGAACATGAGGTGGTGGGTAGATTAAATAAAATAATTTGTGACGGGGCTAGGTCACTTACACCTGAAAGGACAGGACATTGAAAAAAACTATGAACTTATGCTATGTTACTAATAATTTGTGTATTGCATCATAAAAGAACGATTCCAAATTGATGACTACTTTACTATATTAAATTTATGGGAATCGCTATATAACAAGAGAGTATTATATATATATATATATATATATATATATATATATATATATATATATATATATATATATATATAGAGAGAGAGAGAGAGAGAGAGAGAGAGAGTATAATCTGAAGTCATCAGTTTTCCAAGTTTTCATCCTAATTCTATAGTAATCAACGCGCCTCCTGGAATTGTCATGCAGCAAAATCAAACTGTTTTTGTCCAAAAACTATCTTTCCTCTTCCAGTGAGTCCTTCAAAGGAACCAAATGTAGCTCGTGCGTAGTCGTAGCTCGTTTTGATCGTAGGTTACTTGCTATTAGTAACATTTTTATCATTGGTTACTTATTCCCAAAATTCTCTTTGTGCCGACAAACATATCCACGTAACAATGATCACTTGGTTACGCATTAAGGAAGAACTAAAATTATTTCTACTAAAACCTTTACTTTGAATGGTCGAATGTCGTTAATTTGTCACATTACAAAAAATAATTTACATCATTACAAAAATACGTTAAAAATTTATTTGACCAAAAGTATTTAAGATATTGTCACAATGTACAGAAGAAGTACACTATTTACATTATTCTGACTATTGTCCTCATCTTTGTCGACATATTTATTACAACGACCGAAACGTTGTAATAAATATGGCGACAAAGATGAGGACAATAGTCAGAATAATGTAAATAGTGTACATAATACATCGTCTTAGAAATATAGGCAGATACAGAAGAAGTTTATTTCAGCATTAAAATATATTCGTTGATGAGGATCAATTTACCTCACTAACTCAACATAAACATTACTATACCAGCGATATGGTAAAACTTTGTTCATGGATGAAAACAGTCAAGGATAGGTACATATTTTTGAGAGAAAACAACTTTACAGAAATTGAACACAACAATATTTTTTCGAGCAGAAAAGCAGATGCACATTATCAGATATGAAAATGAGAAATGAATTAGGGTCTTACTGTAGAAGTGACTTGGTCGTACATTGCGTCATCGATGTGGCTGAGCCTTGAAAAGGTGAGAGAAATACCAAGCTGTTGTTCCAAGAAGCTGCCTACAAATTGTGAGATGACTTACACTCTCGGCAGACTATCACATGACGCATTTTATCACCCTTAGAACTGTGCATAAATTATAGCTCAGTCAAGAGCAGATAATTAAATAGTGTAACGTTACATTGTCTGAAATAGTTTCAATGTAAACCTTTTCTTAAAAGAAACCATCTTTTTATTTTCTAATCACCATCTAGAAGTGCATGAAATTGCCCACACGCCTTTTTTTTATTTCTCTTTCCTATATTTTACATAACTCCATGCATTCCACAATAAGAAATATAATTTTGAAAAATATATAGTATTTCAGTACTAATTCTTTGAAATTATACTAATTTTTCCTTGCATCTAAAATTTTCTAGCTTCTTCTATACGTGGACTTTCATCTCGACAACAAAGCGTTTGGTTTTGCTTGGTGAAAAATATTCGCTACCCAGTTGGCCGGCCATTCACTTTCACAGAGGGCTGCATTAGATACAATTGCGACTGCAGAAGTGACGGTTCCTGGAACTGCCCTGCTCATAAATCCCAAAATATATGCAATGGACAAGTCAGAACAGCCCACAGAATACAACGAACAGGTGGGAAACTATGAATTTAAATACACATATGCACACACACACACGCACACACACATATAAATTTACTATTTCTCAGCACAAATGTACAGTTTATTTTATTTGTATTATTATTGATGTCGATACCTTGCTTTTTTTGTTTTTGTGTATCTTTGTAGTATTTTCTTTAGACATATTATTTTTTATTCCTTTTATTATCTAAAACCATTTTTATTTCTATTTGTATTTATAGCATCGATTTCACAGTATATATTTTCAGAAGTAATAATTCCAGTGGAACGAAACATTAGACAAATGAAACGATGAAACAAACGTGTTCAAATATATTAGAAAGCTTTTGGCCTTTTTTTCTTCTCAAGGGAAATAACTTAAGTCTATCAGCGACTTAAATCTTCGGATAGCGTCTGTAACGCTTTGCTTAGATATAAACAAGTGAACAAATCTTAATTATAAACGAAGAAATCTGCTTGAATAATAAATCTTTGAAGAATCGGGTGAAGCCACTAAAATTAATCTATGAAAAAGTATTTAACACTTCTACTGCAGTAGATCAACTTCTATGTCTGGACGTTGCTTTTGCCAGTTGTCGATGTATATATACGTTTATAAGTCAATGCAAAATACTGATCCTGCGGCCGAAAAGCTTAAAAAATGCCAAGTCTTTGCCAGAACACTGTAGTCTCCTAGTTAATTTTAACAATTCAAAACAAATTAAAAAACATCATTAAATCCTAAAATGCATTATTTATTTGTAAAAACAGTATAAAACATTATTCAAACGGGCTTTACTAGTTTCAGTGTTATTTTCACATGGCTAATTTTTAGCTGTTTTTTAAATTAGCTTTTTTAATGAAAATTCTGCCTTTTGACTGGATATATTATCAGAACGGCATGAAATTTAGTGATTCAGATATTTATAAAGAATGCTGAATAAACAGAGCGTCTGCTCAAATATGTGTATCTACGAAAAATAAGTTTAAAGTATATATATATATATATATATATATATATATATATATATATAAATTTAATAAACAATAAAATCCAAAATCACCTCATATGGGGAATTGCCTATTTCAGAAGACGAAAATATCTTTGTCTGCCGCAATAGGCTATTCCCCATTTGAGGTGATTTTGAATTTTACTGTTTATTAAATATATTTCTCATTAATAATAAATATACTGAGCTCTTTTTGTGGATCAGTTTAATATTTTATGTTTGCTAAGATCTAGGATTTGTTACCTTTACTTGATATATATATATATATATATATATATATATATATATATATATATATATATATATAAAATATGTGTGTGTGTGTGTGTGTATAAAGCGATGACAAAGATATTCTTTGTATATGTTTTATGTTTTCTTAGTTGACTTGCGGGGACAGAATAAAGTTTTTGACAAAACAGAATAGTTTTGTTTGCGCCTGCAACCTTCGTCAGTGATATCACATAATTTTGTGATTTCCTAATCTTTATTTATGTTAACTAAATAAAAAAGCATGAAAGTATACAATTAATATTTTTGTCATCGTTTTTATATAAGGAGCATACGTGGATATTTACTATCAATATATATATATATATATATATATATATATATATATATATATGAATACAAATAGACAAGAGGAAAAACTATTCTTAGCCGACGCCTTTCATCCTCTGAAGGACTTTATCAAAGCAATGTAGGGTTTATTTTGTTGTGCACCTTTATATACAAAAGCGAGGATGTCATTGCTCTCTCAAGTTTTTTTAAAATTTGTGAACGTCAATGAAAAAAAGTTTCTTGAATATCACTCGCTTACTTTGAATTCTGACACTTTGTGTCCTTCACGTGTTTTGACTGACCCTTTCAAGCACCTGATGAAAATTCATGAACATTCACAAATTTAAAAGCCTTGATAAACCAATGACATGCTTGCTTTTGTGTATAAACACGTGCAACAAAATAAATCCGACCTTGCCCAGACAAAATGCCCCAGAGGACGAAATGCGTCGGCTAAAAATAGTTTTTCATCCTATTCTTATTTATTTTGCTCCTTTGCAGATACACTCTATCTGAAATATATATATATATATATATATATATATATATATATATATATATATATATATATATATATATATATTAGGGTCCCAACTATGGGCAAATATTATCTACCAGGGCTGACCAAGCTCTTTAGTGTTATAGATCACACTTGCTCCATATGTGGCTTCCTTTGTAAATCACTAGCGGGTCTTAAATGCCACTTAAGATTAGCGCATAAACTTTCATAACTGAATCAATAAGCTGGCAGATCCTCATACGTCGAAACCGACGGGAGAGTCCATTATTATATATATATATATATATATATATATATATGTGTGTGTGTGTGTGTGTGTGTGTGTGTGTGTATGTGTGTGTGTGTAAAAATATATAGAAAATAGGAACTCGTTAGATAAATAATCCAAAGTTCTTTTGTATTTTTGTTATTATTTTTAAAAAATAGTGCTCGATACAAAAGTAGAGCATAAATATATGTAGCGTTGGAATCATTTTTAAATAAATAATTATATATATATATATATATTTATAAAATGGATACTCATATTTGAGTAGATGCTCGGTTTTTTATTTTTTTGTTTATTAAGCAGTATATTTTATTTATTTCCATTTGAATATTCGAGAAATCTTGTGAGAAAAATATGCGTCCTCTGGCAGGATTTGAATCTGCGTCCCCTAGAGCAAACCGTCATTAGATCTGACGTGCCTTGACCTCTCATCCATGTAGGACTTCCATATATATCGTCAATATTTATAAACTTTAATTTATAAACTAAACGTATTAAGAGATTAACGACATTAACTAAAAGGTTTGATAGCATAAAGTTTAGTGAATTTTATCTTCAGTGAGCGTCCTGTAAGTGTGGCCTTGTTTCAATTATTCTAAACTAAGCGTTGTTTAGTTTACAGGAACTAATTATAAGACAAAACACTAAAAATGTCTTGTAATACAAATTGTGCATGGATCTGATCATCCTCAGTAAACGATTTTTTTTTTTCTTACTAAGTCAACAAATTTAAACTTGTTCACTTGAAGAACGGACATTAAAGTTACACAATCATTTGTCCTGGGAGTATCTTCTCTTTAACACCCTAGTTTTAATGCAAGCGTTACAGTTTCATAGAATTAAGTCTAATTATAGGTAAATTCTCGCAAGAAAATAAAAGATATTTTTAATGAATTACTTATTCAAAGTCAGGTTTAAAATTGATAAGTGATAGTAATAAATATGAAATCTGAGTAATTCAGTATTCCATGGTAACCTATGTCATTCATATTCAACTTTCAAATACTTCTATCTGAACTTTTTACTTCAAAACAATATAATTTTATTCAAAACGTAAGTACTTTTTATTCAGATTTATAAGTACCATTATTTAAGATTTTTATATATAGCTGTTAAATATAAAATAAAAATGGCGAGAAAATGTATTTAATGCCGTATAATGAAAGTAAACATAAAATTCATTAAATAAAAACATTTCTACGAAACTCTCCTCAATCCGCTGGCTTTTTGCCCCATCATGTTGAAACACCAGTCTGTACGATCACCGAAGTTAAGCAACGTCGAGCCTGGTTAGTACCTAGATGGGTGACCGAATGGGAATTCCAGGTGTTGTAAGCTTGGATGTGCGGGTGGTGTAATGGATAATGGCTCATAATTGTTAATCGGAGAGCCGAGTTTCTATCCCAGTTTGGTTCGTTATATTCACTTACTCGCAAATACCCTTGGGAAAGGTATGAATCCACCTCTTTTCCTCCTGGCTACGGGTTAATTAGTGAGACTTGTATCATTAAATCATTATTATCCCCCCCAAAAAATATTCTTACAATCTAAAAGTATTTTCTGGCTTTAAATAAACTGCAAAGGGTTGATAAGTCGTAAAAAACGAACCAATCAATCAATCCTAATCAGTATGTTCAATCCGTTTATATCTGGATTGAAATTCTCAAGCACATGATCTCAATAAATTTTTTGATGACGTTTTGGGTGAATTAAAATTTTTTTGATCTTTAATCAACAATTCATTGGGCTATATGAACAATTTCACAGAGAGATTATCTCTGTTTTCATGGCTTTATGCCTACAAATTCGACAAAACTATTTCTTAATATTAAGAAAATATACAAACAATTTTTAAGAAACATATTCTTAATGTTATTATTGTTTGGTTAAAGGTAATTATGAGTGTGAATAAAAGGACTTGTTTTTTAAACAAAAGGTACACATTATTTGAATGAATGTTCATACGTTTTGAATATAATTTGGTAGATTGACGCATTTTTAGATATTGTTTTCAGCAATTAAAATTTCGTTTTTTTTTATCTACTGCTGCTTATTTCTCGGCCAAGTGCTTGCAACAACATCTGCTGTCATATTTACACTGCAATCGTTATGGCTTAAATGTTCACTTTCTATAAAAAAATCTCTTCACTTGTCTAAAACTGCTTATGTTCCAGGTTGTCTCCACTGCACGGTGAAAGGTAATACCTACCGAAGTCTGTCTCGCTTTCATTACATGGAAGGCTGTATAGAACGCCACTGCACATGCAATTGTGATGGTACCTATCATTGTCCTGTGCAAGAAGCCGTATCTCGTTGTCACGGTTGTATAGACTGCGTGGTCGACGGAATTTTACAGAAGGGCCATTCGCACTTCAAACGCACTGACGATTGCATTACAATTGATTGTACGTGTTATTGTAATGGAACCTTTGAGTGTTTCGAGGAGAGGAAGACCTTATTGCCCTGCGCGAAGAATATCCCTATCGGGGGACATACTAGAGACATGACTCCGACACCACCCACGCCCATTACTTTATCAGGAACGATGCCCACACTTATCTTTACAGATCGCTTCTTGCCACCCGGAATTACACGGAGACGCTATCAGTCAACTGTACCCCCAACGCTGGCTAGCACGACACCTGCAGACCGAAGGCGTGGGCACAGTTTAACCGGACCAGCCAGCTTGTCTGTGGCTGTCATACACGAATCAATAAAGAACGGAGCAGAGAGTACCTTCAAGGAGAATATTACGCTGCAAGAAGCCGCATCTGTGCACCCTAGAAACCCTTCCCTGCACGCGGAAGCTAAAAAAGTAGCCCATGTTCGAGTGGTCAATGCTACAATTAACGGTAGTGACTACAACTCGAAGACAAGTGTCCAATCTGAATTTAGAACCGAGGGTAGAGAACGTGACCGACAAAAATGCAAAAGCTGCAATGTGTACACACAATATCATAAAGGAAATACAACATTTAAGTACATCGAGGGCTGTTATGAATACTTATGCACCTGTTACTGTGATGGCAGTTGGACATGCCCTGATAATCTAACGGTGAATACATGTGAGACAGAACCTGCCCGCTGTAATTCTTGTATCGTCGACGGTCGAAGCTACCGAGGAAATACAACATTTACATATAAAGTCGACAGTTGCACACAAAGGACTTGCAAGTGTAATTGCGATGGCAGTCACAGTTGCCCGATTAATGGAACTGTAAATGTGTGCGTCCAGGAACCAGTTTGCCAAAAGTGCAGCGTGCGAGGTCAGCTCTTTGAACCAAACACGGATTTCACGTTGCAGCAAGGGTGTTTGAGGTATCGCTGTAAATGCAACTGCGATGGAAACTGGAATTGTCCGGCCGACGACCCCGAAGATATATGCAACATTACTTCTTACACAAGCCAAAGATCTCAGTGTATCCGATGCAATGCTAGGGGTGTGATCGCTGAGCCGAATACACATTTTGAATTGCAAAAGGATTGTATAAAATATAAATGCTTCTGCAAGTGTGATGGTGGCTGGAACTGTCCAGGAGAAAAAGCCGTGGATACATGTAACACTGATCCAGAGACCGGATGTCAGTATTGTGATGTCCGAGGAGAAAAGAAAAAAGGTCACTCAAGATTCGAACTTCAGGACGCTTGCTGGAATTACAAGTGCATATGCAATTGTGATGGAAGTTGGAACTGTCCGAAAGAAACTGCCGTTTATACGTGCCAGACAGTGCCCCAGTGTTATCAGTGCAACGCACGAGGATTTGTGCACGAGCCAAACACAAGGTTCACACTGCAAGAAGGATGCTTTAAGTACCAGTGCACGTGCAACTGCGACGGAAGTTGGAATTGCCCGGGTGAGTCAGCTGTGGACACATGCAACACAGACCCGGAAACTGGGTGCCGCTACTGCGACGTGAGGGGTCAGCGAGAAAAGGGTAACACTCGTTTCGAGCTTCAGGAAGGCTGCATAAAATACCAGTGCATCTGTGAATGTAACGGGCAATGGAACTGTCCACCGGAACACAGTATTAACACCTGCGCGACACCGGCACCGGCACCGACCAGGTGCAAAAACTGCATCGTGCACGAAAAAACGTTCCCGGGCAACAGCTATTTCATGCACGAAGAAAACTGTTTCAGATATCAGTGTACCTGTCACTGCAATGGTAGCTGGAAATGTCCGGCCAGCACAGCTGTTTATATCTGCGATCGCACCACACCTGCACCTGCTTGTCGCTATTGCATAGCCAAAGGTCGATACTTTGCAGGAAATTCTGATTTCATGTTAGAGGAAGGATGCTACCGTTACAGCTGCCGCTGCAAATGTGATGGCAGTTGGGAGTGTCCGGCTCATTCAGCAGTGAATATCTGTGATAGGACACTGGCTGATTGTAACGACTGTGCCGTAGACGGAAGAAATATCCCAGGAAATTCAACCTTTATGCAAACTTCTGAATGCTACAAATACGAATGTACATGTAAATGTGACGGTAACTGGCATTGTCCAGCTGACAAGGCGATCGATATTTGCAATTCACGCGCCGTTGGGTGTAAGCAGTGCAACATTAAAGGTGTCTTACATCCAGGCAACTCGACGTTTACGCATGACGAAAACTGCTTCCGGTATCAGTGCTTATGCAAATGTGATGGATCTTGGGACTGTCCTCCGGAAACCGCTGTGGATAGTTGTCACACATCTAACCGTTCTTTAACAGATACCAGCTGTTTTAACTGTCAAGTAGATGGGAACATGTATCCGGGAAACACAAAGTTCCAGAGAGATGAGAACTGCTTCCGATATCAATGCAAGTGTCACTGTAACGGTACCTGGGCCTGTGCTCCAGAAACGGCTTTCGATGTCTGCAACACTGATAAACCAGGAACGCCATGCAAAAAATGCCAGGTTGGAGACAGTTCCTACGCTGCCAGTTCGAATTTTTATCGCATAGACAATTGCAAGAAAATCCTTTGTAGGTGCAATTGCGATGGTAATTACGACTGTATGGAGAAAAGTGCAATTAATATTTGTAATGTGACCACTATCAATGAATGCACTAGATGCATGGTACAAGGTAAATCTTACCAGGGAAATACGGATTTTACTTACCAGTATGGCTGCTACAGTTATTACTGTAAATGTAACTGCAATGGCAAAGCCACCTGCCCCGAAGACAAAGCAGTTGACATATGTGCCGCAGGAATATTAGATGAGAAACGGACGCGAAAGTGTCAAGTATGTAAGGTTAACGGAAGGTTCTACAAGGGAAACACGAAGTTCGTTCTACAGCAGGGTTGCTTTTCTTACCAGTGCACTTGTTCTTGCGACGGTAGATGGCATTGCCCATCTGAAAGTGCGCAAGACGAATGCTCCACCCCGGCAACCGTGACGGTGGAACCAACAAACAACACAAAATGCAAAAGATGTAAAGTCAAGCATCAGATCTTTAAAGGAAACACTGTCTTCTTTCAGAATAATGGCTGCTACAGGTATCGATGTAAATGCAGCTGTGATGGTAGCTGGGAATGCCCGACAGAAGAGGCGGTCGATATTTGTCGCGGACTGGAAGGGCGAATACCATTTGCAGACAGGCAATGCGTCAATTGTAAAGTTAGGGGTCAGCTATACAAAGGAGGTGAAGATTTCGATCTTTTAGAAGCGTGTTTCAAATTTAGCTGTCACTGTGACTGTAATGGCAAATGGAAGTGTCCATCGCAACAACCGGAAAACGTGTGCATTTATGAAACAGCAACGTCGAAGCCTTGTCAGGAGTGTCAAGTAAAAAAGAACCGGTACCCAGGAAATTCTTGGTTCACTTATGAACAAGGTTGTCGCCGGTTTCAGTGTCTTTGTCGTTGCTCTGGGAACTGGCACTGTCCCAAACATTTAATGGCAAATGTATGCAATATTAGCAAAGATACACCTTCAGACGGTGTCTGCAAGCAATGTGTCGTAAGGGGTAAAACTTATACCGGGGACACGTATTTCTCATTTGATAGAGGCTGTCTTCGTTTCAGGTGTTCTTGCAATTGTGATGGTTCTTGGAACTGTCTGGCTGGAAGAGCCGTAAATATATGTAAAGGTTCCGCCCCGTTAGAGAAATGTAAAAAATGCCACATTGGGAAGAGAACGTTAAATGGTAACGAGACATTTGAATATGTTTTCGGCTGCACCAAATACCAATGCAATTGTTTCTGCGACGGAAAGTTCTTCTGTCCTGGCGATAAAACCGAGGAAATCTGCGGCCGTAAAAAGGGTAACTCAACCAAAACGTCCCTAGGGCAGCCAAATCAGAATTGTAATGACTGTACAATCGACGGCAAAACGTTCCCCGGGAACAGTAATTTCCGCTATACGCTCAACTGCTTTATGTACGAATGCGACTGTGGTTGTGACGGCACTTGGTCCTGTCCTCCAGAGCGTTCAGTCAACATCTGCGCGGATAAGAGCCAGTCAGACTGCGGTCATTGTGTGATAGAAGGCCGACAATACGACGGGGATATTCAATTTAAACGGAATCTTAACTGCTTCGAGTACACGTGCACATGCCACTGTAATGGGACGTGGGCTTGTCCGCCTGAAAAAGCCAAATACGTTTGCGAAGACGACGGCAAAGACCACTGTAAGGATTGTGTCGTCGACAGCTATCTGTATCGAGGAGGATCCGATGTCAACATTACGGAAGGATGTCAACAGCATCAGTGTAAGTGCAGCTGTGAGGGTGCATGGTCGTGTCGGACAATCAGCGATACGTGCAGACACGATTTGCAGCTCGGCGTCGGTTGCACAAGATGCTTCGTCAACAAGAAATTTTACAACGCCAACTCGTGGTTTACTTCCGTGGAAGGCTGCACAGAGTACCGATGCAGATGCAATTGCGACGGTACGTCGACGTGCCACGAGCGTCTTGTCAGGAACGTATGCAACAACAGCACTACCCCACAAACGACACGCACAACAGATGTAGACAGCGATAAAACAACTGAGAAACAAACTGTGGGTAAGTAATTTTTCTGTGATCCACGAGTGACGATCAGAAGCTTAAAATCTAACCAACCTTTGACAAGCAAGATTGTTTAAGCCTTTTACAGCCTTTATTTAATCCAAAGACATTAACAAATAAGTATAATTATTTCACGACCACTGTGTTTTCTTAATGTATACTTGTTAATTGAAATAAACGTGAATAAAAATAACCATAATTGAATTGAAACCAGATCATGAAATCCCTCCCCTACACGCAAGCCACCAATCAACCACTGGATGGCATGCCACTATTGTTTATTGTTGGTGGCCCGCTGACAGACCGCCGGCGTGTTGGTCTCGGCAATTTTACCCCTGGCGGAGTGGCGGTCCACCGGCGGCTGTCCCAGAGGACCTCTGTCGTTGCCATCGGCGGCCCGCCAGCGGGGTACTAGCAGCTTGCGTGTAGGGGAAGGCTTTTCGTTTAACCGTCTTCTTCTTTTATTTGTCGTGTCCCTTCAGGATCATAGCTCTCCTATCTTCGTATCCTTTGTAACTCTAAAAATTAATTGTTCCCTTACTATCACAGCCAGATAGTGTTCTTCCATCCGTTGGCATAAGCTGGTCAAGTCGATTACTCACTGTTAGCGTCTGTCACTCTTGCTTTCAATACGCCCCGTGAGGGTCAACTTCTCCAAACCCATTTTTTTCATTATGTTCCCCAGAAATGTCAACTGATTCTTTCTCATCCGAGTCGCAAGTGTCGTTTTCGTTCTCATTTCCTTAAGACTCCCTCGTTGTTCACATGTCCCACCTACAACCTTTTCAAAATTAATTGATACGATTTAGTTTCCTTTCTTTCACCATACGGTCAGTTCTAGACCCACTGGAGTGAAAGGGTGTAATCAATTTCTATTTTTCAGTGGTGTGAAGTAATAGGAATCTATTTTCGGGTGTATGATGAAATTTGTTTGACCTTGAAAAATATTGCGTCATCCGTAATTGCATCAGATTTTCATCACTCCCAGACACTACGGTCCCGACTGTCGATTAGTTGTCTTACGGCCATTGTCTGCGATGGACGTTACTCCAAGGAAGTGTACGAAAGCTGTAATACTCCACGAACACAATGGTAAGCCTTACCAGAGAGCAAATCAAAGTATTATGGACTGACACGGAAACTCTCCTGATTTAAATCCAACCGAGAATCCGTGGTCAAGCTGCAAGGAACGACTTCGTGGAATGGACATACGAAGTACTAACATGTGCATTGGGTCATTTTAATTGAAAAAATACGACAAAAAAGTAAATAATAACATAAATATTCGTTTTGTTTCAATTAATTTGCACAAGAGTGTATGTTATTCTCATTTTTCTTATGTAAAAAGAAACACGACTCTTCAAGTCTCCTTTTCATTTAAGTGGAAATTGTCGAGCATTGACTGCCGTATAAGAGGACTGATTATTATTTAGCACTAGCACTTTGTCCTCAATAAAATTTAATTGTTTCTTAATATTATGTTTTGCTTCTGGAAGGCATCTTTCTTTTCTTCGGGTTTCAGTGTCACATTTTCTATCCTCTATTATAACACTTATCATATAGTTTTTTTAGATTGCATTTTGAGCTATCCCTCTTACGTATGACTATACCTACTGCCTTCTTGCAATTGATCGTTATTCCTTTCTTCTCTTTTTCCTTAATGCGGTTAAAGTTTGTTTTTGTTTTTTATCGCAGATATATCAATTTTGTATTCGACATCAGTCAATATTGTAGACTCCGTAACCTCCTTTTCGTAGTTCTGCTGGGAGTTTTGAATTCACAGTTGTCCTCCAAGACTGGTTTCCAATCAAGGTTAGAGAGCCTAGTCTGCCCTAATATTTAACCCGTAGAAAAGGGAGAAGCGATGAAGCCATACCCATCCCAAGGGTATTTGTATGAACGTGGATGGAACGAACGAGGCCGAAATTCGAACTCGGCCTGTCGATTCATATTTCCGAACTTCTAACCGTTACGCTACCAGCAAATGCGGCCCTTGAAGGCCATGTAGTCATGATATAGGTTCAAATTACATCAATATACAAGTGTACATTAAGAAGAATTGTTTTAATAGATTGAATTCTCTTTGCTGTTCTTCCTAACGTAAAGTTCGTTCGCCGTCTTCTAATCATCAAATATTGGAATCTTAATCTTTTATTATAAGCGACGGTTTTTAGCCTTTTCACGTTGGGGAGAACAATAAAGGTGAGAGATGATAATACCTTATCTCCAAAATACTATATTTTACAATCAAGTACCATATAATTATACTTATGATGTCTATATATGCAGTAATTTTAAAGCCGTCGTTTAATGAAATTTGCTTGGAACTCATTTATTCATTGTTTCGTTTTTGAGTTCTACGCATGTTTATTGATATATTTTCAGCTTGTACAGCAAGGGACTACGTTTCTCCAGCTGTTACCAGTTAAAATGCTTCGAACTCAGAAAATGAAACCATGCAGTGTACAGTTTTAATAAAGCAGTATCTAACTAGATTGCTTACTCACCATTAATATTAACTGCCATCACCATTCTAATAGCAACATAATCGCTAAGGGATGACCAGCAGAAATATTATCTTTATCTTTATTATTATTATTATTATTATTATTATTATTATTATTATTATTATTTAAATAAGCAATATTAACCATAACGGTTAATCTTTGACTAGTATTTATTTTTCTGTTAATTTCTTAGTTGCTTTTTTATCACAACTTTTACAAAGCCTTCAAAATATGCGTCAGTGAGTGAATAACGCAGGACCGGAAGTAAAGGACAACTTCTCAGTTAGTTTCAAACTTCATCACTTTTGTCTCTGTAAAACCTGCTTAAACGTACCAGTGGCTTTAACAGCTAAGAAATCTATAAACACTTCATTTCACGATTGTCGTTTCAGTGTTTACATTGCCAGTATTATCTTCATTTTAACTTTTATTAAACGGACCATTATCAAACATTGTTATATCCGATCCGACACTGCCGTGGATTGACCTCCTAAGTACAAGTTGCGATAAAAAGGTAACTGAAATTAAAACGAAAGTAAATAGTATATAATATTAACCATCTGAATAGTCTACCCTTCTAAATTACACAAAGTGAAAATTTTATAAAAACTAAGCATTGCATTTATTTAGGCCGATTAGCTAATCCACATTAAACATAAAATCCCCTGAAAACAGCCTAAGTTTGCATCCATGATGAATTTTAAGTGACAAACATAAGCGTGTCATATTAGTGTCATAGGAAACAAAGGTCTGTCCGGAAAATATCCAGTTATTTTAAATAATCTCGTGAATTGGCTGTGTGGCCTTGATCTGATTTAGCAACCAAGTGAAAACATACTTTTTATCTGTGAATGTTCTTCAGTGAGGTTACTTAGTCGTTATCGAAACATTCTTAAGTGATCTTTTGTTTTATGTGACTATTGCGAATAAGTATCAAGTTTTACTTGAAACTTCGACATTCGTCCGTGAAAACATTTCAAGGGATTAAGTTGGCCTTCAAGGAAGAGTAAAAAGAAAGAAGCCCGGATAAAACTTTGGTAACAACGCGCCTCAATACTTGACCAAGGATGTTTTAAAAACGATTCACGTTATCCAAGGCTTTACACATGAACACCCGAAAATGGGAAATACATGTGGGTTGCAATGAAAGGAAATCCGGCGATTGACTGTTCATGAATTAAGATCAAATCTGGGGAATTCCACTGCCAAGTTTTCATGTCTTGTGCAGGATTAAAAACAAAAACAAAAACAACAACAAAAACAACAACCTAATATTACTTTAGCTCTAGCAGCCTCTCACCTTTCACCAGAGTCCAGATTTAATTCCCTGCTACTTCTAGATTTTACCAAAGCTAAACTCGCTGTTCAAGCGCCATGAACGAGATGAAGAAGTTTGGTTTGTTTTGTTTTGTTTTACGTCATATCAACCTCAATGGGTTAATCTAATTCCAACAAAATTTGTATTGCCGGTAATGTCTTTCTTCAAAATTTTTCCTTGAAGAAATCTATAGCTGGTAATATTTTTTTCAAAGAATGTATAGCTTTTTGTATTACTGGTACTTTTTTTTTAAAAGAATTTATGATGATAATTTTCCTTCAAAAATTATTGCCAGTAATACTTTTGTTTATTACAAAGTATTTCTGTTATTAAAACCTATTTTTACACAAGTTTGGGTATCAACTATTTGCCCATAGCTGGGACCCTAACAGGTGCTACCACCCCGGATCAGGGTGGACTTGGGAACACCAGCAATTAAGAGGTGGTTCCACGGTCCTCAAAACCTCCTGATCAGAAGCCTTGCTGTTGGAGGTAGTTTATCGTCTTACCCAGGACGCGGATGTAGTTTATCGTCTTGCCCAGGATGTTGAATGTGTACAAGTTACAATGAAAGGCGATCAGCGATTTATTATTCGGAAATTCCACGGAGCGGACGGAAGTTATCCAACCATTCTAAATATCGTAACTGAAGAATTTCTACATCTCGAGCAGTTTTTCTTTTCTTTTTTTTTTTTTGGAACAAAAGATTGCACGTCTGTCATTCGTCCAACAGACAATCTTATTTTATGCCAAAAAATAAATTAAGAGGAAGTATATTAAAGAACATAAATGAGTTTAAAGCGAATGCAGCGGGTAAACAGATGGCTAACGCACTTTTTAAAAGGTGGAGCAGAGGCTGCTATAATTGTGTAAAATCCAAACATGGGTACACTGAAACGACATTTACGCCATCGCCAGTGTTAATGACTAGATTATTTCCCGACAGAACTCCTATCAATTAGGTCTCACCTAAGTTCTAGTAACTTGGTTTAGTTCATTTCAGTTTCAACATTAGAACGTTCCCAAGGCTTTTGAAATAAACTAAGACGCTAAGTTATTTTTCTTTAATGTCTATTTGACTGGATAATTTCTGGACAGATCTCATATCACAAAAACGGAAGGTTTGTTTAGGGCAAGGTAAAGGATCAAGAATGTTTCGTAGAGCCTGTTTGAAGTAAGATATTTATTAGTACGCTCACTTAGTTACAGAACAGGATACAAGGTGGCAGTTTAATGTGGGGAGATGTTCAAAAATTGCTCAAATTCCCTCTACACTTCCCCTTTTGGATATGCCACGGATAATGACTCTAGCCCCCTATCAAAGGAAAAAATATTGCCCCTGAGGGATTGACGTGCTTGTATGTTTGATAACTTAATATATTAGACGACAAATTTTGCTTAAGTTTAACTAAACTTGTAGCAAATACCGAACACGTATTCGCCTTTATACAAAAGAATGACTTTCAGGGCTCTTACACTCACTATTAAACGAAGCGATGCTGAAAAGTTCCCGGCTCAACTAAGAAAGGAAGTTAGTTAATCTAATATTAGATTAGATCAGTTCCAGATCTTTTCAAAGATCTGTTCAGAAATAAAATTAAATGTTCATAGTTTTCTTTATCTTCTTAAACATCCTCATCAGGTTATAAACGGCATCTAACTCGTTCAGAAATGTCTAAACTATTAACTATCCAAACGTTTTCTCAAATCAATGATTAAAATGATTTCAAACGAATGAATCGTTTAGGTTATAAAGGAAACAATCCGACATCAGACCCTACAGACTGGCGCTACACAATCACAAAGAGCTTGACCAAGTAACAAAACCCACCTCGCTTGAACACTTCCAAAAGTAATAACAGCACAAATAAGTCTCACGTGTAGCTAGGGAGGAAAAATAATGGAAAAAAATAGAATGAAATATAATCAAGTTGTTAGACATGCAGACTATATTACATTAAAGTTTAGGGAGGAAACTTACGTCAGTAATAGAAAAGGATTAAATTGAAACTAGCGTGACGTATTAAAAGCGAGAAGACGTTTGATTTCTGGCTAAGGAGATGGATCGGTAAATTTTCTGCATGACAACGTGTATCCTCATATTGCTAATACGACGCAGTAAAAAATCATGAAGCTTTCTACATGAGACGGATTTTTCATGTCTGCCACTTTCAGACGATCATTTGTTTTCTTTCGTGTTGCCTGTCAGAAGATTTTTTTTAAATTTAAAAATATTGAAAAATTCATGAGAGAATTCACCGAAGCAAAGCTGGAGTCCTACTTTTATGACGCAGTACACAATTTAGCAGTAAACGACGTAAGTCTATTAAAAAAAATCCAGAGGAAATACATTCGTGAAAGAATGCTGAAGCTATGAACTTGTACAAATAAATGATTTTTTTTTTCAAAGATTCTGAAGGCGTTTTCATAACCCTACTAAAAATGTTAATATTTTTCATGTCTAGCGCTAATAGCTACACATAGTTATTTCCATCGAATGTTGTTAAACTAAATAAACTAATATCCTGTTGTTTTGTTTGATATTTAGTTTGGATTTTTTTTAAATAAAGGCGAATAACCAAAAAAGTATCTGAAAGAGTTTCGCTACATAACAAAAGCAATAATTAAATTTCTGTGTGCAGTCTATTAATGTAGTTATTTTTTATATGTGCATGTCCTTAAATAATATTTGTGTGTATGTGTGTGTCCGTGTTCCAAAATAAATCTTGTCTCAGGTATCGAACCTTTTAATGCCATTCACTCCCTCAGAACATAGGCCATCATGGCGCTCCACTGTTTCCTTTTATTGTCATAACTCCTTGGCATCGACAGTAGAGTAATTGCCTATTGACTTCTCCACAATTTCAAATTCAATATTTTCTATGAATGCCACTCAAGTCTAGAGAGTCAAGTTTACCCTGCTATTTTCACCCATAGCTAGATATTTTCTAATTTCCTAGAAACATTTGAGCGAAAGTGGGCCCAACAGATTATCCTAGACTTGTCAAGTCGGTTTCCAGGCTATTATTCGTTACACGACCTCTACATCCAGATAGATAGATAGATAGATAGATAGATAGATAGATAGATAGATAGATAGATAGATAGATAGATAGATAGATACTTGGAGATAGATAGATAGATAGATAGATAGATAGATACTTGTAGATAGATAGATAGATAGATAGATAGATAGATACTTGGAGATAGATAGATAGATAGATAGATAGATAGATAGATAGATACTTGGAGATAGATAGATAGATAGATAGATAGATAGATAGATAGATACATACATACATACATACATACATACATACTTGGAGATAGATAGATAGATAGATAGATAGATAGATAGATAGATAGATAGATGCGTATATTTTGGCAGCATGTTTTCATTGAGACATGTTTCATTGAATAATTTAGACAAGTTTTGTCTACTTATTTTCAATTGAATCCTTTCATATTCACAGACAAGATTTCTGGTGTCGTTATTGAAGGGGGAAAATCGCCATGTTGATACATATTTCTTGTAATATGTATCAACACAGGGATTTTCTCTCGCCCTTTAATAATGACACCAAAAAGCTTCTCCGTGAATATGAAAGGTTCCAATTGAAAGTAAGTAGACAAAACATGTCTAAATTATTCAACGAAAAATGTCTCAATGAAAACAGATTTCCTCCTATTAATCTCCTTAAGAATTTGCCGATCTTAGTTGTTGTACTAATAATATTAAATTATTTTTTCTAAAAATAAAAAAGAAACTGTAGCTAAAATACTGATCGTCGCTCGTGGTCACGTAGCAGTTACGTCCCTTGAATCGATTCCTGGAATGGTGGCGTCTTGTTGTCTGCTTCTTGCATATAACAAATGATGAAGCCGCTGTTGTATTGATGCATCTGTCTGAACGAACACGTCTTAAACTGCACAAATGTCTTTGTCTTATGCATTTCTCACTGATTCACAGAATGATACATCTTGCACTGTTCCCTAACTTTTGGATGCACATAAAACTGATGCACTAACTATATATAAATGTACGAATTTTGCAGATAAATTCTTATTCGTATCTGTGTCAATTAAGTGTCTAGTCTTTGTCTGAATTTGCGATGTTTACCAAGTGTAATAATGTAGCAATTATTACTTGCTTTTATTGTTGCTGTTGTTTATATATATATATATATATATATATATATATATATATATATATATATATATATATATATATATTAATAATGCTCGTATTTATTCTGCGCCCTTAATGCAAAGTGCATCGCAAAGGCTCTATAAAAAAAAATTATATATATACCTAGACATCGCAGTCTTCTCCTTTTAAAAAATGGGAAGATTTTGTCGGGGTATCGGATATTTTGTCACTAAGCTTCAGCTATTAATTTACTTGTTTTATTTTGTTTTAAATTCTTTTATTTATTTATTTTTCTTGCGTCGGAATGATTAATCTGAGATTATTCAATAAATGTTATTACTTCTTCGAAGATTTGCATTTTGATGAACGGTTTTTAAATGATAAGCCTTTAAATCTTTTATAAGAAATGATATTGCAGGGAACTGTATACTTCCTGCTACTAATTCTTATTCTAAACAGGGTCATCGAAGACATTTTTATGATGCCATCGTTTTTTAGGGGAACATTGACAAGTTTGGAACGTTTTCTTATTCTTTTTATTTATTTATTTATTTTATTTATTTGCTTTTTGTGACAATTTTCTATTTCATATGCATTTCTATATTCGCATTAGATGTCTCTTGGGATCAATCGCAGCAAGTCTTTTGGAATTCTACATAATTATCCTCAGTATTTACAACGGTCCCAACATTTTGCTGGTTGGAATTAATTCTTCCTCAGAATTCCAGTTTCCGTCCTTCGGGTCCTTCGGGTCCTTCGGAACTTCCCCATGGCACAAATAGCGATGAAAAAGATTCTCAACGTTTTCAATTCTCGTACAATATCTTTTTTTTTTCAATTTCCTTCAACTTCACTCAGATAATTTTTTTTTCCTTTGATTTCTGGCGTTTACACATTTCTTTCCGGGTCCCGCCCAGGGACCTAAGGTTAGAAATGGCATCATGACACTTTCCACTAACAAAAAAAAATTACATAGATAAAGCCCTTCGTAAAGTGTGGGCTGTACTTGTGAGAAATTTTTTTTGTATCTCTTTGAGGCATGGACTTCCAGGAATGCCTTCAATTAGTCTACTGGAATCTTTTACAACCAATCCTAAGGCTCCAACTACAACAGGGATTGTTGATGTTCCCATGTGCCACATTTTCGAGATTTCTATTTCAAAGTCCTGAAAGTTTTGACAGCTTTTTGAATATCTTCAAAGATACATTGCAGTCTGCAAGGACTGCCATATCAATAAGGAGGCACTTTGTTTGTGGTCTTTAATAACAATGTCTGGGCGGTTGGCTTTGATTGTTCTGTCAGTATGTATTGTGTAGTCCCATAGAATTGTAACAGGTCCTATCTCCGTAACCGGGTCTGGATGGTGTACATACCAGTTTCTTTCAGTTTTCTTCCCGTAGAAGTTGCAAATTTTCCAGTACAGATATTGGCCCACTCTGTCATGCCGGGTTTTATACTCAGTGGGTGCCAATATCGTGCAACCTGATACAAGATTATTATTATTATTATTATTAATTGGTTGTTTGAAGAAGAGCACACCAACCACCAAACGTTGGGGTACAAATATACGAATCCCAATGTATCCATCATTACACACAGTCTGATAAGAGTATATCTGGCCCATTCATCACAGTTAAATGTGCGCGAATTAGTGACAGATTTTGATAAAGGCTGCATGTAACCAGGCAGCTAGCAATAATTTAAGCTCGGTTTTATTATTATTATTATTATTATTATTATTATTATTATTATTATTATTATTATTATTATTACTGTAAAGAACATATAGGAAACGTATATCAATCTAACATGTTTTATTTTTATTAAATAAGATTTATCTTAAAGATTGAGAGAAAACAGACAAAAAGACAAAACTTTCAATTTTGTGTCAATTCTTTTTGGTCAGTCTTGTATTATGTGCATTAAAAACCATATATAATTCTATGTATGTGTATGTATTGTGTATGTGTGTCTGTCTAGTAGGAGGATTTCTTCGCAGTGGTATGGCATTCCATTTTAATCTGCTACTTTTTTTATGCACGTACTCTTAATATTAGATGAATATAAGGAACGATGCTGGACATAAGTTTGATTTTACTAATGCCACCCTAATTAAAAAATAATATAATTCTTTAAGGCGAAATCACTTTGAAAGTTTAATAATGCCATTATTATAAACTATAAACAAACGCTTAAAACATTACATTGCCATCCTTCTTTGAATGCATTAAACAATTTAACTTATATCTAATCTAATACTAAGTATACGTGCATTAAAAAACAGTCCCAGATTAAATTGGAATGCCGCACCTCGGCACCGGCTGACCGCACAAAGGTGAAGACATTAGAACTTCTACTATACAGACACACATACACAATTACGAATACACATTACCACGCAATACCCGCTTAGACATACTAGATTTTTTACAGACTTACATATAGAATTATTTATCAATTTAATGCACGTGATACGTGACTAACCAATAAGAATTAACTCAAACAGAACTAAGAACACTCACATTTTACATTGATAAAGCCCTTCGTAAGGTGTTTTTCGTATTTCTTTAAGTTATGGACCACAAATGATTGCTATTGTTGTTGTTGTTATTTCTATCTTCTCACCGGAAGTCCCTGGTGGACGTTGCCAGAGACTTTTTTTTCAACCCAATCTCAGTATGTTTTTTGTCGACCTAAGCAGTTTTGTGGTCAGCATCGCATGACTTTCCTGGATCTTTGTTTCAATCTATTTATTTGTACGGGGTCTGGATAGAGTACGATATCAGTGCTTCACTAATTATAAGCACGCTAGTAACCATATTTCAAATTCTTCACTTGTTCAGAGGCAAGAGCCGTATATTATCTTTATTTTTTTTCATTATTATTATTATTATTATTATTATTATTATTATTTTTTGGGGGTATACTCATTTCCTTCCGGGTCTTAACCAAAGACCTAAGGTCAGAAATAACATCATAATATTTTCCGCTGAGTATTTTTGATAAAAATAAAATCCTTAAAATCACATTCATTTTACATAGACAAAGCTCTTTGTAATGTGTGAGTTGTGCTTGTGAGAACAATTTATTGTATTTCTTTAAGGCCTGTGCTACCAGGAATCCCTTCAAGGATTCCCGGACCATTTTCCAGTCAATCCGAGGATTCCAACTACAATCAGAATTATCGATGTCCTCATGTGTCACATTTTTGAGATTTCCATTTCAAGATCCTCGTATTTGATAGTTGTTTGCTTTTTTTTTTTGGAGATCTTCAAATATACATTAAAATCTTCAGAGACACTGTCATGTTAATAAGAAAGCACATTCTGTTCTTGTAACCTTTGATTATGTTGTCTAAATGATTAGCTTTGACTGTTCTGACCGTGTGTATTGTAAAGTCCCATAAAATTATTATTATTATTATTATTATTATTATTATTATTATTATTATTATTATTATTATTCTCTAATTGAATCCATTACACAAGACCTAGAGTAAGGCAAGGTGGTAGATATACGTTTACACAAATTCTGATGATAAGTGATACTTCACATTTATAATATTTCTGTCTTCTTTACATTGATAATTTTTCCTGAGTAACCCATCAGTTCCACACTCTTTTAATATCTTATTAACAATGATTACCATAGAGATCTTGTTAACGTACTTGTCTGTAATCTTTTTATCGTACCCAGAGCTTCAATTATTACAGATATCACAGTGGTTTTAAAGTGCCACATTTTTTCCAATTTCAAGATCATCATATATTTTAATCATTTATCTGATGCCGCTGCCTTGTCTATTAGAAAATATTTAATAATAATAATAATAATAATAATAATAATAATAATAATAATAATAATAGCAACAAAACAACTGTGTTCACACTGTTTTCGTTTCTAACCGGATATCCTTTAATACCTGTATTCTCCAAGTCGTACATCGTCAGACAGAAAGGACCTTTCGCAGAACATTTGCAGTGCCAAGTGACGCAGAATTCTGAAGCGACAAGATACTAGGCTTTAGTTTGATTTTATGGGTGTAGATTTCAACGCCCCAATGATAAATGGGACAACAGTGACCTGATCTTGACTTGGTCGCTTTCGATCATCCTCTCTGGATTTTATCACAGCCATTTCTTGTCGAGCAAGCTTATACTTCCTACATAGGCACCAATGCTGATGAGAGGCCTCTTTATCATAGATATTTCTTCATCCTTTCAGCGCAAAATTTCTACAAGCACTAATTATATAGGTGACATTATTATTATTTTTATTATTATTTGTATATTCTTACTAGGTCTAATGCGAGAATAATTTAAGAGACTTGACCCTCTTTTTCTAGCAATAAGCTAGAGAATGAGGGACAAGTCTCTTGAATTATTCTCGCTTTTTTCTATCATTGACTGTTTTAACCAGAAGCAGCTTACACTGCAGATCAAGTGACAGCAAGTTTCCTCATTACTCGAAAACCCCTTCTCAGTATTCTGGCTGTTTTTTTTTTTGTTTTGTTTTGTTTTTTTACAATGCATTCGTTTGGATGATTCTATCATTCCCCTTAATTTCTAGCTCCCCCAGTCTCTCTTTTTTCACAGGTTCTTCGTGACCGTTACGAATATTCAGATAATGACCGGCACTACAGTCACCTTCATGTTGTAAAGGCACGTTACTTATTTGCATTTTTAATTTCTTTCAGATCTACTCTGTGTTCTACCAGAACAACACAATACTCAATCTGAAATGTTGTTTACGATTACCGGATCCGGTCTTTTGACCTGGATTAGGCGAATTCGTTTCAATCTCAAATTCGAAGAGGATTTTGTGTTTCAATTTCTGACTTTGTTAATATTTTTTATTGATTTTACTTTCAGTATATTTTAATCATTTCGATTGCAGAACGTGCGCAGGATTTGAGTTCGAACCACGTTGTTTTCCGTTTTCGATTATTTATTTACTTTGCTTTACATTTGAATATGTTCCTCCGAATGTCTGAAATGCCCGTTTTAAATGGTGGCCATAATGTTGTTTTAAAGATTTCGATGTTATCATTTTATTTCCTTTATTTGAATTTTTAATCGGTTTTATTTGTCATTTTCTTTTTCAATCTCGTCACCTTCCAATATGCGTTTTTTGTTTGTTTGTTTTGTTTTTTTTTAATACAAGCAGTAAAGTTATTTTTTAATTTTTACTTATATATTTATTTATTTTCAGTAAAAAGATGCTCGGCTTGCATCTAATCTTAATGCACTGATGCTTGCCAACTTTGACTTTGTATAAAATTATATATGGTAAACATTTAGTGAGAATCAAACTCACTAAAGAAATAATGTTCTGTGAAGTTAACCTGTTATTCACTACTTTATAGTGAGCTTTCTTTATTGATTTTTTACTAAGCTTGGTAGAGCTATAAACTTGTATTACAGCAATTACATTAATACAATTTTCAGTCGGACCAATTGGATAAGCATCAAACTTAAAAGATCATAGCCCTCTACAATTTCATTTTCTGTATAATATTTGAAATTTCATGGTGGCAATACATGGGTAAAAGAGAGAATTTATGAAAATACCTTTCCTTTTTACCCGTCTCCCCAAAAGAAATGTCTCGTAAGTAATGTCCTCGAAATAACGTCCTCGAAGGTATTAAGTTGGTGCGAAAATAATGACGTAATAATGTCGTTTTTTGACGTTAGAAAATACGTCAAAAAACGACATTATTACGTCATTATTTTTGCACCAATCTAATAATTACTCGATATTTAGTCGCTGCGTACAGATTTTAACGTTTTTGTTTTTTTAATTTCCAAGAACAAAAAACATGTATAAATTCACTTTCATCATATATTTAGGTTTTATTAAAATTCTAATCATCGCTTTTTAAAGCAATAAACCTTGCCGAGGAGTGAAGGTAATTAAAATAATAGCGGTGGGAAGGAAAAAAACATACTTTTCACACGCCTTTTTTTTTCTTTTTTTTTTTTTTGCGGACAGAAAAGTCCGTGTTTACTGAAATACTTTTAATTGCGTAAGTATAGATCCGAAAGGAATGACTCCTACTTTATTCTGTTGACTCAGTATGTCAAAAGCGAACTTTGGTGCAATAACACTGGAGGTTTAAATCTTCCCACCATTAACACCTTATTCTTATTCTTTATTATTATTATTATTAGTAGTAGTAGTAGTAGTAGTATTAACTCCACTGCGGTTTCTGATAGTTGTACTCCAAAATCATAAAATGGGAAAACCCTGTACATTATACAACCCCGTGAATCAAGTCAATTCCATCAGAAATTCCAAAAAATATTATGATTTCTTTGGATGGTGCCAATTATATTGATTACCATTTGATATCCGTCACCCAGTGTATCAAACATGACTTGATTTATGAGAGTTGTACAACTAAAAAATTAGATAAATTATTTATTGGCCACGTGTATGACGTCCAACATAACAATGCTACATCAACAAAACTTGTTGAACATTTTATCACGTACGACAAACACCTTCGACAAACACCTTAAGGTACACATCGTGAAAAAATATGCAGAATCCACTGACATTTCAACTCTTAAAAAGCTTGAGGAACATTACATAAGCAAATTACTAACGTCCCACCTTGGATGAAAGAACAAAATGATAGGAGCGTCCCATAAAGTTTATTGAAAACTGTTTGATTAATTGTTCTTACTAATCAACTAACAGAATATTTTAAGATGAACTATTATATTAGTCGCATTTCATTTGCATTCCATTCGCTTTGTCGCTCAACAAAAGCGAGGTGTGTACAAAGACTTATTTTTATATTTGTAAGCATTCTCATTTTTTATATATAACTAAAGATAGACATACTGTCGAAATCTTAAACACCGTATCTATTCTTTTTCTTTTCTGGAAATCTCGTTCTTGAACTGTATTATTATTATTATCATTTTTATTTTCTTTGCTTTCTGGCGTTTACACATTTCTTTCCAGGTCCCACCCAGGGACCTAATGTTAGAAATGTCATCATGACACTTTTCACTGACAAAAAAAAAAAAAAAAAAAATTACATAGATAGAGCCCTTCGTAAAATGTGGGCTGTACTTGTCAGAACAATTTTTGTATCTCCTTGAGGCATGGGCTTCCAGGAATCCCTGCAATTAGTCTACTGCAATCTTTTCCAACCAGTCCTAGGGCTCCAACTACAACAGGGATTGTTGATGTTCCCATATGCCACATTTTCGAGACCTCTATTTCAAGGTCCTTGTATTTTGACAGCTTTTTGAATATCTTCAAAGATACATTGCAGTCAGCAGGGACTGCCATATCAATAAGGAGGCACCGTTTTTGTTTGTGGTCTTTAATAACAATATCTGGTCGGTTGGCCTTGATTGTTCTGTCAGTGTGAATTGTGTAGTCCCATAGAATTGTAACAGGTCCTATCTCCGTAACTGGGTCTGGGTGGTGTTGGTACCAGTTTCTTTCAGTTTCCTTCCCGTAGAAGTTGCAGATTTTCCAGTGCAGATATTGGCCCACTCTGTCATGTCGGGTTTTATATTCAGTGGGTGCCAACATCGTGCAACCTGATACAAGATGATCAATCGTTTCTGGATATTTATCACAGAATCTGCATTTTGGGCTGACACAATATTTTAGTATATGTGCTTGATAATTCCTAGTTAGCAAGCATTGGTCATGCGCAGCAAGGATAAAACCTTCAGTTTCCGCTTTCAACCCTGCACTGCGTAGCCACTGATGGGTACGGGTTTTGTCTACATCAGCTTGGTTGATACGGGCAGAGTATTGGCCATGAAGCGGTTTATCTTGCCATCGCTTCTGTATCTGGTCGGTTGCATTCGTCTTTGCTGTCTTTTTCAAGTATTTTGCAGTTTCAGCCGGTGTATTGTGCTGTAGTTGCATCTCTACGCCCATTTGAAGCTCCAGTTTGAATTTGTTGGCTTCTTTCATTACGGAGTAAAGACGCTTACTACTTTCATGTTCCTTGACGCATACCATCATCCAGTCTTCTGTAGTTTCCAAGTATTTTTGGAGGCCAATTGTTGTAGTTTTGTAGGACAGTTCTAGTTGAACTAATCCTCTGCCTCCTTCGGATCTGGGCACATACAGACGATCAACATCAGCTTTGGGATGATGCATGCGATAGCAAGTGAGAAGCTTTCTCGTTTTGGCATCCATTCGCTTAATTTCAGCTATGGTCCAGTTAAGGACATTAAAGCTGTAATGCACCACTGGGACAGCCAATGTGTTTATAGCTGATATTCTATTTTTTGAGTTTAGTTCAGTATTTAGTATCAGACGTACACGCCTGTAGTACTCTTTTCTTATTTTTTCTTTCATTTGGGGGTGTTTTATGCCATCTCCTTCGCTAATTCCTAGGTACTTATAAGCTTCTTCATGCTCCAATTCCCTAATCTTTGTGACAAAATCTAAATCTATTGAGGGTGTTTCTGTAATTCTACCTTTCTTGAATGTTACTTTTGCATTATTATTATTATTATTATTATTATTATTATTATTATTATTATCTGCCTTGCTACACGATACTGCAAGTTCCATACTAGTATAAAAAGTAGAAATCATGTTAAAAATTTCAATTGGACTGACTTGCCATATCTGCTATATAGTCCACGTTTGATTTTCGTCTATTTCAAAGATGGGCGATGCGAACGACATTTTCCTGACAACAACGCCGACGGCGAAAAAAAATAACCATTTTTTTAAGAAAATTCATCACTGATGAAAATGTGTGGCGACTGAGAAAATAATATATTGTAGCCAAAAAAAAAAGTTCCTATTACTCTCTGTATCTGTTGTCGCTTCCCTGGAAAATAAACAGGAAGCATTATTATTATTTTAGAAGCCTTCATCGTAGATAACCGCTTCTCCAAATTTACTCGTCAATACCCAAACCATACATTTTCATATGACCTAAAATAGCTAAAAGAGCTAAAACTTCTTCATAATAAACTGAAATGGTAAGAATCAAACGATATATCTGCGAATATGCTTTATTGTTTTCATGTAATTAAAGAAATTATTCGTTATTTTGTTCCTTCTTAGAAATAATTAATTCATCTATTAGGTTGGTGCAAAAATAATGACGTAATAATGTCGTTTTTTGACGTTAAAAATACGTCAAAAAACGACATTATTACGTCATTATTTTTGCACCAACCTAATATATAATAATACTTTATAAAATTAGAAGTTATTAGAAATAATCATTTGCAACAATGTAATAATAACTTACGTTATTCAATCTTTGAAATAATCACTTCAAGCAATGTAATACAGATTGAGTATCCTTTATCCGAAATTCAAAATCCGAAAAACGTCTAAAATCCGAAAGTTTTTCAACTGCTGACATCACTGGAAAATTTCAGAAAGTAACATGGCTTACCGTAGCATGATCATTGCGTTGCGGCGTTACAAATAAAAGGCAGACTGTTTTTGTTTTTTTAAATTTCTATTACATTTAACTGTAGTCAGAATCTATGTTTTGTTTCTATACAAATACTGTACCTGTATGTATTGTAACATTTTAATCAAAGCAAGTTGGTAAAGATATATAGTTTGTCGAATTTTCCTTCTCACACTCACGGTGATGTCATCAATTATGTACCCCTTCCATTTAAATTTCTCACACGTGATGTAGACGTAGTGTTTGGTGTTGCATTCATATGTTTATTTTTATGTGAAAATCTTAATTTCACCACTTAAAAATACATGAGAGTATTACATGACTAGCGTCATTACCTGTATGTATACAAAAATTATTAAATTTTACATAAAACTGCCTTCAGAGTATATGTATAAGCTGTGTTATGGAATGTAAAATGATATGCTTGGTTTCCATTCTTAAGCTGTCCCATTTTATAGCTGCTGTATACAAATCAAATAGTCTGTATTTTAAAATCCGAAACAATCTGAAAATCGAAGCACTTCCGGTCCCAAGAATTATGGGTAAAGGATTCTCAATCTGTAATACTTTACGTTGTCCTTTCTTACAAATAATCATTTACAGCGATGTAATAATACTTAACGTTGTTCAATCCTGGAAATAATCACTTCCAACTATCTAATAACACTTTCCTACTAATTTTGTACACGCTGTGTAATTTCTTTGTGCTTATAGATTCAGGCGCGTTCCAATGCGTTGGCTGACTGTGTAAGTTGTGGTCGTTCCCAGGCCAATAATGTCGCAAAGCGTGAGCAAAAACTGCGTGTGATCTTTTCCTTTTCTTCTATGACTTCGTGTGGTCGCCATGTTGCATGAAGAGGCGGTCAGTTGCATGGAAAATAAGATTTCCTTCTTCTATTGACTATCTTCATCTCAAACGTTACTTTGAGAGATTTTACTACTGGACGACGAGATGCAGTTTGATTTATAACCCAATATAGCACTGAATTAATTCAAAAGCATAACATCCGATAAATAATCGTATAATGAATCGAACAAAACATATCATAAGTTGAACCAACTTTATTAGATTGATCTCATTTGTTCTTTATACCTGTACCTTGTCTGGACTTATAGTTCGTAGGGCCATTCTTAATCTTTAACGTTGTCTTCTACAATCTCATGATGAATAAATAGCAGTTTGATTATGCGACGACTTACGGTACATTTGAATGAAAACACGAGATTTAATATCTTATATTTAACATTACATTTTCTTTGATCCCGGCACTTCGTTTATTCCATTCAGTCAGTGTGAGTGTGCACTTATGTACGGCCCCTGATACCTAATCTGAATGTTGGCTTTACATACTCATCTGCGATATCTGAGGGGCTCAGATCTCCATTCTGGGTTGGGTGTTTAGATAACTCAATGTAATACGATACTTTTCCATGATTGTAACCCAGTTTCAGCTGGAAGGATGACTTCAGATGAAGTTAGCTTCCCTGACGTCATATTCAATACAAATCCTGTGGTGAGACGCATACTACAATAATGGCCATTATTTACATTATTCGGATTATTGTCCTCATCTTTGTCGCCATATTTATTACAACGTTTCGGCCGTTGTATGCTCCAGCCTTCTTCAGGTGGTTGGAATGTCGAACTGAACCCTTTATTTCGCTTACTGGGGCAGACTGTTCTAGTTCCACGTGCCATGTTTAATGGATGTCATTTATCAGTTATCTCCTGTTAATTTCCCTCTGAAAGTTCTCCACTGCCTTAACCGGGTATTGAACTTAAGGACTCATGGCACAGTGGATAAAGGCGTTGGTTAGATCCAGTGACAGGACCCAAAAGAGTTCAATACCTTATAATATAATATATAATATATATAATAATAATATATAATACATATATATATATATAATAATATATATATATATATATATATATATATATATATATATGTGTGTGTATATGTATTATATATAAGGAAAGAGAGTGAAGTAGATACTTTTAATGAATTCTTTGATTATATATATATATATATATATATATATATATATATATATATATATAGTGGTTAAAATTGTCGTGATCAGGGAAGCATTCATACGAGAGTCTGATGTAAAAAGTTAATAGTTCTGGAAAAGAAACTCTCTGGACTTTTCCCTTACTAATAGAATGCGAAGGAAATAAGGATTAGTGGACCCTTATCAACAAATGTAAATGTGAATAATAGAGTCATGGGTAGCTTCCACATAATCTTCTTATGTAATAACATACCAGTTGACAGATATCAAAACTTCCTGATGAATCCCCTCGTAAAACCCAAAATGATACTCCTATCGATTAACAAAGTTATACAAATTTGTTTGGTTGGTTCGACTCTGCACAAACATATATATATATATATATATATATATATATATATATATATATATATATATATATATATATATAAATGAGATAAAGAACAGATGGAGTAAAAATTCACTGTTCGTAGCATTTACTTAAAAAAAGTACTCAATACAAAGTAGGGCAATATATCATTATTATTATATTTTTATTATAAGATATTATAATAAAACATTTTGAAATAGCTACATAAAAGCTTTCAGGTGTAAATACTATGATTGTACCTCTTCCGCTACCTGGTAATTAAATGTTTTTTTATAAAATTCCCTTTAGAGTCAACACTTTGTTTTTAAATTTCCTTAAAAATTATTTAATCACCAGTTACTTACCATTGCCTGAAGAAGTACAATAATAGTATTGAAACATGAAAACTTTTGCGTAGCGATTTCAAAATATTTTATAATAATAATAATAATAATAATAATAATAATAATAATATATATATATATATATATATATATATATATATATAGCAAGACGCGTTGGTCGCCCAGCATCCACCACCATTGACCAGCTATGATATGACACAATGCCTCCCTAATGACCTTCAGACCTTGATGGACCGTGATGGTTGGCGTGATAGACTCGTGAATGTCCAAGCTAACTCGACCGAATAAAATAAATGCCCAAGAAGTGAGAGAGAAATATATATATATATATATATATATATATATATATATATATATATACATATATATATATATACATACATATATATATATATATATATATATATATATATATATATATGTATATTGAAATCTGTTTAGGTGTGCTAGAATCTATCTATATGTTTATCTGTCTGTCTGTCTGTCTGTCTATATATCTGTTCTGCCTGCCATTTGACCTCTCAGTCTGCCTATGTAGAAGAGAAAATATATATCTGCGCATGCGCATAATTCTGAATTTTGATAAAAAATCTTTCTCCATTTAAACTTGTTTTAGAAAGGAAGTTGCATGGGTATAAATAATGATTCCAACGCAAATATTTCAAGGGAAACGCAAGTAAAGTAAACACCTGTAAATATAGCATTTCCTCTAAAGGGGATGCTAAGAACTTCTTTTTTTCTTTTCGAAAAAAATAATAATAATGATAAAAAAAAATTCATAATGTCAGAATTTTGTTTTCTTAAATCAGCCCAAGCAAATATTCGCATTAATAATTGATACATTTACTTTATTCCTTTAGTCGATGGTATTAATTTTTTTTTTCTTTTTAAATACCGTGCCCTTTATTTTTTTTTATTTCTATTAAATTTGTATATTTTTGTACTGGTGATTTTCGATATACTTTTAAAGCTTAATAAATGGTATATTTTAGTTTACTCTATTTTTTGTTTTTAATTTATCATTATCGTCTGCAAAAATTATCTTGAAAATGTTTATATTATTCTAAATTTGCCCGTCAGTGTGTTTTATATTATTTGTCAATCAATGTCAACTTTTTAAGATTTTCTCTTTTACTTTAATTTTGTAAATATATACATATTTTTTATATATACATATTTTTTATATATACATATCTTTTATATATACATATTTCAGAATTATTATTGTTATAGACATTTTAGGTTCTAATCATATCCACAATCGTTTTCAATGGGATTGTAATTATTTTGTTAATATTGGATAAATTGTTTTCGATATATATTAAGGAGTAGAATATTTAATATTATATGATTGTTTTTATCTAGTTTATTTTCTTTGTTGTTGTTGAAGATGTTATTAATGTCATTACCATATATACTTATATATATATATATATATATATATATATATATATATATATATATATATATATATATATATATATATATGCGTATATATATATATATATATATATATATATATATATATATACATATATATATATATGACAGGAGTTATTATGTCGACCATATTGAGTTTTTTTTAAGTCTGTAAATTGAATTAATCTTCTATTGTTCACCCCTTTCTGATTTTCCACTTTGTTTTTGCTTTTTTCCCAGGATGTACCGTTCGGGGTCAGACTTACTACACAAAACACTTCCAGTATACTGACCAGTGCATTTTGTACGCTTGCACCTGCACAAATGGAAGCTACAATTGTCCGGTTGAGCTGTCCACCAAGATTTGTTGAGGGAGTGTAAATAGGCATTTAAACACGTATACACCAACACACTCGCATCTACAGAAATACTGAACAAAAACTTTTAAGTTTCTCATCTTTTCACGATTCATCGCGAGATTGTTTGATCCGTCATGTTAAGAAGTATTACTTCCTCTGAGTCAGGACCAAATGACATATTCGAAGATCATATATTTGTACTCAATTACAGCTTCCTCTGTGTGGATTTGAACCCAAGCAACCCAGGATATGGATCTACATATATATATTTTTTTAATCTTAGTTTTTTTTTTCCCATCTCCCAATTACTTTTCTCATTCCCACAGTTTTTCTTTTCTTTTTTTCATGACAAATAATTTTAGCATTTTATATAATCTCCCAGAATTACTAACAAAAGAATGACATTTATTTTTAATTTGCGTTTTTTTTTTACCTAATTTTTTTTAAATAATCCAATTCTTTAAATGAAATAAGGGAAAGTATGTAAAACTTTAAAAAAATCTATTTCGATATTATTTGAATGGCTAAGAGGTAATTTTCCTAAAAAGAACGAAGTGAAAACTAAAAAAGGGACTAAAAACAAACAATTATCATCTGACGGCACTGGGTAAATTATTAAACAAGATTTTCTACATATATATATATATATATATATATATATATATATATATATATATATATATATATATATATATATATATATATATATATATAAAACCTCTTTGGCTATTTTTTACTTACCTGGCTGATGGACTACCTGAAATTCAAAACCAAACCCACAAAGCATTTGCGGTAGAAGACCGTGTCACTTCATAGTCTCAGATTGAGCGATTTGAGCAATAAATATTTCTTATATCGATTAAGAGTTTCTTTTTTATTTTCTTCTTGTGTCATTTTTACAGGAAAACTTGGTCTTCAGCTTACGAAATTTTTACTTGGAATATATATATATATATATATATATATATATATATATATATATATAGCGAGAGAGAGAGAAAGAATTAAATATTCATTTATCTATTCGTATTCGCAGAGACAGCATTTACATGTCAAGGCATTTGATAGTAAAATTTTACTATCAAACCAGACATCACGTCATATAGTATTTTTCTTTCTATCACACGCCACGATGACTGGATGTAATCCCACCGAATCTTTGAGTACGGACAGATAAGTGTACTTTTAATTTGATTTACTAGTGCACTTACACAAAGATTACATATCTTACAAACGCTATTATCCAGAATTTCAAGGTACCGTTTTCTTTTACTTAGCTTTTTTCTTGGTTTAATATATAAATTTTATGTGTGTGTGTGTGTGTGTGAGTGTGAGTGTATTTCTTATTATTATAAACGTTATTTTTAGTGGGTACACGATTTTGTGTTGCCAACAATGTTATTTTAACAGTGAATCTATGTCAACAGATCAAAAATAATAGGGATGTTTAACTCAATCAAGTGTTACTCACCGAAAGTAATGTTCATGATATAAGAAATAATAATTTAAAGAAATTCATTAATTGCTTAAAAATCATATACATATGCACACACACACACACACACACATATACATACACATACACATGTATATCTTGATCGATTTAAACAAGAACTCTAGCGCTGCGGTATAGCACGCTCCAAAACATACATTTAACCGTCAATAAATAGCATAATTTTTAAAAAAATCATCTTTCAGTCTACACATATTTCGTCTTAGTGTTTGCCTGTGTATTAGAAAATTGCGCCTTGAAGATGACAATTTGAAACTGTCGAAAGTACTTGGCATGTGTCTTCCATCTGACAAGAAGTCGAATATAAGGATCTTATTATTCAAGGAATTGATAGTAAGTTAATGTCTCATTATATATATATATATAATATGAATAAAAACAAAAAGAAAACATAGCCGACGCATTTCGTCCTCTGATAGACTTTATCAGGGCAAATGCAAGGATTTTATTTTGAAGTAAGTACTTAAAAACCGAAGTAAAATTGTTTTTAGTTTTACAAAATTATTGAAATTTAACAGATGCTCATGAATATTCATGAGGTTAACTGAATCACGAAATCATCCATAACTTTTGTATTATCCTCTCAAATTACACCAAAATCTCAGCCAATAACAATTAATATTGTATTTGTTGTCTGTGAAAATTATAGAATATAAAACCACTTTGATAAAAACTTATTGCTACTTTTCTGATGAAAACAATGCCGTTCTGAACATTTTGGCCACAACTGTATATTGTGAACACACAAACAAATTCTTCCCAATTTTATACATACAAGATTTGTGTTTGTATTTAACTGAAGTAAATGGAGATGATCAGATACTAATAATACTGTCGTGCGTTCAATCCTCACCGTCTGACATTTAATTTTGTTCTATAGTAAGATTAGTAAATATTTAATAGTGTTTTTTTAGTAGATAACATTCTAGTCTAACAAAGCGCGCATTTTCTTTTTCAGATATTAACAATAAGAGAAATTATAGTCTTACATCGAACGGTTACAAACAGTAATTGTTAATGTTAAATATAAATGCACATAAATGAAAAGTAATAGAGCCCGCACCCGTTCCTCAAAGAAAACAAAAATGTTGATATTCAAACCTTCATGTGGGTTCATTAAGTTTGAATACCAAATTAGAAAGATCGACACAAAACCGTTTGCAAGACTATAGTTAACAAGAACACAGCTAGTATTAATAATTATTAAGATATTTTGCTGCATATTTTTTAATGCGATGCCTCTTCAGGCTGCAGACCATGGCTCTCTACAATATTCATTTTTTTTCTTTTTTAATGCGATGCCTCTTCAGGCTGCAGACCATGGCTCTCTACAATATTCATTTTTTTTCTTATCTGTGAATTGCAATTACTTACTTTGTAAAGACAGCGGAGTAGTTCTCCGTTGCCATCTTAGTAGTTTTGAATTCCCTAGTCTGGCTGCTGCCTTATAGTGTCCAATTTATCCTGCTAGTCCAGGAAGAAAAGAGGGACCCATGCTTTTTCCACGGACATTAATTGAAAGTGAACGTAACAGATAAAGCTGGAATTTGATCTTGGCATGCCGATTCCACTTTCGGCGCCAAACGCTGTTATACTATATATGTACATTTCGTGCTATATATTATATAAAGAGCACAAAGAAACTTTATATAATCATTGGTCATGAAGCTTGATCACCCCTTTTTAGTAAGGAGTGAACATATCTCATGCTATCGTAACAACGGAATTAGAATAAAAAAAATCAGAAAGATTAGAAAACTCCTATATTGCTTTTTAAGTTTTTAGTTTCAAGTCAGCTTCTTTTGAAAATTTAAGTTATAATAATTAAAAATCAGAGTTAATTGTATATATATATATATATATATATATATATATATATATATATATATATATAATATGAGTTTGTAACGCTGGGTTTGTCTGATGATCACAAAAGCTTAAAAATCGAGTTACAAACTTATATCCATACGACTATATATATATATATATATATATATATATATATATATATATATATAAAAGGCTCAAACACTAATATTCCATGGTTATAATTTATTACATTGGAATCGTAATTACGATCCAATTCATCAGAACTTTTTGAATTTGTAGGTCTGATGAATTGGATCGTGATTACGATTCCAATGTAATAAATTATAACCAACCATGGAATATTAGTGTTTGAGCCTTTTATATTATATTCTTACTCTGTCCTGGGTTCTACCTGGATTCTATCCTCTTGGGAATTTATTTATATAAATATATATATATATATATATATATATATATATATATATATATTGACCACTAATATTATCAATCTACATATATATATATATATATATATATATATATATATATATATATATATATATATGGGGGGAATGGATTAAATCCGAGATATTGTTATTTTTAATTTCATTTTGTTTAAACGTTTTTTTTATTCATTTTTGAGTAGAATCTGTATTTTTTTATTAAACAGTATTTTATCCAACCACATATACCGGATACGATACAGAGCTGATATGGTTCTTTCGAGAATCGGTAGAGGATGTCTGTTCAAAAGGCACTATTCGGGCTTTGTATGGCCATATGTCCTACGTAGCTGAGCGGTTAGGCACGTCAGATGCAATGATGGTTTCCCATGCGGCATGCAGATTCGAATCCTGCTGAAGGACGCATATTTTTCTGACAAGATTTCTTGAATACTCAGGCTGGTAGATATAGTTGTACTGTTTAATTAAAAACACAGAGCTTCTACTCGAATATCACAACCAAAAAATAACGTTTAATCTAAATAAACTTAAAAATAACCATATATATATATATATATATATATATATATATATATATATATATATATATATATATAGAAAGAGAGAGAGAGAGAAACACAGAGAGAGAAAGAGAGAGAGAGAAACACAGAGAGAGAAACACAGAGAGATTACTCATACAGAAAATATAATCTATGCAATTTCAAAATTGCTTAAATTTGATCGACATTTTTTCAAGATATCTCACAGATATTTTTCAATATATTATCAGAATATCTGCCTTGCCCATAGACACATTTTTACTATTCCTTTAAAGATAAATATTAAATAGTGGACGACATTGTTTTGATCGCGAGGAAAGACGGAAATGACATGTTACATACGCCATTTTGGTTTCAGTGAAAGGTAAAAAAGAAAAGATATTGGGAGACAATGACACTCTCCTGCGTTTAACGTCTGCTTCAATAAAAGGGAAAAATCTTATCAAATTCAAATCGTTTCATTTGTACCCTCTTACTTCTTTAAGTAATGACCTGCATTCATATTTATGATTGCTATTGTAATATTTTGTTAAAATTGTTAAGCTCAAATATTTAACGATACTATAGGGGAATTTATAATCGTAAAACTCGCAAAAAGCTTATTCAGATATTAAATTAAAAATTAGGATTCATAAAAAAAAAATTTAATTAGGAAAGCCGTGACATTTTCACGGGTATTTCTAGTTATTCTTCATGGTCTATATCTTGATATCAAATACTAATTACTACTGTAATTACAAAGACTGCCTGCTTTAAAAATTTTATCTTCCAGAATCCATATATATATATATATATATATATATCACATTATGAAATGGACAAAGTCCGACAATTATTTTAAGACATTTTTATGTTTATACATTCTTTTTATAGATACAAATATTTAAGTAAATGCTCTGTTTTATAATAAACAGTATTAATAACATTTACCAGCCTTAATGTCTGAGAAATATAGGATACAGGTTCGAATCCTGTCGGAGGACGAATATTTTCTATGAAAATTTCTCAGACATTAAGGCCGGTAAGTGTCATTTGTTTACATTTGGATACGCTTTGAGCAGATATGAATGTACGTGAGAGATTCATGGAAGATTGAAGTTTAAATGCAGTAAAATCGACCTTGCTAATCGGACGATCCTCTGTTGCTCAATCGGTTAAGGCAGGTCAGGCTAAATGAAGGTTCTGTAAAGGATACAGGTTCGATTCCTGTCGGAGGACGAATATTTTCTATGAAAATTTCTCGGACATTCAGGCCGGTAAATGTTATTAATACTGTTTATTATAAAACTGAACATTTACTTAAATATTTGTATCTATAAAAAGAATGTATAAACATAAAAAAATGTCTTAAAATATATACATATAATTAAACTCTTCTACCTGAAGAAACCTTACCGGAGGAAACCATGGTAGCATAAGTGGTTAGTTTTCCGTGAATTTGATATTTAATAGCTCTGCACATTTGCTTTTTCTTCTTTTTTTATATTGTGTATTAAGCACTTTTTTTATACAATTGTTTTCTAACTTTGATCAGAAAGAGTGTTTTATTACTTATATATATTTGTGTGGGTGTGGGTGTTTTTGCGTGTGTGGTGGGGGGTACACGAGTACCTACTGTAGTGTGATAAGTAGAAAACTCATGTCACAGACCAAGTCAGTATTTTTTTAATCTAATACCCTAATTGTTATCTAAATTATCAAAATACTGGCTCTGGGTTTATCCGGCGATTTTTCTGCTTTCCCGGGAGAATTTGAACATAAATTGTTCAATATCTTCCTGACTTTGAGAAGTCATTATTAAAGTGTTCCTCTTTATTGAATTGGTTGAGTCGACAGGACTACATATAATAAAATGTACGGCATGTTTATGGACAATTATTTTCATTTTGCGAATATATCCAATTAAAGTTATATGACCTGAAATAATGTTAAGAATCAGGCTAAACCATAAAAATGTGATAGTAGGGTTGAGTTTAAGTTTCATCCCTTCAAAAAAAAAATAGCACAAATAAAATAAAAACGGTTGATATTTAGAGTAATACACTACACAATACTTAGGGAAAAGGGTTAAATTTAGGAACATTAAGACTACCTCTTTGGTTATCTATTGAAACTGCTATCCACCGAAAAAAAGAAAAAAAGCCAGTCTCCACCGTGGACCATTGAAAAGTTAGTTCGCGCAGCGGATTGGTTGTTACAAACACCCAATCGGGTGAGCGGTAAACGTGGTCTTTCTTCGTCGAATTCATTAAAAAGGCCAGAGTAGCTGTTAGCGTTTAATTGAGAGGGGGTATCAGGGATTGATCTCGCCTGATTGGGTCGACTTGGTGATGGGGTGTATGATGTTGAAAGACCCGAAACTCCCTGATGAACCAAGTCAAATGACATCACTGATGACCCCCTCGAGCGCCTACTTAAGAACATATTTTTGAATTATTTATTGAATGGGTTGCGTCTATAGGACTGCATTGTTCATCTTTGATGGTTTTCGAATGTTACGTCTTCACGCGTCAGTTGGTGTTATATCGGCTTTTTTAATATCGGCCAAAAAAATTAAACCAATCAACAAACCAATGCTGTTTAAGATTTCATTTGCGTTATTATAACAATTCAAGCAATACATACATTGCTTATATAATCACTACCATACTGAGCCGGTTAACTTGCCATTTATTTATATATAGACCAAGCAAAAAGCATATCACCAACAAACACAGCAATAAGACAAAAAAAATCGAGAAATATTTATCAATAACACAAAATTATTACACTACATAAACTATAAAAAACGCCTACAAATAACTGAAGCCTTAACCATAAAAATCAATCAACTTGACCAGAGATTGATGCGCATAAGAGGAGGAGATAAGAAGTGCAGTTTTGTAAGGATGTGTAAGAAAGTTAGCAGTTAGCCTTAAACATAAGGAGATTAAGATTGTAGTGATCGGAGAAGTATCCTCTCAGGAGTCTTCTTTTTTTTTTCCTATATGGTTCAACCTGTACAAGGCCTGGGGGCCACTTGAAGTAGAGGGTTAAGTTAGGAGGTAGTTTGTATGGCTAGAAAAGAAAGGTAACAATTAGCTCTAGACTTGAACATGTTAAGATTGTAATGATCGAGAAACATTCTCTTGGGAGTCGGTTCCACAGAACAGTAGTTCGCGGGTAGAAGTTGTTCGAGTGGAACTTCTTACCAATGGAATACGGAGAGAATGTGGGTGCTTTGTTACAATGTGAGTGGCATGGCGGGTCTTTGTTCTGATGGTTAAGCCTGGAGGAACCAAGGAATGTGATTCGTCCGGTTCCATAAAGTAGTGAGTCTTGGAAAGAAGCTGTCCGAATGAAATTTCTTTCTTCCCAACGGAATATGAAGGGTAATATTTGAGAAAAATCCGGACAAGACACGAATCGACGTGTGAATAAGCAACACTGGAAAACCGGCAAAGAAATTCAAAACACTGCTACATCGACAGTCCTATCAACACACAAAGAAAAATAGTACCCCTTGATAATCGCTTATCAAAGTCGAAAACGCTGTGAAGGTACCAGACAATTTATGTTCAAATTTTCCCCCAAACCAGAAAAAAGAACTTCAAGCAAACTTGTATAAATTATATATACTGTGTTTTTTTGTTGACAATATGTGTTTAAAATAAGATATAGAATCCCGACAAAGTTTGTAAGAAAACACATGGATAGACCTAAAAACACATAAATCTTTTACTTTCAACCCATTCTGAAGGATTTGACTTGGATTCGTTTCAAAAAAAGGTTAAATAAATGTCTTGATTTCGATTCATTCTGAAAATGAGATGTGGAGACGAAAAAGCTGTGGAAAATATATTAACAACTTTCCACATATTTTCTTTCTTCTTTAATCATGAGAAACGCCAGCTTAGGGAGAAAATACTTCAAAGATTCATCATTTAAGCATACACACAAATACAGACAGATAGATAGATAGATAGATAGATAGATAGATAGATAGATAGATAGATAGATAGATATAGGTTGCGATAGATAAATTGTCGTATAAATTGCGCAAAAAGGAAAATAACACTGACATTTTAACAGATATATTGACCAAAATTGCACAAAAATATCTTGAAATACTAAACAGTAAATTTATTCAATAAAATAGCCATTGACTTCAGAAATTCCTGTAACTCTTCTGGACGGCTTTCTTGTTTAAGTTGGTGAATGCTGCCATAATCCTTGCCTTCTTCGGTATTACAAGGAGTTTTGTTGGTCTCTCGCTCAACTACGGTCCACACATAATAATCAAGGGGGTGCAATCTGAGGAGTTAAGTAGCCACATGTAAGGGTGATGTGGTCGCAGATGATTGTCTGACAGCCATGACTGGGTTCTCCTGCTTGTGTGGTATGGTGCAGATTCTTGTTGCCAGACATAGGGTCTACCAGCAACCACCCTCATTACCCAGGGCAGCATTACCTCCTCAAGGTATTTGATGTAGGCCTACGTGTTGAGTCTGGGGCCCTCACCAAAAAATTCGGGAGTCCTTTTTATCAGAACGATCAGAGCGAGTTTTCTGATTAGCCGTACCTCTATAATCACCATTAGACTCTCTTCGAATCCTCTGCATTGTCCTCAGATTGACACCCAAACCCTCTGAAATGTTCGTATTGGAGTTTTGGGTGCGAATGCCAAGCAGTACAGCATGCCTTTTCCAAATTTCTGGCAGAGTGAATTGCGTCATGATGCTCTTTTTCTCACAGATGATGCCCAACTGACCCTACTATACTGTGCAATCAGCAACGCGGATGTGCGGAATTAAAAATATAAAATGACGCCAATTTACCCATCGCACACTGTTGATAGATAGATAGATAGATAGACAGACAGACGGACAGAGTCAGAAATAGAAAAAAATGTGGCATTTTATTTAAATATAACCAAACAAAATAATGAAATTTGTACAAAATTGTAACGATTTTATTCATTTAAACAAAAAGGCTATAAAAGGGTATCTACACCAAGAGTTGCAAATCGGTACAGATGACGTTGAAGATCAAAATGATAACATGTTTTCAAAGTGTAAATGTTAATGTGTTGATAATGATTTAAAGTCCGTAACAGTGATGGTTTCTGTGATGAAAGCGAGATTAGAGAACACGCATATATTTGGATGCATGGGAGTTTTGGTTTAAGCGCATTCATGCGCATGCGTACGTTTTAGCGTTCTAATTTCTACTTCGACGTAATTTTCCTTCTTTTTTTTTAAAAAAAATAAGATAATGAATTATCGCGTCCAGAAAAGAAAAAATAATTACAAAAAAAAAAAAAAAATAATTTTCAACAAATCAATGGAATCATACTGATTCCTAAACAGAAGGTTTAGAAAATATCTTTAAACCAAAAAATAAAAATACAGTTGTTGAGGTTGTCATATGATGAAGTTAACGTCTGGTTGTTTGTGAAGAATATGAACTGTCGTTCTACCAAGGTCTAAAGATTTCTTTATATTACGGATTCTTTCTAAAGAATTAATGGATTTTATTTTTTTTAATACGATATTTTTTATTACTTGAAACGTTATTTTTAGTGGATAAACGCTCAGTTTATCTAAACAATGCCGGAAGACACATTTTCTCGAGTGCGAAGGCCGTTAGACGAAATAAACAGTGTTTAAATAAACGAAGTGTTCATTCAGATACTGGTACGTTTGAAGTAATACAAATTACGAGTTCTATAAGTTTTTAAATTGTCGCCGTCGATAAACGCAATATAGTAGTGAAGACATAAACTCCATCTTTGATTTAAACTTTCGCTAAAGTCTTGTAATCTATCCCCGTATTTGCGCCTTTGTGGTAATATTAGGTTGGTGCAAAAATAATGACGTATTAATGTCGTTTTTTGACGTATTTTTTAACGTCAAAAAACGACATTATTACGTCATTATTTTTGCACCAACCTAATAACTGAAATTGAAGACATGTTCTTAAATGCATAACAGATTTTAACGATGGAACTGAAGAAGCAATGGAACTGTTTCGATATCCAAAGAATTTGAATTAATGTTTAGTAATCTGTGGACCCCTTAGACTTTGTTTAATTTTTTTTCAGATGGGTGATAATTGTAACTATTTAACTTTAGTCTACTTCATCATAGAAAGTTGTTAACAGTGCAATATGGTATCCAATAAAGATACTCGTCACGTGTTCACGAAACCGTAATATATGTGACTATAAATGTATCTTCTTACTGTAGAAAATAGTTAATATAAAATCTCTGATGTGATTGTCGGTATATTTTCTTTTCTTTTTTTTTTTATTATCTATTGATATTGCTTTAAAAAAAGAAAAAAGAAGTATTTAAAATTGTTAGTTTCACTTTTGGATGAAATCTGTTTTTTGTTTTTGTTTTTCTTCCCGTTTGATGACTCGCGCTGCGAATCGGAAACTAATAAGACAATCGATTTGTTTAGAGTGATTGATTGTTCAATCGATCGGTGATTGGTTGAAGTTATATTTTTTCGTCTAGCGTCTCTTTCAAATTGTTCAACTCACTGAACTCGACGCCATTCAAAGCCTTCTCGCATTCATTCAGGTAGTCATCACTGGAAAAAACAAAAATAGGTTTAAAAATATTTTTCATATAAGCAAATTTGCAAGCACAATTTTTTGACTAGCTACAAGTCCAGGCAGGATTTGATGACATATAAAACCCCACCATTAGTTACATCTAGTATTACTGGACTAAGACACGACTACAGTATCTAGGTAAACATTAGCCTGTCGGATGCCTCAACTTCGCATATAATCCTCATATAACTCAACTTCATATATATTAGGTTGGTGCAAAAATAATGACGTAATAATGTCGTTTTTTGACGTATTTTTTAACGTCAAAAAACGACATTACTACGTCATTATTTTTGCACCAAGCTAATACCTAGAGAATTTTTTTAAACATTTTGTGTGGAATGGTGGTTTTTTATATGCCATCAAAGACAGTATTTTTTCAAACTTTAAATAAAAATTTTAAAAAATACTTCACAGTAGAGATATTTGTCAGAATTTCCATATAAACAACTAAAATAATTAGTCTAAATAATTCATATAAAATCATTAATCTGTCGCGCAAATAATACGGTTGAAATAATACATAAGGATATCTGTATGGAGAATACATTAGTTGAATGTTAGTGACAAAAAACAAGAATTAGTGTAACAAAGCTTGTATACATATACAACAGAGCCACTGAAAAAAAAAAGACGCGGTCTTTATTCCATAATCCAGACAATAAAACTTTTTTTTTTTCTGCTGCATCACGATAGCATTGTGAGCAATGAAAAAAAGCAACGTGCGCAAAAGCGGCGCCGCGCATGCGTACACTTACGACAACTCCCGAGAGTTGTCGAAGCTGATTATGAGAATAATCGTCCTTAATAATCCGGGGAATACTGCTAAAATTTTCTGACTCTTACCGGCATTAAAAAAATACATATTACAGTATTTCTTTTCTTTGTTTTGTTTGTTTTGTTTTTTTGTTTTTTTACAACATATGATGACAGTTAAGAATTACTCAGTGAATAAAATAACAAAAAGTTTCATATTACATAAGAAAAATATACATTAATTTATATATATATATATATATATATATATATATATATACATATTATTATTATTATTATTATTATTATTATTATTATTATTATTATTATGTCAGTAATATTTGCATTGATTCCTGAACACTGATAATTACTTTTTGATTTTCAATGCACAGTATACACATTGACTATGGGGACTTACTCAAATTTTTTGTTTAAAAATGTTTGAAAATGACGGAAGTTTTCATCACTGCAGTCCTATGTCCCAACTGCGGATGACGGAAATTTATTTCGCAGTTATTCGGTTAAATTTTCGCTTATCACCAAAAATATTTATTTTTTCATGCAGAAAATAGCTAATACGTAATGGAGAGGGTGGGAAGTAGTGAAACCCGAGTAAATATCAGTGTGCAGGAAATGAGGAAAGCATGCATGCCGTGTTCAAATGCTGTCATAGTCTTAAAAATCCTGTATGACACATGATACCGAAAATAATTTCTGATGATATCAAACCAGGTATCCATGAAATGTTCTTTTAATATAGTTTAACACAACAAAATATTCCATCTGTATCTTTGGGGCAAAAAAGTTACGTTCTCTTGGATCTTAATGATTTATCAGACCTATAATAATGCAATTCCCACTTTGCAAGAAACTTTTTTATGTATATATATATATATATATATATATATATATATATATATATATATATATATATATATATATATATATATATACGCGCTCGCACACACACACGCGCGTATATATATATGACGATTTGAATACACAGAGTAAAATAGAGATGGTTGACCATGATAACTGGCAAATTTACAGTAAAATAGACAAAAATATGGCATAAATTCAACACTTGCCCAAACGCTACAAAAGAACCAAGCATAGAAAGGAAACAATATGGGAACCAGTAAGAAGGAGTGCCAGAGAAAAGCAATAATAACAACGAAAATTGCAATATGAGCTCTGGTAAAAAATATGCAATGATAACTGCAAAAATTGCAATATGAACACTGGTAAAAATTGAGGTTGAAGACATTAGATTTATAATTCCCAGAAATTCATACACAGATGTCCTCAAGGACAAATGGCACAGTGGATAAAGGCGTTAGTTGGATCCAGTGACAGGAACCAAAGAGTGTGAGTTCAATACCTTGTTAAGGCAGTGGAGAACTTGGAGAGGAGATAACATACATCCGTTCAGACAGTCTACCACAGCGAACGAAATAAAATGTTCATTCCAACCACCTGAAGAAGGCCGGAACGTACAACGGCCGAAACGTTGTAATAAATGTGGCGACAAAGATGAGGACAATAGTCCGAACAATGTAAATAGTGTAGATGATACCTAATCTCAGAAATATAGACAGATGCTATAAAGGAAGTGCTTTGAGATTTCGAAGTTAATCTAAATGAAATATGTTTTTAGTGATACCAAACATGATGACGTCAGAATTTATTCTCGGTTCAAACTTTCAACGCTAAAACTACGCGTGTTAAATAACAATTGTGATTAATCCTTAATTCACTGCAAGCAGAATTTCTGTCAATCATCAATAAAGGATATGAAGAATTTGCTAGATTCGTTTTGTGAATTCCAGCTAATATCACAGATGGCATGAGGAAAAAACGCAAAACGTGTTTATTGTATAAAAATAAAACCAACTTAAATTGACGTTCAGTGCGAATGCCGATCTATAATGTACAACCAATTCTAATCTGACATGAAGCTACGAGTGTGAGCACTCAATACAAATGAAGTACTGGTCTGAAAAACTAAACTGTTAACTATTACTCCACGTTAAACCTTCGTAATCTCGAATATATATAATATCGAACAACAGAGTAAAATTAAGTCCCAAGTAGATATTCCTTTAATTATCAACAGATATAATAATGACTTTTTGTATTTTTCCTATCCTGTCAGTAGCTTCTGTGTGTTTTAAACCAACAGATATATATATATAAATTTAACAAGTGATAATGCACAGTGTGACTTTTTCTTTCTTCCAGGTTCGTAACTTCTGTGTTACAAACACCAGCAGAGATAATTATACAATCAACAAGTGAAGCCTGCTATTTAATCATCAACTTATATAAGGAACACTGTGCTTTTTTTTCTGTTCCTTTCTTTCTGCTCATATCTTTGAAGATATGAGCAACTTACATCCTTTTCACTACTCACCAAGACAAAGACTTATTTTCAGTAGTTTGAGTTTAAATATCTTCGTCTATTAATGTCCTCGTCCCATGTTCAGGAGTACACCGAGAATTACTACCATAATATGGAGCAGTGCTGCTGTCTAATACGTCTTTTCTGAAAATAAAAAACCTTCTTCTTTTAATATACAAGAACAACATCAGAATGACGAGGACTTTAATATCCTTCCTCTTTCAGAAGTGCATTCAGGTGGACATGCATTAACCCATTGAACCCGTAGTTCTGTTCTGTACGACGCTCTGGCATCCATTCACCGAAAACAATTTCATAGCCTAGTGTGGAAATATAATAAATCAACTTTTTATTGGTCGTTTGTTCTACATGGCGAACTCGTTCTGTTAGATTGGCGGTTCTGAAACAGCGAAATTTATCCGAATTATCCTGGTATAGTTTATCGGTAAGTGGTCAGATCTCGTAGTTAGAAAGCATAAATAGAGTAACGTTGTTCATACCAGCAACTTTGTACTAACCTTTTGATGCTCTTCACTATTGAAAAGGAAATTTATTCAAGATATGCAAAATAATATATCGGCATGTGGTCAGATATCCTGGTTTCAAACCAAACATAAAAATAGAATAAAGCTTGCGTAACAAAAAGAACCTAACATGTAAGTGGCTGTTCATATGAGCAACATTGTATAAGCCATTTACTGCTCTTGATATAGGCAGTTCTAAAATAGCGATAAACAATATATTTGAGATAAATTTGGCTAAGTGGTCCTGTCTCACCCAAAGTTCAACGGATTAAGGCTCTTTGGATTTTGTAAATCGATCGTCAAGTTATAGATTTTGTCAACTTCAGCTGTTTTTAAAATCATATGGTAATAGATTTTCATCAAACAAAAACAAAAAAAGAATCCACGTATCTTGTTTTTGTGTCCGTACGATGAACGGGATTCAAGACGCCAATCACATTTTCTGTTATATGTGTAAAAATGAGGATTTATCTGATAGCCGTAACAGAATGCCAAAACAGACTTAGAAGGCCGAACAAGCTGAATAAGTTTGCTCATATGAGCAATTTTCTTGGTTTTTCCCTTTGTTCTATTATACGGAGCAGCCAGAATAGTGAAATTTAGCCAAGATGTTCAAGAAGGATGTATCAACCATGGAGGATGGGGGACAGTTCTCTGGGTTCAACGGGTTAAAATATTTGTTCAAATGAATTTTGTCATTTGAAAGATTGATCATGACAAAACGAAAATAATCGATCAAGATACTGATGAGGTTATGGTGATGATCGATGAGTAATGCATAGAAAAATTAATTTTAAAGCAATCCTATACTGCTGGCTGCCAGTATCTTCATGCAAGTCAGTAACAATTACTACTGTAGAACTCCATGCAGTAAAGATGCGTAAACCTTATATACGAGATGCTACCTAAATTTTTAAGAATTTGAACAGCACTCATGAATCGAAAGTAGCACGGACTGTGCTGGTACTGTTTGCGAGCAGTATTCTTTATAAGAATCATCGAGGTTATTTTCAGGAGGTCCGACTATAATAAACGTTGCGAATATTAAGGGAAATACTTCGAAGGAAACGATAGTAACTATTTTTTGTCATGGTTAAATATTCCAAACTTTTGAGAGCACCTAGTATAGAGAAGTTGAGACAGACAGACAGTTAGGCAGAAATACAGGCAGATAGATAGATAGAGAGACAAAGACAGAAAGAAAGAGAGAGAGAGAGGAGGCTTAACTGTTCTCAACTCATAAAATGAAACTGCTGAATTGATTTCGAATTTTACCTGAAGTTCATTTTGCGCACTAATACACTCGGGAAAGGGGCCTCTTAGTGCTCTCTTGCCAGGCGTGCCACAAGAATTGTTGCCGGCATGTTACAATAACTGACGAATGTGTGAGAGAGGACTTACCTAAACCTCTCTCATGTAAATATGTTGTCTAAACAGTAGAGGCAAAACCCTTTTTATTCCCTATTTCAATAGAAAGTTTCAATTTCTGTTGTTTTTTTTTTTGCTTTATATATATATATATGTGTGTGTGTGTGTGTGTGTGTGTAAAAATACAGATGTAACTAAAAAATATCTGTAAAAAGACAATATGCTCTGATAGATTTTACCAAGGCATATCAGAAGACAAAACGCGTTGCCTAATAAAAGTTTTCATTTTGTCTCTATTGATATATATATATATATATATATATATATATATATATATATATATATATATAGAGAGAGAGAGAGAGAGAGAGAGAGAGAGAGACAGAGAGACAGACAGACAGACAGAGAATTAAAGATCAAATGCAGATTAAATTTGGATCGGAATCTGACAGGACAATAAAATAAAGAACAAATAGGAAACGTTTATCAATCCAACATGTTTCACTTTTATTAAAACTTTAATAAAAGTGAAACTTTAGATTGATATAGGTTTTCTATTTGTTCTTTATTTTATCATACATACATACATTATATATATATATATATATATATATATATATATATATATATATATTTGGGGTATGTATAACCAAAAAAAGCTTTCGTGTAACGCGTTTCATCCTTTAGAACTTCATTGGATTAAATATATTTCGTTGGTGCGACTACACATGCTCACGAACAAGGAATGCTGGGAATTTTAAATCAATTATTGTTTTATGCGTGTTATTGGTCTATAATCTAGCCGATTTCATTAAGTTTTTTTCTTTTTTGTTTCCATCACTTTTGTTATTAGATATCCCCATACCCTGTGATAATAAAACATCTGCTAGGAGTTGCGACATTTAATAAGAGACAAGGCGTAACTTTACTGTAGATGACTTTTGCAATGAAAGCACTCCCTAAACATTTTCGTAGTGAATTGTTTTCTCCTTTGATCAAGGAAACATTTTTATGTCAAAATTCTGATCAGTATTGTTATAGTGAGTAATTAATTCATTTAATGTATTGTTTTGCAAAATGTCCCTTTTGTGTTCATATCATCCTTTATTTAGATTCTTTGAAGTTTCACCTATGCATTTTTGCGACAATTATTACAGGCAATAGAGTAAATTACCCCTTTTAGCTTATTGTCTTGTTTAGTATTGACTAAGTCTTTTATTGTATGAGATGTAGTAGTAACAATTTCTTTTCAATTCTACTTGTGATAGATTTAGTTGGTAGAACAATATATGTTTTTGATTCATTGGGTTTGTCAGGAGGTACCGTTTTTCTATTTTGGAATATTTTATAAGCCATTTATTTCGTATTGGATATGAAATAATTGGGTTACTGAAGGACCTTAAAGTGTTTCACTGCATTTCGCCTCTTCATTGAGGACTGCAAATTCTGGGTAGTCTTAAGCAGAATTCAAAGATTTAAAATTCACATTATCCCTTGTTCCTGCGCATGTGTAGTCTCACACATGTAGTAACAAATTTAGTCCGAAGAAGGGCTAAATGACAAAATACGTCACTCGAAAACTTATTCATGATATATTAAAAATTTTATATCGTTATCTCACACACACACACATATATATATATATATATATATATATATATATATATATATATATATAGATATATATATATAGTTGTGTATTTGTGTAGCAGTCCCCTCTTTTATACCAGTTTCATCAAAGACGATGTGTACCTATAAGTATTTTCTGTTCTGAATATAAAGTGTGTAAAAATTGTTAAAATATTCTCTATATTTGAAAGCTTTCAGCTGTTCTATGAGTTATTATCAAGAATGATTTTTTAACTGAATATGTAGATTTATATATATATATATATGAACTTATAGTGATTTGAATGCTTTTATTTTACAAACCCGGTCAGCACATTGTGGAAAATAGTTAAAATAATAGAAGCATTAGTAATAAAGAAAAAAGAAAAAGACAACACTCAATCATAGCAACTATGAACACGGTCACAGTGTTGTGACCGTGTTTGGAAAATAAAAAATAATTCCTATCACTATAGATACACATATATAAAACGGTACATATTCAGTTAAAAAGAAACATCTTTGATAATGGCTAACAGAATAGCCGAAAGCGCTTGGATATATAAAACATTTGGATAAACTTTATGTGCAGAAAAGAAAACACTTATGCGAACAAAAGAAAATTAACTAACAAACTTAATCACAGTACTTTTTCAATCGCCTTTACTGAAAGTTATATATGTGTGTGTGTGTGTGTGTGTGTGTACAAACATCAAAAGTTCAGTTTTAACATGAAAAAATATCATTAGAATAGAGGATGAAGAACTGCAAGAAGTCCATACATCTACTTAGAAGCAGTTGGAAATATTGAAGAAAGATAATTAAAAATTTAATAACCTGACATATAACAATTAGGTGGAAAGCATTTAGTAAAAATAAAGATACAATAAAATGCATCATGCTAATATGCTTAAAACATAAAGTGCATAATGAATTCATAATACCAGCAGTGAGGTAAATATGCAGAAGATGAATATTAAGAAGATTAACAAAATCCTTTGAAAACCAAATTAGATAGAATTGAACAAAATTAAAAGCGCGCAAAGATCAATAAAAAGAAACAATGCTCGAAATAAATAAGAAATGTTAGAGTGTAGCACAATCACATTGGTCATTCAAAGATCTGGGGACAAGCTTTTGTCCACCAGTAGACACAAGATGCATGATGATAATAATTATAATGATGAAAATGATGATGATACAAATAAGATGAATCAGTCATTAAAAACATTATTCATAGATGCACATCCCCAACTGAACATTATGAACATATCACTAATAATTTACTAAAAAAATATCCCAAACATATAATCTTATGATAGTCATGTCATCAAAAATCAGTCATAAACCATATTAATATCATTTATAAATTTTCTTGCTTCTTAGAAGATTGGATTCCATATGCTGCACTCATATAAAATTCATGTCAGCTATTCAACCACCATATTATCCTGTCGACTAACCTTTCCACCTAAAGTCTATATGAGCCAGTACTGATGAAAACATCTTGATAGATGTTTCTACCACTTCCCTAAGTACTATGCGTGATGCACGCTTGAGCGATAATAACTCTTTTCAATTCATGACTGATTTGGCAGAAGAGGCTGCCGTTATTTTCTGCTGTAAACTGCTTGCAAACCAAGGCTATAGGATCCAATTTTCCTGTTAATTGATCCAGAAAAATCTCGATCTAAAGAAAAGACGGGTTCATAACATTCCCAAGAGTATTTGCGCATATCAATATGACGAACTCGATAGGAATCCGAAATCTGCTGTCCGAGTATCTCATTAAGAGTCGTAATTCGTCACACCACCTGTACATCCCAGCTTCCAGTACCCGCTATTCCAAATAGGTCACCCATCTAGGTACTGGTCAGTGTTGCTTAACTTCGTTGATCAGATGAGAACCGATGTTTTAACCTGATAGGGCCTTAAGCACTTAGTTCCTACGCTGAAAGCAGCGAAAAGGCGGGAAACGTTTTGCGTCTGTAGGAGAGCGCACGATTGAAAGCTGGGGAGAACTAGAAAAGCAATGGAAATGATGGAATCATGTGCCACCTTTCGTTGCACGTAAAAAGCTCAAAGAAACTCTTACCTTTCTGAACAATTTTCAGAGATGCTATCTGGCAAACGTTTGTTGAATGTCTCCGGCAAATAAAGCGCTAACGCTCCAGCGACTATGGCGAACAAGCCAAATGTTAACGATGGGACGACCTTATTGTATGGATAAGGTAAGATATTTGACTGAAATTTAAAGAAAAATGTCATTTTAAAAATGTCGTAAACTGAACTATTCCTATATCACATCATTTTGGGTGTTTATTTTTCACTAATAATTATCCTAAAAATGGCGATAATAATAGGAACTGAAACTTTTTAAAACTACCAAATCTTAATTATTGGGAATATAGAAATATTTATTCATACGCATTATTTGTGCAAAAACGAAATTCTTAATCACCTTTTGTAAAATTTTCTTTGTCACTAAATAAATCTCATTTTCCTTTGTCACTATATAAGTTTAGCCGTGATCTAACAAATATAATTAAAGTGTACTTTCATATTATCAAAATATTTGTTCCCGGCTTTTAAACTGATCTACTAAACACTATTAATGACATCATTTTCATAAAAATAGGAATCAGTTTCAGAGGCATTTAGGTTGTATAGTTAAGCTTATTAAAAAATCCAACCAAATATTTGTTAAATTTGATAAAACTACTAATTCTTTTACAAATTTAATCCCAAAGAAAACAATGCGTTCATCAAAAACAATTTGAGTAAGAATTATAAGAAGATAGATATCAACAATATTGTGTTAAAATTAACTCTGTTTCTAGAAATATTACTGATAAACTTAAAATTAGAAATAGGGTTAGTAAACTCTGTAGTAAAGAATCATGTCTTGCTTAAAGATCATAAGCCAGACTTTTAGACGAAACTTCCTACGAGGATCATAAACCCTACCAGACCTTAAATAATAAGGATAAGAAAAGTTATCATAAATAGAGTCGACAAACAGATCAAACGACGCCTTGGAATTATACATTGGCTTGATACCACAGAAATCATTAATTGGTTTAGAGGTATTATTAACAAAAGCAGCTGCTCTTTTATCCAGTTTGATATTTTGGATTTTTACACTTCCATCTCTGAGGATCTCTTTACTCTGGCTTTGGAATTTTCCAAAGAACATTCTAACCTCCAGTGAAGAGATAAATATAATAAGGAACTGTAGAAGATCAGTTCTCATCCACAATAAAGAACAGTGGCTTAAGAACTCTGATGATTACTTTGATATTTCAATGGGATCATTAGATTCTGTACATTCTTCTAATCTGGTGGGGTTATTTATTTTATATAACCTTGCTGTCTATGAAGATGTCAACGTTGATAATATAGGGTTATATAGAGAGGATGGTCTTATAGTGGTAAATAGTTCCACTAAAATTAAGGTAGATAAATTAAAGGAAATGATTCATAGCAAACTAAAATCTTTAAATCTTAACTTATAAGTACCAATCTAAAAGTAGATTTTTTTGATGTTACACTAGATCTTGTTAATGATGAATTCCAACCTTATATGAAAAATAATGCCAGCCCAATATATATTCACCATAATTCTAAACATCCTCCATCTGTAATCCAACATAAAACTTCGTCTGTAGAACTTTGGATTAGCAACTACTCATCGGACAAAGATCTGTTTGATAAATATAGCAGTGTGTATAATAAAGTTTTAAAGAATAGTGGTTAAAAAGTACGCTGAAATTAAGTTTAGAAAATATGATGATAGTTGTCCAAAGAAAAGAAATAGAAATAGGAAGATAATTTGGCACCCCTCCATTTAATCGATTAGTCATTACTAAATTAGGCCAGAAGTTCCTCCATTTGATTAATAAACATTTTTGTAAAAGTAACCCTCTTAGTAAAATATTTAACAGAAACACATTAAAACTAAGTTATATATGCACCAATAATCTTAAGAAGATTATAAAGTTACACAATAATAACATTTTAAACCAATTTAATAATCTGGGTCATAATACATGTCCCAATGATATTGGCTAATGTAATTGTAAGAATTCTGACAAATGCCCATTGCTAGACAAATGCTTAACTAAATTTTCTGATTATCTTTGTACTTTCTCTAAAATAGAGAATCCGACGGTTGAAAAATTCTATATTGGTAGTAGTAAAAATTCTTTTAAGACTAGGTGGTATCAGCATATCTTGTCCTTTATCAATACTACTTACAGAAATAATACATCACTTTCTAAATATTTTGGGGGTTTAAATGATGATAATAAGATACCTAAGGTGAAATGGCAACTTATAAAAACTGCAAGGACATGTAGATCTTTATATGAACCCTGTTTTCTGTGTTTACATGAAAATATCGAAATCATCAGATTTTTTGACAAAAATTTATTATTAAGTCAAAGTGAATTAACAGTGAATTGTATGCATAGTTTACCTTTTACCTTACAATTTAGTTAAAATTTGGAATTTGATAATGCTTTTTCTTATATTTTAGTTGTATTGCGTTGCCAATATATAGCTTATCTTTATCTGGATTTAATATAATTTTATATTTATTTCCCGGTAGTATTAATAACATCTTGTACAGATGCATTGGTATTTGGTTGCTATTTTTGACATTTTACATTGATTGGTTAGTATTCTTAACATCTTTTATTAAGGATCTTTATTTAACAATTGCAGATTAATTTACCAAATAATTCTAAATATTTAAATTATTTACTAGTTTCTTAAAGAAGCTATTTATTTATCAACTACAAAAAGAATTATGTAGGAAATTCACAAAGCATATAACTTGTTTAGCATTTTGTTAAATTACATCTCTAACCCCCACCTCTTTCATTTCTTAGGAAACTGCATTGTCTGGTTTGTATATTTTATGTAACCATATATATCCGCTGTTAGTCTATGTCTGTCTGCCGTTAGCTGCCAATCTACGGGTCATTTATAAAAAATAATTTTAATTTTTGCTTCTTCCCTTAGTTTAAATCTAACGTAGGTCATATTTGTTTGGTTGATCAGAGTAAAGCCGCAAACCACATAACCACATTTTTTCGAAAAAAAAGATATTATATATCTTTTTTAAATCACAATAAATCGTACAATCGACAATAATTTACAATCGCCCGATGAGATGCATTGAAACATGATTGCCATTGTGTAGCGATTTTTACATGTTTTGAGAGATGATAATCTGTTTCATACTTGATCGCAATCTTTAGACCATGGCTTGAAGATTGCGCTCAAGCAACTGTCCACCCAGTGTTGATCTCAATGTCCACCTTTATATCTACTAAGGCTCTATCCCTGATATTGAGACCTTTCACCCATTACCATAAAACTATATTTTACCATTATATATATATATATATATATATATATATATATATATATATATATATATATATATATGAATAAAAGTTTATTTATCTGCAGAACAAATCACAGTTTAAGAGCATTAACTATGTTAGTCCTGTGGACTATAAGACCACAGCTTCACTATGCAGGGTGTTGCTACTGTGGTTTCCGTAACGAGTAAGTTTTTAGAAGTAAGAGTTGCTCGGCCCCACTCCAAACCAGTTTTGAATTCGGAGTTATCCTCCCCATAGACTCAAAGCAAGACAAATCATTAACTCCTAACTGGGGGGAGGAGACATGGATTTATACCTTTCGCAATGGTTATTTTTTGCGAAAGTGAATGCAACAACCTTGTCTGGGACTTGAACTCGGCACGTCAGTCCTACTTTCTGTGCCAATAACCGCTACGGTATGTGCACATCTAATTTAATAATACCTGTAACCAAATAGTCTTCAAGCCGGACGACATCTAATGTGGTACAACTTGGAGGTCTACTTGCCCAAGACACCCTAAGGATGAATGAATGAAACCGAGAGATATGGTCAGGGAACTGCGCAATCAGCCGACGACCACACCAGGCTAAAGCACCGATGATGATTAATTAAATATTTCTAGCATGAACATGTTATGCCCACTTCGTCACCAGAACAATTAATTATATAGAAATGAATAATTTGCAATATTCATATAGTGGGCTCTTCAATTGACATAGAAAAAATTTACATAAAATTAAAGATGTCCTTGGCTCGACCGACTTCCCAATATCTGGCGAAGTAACCCAAAAATCAGATTTTGTTGGGTTGGAAATTGTTTCTTGGTTGGGGCGAAAAACTTTCAAGATCTTGTCGTATATTTGGATACAGCAAAATATGACATTTAGGCTTACTTTTACATACGACCCGACAGTTTAAAGCCAACATTCATACACAGAATAAAACTAATGTGAAAAAAAAAGTGACTTACAGCTTCAGCAACGTACGGAGCCACCATGCCTCCAACTCGGGCAAAACAAGAACTCAAGCCAACAGCACCATTTCTCACTACAGTCGGAAAAAGCTCACCGGAAATGATGTAGACAACTGCGAAGGAGGCTGCAACGCTAAATTTACCGAATGTTGACAGAGCAATTGCGATGCCATTAAGAGCTGTGGGGGAAAAAAGAACTCACGGTGACTGAGATGAAAATTTATTGTTAAAATGTTACCACAAGACAAGCCTTCGCCAGTGAGGTGGGGCTTTTTACAAACGCCAATACAACTTTTTCTCAATTAAGGCCCAATAGCCCAAGATAGATCGTTGCTGAATAATATGTGTGATATGAACGTAAGAGAATGAAGTAAGAAATGAAGATTATGACGATATAGAGGATAGATAATGACTGATCCTAGACTTAAGAGAAAGCATCCAGGCGGGAGTCAATTTCATAAAGTAGCGGTTCTTGGAAAGAATATTTCCGATTAGAACATCATTCTCATCAATAGAATACGTAGGAAATGAGCGGGGTTCAAATACCTGGATGTAGCAAGGCATGTTTTGGCCTCAAAAGTCCCGAGAGGAAACAATAAAATAGGAAGGTGGCTGAAGTAAGGGGCGCGGTTTATGCGGATATGTGAGAAGTAAGGGGCGCGGTTTATGCGGATATGTGAGAAAGATAAAGGTTATCTCTAGAGTTGAAGAGGTTAAATTGTTGTGGTCGGCAAAGCACCTCCTCGGGAGCCTGTTCTACAAAGTAACAATTCTTGAGAAGCTGTCCGAATGGAACTTACCCCTTACTAAAAGAATATGAAAGAAATGAAGGTGGTTCGCCTCAATTTGGGGAACTATGGAATGCGTTTGTGGGAAAGAGGCAGTAGGGTGGAAAAGAAGCAAGCACCCACACGGCCACCGTAAACGATTTTGAACTCTGTCAAGTTTGAAATGCGAGGTCTTAGCAACCCAGATATATCAGGAATCATCCTTTTTTGGTCTGAACTAACTCTTGTAAAGGTAAAACATGGCAAAAGTTAGTTAAGTACTTTCTCGAGCGTTATAAGGAGACAACCATTTTTCCAACATCTGGATTGTATGTATAAATTTCACTTGAGATCTGGAATGAACTTGAGTTCTAATAGACATTCAACGCAATGAGCCTTATTAAGATTGAAGCTGTTCGTCAAGGCTGGAGAAAATTTAGGTTTTTCTCTGGGTTGAAACGTTATTAGCTCTTTTTTGTTGTTTCTTACAGTAATATTAATTCTGTACAAGGCCCAGGGTAAATATAAGAGGCAGTTTATACGGATAGGAGAATACGATAACGCTTTGATTTGAACAAGTTAAGATTGTAGTTGATCGGGGAAGCATTCCCTTGGGAGTCGGTTCCAGTGGTTCATGGAAGAAGCTGTTTGAGTGAAACTGACTTCTCACCATTGGAATACGGAGGGAATATGGGAGGTTTGTTACAATGCGAGTGGCATGGCGGGTTCTGGCTGTCAAGGTTAGAACTGGCAAAATCAAAGAATGTACTTTGTCCGAGCACTTGGAAGTGGTGATAGAGAAGAGAGGGGATTGTCAAATTCTGCCTGTGAGAGAGAAGTTGAAGGGCGAAAAATATTTTGTCATCCACAAGGACGCAGAGACGCTTTTGAACTCTATCGAGACTAAAAAGGAGGACTGGGAAGCTCCCGCCCAAATATGACAACAGTACTCCATTTTCGGTTGGATATGGCACTTGTAAAGGCAGGGGATAGCATGAGTCAGGAACTTACTGGAGCGTTACGGGGAACCTGACCATTTTTCCTGCATCTTTAGCGATGGATCGTATGTAAGATTTCCAATTGAAGTCAGGTTGAGTTTAAGGCCCAATAGTTTAAAAGGCACGGAGCCTCCCCTAGGAAACATCAGTTTATCGTGACTGATGGTAGTTCAGGGGCCCGGAGAACTGGTTATTAATAATTATCGTCTGGGATCTACCTGTTTGAGAAGCCTCAATACTTAAGTAACAAATGTTTCGCTATCGCCGATCCAGATGTATTGATGCGCATATGCAAATTATCTAAATTTCCGTTTCGAATATTGGCTAATATATGTTGATTAATTGTTAATTTCAATTTCTGACTCGTTCTACCTAAATAATCAGCTTTACACAGTCATTTATAATGGCAAATTACAGCGCTAATATGGTGAGGAAGCAGAACATCTTTTGAAATGATCTTAACATTGCTTGAACATTAAGAACAATACATGGATAGGCAGAGAAATAACATTCTTTTAATTATAGCACGGTTATTGTGTTCCTATGACAATAGTCATCATTCACTAAATCAGAGATATGAAGTACCCAGTGAGGATCGATTTCTCTAATCATTGGGACTGACAAAGCAGACTAGTTCGTTAACCATTATCCAACACCGAGAAGTCCTACAGTACAATGTGTAGTTTAGATTTAGCATATGTCCACAGAACGAGGAAGCGAGGAAGCGAGGAACGAGTCAGTGATTATTTGCCATGGATACAGTAGTTCGTTAACCATTACTCCACACCGAGGCACGCATTTCTTTTCACTAATTTACAAGTTGTTTTAACTTATATTCTTTGTTGCTTTAGGTTATGTTGATGTGTACTTCTAAGAAATTCTGAGAAAAGGAATTTTCTTTCCGCCAGTAAAAAAGATTGGGAAAAAAGAGAAGCGGAAATAAGCGGGAAAAATACAGTTGACAAGAGGTTGAAAAGATTTGAAAAAGCAAAAAAAAAACATGGTAAAAGCTGAAAAGACTGAAAAAAAAGTAAGAGTGAAAAACATCGGGAAAAGATTGAAAAAATAAACATAACATAAAATTGTCCTTGATACATAAAACATTATATATCGTTTTCCCGTAGGAATGAGATAAATTGATATAATACGGTGTATACGGGTGCAAAGAAAAAAGGAGAGAAGGCAAAGAGGTAAAGAGAGAAGAAAGCCCAAGACGAAATGATAGAATGCTCAAAATGAAAGTATAGAGGAAGTAGTACGACGTAAGGATAGAAGACCCAAGAAAAAAAGAATAGAAGTAAAGCCAGGACGAAAGGATAGAAAGCTCAAGACTAAAGGATAGTAGAAGGTCCAGGAAAAGAGGATAGGAGGAGGCTTAAGACAAGAGGATAGAAGGAAGTTCAAGGCAAGAGGGTAGAAGGAAGCCCAAGACGAGAGGATAGAAAGGGGCTCCAAACGAAAGCATAGTAGAAGGCCCCAAGACGAAAAGATGGAAGAAGAGCCAGGACGAAAGCATAGAAGGTCCAAGAAGAATGGATATAAGAGAGTACAGGTAGAAAAGATAGACGAAGGCTCAAGATGAGAGGATAGAAGAAGGTCCACCAAGAAAAGACAGAAGGTCCAAGAAGAAAGGAAAGAAGAAAGCCCAAGACGAAAGAATAGAAGATGGCTCAAAACATGGGGATACAAGAAAATTCAGGACAAAAAGATAGAATATGGTCCAAGACGAAAAGATAAAAGGAGGCCCAGGATGAAAAGATGGAAAATCCAAGACGAAAAGATGGAAGATCCAGCATGAAAGGATAAAAGAAGCCCAGGACGAAAGAACAGAAGTAGGCTCAAGACACAAAGATATATGGTCTAAGACGAAAGGAAGAAGGCCCAAGATATAATGATAGAAGAAAGTCCAAGATATAATGATAGAAGAAGGCTCAAGATGAAAGGATAGAAGAAGACACAAGATGAAAGGATAGATTAGGGCCCAAGATGAGGGGATGGAAGGAGGCCCAAGATGAAAGGATAAAAGAAGGCCCAAGATATAAGGATAGAAGGAGGCTCAAAACAAGAGGATACAAGAAAATTCAGGACGAAAAGATAGAAGACGGTCCAAGACGAAAGGGTAAAAGGAGGCCCAGGATGAAAATATGGAAGATCCAAGACGAAAAGATGGAAGATCCAGGATAAAAAGATGGATGATCCAGGACGAAAAGATGGAAGATCCAGCATGAAAGGATAAATGAAGCCCAGGACGAAAGAATAGAAGAAGGCTTAAGATGAAAGGATAAAAGAAGGCCCAAGATATAACGATAGAAGAAGGCCCAAGATGAAAGGATAGAAGAGGACCCAAGATGAAAGGATAGAAGAAAGCCCAAGATTAAAGGATAGAAAAAAGCCCAAGATGAAAGGATAGAAGAATGCCCAAGATGAAAGGATAGAAGAGGGCCCAGGATGAAAGGATAGAAGGAGGCCCCAAGATGAAAGGATAGAAGGAGGCCCAGGATGAAAGGATAAAAGAAGGCCCAAGATACAAGGATAGAAGAAGGCCCAAGATGAAAGGATAGAAGGAGGCCCAAGATGAAAGGATAAAAGAAAGCCCAAGATATAAGGATGGAAGGAGGCCCAAGATGAAATGATAGAAGAGAGCCCAAGATGAAAGTATAGAAGGAGGCCCAAGATGAAATGATAAAACAAAGCCCAAGACATAAGGATAGAAAAGGCCCAAGATAAAAGGATAGAAGAAGGTCCAAGTTGAAAGGATAGAAGAGGCCTTAAGATGAAATGATAGAAGGAGGCCCAAGATGAAAGGATAAAAGAAGGCCTAAGATATAAAGATAGAAGAAGGCCCAAGAGGAAAGGATAGAAGAGGGACCAAGATGAAAGGATAGAAGAGGGACCAAGATTTGAGGATAAAAGAAGGCCCAAGATGAAAGGATAGAAAGAGGCCCGAGATATAAGGATAGAAGAAGGCCCAAGATGAAAGGATAGAAGGCCCAAGATGAAAGGATAGAAGAAGGCCCAAGATGAAAGAATAGAAGAAGGCCCAAGATGAAAGGATAGAAGGAGGACCAAGATGAAAGGATAAAAGAAGGCCCAAGATATAAGGATAGAAAATGGCCCAAGATGAAAGGATAGAAGAGGCCCCAAAATGAAAGGATAGAAGATGGCCCAAGATGAAAGGATAAAAGGAGGTCCAAGAAGAAAGGATAGAACAGGGCCAAAGATGAAAGGATAGAACAGGGCCAAAGATGAAAGGATAGAACAGGGCCAAAGATGAAAGGATAGGAGGCCCAAGATGAAAGGATAAAAGAAAATCCAAAGCTGAAAGATAAAGAAGGACCAAGACGAAAGAACAGAAAATGCAATGAAAAGAATGATAGAAGTAGAGAAAGAAGTAGAAGGATAGAAAAAGAAAGAAAAGAAAGAAAAGGAGAGAAAGGAGAGGAGAAAGGAAAACAAGTGTACAGAACAAAACAAAGTTAAATAAATGTAAAACTTAAAGAAGAGTAGTTGGGAAAACGAAGCAAGACTAGAAATAAACAGTTATTTTACATTGTCTGGTAGATTGGAAATATAATAGTCTAAAACATGGGGATTTATTGGTTTCCACTTAATACAATCTAACTGCACTAAGCTGTAAGACAATAAAGCAATATACTTACATTTATCCAAATATATCATACTAAATAATGTGAGGATACAAGCGATTCCACCAAGGATCATACTCGTACAGTAGACAGGTTTCCGGCCCATTTTGTCTAGTATTAAGATACAAATGATGTAAGCTGGAAATTCGGCTAAGCCAACCAACAGGAAATTCACAAAGATATTCCCACCGAGATTTACGCTGTTCAATGATAAGCCGTAATACACCATGCTGACCACAAACCTAGAAAGAAAGAACAGTTTATGAGCATTTAGTGACGAATGTAAAGCACGGTACGCAGCTTCCGTTCAAATCCCACTCAAATCTTTGGTTCTCATTTAATCGCCAAACATAGGCACTGCCAACAATTCATCAATAAGGAACACTGGCTACTGAAAATAACACCTCTGCCAACTCTGTTTTCACTAAAAACTAGTTTATACATATATATATATATATATATAATTGAAGTAAATCTGTAGGTTTCCTTATATATATATATATATATATATATATATATATATAATCATTTATTCGAAAATTATAACATAAACATTTTATAAAATCACTACAAAAATAGCCATTTTGTTTCAACACTTCTGGTGTCTTCTCAAGTTATGGTGTTGAATTTAGAATAAAGAGTTTTAAAAGGTTCAAATTAATTAAACACCCCTGGCTAGGGGAAACGCTGTTACATAAGCTGGAATGAGCAATCAAAATACAAGTATACGAGAATTCAAAAAACTTGACAACGAACTTAAATTATAATAATTATTTAATGCTTTAATGTTAGGGTTAGACTAGAATAGAATTCATTCTAACTAATAAATATTAAATTTTACTATAAAATTAAAAATTACTAATTTTAAATTTAATCTATATTAAGTTTAAAATTATAAAATTATTTAAAGAAACTGAGGACAAAAATACGTTTTTTTCTTCATTTATTTTGTTTTTATTGAAATTAAATTGGAATAAACGTTAAGATCTAATGCTGCTCTGAACTTCGTTACAACTTAGATACATTGGAATGGAAGATATGGGTTAGGGACGGTGAAATGTTGCAAAAGATAATACACACATAATGAGACTGTAATAAACAAACGCGCAGACATATTTAGATATATAACCACGCATATATATATATATATATATATATATATATATATATATATATATATATGTATATATATATATATATCGGTCTTAATTCATGTAATACGTCTGAATCGGAAAAATTATGGATCTGTATCAGAATTTATGTTTCTTCGTCTGATGGTCCAATCTGCCATAAAATATTGAAATGCATTGAGACTTTTTGGAGATATTGTGTGGACAAAAATACCGAAAAAAAACGGAGAAATACATAACCTCCGACTAACTTCATTTTCCAGGATAAATACCGCGGAATATCGTAGAATTTGCATGAAAAAAAAATGATCAACGGGAAGAAATGGCTCTTTTTGTGAATATTAAATAAATTTATTTATTTATTCCTAGTGTAGATTGTGTTTATATTTGTGAAAGTTTAAATATTACATAAAACATGTTATAAGTGATAGTAAATAAAAAAAATAATGTTAAACTATTCTATAAACATTATATATGTATAAAATGCAAAAAGCTTTTTTATCTACAATATATATTTAATATACAATTATCTACAATATATATTTAATATATTAAAAGCAATGTATTTATGATATTTATAAATATCATTAATAATATCTAATATCTATCTATCTATCATTCTAGATAGATAGATAGATAGATAGATAGATAGATAGATAGATAGATAGATAGATAGATCTTGACAAAATTATTCAGCACCCCCTTCTGTAATTACAAATAAAGCCGTAATACCTCAAATTTTCATGGAAACTTTATGGCCATATTTTCACAAATAAAGAAATAATGAATTTGAAAGTGATGCCCACAATAAATTTTTTTTTTAATGTAAAACAGTATAGGACAAAATTATTGTCCGTTTTGCGTCAATAATCAATTGTATAATGTTTATTATTGATTATTGCCTTTAATCGTTTTTGATATTTCCTTGCAAGATAACTACACACACTGATAGGTATTTTGCTCCATTCTGCCTTGGCAATAGTTCCTCCAAATTCAAAGAACTTATTTCTTTTACTTTTTCCTTCAAATATGCCCATAAATTTTCAATGGGGTTAAGTTAGGACTTTGTGCCAGGGTATGTCAATACCTTAATTTTGCTGTCATCTAAGAATTTTGTAACAATTTGTGCCGTATGTTTTGGATCATTGTCATGTTGGAACATCCAGTGATGTCTGAAAGCTTTCATTCACTTTGTTTTATATTATTTTTAAGAATAACAAAATACTGCTCTTCATTCATGATTCTCTGCACTTTCACTAGTTCTCTTGAAGCAGCAAAAACATCTCCAGAGTAAAATGCTTCCATGAATGTGCTTAATTGTAGGGGAGGGTATTTTTTTGATTTGTGAGCTTCACTCACTTTCCTTCAAACATAACGGGAGTGCATTTGAGCAAATAATACTAGTTTGGTTTCATGTGACCATAAAACAATTCCAATATTTACTGCAATGTTCGAAATGGATTCTAGCGTAAGCTAATCTGCATTCTAAGTGTTTAGTCTTAAACAAGGGAGTTTTTCTTGGCTGATGTCTTGCTTGATGAAAGTTTCTAGTGATTCTCTTCATCAATACATTCAACTCTGATGTATTTACATCGTTGACAATATCCTTTGTGTTAAGTGAGGATTCTTTGAGAAATTTTCTTTTCCATTATCTCAGAAATTAACTCTTTTCTGTCAATCCTTAATTCATTCTCAACACAATGAGTCACATTCTACTTCTTGATAATGCTATGAATTGTTGATCTAGGAACATGTTTACAGAACAAGTGAATTATTACGGTAAAGGCACTCACATATTCTTTACTTCATTACCTTTTAGAATGTTATAGAATTTGGTCAATACTACTTCATTTTCAAAGGGCGTTTGTACTAAATGTTAAATTAAGGAAAAAAAAAAACATTACGATTGCCATAATGCAATAATATGTCATAATCTCCATAGGGAGAGGGTGAATAATATTGTTCTGCATTTTTAGAAAAATCTATAACTATGAATACAACAGTGTGAAACTATATATATATATATATATATATATATATATATATATATATATATATATATATATTAGTTACCGCCAAAGATTTTCTAAAAAGAAGCATGCCATGGTGAAAATGTCCCTAAAACTTTTTTAACTTTTATCGTCAAAATCATTATGTTATTAAGAAGAGCGAAGACAAAGTATTTTTTATAATTTTATTAAATCTTTTAACCCTTTCTAAAACGTTTGAAATTTTGGTTAAAATTTTGTTTTCTTGCGGAAATTCATGCAAAAATCAAATAATTTTCGGATTTTAGTGTGATTATCAGAACGTATTCAGAAATGAATTAAATTATTTTTTAAATGTTTCTTTTTTTTAGGAAATCTTGGTAAATTTTTTTATATTGTTACTTCCTCCACTTAATTAATTTTATGAAATTTCGAGGCATTAAAATTTCAGCCTCTTCATATTTATATTTCTGCCTCTTCATATTCATATTAGTTAAAAGCAGGCTTCTTTGGAGGATTTAAGTCATCACTTTGTTTTTGTCACAAAACAAATACAATTTACCGAAAATCTACTCTACATCGTAAAATAAAAAATGCAATAAAACTATGACATTATTTAATAAGACAAGCTTCTAATTGATTTTATAAATAAAATATATTAAAAAAAAAACTTTTGTTGAAAATGAATTTTCTATAAGAATTTTTTTTTTTCCATTTTTTAAAATTTTAATTAGAAAAAATTATTAAGTTATATCAATTCCAAGCATTTTGCAGAAACAACGTTTTCACCTTTTCGGTAGCTAATAAAAGTCAAAGAATAAAAAAGCAACATACCAATTAAAAAAGATAATTAATGATTGGACTGCTAACTTTCGGGACATGAATATTCTCCAAAGAGGAACGGAATCTGTATTGTCGTTGCCGTCTAAAGAATCCAGCATCTTTGTTGACAGTTCTTTATTACTTCCTTCGGCAATTTTCTTCATAATCACTTCAGCCTCTTCATTTAATCCTTGACTCAGCAACCATCGTGGGGATTCCGGGACATAACTGTTGATTCAAATACAAGTAGAATTAACATATTTTGTCAATTTCCTACGTTGAGAATTCAGAAGAATCAATCCAGAGAAGCTAATATAATTCCCTTTCTACTAATTAGAAATAATTGGGCAATATTCTAATACAGAAAAAGTATAGATTTATTTGTCAATATATAGATAATGTAATACTTGTTTTGTTTTGTTTTTAAGTCCTATTAAAAAAGAAAGTAAGAATCAATAAAAGCATACAACAAGGACTTTTAAAAAGCCAACTTCTTTCGACAATAATGTTGACCTTGTACAAGGCTCAAGAGCCACTAGAGGTAGCGGGTTACATAATAAGAGGCACATTTTATGGAGATATGTGGCGAAGATAACGGTTAACCCTAGACCTTGGACAGGTTATGATTATAATGAGTCGGTTCCACAAAGTAACTTTTCAGGAGAAGCGAGAAGAACCTGTGGAATACAAAGGGAAATATAACGTTTCGCTACAATGTGCGGACATCGCTTGTTTGAGCCGTGAAGGTTAGAACAGATAAGAAATGGAGTTTGTCTGAACACTTCACTTGGAAATAGTAATAGATTAGTGAAACCCTTGCAACGTTTCGTTTGTGGGAAACGGATTGTAGGCAGCAAATACTTCAACAGCCACAAGGACACGGAGAAGCTTTTGGACTCCATCGAAACTGGAATGTGGAAGTCCGTGCAGATCCAATTCATCATTAATTGAAATTTAATATTAGAGTGAATCAAAACTTTTTACTGTTTTATAACAAAGATTTTATGCTGTAAACAAATAAAGACTATGTATGACAATGTTATATAATTAAAATGTTTTTATATATACATTTATAACAAAGGTTCTTTCATGTGCACATCTACAATTTATAATGCTGCTGAATTATCATTGTTGATGATCAACAGTATCCCCTAACTTCCGACTGAGTGACACTTGACCCCGAAAGTTTTAGTTATTTATTTACTTCAGTTTGTCTTTCCCTACATGTGAAGGATTACTTTGAAGTTCCCACATCTCTATTTTTCTTGTACTCATGTCATCAGGTACTTCAGGCTCAGATAAAATCTCTTGCAGGCCATTTGATTTGGGTATCCTAAGAGGGACCCATTGTGTCGCCTTTTTATATATTGTCATTAAATCAAAACGGTTCACGATCTTTTTAATAAAAAAAAAAGAAAAGATAGCTCATTGTAACAATCTTGATTCCTTGAAGTTTGAATTTTGATTTTAATTTCAAGGAAATAACATAAATCTAGTAATAAGAAATATATACAAATAAAATGAAATAAAATCTGCGTGTCTGGCTGTTTGCCCACTTAGACTCGGAAGCTACTGCATTGATTTCAACTATACTTGACATTCACTTAACCTATCACTTCACCTGGCTCACAGCTTACGTAAAATTGACCCAAAAGAATCTATTCCTCATAGATGTTATTCTCATGTAAAATAGAGCAGTAAGGGAGGTAAATCGACTTTGGGTACCAAATTAATATGTGGTTACTTCCCTTAGTCGTTGTAATAATTTATACAAATAAAATGACTGCGTTTGTCTTCTTCTTTGTATTATTAATATTATTATTATTACTTCCCGATCAACGACAGGTACCTCTGCTATTAAGAAATAAAATAAAAGATAGCATGTGAATTGCCTATAAAAAGAAAACAAAAATCGATTACTTACTACCATACGAGCATGTAGAAAATGGTTGGCATTGACAGAGCCAATTCCAAATATTGCCAATTCCGAATCAAATAAGCCAATAATGCCAAAATGACGAATCCACTCGCGAAGAAGAATTCAAAGTTAATTCCCGTGTATTTTCTTTTAGAAGGTCCAACAATTTCAATGCCTTTAAATAAAAGAAAGAAACACATGAGATTATAATTACTGCATTTGCATTACGACATAGCAGAAAAATTGAAGCAATGCACACACATACACACACATGCATGCATATACATATAATAGAGAATTTTATTATATATATTTATAAATGTATATGTAAATCTGTACACGCAAATTTATACATACCACTAATTATATACACTTGTACACACATACATGTATATGTGGATCTGGGCACCTCGGGTCGGTGTAATGTTTAGCAAGCTTATCTCGCTAGAAGAATTACGATTGGGTGTCCCATATTTTCGGCCTTGTGCGACATCTAAGCAACAATTGGAAAATCACTATATATATATGTGCACCCACATATACTCCCACGCACGCACGAGCACACATAACCATACAATATATATAAGAGCCATTTTGGTTAGGTGCATTGAGATGCCTGATTTATTAGTTTTATATATATATATATATATATTAAAAGTGAAAATATTTTTCAAATCGTAGTTAAATAAAACGTATTCTAACCTAAACACCCACCAAAAATCTTTAAATATTCAAACAGAAAAAATGCCGTAAGAATTTTGGGCGTTAACAATAAAAAATTTTAAAAATCCACACGACATGCATTTAACCAATGTCAGATTTCATTGAAGAATACATCCCTACCCCCTACCAAAACGTAACTAATAACTGATACATCAAAATACAAACATAATGAACACGCAGACACCCCTCGTCTGGTTGAAGTGAATCTCTCTGTATCCTTGGAAACGTGAATTATTGCTGTCTTTAAAACCCAGTAATTTTAAAAGTTACTCCAAAATTCGCTTGAGGATGAAATGGGACTAATGTCTTTAATTTAATTACAAAATTAAATTCGGAGCTTCCATTTTTGAAACATGGTTAGAACTGTGTAGCAGAAAAAAACATATTTTAAATCAATGAATTTATAATATTAATGCTCTGTAAATTTACATTGAGCACTATTTTGTAAAAATAAAAATATCTATAAAAACACTGGATTATTTATCTTACTGTTTTTTCTTTTTATTTATACACACACACACACACACACACAGACACACACACACAGACACACACACACACACACATATATATATTGATGCATGTTTCATTAAATAATATAGACAAGTTTTGTCTATTTATTTTAAGTAAGTTCCTTTCATATTGTCTGGTAAGCTTAATAACATTATCATTGAAAGACGAAAGGAAATCACCATATTGATACATTTTTAATCCCATCTAACCTTTCGGCTTACATAAGCCATTATCAAAGATGACAATTACATTTCAATATATCAAACAATGATAATATTATTAAGCTTATCAGACAATATAAAAGGAACTTGCTAAAATAAATAGACAAAACTTGTCTATATTATATAATGAAACATGCATCAAAGAAAAATTGCTGCCTAAATATATATATATATATATATATATATATATATATATATATATATATATATAATAGAAATCCAAATTTACCCCATTCGAATAGCTATTTCGACCCAAAAAAGATATACTTATAAGCCTTGTCAACTCAGACGTGTGACGAAAAAAACCGCATATATATATATATATATATATATATATATATATATATATATAATGCAAGGCTCTCCAAGATAGATTGAGTTCTCTAGGTCACTGGCGTATTTATGAAAAAATGAATACACAAAAATTCAGATCTCTTCCTGATGGGCGTCGATAGCCTAAGCGTTAGAATCTCCGACTAATGCTAAATCGGTCAGGTTTTGGTCCCGGATTGAAGCGATATGATGACTTGCCACACTGATAAATTATGAAACTGTCTCTCTGTGGATGACTATATATATATATATATATATATTATATATATATATATATATATATATATATATATATATATATATATATATATATAAATTAACTGATTGTAAATATGTTTTTTTCGCTACACAGTAATAATTATTAATTATCTAATTAAATTAAAAACATTAGTTCCGTTTCATCTTCAAGCGAATATTGGAATAAATTTAAATTTACTGAGTTTTAAACGCACATATAAATTCATAATTTCCTGTTTCCAAGCATACAGAGGAATCCAATCATTCAGACAAGGGGTGGTAGCGTGTTCATTGTTATTAACTATTGTTGTATCAATTATCAGTTACGTTCGAAAAAGAGGTTAAGCTTCGAGAGGGTAGGGGTGTATTTTTCAACGAATTCTGACATCCGTTAAATCCATGTCATCTGTTTTTTTTATTAACGGCAAAAGGTTTTTCGGCATTTTTTTCTTACTTGTATACTTCAAGATTCTTTTTTTACGTTTTATTTAACTACAATTTTAAATTATTTTTACTCTTAATTACTAATAGGCTATATTTCTTTTTAAAAACTAGTAAATGTCATAGAATTACTTACATTGCTTAAAATTATTTTTTTTATCAAATATAAGTATGTATATTACCAGGTTTCATTTTTTTAATTTTATTTTTAAATATTATTTAAGGAAAATGACGGCAAAAAATAGCTATTTAATTTCTCTGATTCAGTAAATTTTTATTTTTTATAAACTTAGTAATATATACTTTCGCATATATGCAAAAAGGACATGGGTCATTTAATGACCTACATATACTAGCTTTTCTTATTTATATACATATATATATATATATATATATATAGCTTTATTTATATATTTATATATACATACATATATATATATATATATATATATATATATATATATATATATATATATATAGAGATAGATAGTTTTTCTTATAGACATATATATGTCAGAAAAATAGCTCACCCAATTATCTTTCTTTCCGTCAAACGGAAGAAGACAAATATCTTATACACTTTCTCAGGCGAAATGCGTCTTTGATAAAAAAAAAATTCCACTTTGACTCATCATCATATACTAAAGTGTATCAAAAGGATTTTCGTTTCTTAGAGTCTTTTACACTAAAAATGTTAATAAAATTATTATCATTATAATTGTTTGGTTTTTCGTTCGTTACGCCTTGCCAGTACGCCATAAATAATGGACTATTCCGTTTGGATGGCGTGGAAAGACGGAAAAGACATACCAGAGACGCTATTTGGTTTCAATGAGAAAAAGAAAGAAAAGGAAAATAGAATAAGCGATAACATTCTCATGTGTTTAACATTGGCTTCAATGAAATGGAAAAACCTGGCAATTTCAAATCGTTTCAATTGTATCCCCTTACTTCTTAAAATAATGACCTGCATTCATATTTATGATTGTTATTGCAATATTTTGTTAAAGTTTTTAAGCTCAAATATTTATTTATTTTATAGTCGTGGAACTCGTAAGAAACTTCAATCAAAAGTTAAGAATTGTGGTACTTAATAAAATTTAAATATTAAAACCATGACATTTTCACGTTTCTAGTTATTATTATTGTTTTTTATTATTATTCTTGTTGTTCAGTTGTCAGTTATCTCCTGATGATTTTTCTCTGAAAGTTCGCCACTGCCTTAACCGGGTATTGAACTCACACTCTTTGGATACTGTCACGGGATCTAATCAACGCCTTTATCCACTGTGCCATATGTTCTAGGTATCTGGGTATGAATTTCTGGGTATGAATTTCAGGGTATTATAAACCTAATGTCTTCAGCAACCATTTTTACTAGTGCTCATATTGCAATTTTGCTGTTATCATTGCATGTTTTACCAGAGCTCATATTGCAACTTTGTTATCATTGCTTTTCTCTGGCACTCCTTATTACTGGTTCCCATATTGTATTTATTTCTATGCAGGAGATAACTGATAACTGACATCCATCAAACATGGCACGTGGAACTAGAACAGTCTACCAGAGTGAGCGAAATAAAAGGTTCAGTTCGAAATTCCAACCACCTGAAGAAGGCCGGAGTGTACAACGGCCGAAACGTTGTGATAAATATGGCGACAAAGATGAGGACAATAGTCCGAATAATGTAAATAATGTACATAATACCTCATCCCAGAAATATAGACAGATTCTTGTTGTTGTTGAGTGAGAGTGCAACACGCCATCAAAGTAATACTGGGATACAAATATACGAAGCCTAATATATCTATCATCGTATAATAGCTGGCCGTTCATATCCTAGAATGTCTGTCTATTAGGGCGGTTAACCAATCTGTTGCAGCCGCCTGCTCAGGCACATTTGTATTCAATTGTTGCTTTATAGTACAACTATACCGAGCACAGTTTCTGAGAGAGAACGCATTATCTGGCGGGATAAACTGTTTGAACAAAGCCAGTACACTCAAACCCTCGGTCACGATGACTTGTGACATCATGCTATCACAACCATCGACAAACATAGTTCTGTCTATCCAGTTTCACTCAAAAGGTAAAGCATTGTGTAGTGTTTTTGTAGGCACTTTCCAAACAGGTCGTTAATAACAGAAAGCCACCTTCCTGACAACTCGACCACGTGTCGCATGGTCGGAATGGGAAAGTTCTAAGTATTCGGCCTCGTATACCTTATCACAGCCAAGTCTGCGTGATAAGGTGACAAGTTTACGTAAAAGCAACGCATAACCTTGCAGGTGCTGGCCAATTAGAAGTATCTTTAGTTGGAGTAACCCAGTCCGCTTAGGCGGTCACCGATTGAGAGTGTGTGTCCCCACCAAGTATCTAGATATGACTCCTAAGTAACCTCGGCTGATTCATCTTTTAAACTTACAAAAAATCATCTCCCTCGTCATTCTGCCATAACATTCCTCCATTAGTCTCGATTATGAACAAAAGATGCACGGTGCATCAGCATTTATTAGGACATTGTTATTATTATTATTATTATTATTATTATTATTATTATTATTATTATTGTATCTTGCTTTGTATCCTGTAGAGCTGGTTTCAAACTATGGTCCTTATATATAGGAGAATTGTCATGTAATTGATAGCACTTTTCTTAGCATATGATATATTCCTAGTATGAGCGATCTTCTAGGCAACTTGTATGTTGATGTTACCTGAGACACTGTCAGTAAAATTGCCCATTCGTTTTCTCACGAGACCCAGAACTCCGATTACTATTGGTACGACAGTCTCAGTCTTCATTCCCCACATCCTGTTCATCTCGATCTTCAGGTCCTTGTATTTGGACAATTTCTTGATAATATTTATGCCTGAGTTTCTCTGACTTCCTGAATTTCTTGTCTTTTATGATATCAGGTCTGTTGGCTTTTATTTCCCTCTAAGTTTGAGTTGACATGTCCCAAAGGATAGTTACATCGTTATTTTGGGTAACTGTGTCTGGTTAGTGCTCATACCATCTCTCAATGGTTTCGATTTTGTGCTTCTTGCATATCTTCCAGTGCACATATGTCGCTACCTTGTTACGCTTGTGGGTATATAGTTTCATCATATTTTCTGCAAATACTGTATTTCGGGTTAGTTCCATCCTTGATTATGCCACAGTGATAGGATCTCGTTGTGAGGCTTTGGCCCTGAGCTGCAATAATTAAGCCTTCTGTCTCAGCTTTCAACCCGGTGCTCTTCAGCCACTAATGTGTTTTCTTTTGGTTCACATTTACTTTTTTCGTTCTTTTTATGTATTTGCCATTTTTAAGCTTTAAATGTTAAGACGTTCTATTTTTCTTAGTTCCACCAGTTCTCACTCCTTTGCAATTAAGATCCGCAATGCCACTTACACAGGCTTGAATCATTCTCATTTCCTTCGTATTCCATTGGTAAGGAGGAAATTCCAATCAGACAGCTTATTCCCCAAGAAATGATACTTTGTGAATTAGACACCTGAAAGGGTGCTTCCCTAATCAATACAATTTTAATTTCTTCAAGTCTAGTGCCAACCATTGCATATCCTACATATCCTCATAATCTACATTTCTTAGTTTTTATAACAACTTCTTTCAGTAACCCCGAACCTGGAGAGGAAATTTGTATTGGGTGAACATTACTGAAGATTTTTCAATTCGAAGGGAATGTATGGTCAAAAATTGATTTAAGTTTGTTTTTTGTTTTTTTTTAAAATGCTGGCTTGTTCTTAATTCCAGAAGAGAACAACCATCCGTTATCGATTCTGATGCCTTAAAACGCGTATAAAAATTGAACCCCGACCACCAGCACCGAAAACATTCAGAAGAAAGACGATCATCGAAAAATACGAGATGTTGTGGAGAATTTGACTGTTCAGGCGGGAGAAGAGCAATGTACTCACCCTGGGGTTGTTTGATTCTTACTCACTAAAAGTTGTTGTTATTCTTTTTCAAACGTTTTAGAGTTACAGATGTCACGTAAAATTTGTTATCATATGATCCCGGAAGTAGTTATAAGGAAGAGGAAATGTATTTTTTTACCTCCTTTACATTCACTTTAGGAAAGTTATCAGACGGTCACGTTACGTCGCGGAAAGGAATTTTATTTCGCAACATAAGGTAAGTGCTATTGATCTTTTCCTCGACATGACCAATCTCTAGTTTTATTTGGGGGTTGAGATTTTCTTGACAATGTAGAACGTTATATAAAACAAGGAAAGAATATATAGAGCACCAAAAAATGCTTTTCATATAATTCAATACTATAAGAATTGATTTAATTATTTTCATATTTAACAAAACAATGCACTCGGTGAATTAGTCATTCGTCGTAATCGGTCTAAATATCATTTCGACTTAATGCAATTTTGAATAAAAGATTTGTTAAGTTGAAAATGTCTTGAAACTGTACTAATGTTTGAATCCACTACGGCAAATTGACGTCCACCATATTTCGTTTCTTCACAAAATTCTTGTCACTACAATGTGCGATAATTGAAAATAATGACAATAAAAAATAAAAGAGCGACAGGAACATGAATGTAGTCTCGGTTAAGTTAAAAATTTAAATACACCAGACTTCAACTTTTAAAGCTGAATGTCTCCGTATTTTTTAACGTTTCGATGTAAAAATATAACCAGTAAGTGTTGTATTGATTCAATTAATAAAACTGATTGAGTCTTTTAAGACAGATTCAATTAATACAACTGTAAAAAGGGTTTTGCGACTTGAATCCGAAGAAACGTTTCCCCTTCTCTCACTCACTTCCCCCCACACACACATATATATATATATATATATATATATATATATATATATTACTTGAATCATTCATACAAAAAACAGATATAGAAGTTAATGATTTAAATGGTGAGAATACATCTTCGCAAACAATTTTAATAAAGTAAACTAACCCCGAACCTGTATATGAATGATATGATCCCTGTAGGAACAGACGAAAGCTTTAGTTTTTTAAACTAAAAAAGACCTTATGCAACTGGAATTTATAAACAGGGATCATATCATTCATATACAGGTTCGGGGTTAGTGTACTTTATTAAAATTGTTTGCGAAGATGTATTCTCGCCATTTAAATCATTAACTTCTATATCTGTTTTTTGTATGAATGATTCGTGTAATGTAAATTGAACTGCACCACATACTTCTGTTCCATCATCTTATACACAAAAGGGGAAAGGTCCTACATACAAAAAACAGATGAATACTATAGAAGAGAAAGGACAGGGTCAGACACAAATACTACACTCTGATCCATGGTAGAAAAGCTTAAAGGCCGTACATACAAACATGCAGAATAACACTATATATTAGATGGGATAGTGACGGACAAAAACATTAGAATCGTATTGATCCATGGTAGAAAAGTTTAAAGATCGCACAACACAAAATAAGTCGAGGATGGATTTGCTGAAGATTATAATAAAAGAAAATTCGATATTTTTTTCACAATTCTAAGAATATTCCTCATCTTGATAACAGTTTTCTGAATCCATAAGATGAAGCGTTATTATTCGACGAATTATTCACAGTCTCATTTAGCTATTTCGCCCGGTTGGTTCTCTGGCTTCACTCAGGCGTACGTCGCATTCGATTATTCAAAATGTAATAATTGAATGACAAAAAAAGTGAAAATGCCACTTAACCTGATTCGTCGAATGAGTCATAAGTTATTAAAGGTTTCGAACTTTTTGAAGGGATATTCCAATTAGCGCCATTAAAAATGGAATTAGTTTTTGATGTTTGAATAGAATCTATTTCATCACTTTCAATCTCGAGTCGAAATGAACCGAAAAAAAAAGATCTTATAAAAAAAAAGAGATACAAATTGACTTACCAATCACAAAGGCAGTGGTAATGATACCAGCACATGCAACACCTTGCAGGAATCGAATGATGGCAAGAGATATAAACTCAGGCGCCCATATCGTTCCAAAACCGCTGAATATATTAAGAACATATGAGAAGCAGAGAATCTTTCGACGGCCATACCTGAAGTAGACAAAAAGAAAATGTCCAAAAGACAGTCAACTGATTCTTAAGCACATTAAGTAAATATGCAATACATTTATGCAGAACTAATTAATAAATCTTCAATATCTTTAAAGACTATTTTATTGTCGTTTATTAAAACAAGACAGTTCACAAACAATAGCAACATTAAATAATGGCGGCATAAAAAACGCTTATGTTTCAAACAAAGAATGCATAAAACAACAATTGTGCAGGTACCAAGAACAGATAAACTCTCGTGAACTATTTTGATTTAAATTTCCAAGAGGAGTCGTTTATTTTATACATTAATTCGGACGAATTTCTTCATTTTGTTGTATTTATCACAAGGTTTCGACCACTGTGCTCTCCAACTTTCCTCAGTTTTAAGACATATTCAGTAACCAACCAGGATATGGTCTAGTAAAAATGCTGATAAAATTTAGGATTACGGACCCAAAAATGTTGACAATACTTTAAATTTTTTATGTAAAATTATTTTTTTTTTTAATAATACAGTCTGGCGTAACCGAATAAGAAAAGTATTATACTACCTATTTCCCATAATATTTGTTACATTTGCATACACAATTCATACACAAAATGTACCAACTATTATGGGACAGTGCAATTATATTTACCACCATCTCTGTCCCATGATATTTGTTACAATTGCATGTACAATTCTTACACAAAATGTACCAACTATTTTGGGACAGTGCAATTATATTTGCCACCACCTCTGTCCCATAATATTTGTTAAATTTGCATACACAATTCATACACAAAATGTACCAACTATTATGGGACAGTGCAATTATATTTACCACCATCTCTGTCCCATAATATTTGTTACATTTGCATACACAATTCGTACATAAAATGTACCAACTATTGTGGGACAGTGCAATTATATTTATTACAACCCGTCCCATAATATTTGTTACATTTGCGTACACAATTTATACACTGAATATAACAAATATTATGGGACGGAAGTAGTATAAAATGTTATTTAAACAAAGGTTAATTAAATTTCTCGTAAAATATAGTCATTACCTATATATCCCACCACTCTGCCAAAATGACTACTATCGGTACATTATTTCTGTCCGACTGTCTTTGAAAATAGCACACATCGGCAATTCGTCAAAGCCTGTAGAGCAATGGCGATTACGAGTTCTGGAACTCTTTCGGAAGGATAGAGGAATGAAACAAATATATCCCGCATATCAAATAAAGGATTATAATCAGCATTTCTCGAAGGTTACCGAATGTGACAGACACCTGTTGAAGCCCAGAGGTTAGAGCGGTCGAAACACTGAGATGAAAAGTAACAGAGACGAATAAGCTGGTCCGAATGTATTTAAGAGGCTATTATTCTCGTTTTAAGTTCAATAGAAATGAAAAGTAAATATTATTTTAATGAAATTCTTTATTTGAGCATTCCAAGTTGGCGATAATGTTGAGAGGGATATTTGCCCTGTAATTACAGAATATGTTTTCTTTTGTTATCATTGAGCAGATTATTAATTACGCAAAAATAACCTCACATTGATGATGACGATAATGTACGAACTTCAGTAAAAACTGTTAGTAATTTGGAAAAATATGAAGCTCTACATTGCATAGGGGAAAGAGGAGTAGGATGCAAAAAAAAGCGTAGGTTGAGATTTCGGTTTCAAGTTTTTACTAACAGATATGATTTGAAAAAAAAAACAGTTCTATCTTTTTCTTCCGGGTCAGAAAAAAAACTAAAGGTTAAAAAAAATGTCACGTTTTTATTTGTTTTGGGCGGGAAAACTAGGAGAAACATATTAGGGCTGTGCGAAAGTTACCAGCAGGATTTTTTTCGGTGTTGGGTATCATTTTTACTCTTGTTTAACAAAAAGAGGTGTTGGTAGTCTTTCCACATATCTAATAAAATTAGTAGTAATAGCAACATTAGTATTACCATAATTCTTAATTTCATATACGCATGTCCGAATGATTAGAGCGTTAACGTTGCGAGCATGAGATACAGGTTCGAATCTCATCATGGTGACTTCTTGATAATATCGTTCTGACGATCCTAGTGTGTGGCACCATTAGAAAGGTGCCTAAAAACCCTACCCCACGGGTTGCCTTATGAATAAAACTGGATAGGTGAAAGGGTTCGGGAAACTGTCAATCGTTGTGCTGGCACGAGTTTAGAAGTCATCATGACTGAAATATAATGAACTTGTTCAACGACAGACCACACCAAATTGTGCACTCTCTCACATAAACTGTGTCTAAAACATGCTCAGCACTGTTGCAATATAAACCACGGATTGGCACTGTGGCTGTTGAAAAAAATGTGTCTGAGCAGGTGTCTGCGACAGGGATTAAATATCTACCCTTGTAGATTGCGTAGTCTCCCGAGAATGACGGGTGGCTACATATTAATTTCATATATTTGCTTATTTTCAATTTCATATTATCTTTATCAGTAGATCTTGACAACGCCACGAGCTGAACTCATTCAGTTCTCCTTTCATTTTATACATTTGCATATTCCCTACCTGGTGTCTGGTGTTTATCGCTAGGGAATAAGTGACAGCAAGTATCTTTAAATCTTTCTTAGTATCTTTGCAGACCCCTATTCCAAATTGTTCAACCTCAATTTTTGTTTTCTCGCAAGTTTTTGTGCGAGCCGGCTGTTATGGTCGCCATAAACCTCTTCATGTTCTTATTTTGCTCTTGCGTTGTCTGAAATTTTGAGGTGAAATAAAATCTATTTTGATAAGTACCCTTACCTGAATATTTTTTTAGATACATTTCAGCCAACCAGATCTCCGACCCACCTTGGTAATCAGTAATCACGTTTTTACTCAACACATTTGACAGGAAAGATTCAGTGGGGGAACAGCATTTTTTGGTTGTTTGTTTAATTATTGAAAATGTTATCCATCGGAGAAAGGCCGGAGATTTAACTGGCCGAAACGTAAGGAGGATAGCGTCTGAGTATTTTATTAATTATTGTTATCGTTTTCTTTACAATATATACTGATGGACATTACACTTCGAGTGAAGGGTGTACTATTTTGCCTTTTCAATTTCTTTTCATACCGACAGGATGGTCCGAAAGTCATGTCACCCGTACATAATATAATTTTCTATTTCAGATGACTGACACGAAAATGATGTCCTTCATACAGACCTTCTCGATGTGTGACAGCGTTAGTGAAAGTGAATAAATTGAATCCAGTACATGTGTTTTGTATTACTTGTTCTTCTATTGTCCTCATTACTTATTTTATGGGTGACAAGATTTTCGGGCCCCCCTGTACTTTAATAACTGAACTAATTTTTAAAAAATAACTTTATTTTTCCTGTGAGAAATTAATACAGGATCTAACACAAGAATTCGATAACATTGACTAGTACACGAGTAAAGTGTTCAACGCAAGCACAATTTATTTTTATACGTTTTTATCGTTTTAAATGTCATTAAATTAACAAAAAAAAATAATAAAGTTATCATGAAAGAAATACTGTTTTTTGTGATGCTAATCAAAAAACAAAGAATTAAAGATGGTCGAACAAACAGAAGAAAACTAATTCAGTTTATCTTTTTTAAAAAGTATTTCAACTACTTTTACATCTAAATAAAGTGGATTGATAACGACTGCCTGCTGCCTATCCGAAACACTAATGTATTCCCTCTGGTAATTGTCCGAGTCTATGTAAGAAAACATGATTTCAAGTGCTGATTTTAAAGTCAGGTAAGTTCTCTTCAATGCTCCGTGTCCTTTCATGACGTGTGTTATTATGACTCTCCACTACTTGCTCTCCTTTATAACTCTTAGTAAGTTTTTTTTTCTATCCTCCCTAATTCCTGTTCTTCTAACCATTTACAAGCTCGTTAAGTAGATTATTCGCTGCTTTCCTCTGTTCCCCTTTTGTTTTCAGTATGGCATTCATGGCTATCGCTATTATCACTATTAGGATTAAAATTAAGACGACTGCAATACATTTTTTTTTTTCATTTATTAAGGTAAAGTAATGAAATTTGGCTCAATGATACTTTATACCCTGTACCCAAGATTTAAACTTATTGCCTAGTACCAGAGGTCGTCAATGTTCTTTTGGCAACGAACACGAGACAACGATACGCAAGCATAGAAATGGATCTTAATATATATTTACCTGGCCTTCCCACAAGGTCAATATTTTTATGTGGGGAGCCCATAAACATACGTATGCAAAGGATGGGCAAAGGATAAAAAATTTCCCAGTCCCCGTGGCCACTGTAACGCTGGCGTCGATGTTAATGCAAATCTCTTAATCCGGGCGCCTTCTCCAATCTAAAATGAGGAGAACTGCTTTCTCTAATTCTGGTCTTAGTAAAGCAGATTAGACATAAACTCACCTTTATATATCGTTATGATGACGAATCAGTTACAAAGTAAAATGTTTTCCGACTGGTCACAGCAATAGACAATTTATGTGCATAACTGCTTTTAGTGCGGCATAAAGTTGATGAAACCCAGAAAGAGTGATTTTCTAAGTTTTACTTATAAGAAAAGAAATTATTACTAGACTCCTACATTTCTATGTTTATAGTTCTTGATCGTTTTTTAAACGAGAGTGTAAAATAATTATCAGACCAGTCAATATAATCTCGATTTCATTCAACGACGCTAATATATCCACGATTTCATTCATCAACGGCAATATTCCCACGATTTCATTCATCGACGCTGATATATCCACAATTCCATTCATAGACGTTTATATATCCACAGTTTCATTCATAAATTATGTTCTTTGATACAACTGTAGAAAAATAATCAATGTATTAATTATGTCAAATATTTAATTCGGCATGAACTTTAGATAAACAAAGCAATTATTTTAAACTTTTAGCGATGAGTTTTGTACTTAAAATCTCCAGTGTAAATGGCATTCACATAAAATTATTTGAAATTTTAAGTGAAAGATACATCAAAGAACTTATGCTGAGATCAGAACAATTAAGTTCATTATCAATATATGAAGGAAGAAATTTATAGCTTTTTGAGGATAAATATTTTTCCTAAATATTTTTAAATTAGATTTATCGTTTGTATTTTACATCAGAGATGTTTAGCAAATTTTAAATGATTTCAGTTTCAGTTAAAGAAATGCAAAGACTAGTACTTTTGAAATTAATTTAATTCAGTCAAAAGATATTTTCAAATAATTTATCGATCATAAAGAAATCTTTACTGGAAATTATTTAAAACTGGCAAAATATTCAATCTCCTTTTTTGTGTCGCATAAGAATTCTTCAAGAAGTAGATAAATAATTTTTCTGTGTCCTTTATTCTTTGAGGAAGGAATATAGTTTCTGTTTTAAAAGAAAAATGTCTTTTATTAAAGATGTAAAATAGATTTTAGGAAAACATAAAAAGATAATCCGTTTTCTAAAGAATATCTTTTGCTTTTTTTATTTTTTGGCTACCAACATAAGGCAAGCTTTGAGAAATTTAAAATTTCTGGAATTTAAAATTAATGGAATTTAAAACTTCAGAAATTTTACCAATTCTATTCCTTATCAATAAGAACACAGACATTATATAAAACATTTTTAATATTACAGAACAAGATTAATAATAAAAATGAAAAGAAAACTGTTGATGATTTCTTCTGTAATGAAAATTATGCAACAATTTCTAATGTATGGCAAAGGGTTATGTAAGGGGGTAGATACAGCACTTGGTTAATTTGGCTGTAATAGTACCTGCATTCCACCCTTGTTTGGGTGTGTAGAACGACTTACATGTCAGACAAAGTCCCTAGGATGAAGGCTCCCGCCAAGAAGCCCCCCATCACACTCATCTGCGCGTGGGTAGAGGCAAACTGCTTATCACACACGAGGTCCATCTAAGGAAAAATATTATTCATGTAAAACATACGAGTCAATAAAACACAGGAATCTGTGACCACATTTATGAGTAGACAAACTTGGAAAAGGAGGAGAGATTCAAAAAAGGAACAGAAGAAAAGAATAAGGGGGCGGGAGAAAAAGAGAATAAGAAAAAGTGTAAAAAAAGAAAATATAGGAAAAATAATAAAGAATATGTGTAAATAAAAAGAAAAAGAATAGAGAAAAAGAAAGAGATGAAACAGAAAAAAAAAACGAATGAGAAGGAAGAAAACGAAAAGAGAATAGGCACAAAAGAAGAAAGAATTTAGAGAAAAAAAGTAAAGAGGAAGAAGGTGAGAGAATAGACAAGAAAGAAAGAGAAAACGAAAGAAGAAAAAAAGGAAAGAATACAGAAAAAGAGCAAATAAAGGAGGAGAAAAAAGAAAACAGAACAGAGGAAAAATGAAAAGGATAAGAGAGAAAAGAGAAAGACAATAAAGAAAACAAGAAAGAAAAAAAGGAAATAAAAAAGAGAATAAAGAAAAAGTGTAGAGAGGAAAAAAGGAAAGAATGCACAAAAAAGAACAGAGAACAAAAAAAAGAAATGAAAAAAGATAGAAAGTGTGTGAAAGAAATAGAAAGGAAAAGAGAGATAAAAAGAAAGTGAAATAAAAAAAAAAAGAAAAGAAATAATAAAAGGCAGGCAGACACACTTGCCAGAAAGCGAGCTGAAAAAGTTGCCGTGTGCCTTGACAGAAAAGATGGCAATCTCGATTTGTTAGAGATTGTATGAGAACGAAAAAGGTTCAAATCAAGACTTGATGTCGTTAATTTTTACTACAAAGTCGACATTTTTTTTCAAACGTTTTTCTTCTTTTAGCCGTCCTGAGGAGATATTTTCTGTTTTATTCACAAGATCAGAAGCCATGAAAAGCTAACAAATTTCTCTGGAGTCATTTTCGTTTCTCGTTCAGTAAATTACCGGTCTTCGTCCGAATGTATTAATCTTTACATCTGATCCATGACCGTTCATCGATTAGCAATCATTGGATTTATCTTCGAGAAAAATCAATAATTGCTAATCGAAATGGTGTGATTGATACGCTCCGTAACTGAATTGGATAATCGGTTGATATTTTTAAATTCTCGTCTTCAAATCGATCCATTGATTATCTCATGCGTCTAGATTACTCTCCAGCAAGCAATGAAGAGTACTCCTGATTGATAACCAATAAAAAATATCACATCAGAAATTATTATCATTAATTTTTCTCAATTTCATCTTATTGTTGCTTTTTATCACAACACTGGGTCGGCTTTGTACCTTTTTTGTAAATATTTTTATGGTAATTGTTCGAATGAGCTCTTCACCATGGTACTTAGTATGAATTTAAACGCAATACTAGACTAGCGGTGAGATGTCATCAATTTACAGTTGAGCTATCAAGATGTAGCCGTAATTTCTATGCTGACAGTTTCTTATCTCGCACTTTTTGCTTGTACAACTCCCTCCAGGCTCCATGCTTTCCAACCAACTTTAGTCTGCAAAAATTTAAATGCAATATCAATCGCTATCTACTGTCCCCCTGATTGCTCTTTTCTGTTTCTCCTCATTATTAATATTTCTGTTCCTAATTCTTCCACACCCACACCCTGTAACTCTTTGCGTACTAGTGGCTGTTCAGTCTTGCTTGGGATGATACAGATTTTAAAAAAAAAAGAAAAAAGATATACTCTTTGACTAATAATTTAAACCGTTTGAAAATCGGAAATAAAGTAACTTCCTAAATTTAACTTCAAACTACAGCTACTACTCACTTAACGACCTGGTTTCACTCTAACGACCTGGTTGCTAAAAGAGTTGATCGTGAAGTGAGAAGTTTTACTTGACCGCTATTTCAGGCATTCTACTCTTGTAATAGGTTTATCTCAAGCAGCTTCAAATAGCTTTAATGTCACTTTTGCTCTATTTGTAACATTTCCAATTTATTTACACTATTTATATTCGGATTATTGTCCTCATCTTCGTTGTTATCACAACGTTTCAGCCATTTTGCCTCCGGTCTGGATAATATACAGGACTTCCTCGAACTGGGTAACAAACAAGGGATTCTGAACCATTTAATATACGGGAGTAGACTGTTCTCGTTCCACTGTCATGTCTAGGGATATAGTCTCGTTCTTATTTTCTTATTTGGTACTGTCCAGTTATTTCTCGCCCATTTACAGTACATACTGCCCGACCCAGGAATTGAACTCACAACGACTATATCATAAAATTTACAAAGCAACGCTTTTATCTCATAGGACAATTTGCTGTAGTTAACTTAGAACCTTATATCTAACCTAACTGCTGATTAGTTTGCAACAACTGTTGCTGCTCTCTGTTATATTTTCACTGCTGCTTTTGCTCATATTTTGCTTGCCGCTACGGTTGAAGACTTGCTGTCAATTGTCTTTCTTTTTTTCTTTATTATTGTCTCCCATGTTATATTCATTTCTATACTAGGCCTACTGAGGAGGTCATCATAGGTTAGCACATCAGCTGATTCTTTCAAACGTCTAACTCTCCAGTGTTATTCCTTGTCCAGTATTTTCCCTTCATTCCACAGGGGCTGAGGACTACCCCTTCCCCTCCATTTCTAATTTATTTCTAAATGTTTATACAGAACATTTGTGTACGAAACAGTAAAAATAAAAAGCAAATTCGAATTCCGCTTGGATGCACAGCGTTGTGTAATCCACCTCCTACACTCCGAAAAATATGTCTGCTTTAAAATAGCCTTGAAACGATAACCGATAATATAAATGACACCGGAAAAAGCCGTTAAAAACAGATAAACAATCTTCCGTTGATATGTTGTAAGTAAATTTTGATTTATTTCGAAGAAAGAAAAACCAACCATGATCAAAGTTTTCGTTCAACGCACAATACGGACTTCTTGGATTTTTGTTTTTATTTTTTGAGATTTTTATAGCTAATCTTAAATTCAAGGGGTCATTAAACAGGCGAGTCGTTAAGTGTGAAGTATTTGCATTATAACTAAATAGTAAAATTTAAAAAAAAAAAACAATGATACAACTAATCGGAAATCGGATGATAAATTTACGTCAAACTTCCGAAGCGGAAGTGGCTGAGGCGACGTCTATGAAATCCAGGTTACCGAAATGTTGGATGCAAGCAAGTGTTATCGGAAGCATTTTTTGCACGATTTACTTAATTTGGCTCAAGAGCGTATCGACTCAGTATGTTGTGATAAAAAGCCATAAAAAATATGAAAAATAGTAAAAAAAAAAAAAAAATAGTGATAATAACGAAAATTCTTTCATCTATTTTTTTTTCTTTTTTGAAAAATAATAATAATAATACCAATGACTCAATTAAGTAGAAATTTATAGCAAGATAGATACATAAAAAAGTGGTGATGGTAATTTCTAATCAAATAGTACATACAATTTTTGCTATTAGGTTGGTGCAAAAATAATATCGTTTTCTCACATATGTTACTATGTGAGAAAACGACATTATTTTTGCACTAACCTAATAGTATTCTTTACTTTCTTGGAACATACGCAAGGATGTTGCATTGGAGATCATCTGGAAGAAACAGCCAACAAAGAAATGCTTGTATGGACACCTTCCTCTTATCTCAGTTTCGCTAAGAGAGAGAAGGCTTCGGCTAGCTGGTCTCTCCTGGAGAATTAAGTCATAACTTGTAAGTGACAATCTCCTATGGAACTCAATGCGCGTCAAAGATGAAAGACCTCATCATACCTACATTGGCCAACTTGTAGATGACTCTGGATGACTTGCAGACAGCTATGTCTGATAGAGAAGGGAATGAGTCAAGAGAAACCGAGAATTCTCCACTTGATGATGATAATTCTTTACTTAAATCAAAACTGAAAGTAAGTATTTGTTCAGACGTCATAATCATTTCTAGTTCAGATGTTTTTCATAGTGCTCGTTTTTCGACTTACAATGTAGATATTTCCCATTGTATGCCATTTTATTTAGAATAGATTTTCTTGCTACTGCCAAAGTTTTTCTGGTGTTTTGTATTTTTTTTTTTATTTTTTACTATTGGTCAGCCAACAGAATGAGGGTTAACAACAGACAACAAGACCCAGTGCGACTATTTCAAGAAGACATCAAGAAAGTCGATAAGTTTGTCTACCTGGGAAATATCGTCAATAAAGATAGTGGTGGGGGACAGATGAGGACATCAAATGCCGGTACGCTTTCAACACTGCGGCAAATCTGGAGATCAACAGCCCTCTCACTTTACAACAAGAGCCGGATATTTAGCATCAGCGTCAAATTGGTCTTACTTTACGGTTCAGAAACTTGGCGGGTAACCAAGATCAGCACCCACAAACTTCAGACATTTATCAACCAATGTCTCAAGAACATCCTCAATATCAGGTGGCCGGAAGTCGTCTCCAACAACCAACTGTGGGACAAGACCAGACAAGCCCCAATCGAGATTGATATCAAGAAACGGAAATGGGGATGGATCGGCCACACACTCAGCAAGCCTGCTTCTAGGGTCACCAGGCAGGCCATTGACTTGAACCCACAAGGGAAGCGAAAAGTGGTTTCGACCAAAACACACTTGGCTCAGAAGTATTGACGCAGAGGCGAAATGGGCAGAGATGAAGAGGATCGCCCAGAACCGCGTCCATTGGATAGGTTTTGTTGCGGTCCTATGTTCCCCAAGAAATCAAGAGGCTTAAATAAAATAAAAAAATATAAACCTAATAGAATACGAAATTAGGCTTTTGTAAAGGCGTAGAGCGAGGGAACAATGGGTGCATATTATAAAGGTAGATAGGATAGATAACAGTTGACTATTGAAGAAGAATAGTTGACTGTAGTGACCAAGGAAGAATCCTTTCCAGAGTCTGTCTCAGAAGGCAGCAGTTCCGGAGAAGAAGTTATCCGAGTGAAACTTCGTCGTCGCCTTAGTTTGCCAGATGGTTACACAACACTGTTGAGCTTGACCACGAGAGAAGACAGCGAACGATCACGCTACGGTATGCACACTTAATACTTTGGAACCTGACGCCCACCGCCCTACCTGATCTTCCCAATATAATATTACTGTCCCCGTGAGTTCATAGTCATAAATATCATCACTTGAAAGAAAATCTCTCTCAAGTCAGTTAGACTCTAGATTCTATTAATCACGAAGCCAATCTAAAGTAAGTAGTAATTCAGATTTTTATTTTATTTAAAGGCTATTCTCACCATCACCACTTCAAACCCAAAAAAAAAGAAAAAAAATGGAGGGAAAAGAAATTGCAAGTCGATGCACAAAAAAGTTAAGCTGGAGAGTTCATGCGGGAAGGTATATATTTAACCGTTCATATAAATCAAATCATAAACACAGTGTCTCTACAAATATATACACAGGTTGTTAACAGCAGCTTCGGCCATGAAATGAAAGTTAAATTAAACACTTTCATAAAATAATGCATAAATCTAACAAGACTTTTGAAAAAAAACATTTGATGTTTGAACTGGTGTGTTCCTTTGTGTGAATAATTATAGAATTGACTATGCTTGGAACAATAACATCATGTCCCTGCGGGTCACAGTGTACCTGTAGATGTACAGGAAAAAGTTGGATTATATTATCTAATTGTATGTTTTAATTTTCTGTCGTATATATAGATATATAAAAAAAAATTCCCTTTTTTTCTGAGATGACGTGTGGATAGGACAACTTGGAGCAATTGAATGACTATCACGATCACAGACCCAACCAAAACCTCCAGACTTTTTCTTGTGGGCGTGGACAGAAAGATCTTGTTTACTTGAATTAAAGCAAGCAGTTTCTAAAATTTATGTAGAAATATGTCAAATGGTTTGTAGATGTGTTGTTGATAGGTTTCAGCGTTGTACTGAATGTGGGGGGGGGTATTTTGTTAAATAGTTTGTTAATCAGAACAAATTATGTTGTTTTCATGTGACAATATTCATAATTTTCTTAAACTACTATCATTTATTTTTGATTAATAAAAGATAATAAATAAGAAGAGTGTTACTTTTTCCACACCCTATATATATATATATATATATATATATATATATATATACAGTAAGTGTTCGTAACATTTAATTTAAAAGAGGGCGCAATACACAGTAAAGCAATATAAGCCCTCAAGTCTTATATTTTTTCTTTTCAAAAATGGGAATATATTTTGTTTTTGAAACTAAATTAATCGTTCACTTGACAGTAATTTACAATCACCTGAGGAGCCGCATTGTTATGCGTTGAAAAACAATTGCAAATGTATAGCGATTCTTTCATGTTTTTGTTGTAATATCCTATATATATATATATATATATATATATATAATATTGAAATGGATTAAGTCCGATAATTAAATATATATTTCTGTTTATACGCTATTTTTATAGATATAATTTATTTAAGTAGATGTTCTGATTTTTAAAATTAAACCGTACTAATTACATTTATTTACAGTGTGAGTGTTCGAGAAATTTCGTAGAAAAATGTGCGCTCTCCGATAGGAATTGAACATGTAACTCTAGCAAATACTGAGGGAAATTCAGTTGATGCTGTAAAAACCGCTAATAGTTATTAAAATTAGATTAAACCGGTTTCTGTTGATGAAGGTGGTTAGATACTCAGCAGGATTATAAAACAAGATTTGTCAAAGGGTGGTGAACCGTTTTGTAGGGTCAATAGTAATCTAGAACAATAGCGTTCATATTTATGTTTTCTGCCAGTGCAGTGATGCCAGGCATCGCTGGTTAAAGGGCTTCCTCTACAAAGTCAACGGCGAATGGCGTGGGTGGTTTCCTCGACGGAATTAACAGCCACATGCCCATGACCAAGGCGAATCTTGAAGTTAGAGGACATCGGCTGTGGTTTGGCTTGGAGAGGGATGGGCTCTACCAGGTCTCCTTACGCATTAATGAATACTTCTTCGGCTTTCAACCCAGATATGTGGAGGGAACTAGTCGATGACTCAGCTAAGCAGCATTCTTACTACCACACTCGCACATGGGACTGATGATGAGGATGACGATTAGTGGGACGTTCTGGTAAAAAGTTGAAAGAACCACAAAATTGGTAAATAATTTTCATTTCTCCACAATTATGCTGCTGATGCTCACTTTATTAAAATATTTTTGATTTTTCTTACCATTCTGACTTCTGGGTGGCAATGACGTAACTTTAATAAATTACTTCCTCTTTTAAATAAAGTATCCCCTCTTTGTATGCATGTAAAGTGTATAGGAAATGCTTTAGTCACTAGATCATCCAAGTAATTTTATGTCTACTTTCTTACCACATTTCATCTTTCTACGGTGATATTCTATTTCCCTTTATACATATATATATATATATATATATATATATATATATATATATATATATGGTGATTGTCTACTCGTTAAACGAGCATGACTATTGTTGAGAAGCATGTGCCTCAAAAGGTCTAGATACGATTTTGAATTCAGAGTTGCCCTTCTCCTAGACTAGTTGCCAACTAGTCTGCCCTTCTAGACTAGTTGCCATCCTAGTCTGCTATTTAATCCATAGATAGCGGGAGAAGAAATGGATTCATGTCTTTCTCAGGAGTATCTGCCCGGAAGTGAACTCGATTCGCCGATTTATCGTTCAGGCGGCTGACCTTTACACCACGTGGCCATCATTGATTGACTTGAAAACGGAAAGTTCTTGTATGATTATTTATATTTTATGTGATTCTGACCATTTTCGGCTTTCCAGGAACAAATTGAACTTAAATTATCAAAATCTTCTGTGGAAACCAGAAAATAAACTAGAAAAATTTAATAAAAAGGCTTAAAGAATTTTCAGACTTTCCGTGTGTGTGTGTGTGTACTTTATTTTAAACGTGTTCACATTAAAACAGCATTAAAAAAAAAGTTAGAAATTTCTGCAAGTTCTGACGGTTACATCGAGCGTATTTACCAAACGAATTAAGAGAAGAAAAGAGAAAACAGTTCAAATAATGCCTTAATTTTATCACAGTTACTGAGATAATCTATTTTTATTAGGAGCGATGCAACAAAAGCATTTACTTTGTTCTAGTGAAGGATAGATTACCATAAACTGTGTTATTGCATACTTCCGCATAACGCTTATGGAAGTTGTAAGCTTATGAAAATCAAAACGAAATGAATTGTGGTTGATGTCTAATGTAAACCCCAGTGAGGAAAGGACTAGCGAACACTTGGGATTGTGTGTTGATAGCATCGAAAATAACAATTTGAGTAGTAATTTTTATACCGATAAAGTGGATCCAGGAAAAGCTACATGCATCGAAAACTGATTGAATAGAAATTTTTTCAATGTTCTGATTGGCTAGAGAGAGTTCTCTAGCCAATCAGAGGTAATGAGATTTACAGGAAGTTGTCACGAATTCCTGTTGGGAGTAGTTCACTAAAAGTTGCTTACTGTAAAATATTTTATAATCTAATAGCATTTGACTAATAAATCTCTTGTAGGTATTTTATTTATTCTGACAAGAAGCCATTACTGCATGACACCCAATAAGGTTTGAACCCTTATTGTCTGCTCGCTAACGATTACACCACAAGTTGCTCCGTAATTGTTTTATAACTGCAAAATTAATGTCTTCAAGTTAAATGTATGCACAAAAACGTAGCCAGCTGTTAATAATATATTTGTTATCCATTTTGAAAGATAAACAGAAAATGCTTGTATTTTAAATGTTATCCAAATAATTATTCTTTAACAGGAAAGTGTTTAATTACTTTTCAATCAATGACTATTGACGCCATTAACAAACAAACTCTGAGACACCCTTTTTAGATATACGCATGAGAAATGGTTTCGGAAAGTTCCCAGACTATATACGTTCATTGTTATCTAGCCTAATGAGTCAGTCTGCCATTAGGCTTCGTGCTGTCAACGTACGTTCAGTCATTATGCGAAGTTCAATACGAGTGTGTTTGAACTAAATCTTCACCTGAAGAAGTATTTTGAGGCCATGTTGGAACGGTTCTGCCATTTTTACAATGTCTGAAAATTTCGATTAATATCCATGCCCAAGTATTTATGTGACGCTTGACAAATCTACGAGTAGAAGTTTTGCAAAGCTTCGCATAAACATTTCTGCGAGGATATATCTCGAATTTTTCAGACATTGTAAAAATGACAGAATTGTTTCAACACAGCCTCAAATACTTCTTCAGGAGAAGATTTAGTACCACGTTTCAAAGCCGGTGTAACATCCTAGAGTATAACCCCAACCCTGAGTACACCTGGGGTTATTCAGGTTTTATACTAGTTGGGCTAGCTCAGTTTATGCTCCCGGGTATCCAATGATCTAAGCCAGAATAGTGATTTTCTAAGCGCGGCTTAGATGTGGCACAAGGTCGAAGGTATGAGGTACCCAGTGAGGATCGAATTCCCTACTCAATCGTAACTGATCTAGCAAGTTTTCTAAGCATTACACCACGTTGAGGTGCCCATCTAAGCCAGAATATACCTACTCCATTTCCCATGGAACGTCTATGTTACTGTATCCACCAAGGTTAATTGAGGATACTATTGTTTCACTGATAATATTATATTAAATTTAAACCCCCATTTCTTTTGCGAAGACATGCCTGTCAAGAATATGTAATTCTCGCAATTCAAACATCAAGAAATATGAACTTTTATTGTAAATGTTTGTATGTTCTAATGCTCTCTATTTACTGTTAGCCAACAGCTGTTCTAATTGAACAAGGTGAATTCATTTTGGAATGGATACCTGTTTACTGTTGAATCAGTTCATATCAACCAGTAACACCAGTTTGTAAACTGGAAGCATTACAGAAAATTTTACTAAAGAAAACCAGTTGTTGATACTAATAGTAAAAGTGTCTATTAACTGGCCTAGAGCGCCTCTAGTTTATAGACTATTTTTGAGTAAGGTCGCGTCTACTTGCCATCTCTCAGTTGAGTCTCTGTCTTTGGACAGAGTGCGCTCAGGGGTTTCTCTGTCAAAGGACAGAGAGGCAACTAAGAAAATAATACTGAGAGGTGCTCAGCCCTGGAGAACAGCTGCCCGAGGCCACGCCCTCCCATTGCCAGGTTGCGGGAGCTTAGGGAATTGTTGTTCCTGTCTCGGGCGTACACGTTCGGGTCCCCACCTAAATATAGACCTTGTGTCACGTCTCTTCCAAGTGGGGGGACAGAATAAATAATTACTAGACTATTTAATATCCTGAAGTATGAGGTAGACATGTCCCAATTATACCCCAGGTAAAACTATACCCGGATATATTCTGGGAGGGGCTTAATCTGGACGTCTACACCGGTCGAATGTCGTTTTAATGTTTCAAGTGGTATGTGCGACCAATCATCAGCAGAATGAAAAGATCTAGGAAAATAACTTCACCAAATCGTCCATCAGAATCGTCACTGAATAATCCACAAGGTTCCTCACATGATTTTCATTATTTCTAGAGTCAGTCAGAAGATCCCAATCCAAGAACTTTCCGATAACATCTCGAATATTTCATATATATATATATATATGTGTGTGGACGCATGTAACATTTGATGAATATATTATAATACAAAAAATCTATGCATTAATATATCAACTAGATTTAAAAAGTCAGCTAAAATATATGTAATATAAAAGGAATAAAAATAATTTTATCCACAGACATTACCAGCTTTGTTGTCATTTTACTCACCACGTCTTTTTCTACTAACCCTAAAAATAAATGACCTATGAAAAGCTGAACAAAAAGCAACCAATCAAATTAGGGCATCGAATCCATGCAACAAGAAATCCGCCAAAAATATGTGTATTCACATATATATATTTAACAAATTTAATATTCATTTACGTGGACCGTGCAATTTAAATTCCATCATTCAATATTGGGCTTACAAAGAAGCAGGCACATTTGGGAGTTGCATGCACGTATATATGAATGGATACTTGTATTTTTATATATAGGGGTTCAGTTCAGGCACAATTGTTGACTGAATACAGTTTATTGAGATTAAATATGAAAATTAAAAGATAAAAATTAGAATATTATCCATGACAGCTTCACAAAGGTGAAAATAATAAAATTATGTGGTTTTGATCATTAATTTAACTTTACGGAGGCTAAATTTTGCTCATCATGAGAAAATCTTAATGAGAAACAATATCGCCATCGTTGTCCATGCAAACAAGATGAATAAAAAAAGAACAGCATAGAAAACAGCTCTGCTTTCTGAGGTTCTGAAAGGAAGTATTTTCATTATCCTAAAGAATTTTCGAACTATTTGTTCATCTTTGTTGTTTTTAGCTTAAAGTTTTGGCCGATAAAATCACAGCCTTTCTCGGGTGCATATTCAGCCTTTCTCAAGTGCATATTCGTTTTTGTATTTGCTTAATACCGCTTTCTTTCCTTTTAATCATGATTATTTCAGAGGCGTAGAATGGTGGGGGCAGAGGGAGAGTAAATGGCCCCTCACCTCAGCGAAAATATGAAGGAGCACAAATTTTTGTCTGGTTATAGTATATGTTGTGTGTTTCATCAACAAGGAATATAACCGCAAATGAATGGCTTTCCAAGTGAATTCCAGAACTCAGAACTAGAAATATAGCTTGGATTTTTCTCTAGCAGTTACATTGAAAAATAACATGTCTAGATGGTGAGAACTCCAAAAGGATTTTCAAATTTGGGAAGTATATTTAATATTGAGTTTAATTCAATTAGTTCCAGTTTTACACTCATGATATTCAGACTTTCTTTTTGGCCTGGGCAATGTGGCAATTGATTCGTTGTTATTATCAGCCAGAAAGTAATAAGTAATAAGTAATAAGTAATAAGTAAAAAAAAAATGCCGACTGGTTAGAGCGTTCACTTTCCAATCATTAAACCAAGATTAGAATCTCACTACGGTAGATTTATCAGGAACGTGACTTCTAGATATTATCGGTCTAGGGGAGTGATCTCAGCGTGCGGCATCTTTAGAAAGTGACGGAAAACTATACCATAGGTTGACCCTAGCCTTGCAAGTGAAACTTGGTAGACAGAACTATTTGGGAGTTATCGGTAGTTGTGCTAGCACGAAGTCGCAAATCATCGTGACTGAGGGTTTGAGCGTACTGACCTTGTTCAGGCTGTTGATCACGCCAGATAACGAGCTCTCTCCCAGAAACAGTAACTAAGATCCGTTCAACATAGCTGCAGTATAATCCATAAATCATCTGAGCACGCGTCTGCAATAGGGTTTGGCTAGTTACACTTGCAAACAGGCGTACTTGGATACGACGGTCAGCTATTATTAAGTAAAAAATATATAGTAAAATATTTCAGGAATAACTCAGGTGGAGCACCGAAAATGTATTTGCTCACGGGCATCGGCAAACCTTGCTACGCCACTAACTTGTTTGCACGTCAATCGCCTGTGAACCGCTGACATCGCACGAGAAATTTATTTGCTCTGGGTTGCTCTACTCTGGCAATTAACTAAATATTAATTATGCACAATTTGTGATGATGATGAAAGTCACGAGTCCCGTAACCCATCAGGGTCATAGGAGCATAATACATACTGCAGTTGTGTGACGAGGGCAAGACAGCCTGACAGAGCCTATCCTTTTTCATACCGGTTTTGAATTACGAATATTCCTTTTTCTAGACTAGTTGCCACCTTAAGTCAAGAGAGTCCTAGTCTGCCTTATTATTTAATCCATAACTGGAGAAAGATGGATTCATACGTTTTACAAGGGCGTTCGCCCGAAGTGGACAAGGGAGGAACGATCGAAAATTGAACTCGCCACTCTTTCACTTTCCTTTTTGATAAACAATAAAAATGAAAGTAATGAAAGCAAGGATTGTTATGGCGTAGCTGAGATAATTCACCGATACGACGCCACACAAAAATCCCTCAGTTTCTGTTGGTTAGAATGACTAACACAAGATTTCTTTATACTTATGCTTTGTTGATTGTCGTGGTCGAGTTGAAAGAATGGGAATGAAAATGGAAAAGAAAAAAGTACTAAACGAATATTAAACGCTTTTGGCTACGAGGAATACAATCAAAAACAGAATAAATTGGACACAAAGCTTAAAAAAATGAAAGGCGTTTGTTTAATCTTTACCAAGTGTTCATCAATGTACTTTCAGGAGTAATATTTGTGGTCATTCCGAACTGAAAAGCAAATAGTCACATTCACATAGTATGAAAAGAAATACAAAACTGAATTACACGACGGTGATACTGAAAATAGGGCATGCAAAAGAAAAATTAGAGGTAAAATAGAACTGAATTTATTTATATATTAAAAATACTGAATTAGAACATTAAAATTTATAATCAGTACTTACTATAGGCTCAGTTCAGCTTAAGATAGGCGTTATGATTTTGAGCCATTTGTAACCTTGCAGTGTCTTTATTAGTATGATATAGGTTACTTGCCCGGTTGCATGGTAAACTTTATTCTATATCTGGTAAGAGTTGTGATTTTAGCAAAGTAATTTTTTATGTTTTGTTTTATCGATTTTTATCAAATGTTTTTACACCAATGGAGCTCCAACCCGTAATAAATTTAATTCAGAAATTTACATTCCTTCGTTGTTGTATCTTGTGCTGCTCCTTGTACGAACCTGTCTTCAGACACACTCACTTACATTAGAATATGATTCATTGTTCCTTTCATCACTAAATATCACTGTTGCCTGATGTTCATTATTCCGTGACATATGTTCTCTTTCCCAGTCTTTTTGGCATGTTACAAGAAAGTAGAATAACGCGGGTAAAACGGAAGTTGAAATATTCCAACATGACGCAACACTTTGCTATACATCGCGTGCAATAGACATGTTTCTCTCTAATGAAGGCATTGCAGTATTAAAAGATTGGCGCGCCCAAAGTTCTGCATCCCACGTTGAGCTGAGGCTCTGTTTCATATCAATTAGAACCATACTAACTACTGATTATGAACTGTAATATCTTTAAATATATAAATTAATTAATGTTACATGTTCTCTCTAATAGTTCATAATTTTGCACGTCCATTTTCCAGCATCCTCATGCATTTCAATCTGTCTTTTCTTGCTAGGTACCATTATGAATGAATTATCGTACGTTTTAGTTCTAAATGGCCGTAGATACTGCAATTTTGAATAAACGCATTTACAGCCCTAAAGCAGGCGCAGATCCTGCACCCCTAAAACAGATGCAGACCCTACGTCCATAAAACGGACGCAGATGTTGCAATCCTAAGACGGACACAGATACTACACTTCTTAATATCCACAGATATTACTCTTGAAAGTACATTGTCAAATATCTTTGTAAATATCTTAATAAAATTAAAAAAAACAAAAAAAAAACATTTTCAACTCGAGGTCTCGTTTCTTTTTCTCGCCATTGTGTATCGGCTAAAATGTTACGTTAAAAACAACAGAAGATGTCGACAATCGCAAAAATATATGGAACATAAAATTCAAATAAAATTCATTGCGATGATGAGAAACATGCAATTACAATTTAACCTTTTATTTTAAAAAAAAAGAAAAGGTCAGGACGAAAGAAAATAGTTAGTAAACTATTCATTGATAAAATGTGTAAGTTATTTAGGCAGAGAAATCAATGCATCGATTACTTATTGATGAAGAAAATGATTTTGAGAAGAGAGGCGATATTTTAGGGGCCATGTTCCTTCAAGATGTAGGCAATCATGGCTCTCCATAGATTCTGTTTCTTTATCACTGAACTGCCATGGCTTCTTGGGAAATATAGTGGAGTGGTGATTTCCAGTTGCCTTCTCCATTGTTTTGAATTCAATGTAGTCCCCTTAGGCTGTCTACACCTCCCCCAAGACTAAAAAGTACAGTCTAATCTGGTATTTATCCTATGACTGGGAGAAGAGACAAAATAGGGCCTTTCCCAATGGTATTAGTGCAAAAATGAGTGCCACTGATTTCGGCGGAATTTGAACTCGGCTCGCTTATTACGTATCGATAACCGTTACGCTACCTGAATATCCAACAGACGAATTGGAAGGTTTTATTTTTGAAATGAACAACAGATGATTGTTTATTCTTGTTAAATCTTCCTCCCTTCTCCCGATCCATTTTCTTCTCTTCAACTTGATAATGCCGTAAATCTATATACTTTCTCTTCCTAATCATCATTCACTTTCCTGTTTTCTCCCTCTTTGGGTTATATTTACTCACATTTCAAAATTTCTCTATTCAGCCAATGACCTCTTATTTTATATTCTACACGTAAATGTACAAGACCGTTCGGAATATTTCCATTCCCTCATGTTCGGAATATTTCCATTCCCTCATGTTCGGAATATTTCCATTCCCTCATATTTCACCACCGAAACGAAGTCACCAGAAAAGGGAGTTTATTTTAGCAAAATTCACGTTAAGATTATTTATTTCGTAAAAAATACAAAATTGTGGCACAAGGCTGAAGAGAAAATGGGGAAGATGGTCTTCATTATCTATTCTAGTCCTAATAAAAATAGCAAAATTCACGTTAAGTATTGGAACGCTTGGATCATATTTTAACTGTATCATTATAAAAACTTGATTATAACTTCAGCTAAGATTTATATTTATCTATATAGCCATTTAGGTTCCTAGGGTTGAAAGTTTTGTGGGCCACAAGGAACCTCTTCTCGCCACTGTCAAACGGAGAAAAATGTCGTGGTTTGAGACATTAAAGGCACAACAGCCTGTGCAATACCACCATGCAGGTGTATGTAGGAGAGGACGCCAAAGCAAAAGCTAGTTGGACAATGTTAAAAACAGGACAGGTATGACTGTACCAGAATTGCTGATGTCTGCCTTTGATAGACCGTTGTGGAAATGGCTTCTGCATTCTGATCCACCACTCGATTACAAAAGTCAAGGGGATGATCATCATCATCATCATCATTTATTTATCTCTATATACAATTATCTATATAGTTATTTATTTACACGTGTTAACTGCAAGGTATCATCAGGCCTGTTGCCTTCAGTACATATAAGATACGTAAACCTGAAAAAAAAAATATCGACACGGAATTTGGGATTAACTTGCCGAGTTCAAATTCTAGCAATTGCCGTTAAGTTCGCTTTGAAAAGATATGATACCAATATTTCTCTACTTCCCTTAGATATCGGTAAAATAGTAAGACAGACTGTTCTCTCTAATTTCGTTGGGTACCAGAAGGAAAACTGAATTCAAAACAGGTTGTGTGTGGAGGCGAGCAACTCCACTTTGTAAGAATCTACTAGGCACAGGAAAACACAGTAGTAATTCTTGGATTAAAGAGACTGGCCTCCTATACTCCAACAGAGGCATCTACGGGCTAATATACATATATATGTTCGCATATATAAACAAACACAAAGATTATAAATGTGTGAGGCTGCTGAAAAGTTCTTGTCTCGACCCACTTTCTAGCATCTGACCAAATATCAGAAATTTTGATACCTAATTTTTTCTGACTGTTAATTCCGTAACTAAAATAGAAATCACACAGATCAGACACAATCCAGTGAAAGGTCGGAGCAGAATTTATGTAACAACTGAACATCAAACTATAGATTTAGTGGGACAATTTCATATAAATCTAGATGACACGCGCCCGTACATAAACAGTGTGGACATGGAGATCAACACTGCATGGTGAGTGTCAGATTAATACCTTAGGCGATCATCATACAGTGTTTATTCCTATGTCCATGCTGTTTATATGGACAAAACGCCCTATACTCGATACTGAGCATTCTTTTCCTATAAATATAGCGAATTTTCATATCATATCTATGAATTTCGATTTGAATTTTCAAATATACAATATTCACGGAGTGGTTGCTGGAGAATATTTCGATTAACTGTCGTTAGGAGAAAGGAGATTATACCAACAAATATTCTTGGAATAAAATATATGCATTTTTCCCAATCAATAAGCTATGGACTTACTGATATAGGTACGAGAACAGACACTCAACTAATATATATATATATATATATATATATATATATATATATATATATATAAACTTAAAAGGTTAAGTGTTAAGTGGAATGTTTCGTTCCCTGGCAAGAGACATATTTTCTTTGACGTCAATTTTACCGTTAAAAAAACAAAAAAAAATCAGGGGTGTCTACACAAATACGTGTATACACGTTTATCCAGGTTTATTGTAACAATATATATATATATATATATATATATATATATATATATATATACACATACATACATATATATGAGATGGCCTGAATATTGCGTCCTAGCATGAAACAGACTGCCGCCACTCGCTGTAGATGTTAGTGTCCACTTGTATTTTCACAGGCTATATCTCTGACTTTGAGCTTTTTTACCCATAAATATAGTATATCTTAAAACTACATTTTTATAATATATATATATATATATATATATATATATATATATATATATATATATATATATATATATATATATATAATTTATATGACTGAATAAACATTTAAATCAGCGAAGACAAATCTACAGTCAGTTTTCATAGATGGAAGTTTATATTTAAAATGATTTTGAAAGTGACACAAGTTCGGGCTTCGTCTATAGCCCTGGAATTCAAATTCTTGTGTTCTTTCTTTCCAACACCGTTCCATAGAACCGAAGATAATAGTCTTATGACCACTGATACATAATAGAGAAAAACAAGAGACTAATGTAATGCAATATCGGTATTCAATTCAGTCAGTGAGGACCTGCAGAAAAGCAAATAGAAAAATAAAATAGTATTAATAAACTTCGACAACTTTTCATTTCCTGAAAATATAAACAAGATTTGTTCATGTCATTCAGTGTGCAACAATCATGTACCTTGTAAGTAAAGAAGAACGGAAAGATAATTACCTGAGTAACGGCAGTACTTTCAAAAACGGAAGTGTCATAGACCCAGCTATGACACTTGGCCGTAGAGGCATTCAGGGGTCGGGAATAATTATCATATTCTGTGAATTGGTCAGTCTGGTATATCAGGCATTTACTGAGTTCCCATTTATGGTTATTCTTCATGTACGGAATGGACATGTTAATGAGACGTTCGTGTTTTTCATTCTGCACGTCATAAGTGTCATTGCTCCAAGCGGGAATACGGCATCTGAAAAGGAAAGAAATCGCGGGCTGGTGATTGTTTTGAGAGAATAGTAGGAAAAAAGAGAAATATGTATAAATAGGGATGGAAAAACAGAGATAGAACGTAAGAGAGAGAGACAGAGAGGCAAGGAATTAAGAGATAGGGAAAGGAAAAGCCACAACTAGAGAGACAAAGCACAAAAGAGAGAGAGAGAGAGAAAAAAAAGGAGTGAAGAGGGAAAGGAAATGGCACAACGAGAGAGACAAGAGAAAAGGAATAACGAGAGAGAGAGAGAGAGAAGGCAAAACGAGTAGAGAGAGAAAAGGAATGAAGAGAGCGGAAAATGAAAAGCCACAACGAGAGGGAGAAGACACAAAGAGTGTAAGAGAAAGAGGGAGATAAAAGGAATGAAGATAGAGGGAAAGGATAAAGCAGAACGAGGGAGGAAAGAGAAAAGCATAACGAGGGAGAGAAGCCACAGAGAGAGAGAAAGAGGCAGGGGAGAAAGGCACAAAGAGAGAGAGAGAGAGTAAAGAAATACTCCCAGGGAAAGAATAAAAAAAATAATCTAGAAGAGATAGAAAGGTGGGTAAAAGAAATACTATGGGAGAGAGATAAAGAAAGAAAAACAAATATATTCATGTATATCTACACACACACCCATATACATATATATGCACGCATATGCATATATACAAACACACACACACTTTGATTATATATATATATATATATATATATATATATAATTACTTCTTTAGTGAGTTAGAACTTCATTGGAAGCTATGACATACTAAGTTTGGTAAATATTGAACGCCGATATAGCTAATTCCTTTCTTTAAATACCGTAATTACCCACCCCCTAGAGTAGACTAATCAGTTAAAAAATCGGGCTTGAATGTCAGCTTCAAAATCAGATCTATTTGGTTAAAATAAAAGCAAGTTGTTTTTTGTTTTTTGTTTTTTCATTTTTTTTTTTATAACGGTTCACCCATTCCAGATTGCCAACTTTGTCTAAGGAAATGAATAGTCCTCCCTCCGTGCAAGCTTTTTAAAAAGTAAGTTTGTAACAGTGTCAACAACAAGAGAACGCCCCTTGAGTAATCGCGATTATATAAACATTTCAACCTCTCCAGGGTTCCCAGAGTTTGAAAACTGTCACTTGTGTCCTAGATTCTTTGCCAACGTCAGTTGCATTGTGCCACCATTTATGACTAACAACATGGCACGGTCAGTGGAAATCTGAGATGTTTTCTAGCTCACTACCCAGGGTTGTTTTTTTTTTTTTGTGTGCTGTAACAAACAGGCAGACACTTGTAGTCGAGGGGAAATGATTTGGAGGTTGTAGCCGCGGGTGGGGTGAAGCGGTGGAACCCGGTGGCTGAGCGGTGTTTGGTAGGATTGGGGTTTATAACTTTCAGATTGACGGTGAAATAAAAGTGTTTAGAAATTGAAGCCGTTCATCCGTTGGTGTAGAATTCCAGGATTTTTATCAAACGCACATTCGGGTGGAAAGTAGTAAATTAACCACTCCATTCTCGCCCAAACCCCAAAATGGACTCTAAAAATGCTATTATAAAAGGTACTGTGATGAGAAGTTGTGGGCTTACGTAGTTGAATGTTTGGATTGGAATAACATAAAATAAAACGTAGACCTATTTGGTGAGTGAAGTAGTTGCGATTCCTCCCCAGTTGTGTTCGGTCTCAAGTAAAGTTTAGGATTTCAAATGTAGATTTTCAAGATAATCACCCCCCCACACACACGCAGAAGAACTTTCTACCTCCGTTTATTTTGTATTTGTCTATATTTCTGAGATGAGCTATTATGTATACTATTTACATTGCTCAGACTATCATCCTCATCTTTGTTGCCATATTTATCACAACGTTTCGGCCGTTGTACGCTCCGGTCTTCTTCAGCTGGTTGGAATGTCCACACATGGCACAGTGGATAAAGGCGTTAGTTAGATCCAGTCACAGGACCCAAAGAGTGTGATTTCAATACCTGCTTAAGGAGAGGGGAATTAACAGGAGATAACTGATATCCATTAGACATGGCACGTGGAACTGGCGAGCGAAATAAAGGGTTCAGTTCAACATTCCAACCAGCTGAAGAAGGCTGAAGCGCACAACGGCCGAAACTTTGTGATAAATATGGTAACAAAAATGAGGATGATAGTCCGAGCAATGTAAATAGTCTCCGTTTATTTTATTTGTTTTTTTTGTGGGGGGGTTACAATAAGGTTCTCACTTTACAAGGCCCAGGGGCCACTCGAGATAGAAGGTTATTTTAGGAGTCAGTTTTTGCGGGTAGGTGTTGAAGATAACGTTTAACCCTAACCATGAACAGGTTAAGATTGTATTGACCGAAGAAACATCCTCTTGAGAGTCAGTTTCACAGAGCCTTGGTTCACGGGTAGAAGCTGTTCGAGTGGAACTTACTTCTCACCAATAGAACACGGAGGGGATGTGGGTGGTTTGCTACTATGTAAGTGACATGGCGTGTCTTTGTCGAGAAGATTTGAATTGGCGGGACCAGGGAATATTTTTAACGCGGAAGTGGGTGCTCGTCCGACCACTTTCCTTGGAAGTAGCGATATTGGAATGAGAGTAATAATGGTGCGGATAAAGTCCAAAAATAGTACCGCCTCCGTAAAACCTCGGTTGTGCTGGCATCGGTATGTTTACCGACCCCCCGGTCTCTAGTGCAATGAGTGGGGTACTACCGCAAGCAGCTGTTCCCCAGGACTAGGCACCTTTTTTTAGTTGCCCTCTGTCCAGCAGACACGACTGAGTTGCCCTCTCTTCGAAGACAATAACACAATTGTGAGATAAAATGTAGTTTGTTCGCTGGAGAATAGATACTACACTTTGATCCCAACCATTTTGGCAGAGTGAAGAAAAGCGTAACTCGAGTAACACTGGCTGTTCAAGCAATGAATACCGAGTTCCTTTGTAAAGAATCGGCTAATATTAACATTCTTAAAAGTTCTTATAAAACAACTCGGAGAAGATGCGATAAATTGTTGGTTATTTTTATTTAGCGGCATATCAACTTGTATGAGTTATTTAATGCCGAAATATTTTGTACGCAATTTTCTTTATTTTGGGTGATAATGATCGTTTACTAATTGACCTGTAGCTGGAGGGTAAATGAGATGAATTCAGATCTTTTCCAAGAGTATTTGTGCGTGAGTGAATATAACGAACCCAAGTGGAATTGAAATGCTCTCCCCCCATTAACAATTGAGAGTCGTTATCCATTACACCACTCGCACATCCTATCTTACAGCCCCTTGTCTTCCCAAACTCTCATCCCATTAGGTACTGAATAGGTTCAACGTTGTTTTACTTCACTGATAGTAGGAGAACAGGTGTTGCAACGTGATGTGAAGCCGATAAATTGTACTTGCAGTGTAAATCTCGACAATCGATAAAATTGTCGATATCAACCTTGGCCTATTTGGGGACATAAGACATATTTACATTCTGATCTTGATGCAGTGCACTAACACCGAAAGAAAGGCCGTGTGAACGTCATGTGTCTGGGAAAATCAACTGATGACGACACGATCAAACACAAAGAGCAGGGGTTTTTTTTCAACAATTCAGGTTTACAAATACTGACTATTGTCATTTGCGTAAATAAATAAAAACCAAGTAACTATTTCTGTCCATTATGTTTACAAACAATTCAATATGTCTTAATAGCCGTGTACAAATGTTTCTAACCTGAAATCATATACCCCCAACGGTACATTTACAAGTAGTGTGTGTATTTTTCTTCTTTTTTACGGCAAGGTTCACCCTATACAAGAGCCACTTGAGATAGATGGTTGCGTTAAAAGGAGGTTTGTTCGTATATGAGAGAAAGGTAACGATTAACCCTAGACTTGAACAGGTTAAGATAGTAGTCATCGTTTTGGAAATCGATTCCACAGAACAGTGATTCACGTGAAGAAACTGTTAGAGTGGAACTTGCCGATGGAATACAGACGAAATGTAGGTAGCTTGCTATAATTCTGTGAAGGTTAGACCTGGCGGAACCAAGGAATGTAGTTCGTCCGGGCACTTTCCATGAAAATAGAGACAGGTTAGAGGGTGGAGAATAATTCGTTACCCACAAGATGTGGAGACGCTTTTGGACTCTACCGAGTCTGGAAAGTTTAGTATGTGCAGATCCCACCCAAATATAACAACAGTATTCCATTCTCGGCTGATCTGGCTCTTGTAAAAGTAGAGGTTAGTACGTGGAGTCAGGTACTTACTGGAACGGTTCAGGGAACCGGCCATTTTACCTGCACCTTCAGTGATGACTCGTATGTACAAGTCTCACTTGGGGTCAAATGTGAGTTTAGAGCCCAATAGTCTCTCAAAGCACGGTGCCTCTCCGAGGGGACATCCGTTCATTGTCCCCATCACACACACACACATATATATATGTGTGTGTGTGCATTCAAATAAAAGTGATAATGCGAAACTATTTCTTGAAGTTTTTTGTTATTTTAGTTTTAATTTCAAGTTAATCGATTAAATTTCCAATAGGCAGAATACTTTTCTGTGTTTCGAACTGAATTGATTTGTTTACTATCAGTAAAAACGTTAAAATCGTCCATACTGACAAATCTGTCAATACAGTAATGAAGATTAGCAATTTCAAAGTTCAATTAATCGGATTTGAAACAAATATTACTTTTTAAAATATCACAGATGAAATATTTTAACGCGGAAGTGGGTGTTTTTACGTGGTGTTGATATACATCTCGATAGATTTTATGTTTGTAACGTAAACGCTTTTTTTATATACATTTTTAACTAACCAAAATAACTAACCAAAAATCTTTAAAAAGAAGTAAGAAAATATTCTAAGCAATCTAATATTTTAGTGAAGGTACCTTGGTTTTTAGTCTAACTTACGAAAACACTTGTTTAAGAAATGTTAAAAATTACCAATAAATTTAACAAATAAATTACCAATAGTTACTTCTCTTATTTACTGATAATGTCGCGTTTGGACATCTGTACTTACAAAAATCAATGTTTAAAGACATATAAAATAAATTCAAAATTATTTTAAAAATATTTAGGGTTGTTGAATTGTAGTGAGCTTTTCCATTTATGATTAGTAAATACAGTCTTAATCTGGATAATAATCTTACTTGATCGCTATAAATTCATACAGAATTCTAAAAGTTTATAAATTATTATGATCAAAATTTTTAAAAAATGAAAGCAATTCTTGTAAAAACTCATTATTCATCGAAAAACTTTTCTTTCTTAAGACAGTAGTGTCAATAATATATTTTATGCATAAAGCAATTAAAAACTTTTCTAATTAAATAATGTCTAATTTTTATTGCATTTTTATTTTGTCATTCAGAGCAGATTTTCGATAACTGGGGGCCCGTCTGACCATATATGGTTACACGATTTAAATTACCCGAGGACTTGTCTTTATGAACAATATAAACATTAAGAGAGACAAAAATGATTTTTTCGAAATTTCATCAAATTAAATAAGTGGGAGTTAACATGTAAAAACAAAATATTTTTACAAACATTTTCTAAATATGAAACATTTCAAAAATAATTTAATTAATTTATGAATAAATCCTGAAATTTTCATAAAAATCAGACAATCATCTGATTTTGGGGAGAATTTGCAAATAAGTATTTTTTGCGCCATACAAAAAGATGCTGAAATTTCCCCAGATTAAATTATGAACAAAGTTGACGTATTTCGAAGGTTCTAAAACGGTTTAATAAAATATAATTTAATAATCAAAAAATCCTTTGATCTTTTCTCGTAATAACAACAAAGATTTTGCACATTTTATGTGTGTTCATTTTTTGGAGAAACTTTGAAGATAACTCAATGTAGTCGTAAATGATTAGAGTCATTGTAAACTCCAGCTAGTGGCGACATGGTATGTGCTATGCCACGGTAATATGAAGTTTTGAATTCAGAGTTGTTTTACTCCTACACTGATTGTCAACCACGCCTACAACGTCCAATTTGTCCTGCAATTTAATCTATAACTTGGGAAAGAAAAGGCGCATTAATTACTTTGCAATAGGTTAAATAACGTGGCAGACAGATCTATAATTGTGGTTGGTGACCCTTAGGAATAAGGTAAATATTAGGTTGGTGCAAAAATAATGCCGTAATAATGTCGTTTTTTGACGTTAAAAATACGTCAAAAAACGACATTATTACGGCATTATTTTTGCACCAACCTAATATAATTACGGTAACTTTTGCTTACACATTTCTGCGACGTGGTCAGACGTCGAACGGGTTAATGAAATTGTTTTTAAAAAAAATAACTTTTGAGCCAAGTGCGTCTTACCAATTGGTAAGAGATATTTGGCTTAAAAGTTATTTTTTTAATTGAAAAAGAATTATTGGTTCGATTTCTTTCGGAAGACAAGGTTTCTTTTGTAGGATTTATGGATCGCTAAGTCGAGAGATAGAGTTCGTTTTTATCATGGAGGTATTATATATATTAATTGTGTTCTTTGTATTAAGTCAGTTTCGGTTTTTTCAAATATCGCACTTTTTTAAGTATCGTATCATCGTGCGTCAGTTTGGCTACATGTATGGTGCACCAAGTGAAAATCGAATTTCCTACTGGCCAGTAATTATCAGCTTTGCTAGCTATCAATTACGGCGAGGTACCCAGTTGATTCTCTGAAAGAGGTTAAATATGAATCACATCAATCCCCCTTTTTTTTCACTTTTATTTTTTTCCTGTAATGACATATCAGAAGACAGACAACACGTGAAACAACTGACGATGTCATCGTTTTCCAAATGCTTCACAGTTATTCAAAGAAGTGACCACCAGAAGAAATTTATTAGGCATTTTGTCTTCAGTATTCCATAAACTATGAGGACTAGTATCTGATTCTTTGTTGTTTATATACTTTGGACGATGCGTTTTATGACTTTACAGTTTTCTGAAACTCGAAAACAGGTCTTCCCAAAATACGATCATGAGATCTTTGTGACCTGCGAGATTACCTAATAACGGCTTGCGAGCAGTTTTTAAAATAGTCAATTTTTTGTGCTCACCAGAATAAACTTAATGATTGATCGCATACAAAAAAATCACTTTTGAGGAAGCATGACATTATTAAAACAATATTTTACTGTTTTGGTATCCAGTTTTATTAATCCTTTTAAGTCTACGTAGAAAAAGAAAAGGGAAGAAAATTTTTCACCATCATTCTCTCTATATCTGTTTCTATCTTACGGATGCTCTAAAATTAACTCTAAAAATATGATCTTGAAAATTGCAG
>OZ010579.1:15095456-15225456 GCA_963932145.1 Acanthosepion lycidas
AAACGTAAAGTACCTAAAATTTAATAAAAGATTACATTACTGAAAATATTTTGTTAATTTTTTAAAATTACTGGGCATTTAAAAAAAAAATTCAAAATGGAAGCTTTTCACTTAAAATACATAAATATGTCATTCTGCTCTTCCTTACTTAACTCTTCCAATTGCCAGGCTATTAATAAATTGAGAAATACGTCGGAAAATCAAGTCACCGTACTTAATGCTTTTCTTAGTTTTCTATTACGTCCTTTATGTTAAAAGTAATATTTGTTTCAAATCAGATTAATTAAACTTTAAATATGATAACCTCAAATAACGTACCAGAAATATATATCTTATTTTTGAAAGATTTTTAAAAATGAGAACTATCTTCTTTATAAATGTCACTAAAATGGACGACTTTGTCGATTTTAATGAAAAACAAAACAAAAAAGACAAGATTTTTAGCCAAAATTTCGAATGTGCTAGAAAAGTATCTGTCTATGTTTCTGAGATGAGGTATTATGTACACTATTTAAAGGATAAAAGCGTTAGTTAGATCCGGTGACAGGATCCAAAGAGTGTGAGTTCAATACTTGGTTAAGGCGGTGGATAACTTGAATAGGGGAATTAACAGGAGATAACTGATAACTGACATCCATTAGACATGGCACGTGGACCAGTCTACCCCAGTGAGCGAAATAAAGCGTTCAGTTCGACATTCCAACCACCTAAAGAAGGCCGGAGCGTACAACGGCCGAAATGTTGTAATAAATATGGTAACAAAAATCAGGACAATACTCCGAATAATGTAAATAGTGTGCTAGAAAAGATTTAAAAATTTAATAAAATAAAGAATACTTTGGTCTTTCTTCTTAATAACAAACATTTTGACGATACGACATTGTTTTTAATTAATTGTGGACCTTTTTTTTCGTCATGCTATCCTCTTTTTTCAGCGAATTAATGGAAGTACTTAATATATATTTTTACACACATTACCGGCGGTGAAAACGTTTTTGGCCCGACCCACTATTTTGGTGGAGGAAGGGCTTTTTTGGTGGGGCCGAGAATTTTTTAGCACCAGGTCTTATCTATATACATTAATTTAAAAGACAATCACACAAAGTTTTTATTGTGATGATGATGCAAATCTTTATCGAAATAGCTAATGTCACTTGTTAAGTATTAAATGCGGACATGTTATTCAAATTCGAATCTTAAATATTTTACAAATGCGTCATGAACAAAGTTACTCTAAGCTGGGTTCATGGTGACGGAATATAGTCAGGAATGCAAACTTCTGATTTACTTAACATAATGTTATTTTTTAAGTTTTAATCATTAAAGAAAGAAAAAAAGTTTATCAGGCTGCCCAGGGGCTCAAGAGCAGAATCGTCGGTCATTTGGTGACCCAGATTCTCGCTATAAGCATACTAACCAAGAAGTGTTATGTTCTGGAAAAGTGTTTAGTCAAAGTTACCAATGACAATGGCCGCTGAGAAACTAATCTCAGCGTAGATAACACTTGCTACGTGTTCTGAAAAGATAGCATTTTTTAGTTGCCTAGATTTCGAATTGACATGTGTGTCGAGAATGTCAAAAAATTATAAGAGATAAAATTTTAAAAAAATAATAATAATAACAGCGAATAATGAGGCATATCTTCCCGGAACAACGATTAGCCGAGTTTATCTTACAGACCTTTGTTAGTATACTGAATTTCAGCTTCATTCAGTGGCCCACAATTTGGGCGTTATGTCCGGCTAAAGTAAAGTTTTAAAAAGATTCTTATAGGTTTAAGTCGTTGTAGTGAGTTCGAATCAGACAGGGCCCTGCACTGCACTTACAACCACAATAAAGCTAATCTTAGTCAATGGAGACAAGTGGGGGAAAGGAGTGCAACTAAGAAGGCGAAGGAAAAGGAAAGTAAAAGAGAAGAATAAGGTGGGTGGCGAAGGAAACCAAAACAAAAGAAGGGAGAAAAAGAGAGTAAAGAAAGAAGACGGGTATAAGGGAGTCCCAAAAAAAGAGAGGATAAAGAGATTGAAAGAGAAGACGTATGTAAAGGAGACCTGAAAAAGAAGTGGGGGATGAAACAAAAAGGAAGAGAGACCAAAACTGAAGAAAGAAGATGAGGAGACCAAAATAGAAGAAGGAGAAAAAGGTGACCAAAAATTGAAGAAAGAAAAGGAGGCCAAAGTAAAAGATGAAGAAAGAGGAGATCAAAATAGAAGGACTAAGAGGAGACCAAAAAAAGAAAAGAGGAAGAAGAAACCAACAAAAAAGAAAAAGGAAGAAGGAACCAACAAAAAAAGAGGAAGAAGAAACCAACAAAAAGAAAGAGGAAGCGGAGACAAACAAAGAAGAAAGAAGCAGAGGAGATCAACTAAAACAGAAAAAAAAATTAATTTGTCAGTCCTACCTTGATTCGAACATCCAATCTAGAAGTAAGCAGACAAGTGCTATATTCACTACGCCAGTGTCCCGCTACTTGAGAAGAACTTTAAAATTAAATAATCAGTTGGTCAGAACGCATAGATTCTAGCCAGGTGGTTGGAGAGCCATACTTTGATCCTAAGCAGAGCATACAGATACTATACACTGATCCTTGACAGAAATACCGTTTCAGACAGAAATATTTCCGTCATTTTTCCACTTTGAATACTACTATCGAAATCAGATTCAGAAAGATAAATTAAAGAACCATTACACAAGGTAGTCGAGAAAAGCAAGAATAAAGGACTAATTATTAGCTTTAAGAAGAGTGGAATGCACAATTGTCAATAAAGGGGACAGTCCAATTTACGCTTACATAGTGTGGACGCCAAAAGAATCAGGTGCAGAGATTGAATTATAGTGCATTAAAGGCTCGACAAAAAGTGTGGTATAGAGATCCAAAGACGCATAAGAATAGTGAAAGATGCCTTTCACAAACTAAGCAAAGTAAAAAAGAAATGAAAATATTATGAGTACCAGATTGCGACGCAGTGTCTAATCTTCTACATGGCCGTGAATGTTATGAAGAGAACTGAAAGCCACAGAATTGTAGTTCTACCAATGAAATATGAGAATACCATGGACAGAACATGTGAGTAATGAGGAATGTTTAAGGGAAATAGGAAATATATAAGGACAAATTGAAGGCAAGAGAACAATAAGTAGAAGGAAACTGCTACTAACGATCAGCTGACATTTTTAGGAAACTTAATAAAGAAAGAAGGCTAGGAGAAATTAATGTTCACAATGTATATTGAAAGCAGGAGGAAACAGCGACTAACCTACTTGACGAGTTTGAGAAAATTAGACTTAAATGAAAATAAAATGGGAAAATTAAATAAAATCAATAAACAAAATAAGAATAAAGAATAAGGAAAAAGAAAAAAAGAAATATATTTTCCCATGATACTAGTAATAAAGGAACCGGAAACGATTTTGGTCATCATGCGCAATTTTATGACTCCACTTCCGAAAAGGACAGAATTGCGCCTTCTTCTCACTTTCCAACCCATGGCGTTCGGACACATTTTGCAGAACCTCTATCAAAGAAGTCAGTACAGACTTTACTTTGGTCGTTCCAACACAGCATAAGGCTGACTTGAGTTCGACTATTATAATATCATTATTTGCCCTAACATATTTTTGGACCAGAAAAAGAAAACATGCATACCTAAGAAACATCGAGAACTTTGTTTCCTTACAGATTCTTTATATAAAAAAATAATAGACGGTCTGTAGCAGAAACCAAAGTTTTTGTTGGTCTTTCTTTAATTGTTTATATGTGAACACGCACACACCTACAATACACCAAAACATAACCTTAAATCCCATAGTGGTATAAGGATAAAAGCTACTTCGAGCAACGAAAGAAAAGAAATTGTAGAACGCCATCATAACCCACGTCTTAAAATGGCATGCTATTTGAAAGAAGGAAAAATTAGTTCCATTAATGCAAAAGGTTATTCCAATGATACCAATGTAGTCTGTAAAGAGAAAGTGATTCGGTTTACAACAGACTGAAAAAAAACATGAATATACTAATTGATTAGCGTATCTTGTTTAATATCAAACAGGTCGGATATTCTATGTGTGTCATGTTCCTTCAAGATTTGAGTAACCCCCACTCCACACAACTTCCTACCTTTTATTACTATCATTAATACATGAATCTTCCTACTTGTTTCCTTCTGATTCTCTTCCTTTTAAATAGGCCTTGTAAGTAGTAAATTCTCCAAGCCTTCTTTCCCCGTTAGGTGTCATAGAAATGCCAGCTGATTGTTAGAAGCAGGTTCTTCGTATTTCTCATTCCTGTGCCTTTAATATGCTATACGAGTGTTAAATTCTCCAAGCCCTCTTTTCTCATTTGCATCCCAGAATTTTCAGTTGACTTTTTCTTTGTGCCTTTTCTTTCCGTCACGCATTTATTCAAACTTGTCAAGTATGGCATTTAGTTGCTTCCTCCCTTCATAAGAATGACGTTTCGTTGAATAATCTTGCACTGATCACGAAGAATGATGAGCATGGTTTTCAGTTCGAAATAACAATCAAAATTTTCGAGACTATTGCGTAAACGTCGTTTGCTCCCCCTCCCACGCACACACCAGTCAGCTTCACTGGAATCAAATATCTACATACTTGCAGGAAGATGGGTATGTAAATTCACATACTTAGCAGCCGTGTTCTCACAGGTAAACGCTTAGGATTTTATAGAAAAGACGGGGTTTTCTATTTATATACAAAGAGAAAGATAAGGTTAGGTTTCAGATTACAACTAATCCTGTATAAATCTACAAGGTTTTTGTCTTTTTCTTCGATTTAGTACATCACGAATAAACGAAAGTTTAGTTTGCACCTGTGTATATATAGTGGAACACCTATAATTAAAAACAGGATAGGCTCTTCGAATTTGTTTGCAGATTCAAAATTGTCGTAAGTACGTAATAATAAAGATTATTATTATATAGAAGTATAATTTACTCCTGACACGTTTTTTTTTTTTCCTTTTTTTTTGTTTTTTTTTTTTTGCTATTTATTTTGCTTAAGAAAAATTCAAACAAAATACATATTATGTTGATTGATAAGTAATTTCTGTTTTTTGGGTTTTTTTTTTTTTGGTGGGGGTGACAAATGTATCATGTTAACTAAGCATTTCTTAAATATAATATAACAGGTGATGAAAAGTGGGTTGCATACAACAATGTTCGACGCCAAAGACTGGACGGACAAGGTCAAATCTTCAAAACCACCTCAAGAACTGAGCTCCATGGGATAAATGTAATGTCTTACCTGAGTTGAGATCCCTGAGGTATTATTCCTTTACAGATCTTAAAACACTATATGCTCATTTATACATCCAGCAGCTGCAACTTGTCCGTAATTTTTTGGTCGAAAAGTGCCCTTCGCTAATCAATAAGAAAAATGTCGACCATAACGACAACGAAAAGTTGCATGCAAGATTAACACGGGAAACAAATTTGGAAGACGATTGTTCTGTTTCACACCCCATATCATGTTCACCTGTTCTTGTATCAACTTGCATTTTTCGCTCGAAGAAAAACGCGTTGATGAGGAAAAGTGTATGTAATGAAAACCAGATTCAAGAATTCGCCGAAAACATTTTCACGTCAAAATCTGTGGAATTTTACTCAAACGATATCGAAGTGGCAACAAGGAACTAAAAATAATGGTGGATATGTAACTAAATAAAATGTCATTGTACTTTTTTGTAGGACAAAGTTGATAAAAAAAAAAAAAGCGGAAATTATTTATGACTCAACCTAATATTTCTTTACAAAAAATGTTATTCCTGTTTGGATTGAAATAAAAATAATTTTATAAATGTATGAGCATTTTTACTCGTGTCTTCTCTTGTAAATAAAGCTTCTGGGTTTATTTGTTTCTAATATGGCAATTTACTAAGTGTCGCTTAGATATGGCCCATGTTCGAAAATATGGAATACCCAGTGAGGATCGAACTCACTATTCAGTCGTAACGGATTTAGCGGGACAAGCTTTGCTAACCATTACAGCACGTCAAAGCGTCCAATTTGTTTTTATTATGTCCGTACATTTTTACTCATTTTTAAATTTTGTAGCTCAAATGGAACATTTTACATTTCTATTTGCCAATTAGTTAAAAGGAAGGCTAATTTTGAATGATAGAAATTAAGGTATATTATGAGACAGTTGTAAAGATTTTACAATGACTAAATATGTAACTGATATTTAAGAAAAAAAAATTATTTAAAGAAACAATAGTGACTATTTTTAAAGAAGATAAACTCCAATCTTGGATATCTATAATATGTGTGTGTGTGTATGTGTGTGTGTGTGTGTGTGTGTGTGTGTGTGTGAAAAACACAAAAACAGAAAACTAACGTTTAATATCGTGACTCCACTAGAGATAGAACAATAACTGTGTTGTGTTTACAGGAGTAAAAAGCAAATAAACAGCTTCAGTAATGAAATTCATTCACCTCCCGAATGTTGACCAAATGCCACACTGTCCAAAGTTCGTAACTTGAAATCTTCTAAGCGAGTGACTGTATATCTAAATTTAATATATAAGCTAGTACAGTGTAACCCGGATATAAGAGAGTTGTCGGGACCGATTAATAAGTCTCTTATATCCGGGTTTCTCTTATATCCTGTTTTGGTCTATTTTGTTTAGGTAAGTATGGCTCTAATTTGGAACCAGATAAAAATATCTCTTATATCCGGGTTTCTCTTATATCCGGGTCTCCTATATCCGGGTTACACTGTACATACGTGTGTATATTTTCTGTTTTGCTCTCGAGAACTAAGATCCACTGCGAGATTCTAGGTCTACTGCTGATGAGAATAGAGTAAATGAACAAGTAATATTCAGGAAAAAGTTAAGTTTTTACTTTACGTATATTACTTTTATTTACATGATTCGGACTATTGTCTTCATCTTTGTCGCCATATTTATTACAACATTTCGGCCGTTGTACGCTCCGGCCTCCTTCAGGTGGTTGGAATGTCGAACTTTACCCTTTATTTCGCTCACTGGGGTAGACTGTTCTAGTTCCACGTGCCATGTTTAATGGATGTCTGTTATCAGTTATCTCCTGTTACTTTCCCTCTGAAAATTCTCCACTGCGTTAATCAACGCCTTTATCCTCAAGGACACATGTCATAGTGGATAAAGGCGTTGGTTAGATCCAGTGACAGGGCCCAAAGTGTGTGAGTTCGATGCCTGGTTTTTGTACCCCAAAACGTATAACCTTAGGTAAACACCGTTACTCTTTCCTTGTAACAGTTTATATTATTCCGCAGCTGTAGTTAATGCCACAGAGACGGGGGTGGGGATATATTTTAAGGATATCTTGTATGTTTTCAGCAGTGATCTTCTATTTCTCTGATCCTTAAACCGGTCACCAAACAGCAAAAGGGGTTTTCTTCCTGATTTTCAATTCTTTTCTAAACGAAAAACTTTAGTAAATCATTAATACATATAATAACTTTCTTTCTAAACTAATGGATTTCTTTATTTATTAATCCGACAGATTATATCGCTTTAAACGTTTACGTCTTCCTCTAGCCGAGTGGTATCAAAATGTCCATTTTTCCGAACAAATAGGTACTGACTACCTGATGACTGTGTGCTTTTGCGCATAACAAACTAATACTTATCGTTCGGTTGTACGCCAGAGTATTATAACATAAATGCTCTGCTATTTTGGCATTGAGCTCTTTTTCTCTTCTGTGCCTCTTTAATATACTCACTTTGGTAGTTACTTAGCTTGTGTGTTTCTTTATATATATATATATATATATATATACATACATACATATATATATACATACATATATATATACATACACACACACACACACATATATATATATATATATATATATATATATATATATATATGTGTGTGTGTGTGTGTGTGTGTGTGTGTGTGTGTGTGTGTGTGTAATAATTCTAAAATTAGGGAAAACGGAAAAATATTCAAGATCAAATTTGATTATGTTTCGGTTTTTAATTTGATAAATCAGGTAAAAATGGATTATCAATGTTCAGGAATCTAAACATGCGTTACTGACAGACTTAAGCTGTTATATATTTTATCCCATTAAACCTTATTTTTAGTGAATACTCATATTTAAGTAGACGATTCGTTTATTTATTAAACAGTATATATATAAATTTATTTTTGTCTACCGGCCTATCAAACATTACCTGATCGGCTAAGTTCTCTGTAGCTCGGTCAATGAAGAGCACGTCAGATCTAATGATAGTTCCCTTTGCCCAGGGAGACGCAGGTTCGAATCCTGCCGGTGATAACATTTTTTCTTTAATTTATCGAATATTCAGTTGGTTTCGGTTGGCGAAAATAAACAAATATAGTATTTAATGACCAAATTGAAAAGTATATAACAGCAGTAAGGAAACATTCGACATTCAATGTCCGAACATTTTGTAGAAGTATCAAAATGTTGATACTGTCATTATTTTCTCTTCGAATTAAATGTGTTACCCATTTTAGCTGTTTCAGCTGTTGAAAGTCGTCAAGTGATATGGATTCTGTTATTTGGAACAGGTCTTTGCTTGTCATTTTGTAGCGCTAGCCGACAAGGTCCGAATAAGTATGGTCCTCGCGAAGACCTACAGGCTTCATTGACTCGAAGCCATTTTTAATTTCTGAGAAAGCTGTTGTATACAACTGACAGTTTATATGTTTCTGAACAAGTTTGGCGTCCAGTTCTTTAGTTAATGTTTTCGTTTTGTAACAACTTGCAGTGTTATGCGAAACCAACCCTAGTGCAGTCTATTCTATGCTCAATTTGATATAACTGATTCATACATCAAGATATATAGTTGGCAAAATATTATTAGTATTAGAGCGAGATCAGTACAAACTGCCTCAGTCGGAATTAGAATCAATATTAGTTAGAAAGAGATATGTCAAATTTGACTGAATTATCTCCATCAACAGTAAAGGCAAGGGAATGTGAGAAAATTAAGAGATAAGTAATATGGTAAAAGTGTGCACTTTCCTCCAATAACCATCGATTTTTATCAAAATATGTGTCAATGGTGCAGAGCGTAATAAGAGGTAGAGTAATGCCTTTCTCAAGACTATTGAACATCCTAAATGGAATGACGAACTCAACTGATTCCATTTTCCGCCTAATGACAAATCCAGCAAAGAACAAGGAAATGAGTGTCGGTGATTAAAAGAAGTCAACACGTAGAAATCTGATTGTAGTCACTGTCCAAATTAAAGTGTTTTTTTTAACTGAGAATATATAGGAAATAATTTGCTTAAAAAGAATCATAGAAAAACAAATGCAAACAATGCAGATGCTGTCTACATACACACACACACACATACATATATATATAATTGTGTATTTAGGCAGCAATTCTTCATTTGTGCATGTTTCATTAAAAACAACTGGCAAGGTACTAATATCAAGCTTTTTATTTAATTTTTCTTGTATTCGAAAAAGTGCTTTCTTTTTTGGACACAGAGTGTGTAGAAGCTGTCCAAATGTTCTATAATTCCGAGCGCTTTCGGCTATACTTTTAGCCATTATCAAGGATTATTTTATTTTTCCGTTTAATTAAGTGTGTGCGTTATGTGTATGTTTTTAGTGTTATAAAGATGTTTTATTTTCCGAACACTGTTAGCACGTAGTGGCCTTGTTCGTAGTTAATATTGTTGGCTTTTTCTTTTTTCTTATTAGGACTTCCATTATTTTTAATCTTTTCCGGGTGGATGAGGTTATTATATTTGTATTTTCTACTAATATGTTTCGGATGGAGTCTGGTAAGTTTGTGTGTGTGTTTAAATGGGTTTTAATAGAGCTATTTTCAGATACATTCCTATCCAGACGTCTTACGTTACGCCTATCTGCTAGCTCCTACTCCAAAGCGAGGCGCCTTCGGTGGTCTCCGTAACAATGCATAAATATTGACATAACTGAGCTGAATATGGCACAAAGCAATTATTATATTAGTTAATTGGTCAGCGAAACGAACTTGCTCGCTATTGCGTTTAGAACCAGAAAAACATTGGGATATAAACAAAGCGAGAAATCATCAAAAACGGATAAATTAAAACTGACTGATAAAAGAAAAAATAACTGTGAGATATTAATTAGAAACAAGACAAATGGTTCATTTGGGACTTTTACCGACAAATGCTTACAACTTCCAATATGCGTATGTCTTTGTAAAGAGAATCTTTTATTCCAAAGCTAATTTGGGGTACCGTCTATATTTCGAAGAATAATCATCATTATTTCAAGAATTATTTTTAACTGCATTTCGGGCGATTCGGTCTTCAGACTTCGACAAATTCTAAGGAAAGAAAAAGTTCAATTTCCTTTGAACTTTAGGAATGAGCAGAAAAGAAATAGTCACTAATTTACTGACAGGTTCAGTTCATTCCTTACAATCCTAATCAAAGAGCACTTTGTGATACGAGGGATTCAATGTTCCCTGCTGTGCAAAGAAATTTACACTAGCCTTGCCTTAGATATCTGTACGTTAGTTTAATGTCTACAACTTCTGTAAATTATCTCTTTTTGGAACGATGTTACTTATTATTCGGACCTCATAGTAGTGATGATATTGACAACTCTTCTTTCGACAGATATTTTGACACTTTTACGAGTATGACATAAGCCAACCAAGAATGTGAAGGCATACAAACTGACAATTGCCATTAATAAAATACAACGAAGTTTTTTTATGTCACTTCTACGTTTCATACTATGGGTTTTGAACTTTACTCAATATGTAACACGCCATTTACTGGTTGTGACTTCCCTGCACAATTGAGGTACATCGAGTCATTATGTTGAAAGACAATCCCAACTACAATAACAATAAAGAATGTATTTCGTAAGATATGCGCTGATGTAACGAGATTACAACTATGTTGGCGCACATATCATATTTCGCGTCTCAGGACAAACAAAGTTTAATTCATTTATTACAGGATTCTAGTGCGAAAACAATCAAGTAAAAACAAACAATTGTCATTTAAAACAGGCATGAACAACCTCTTTGAAACAGTGGACCGCATTATCTATGGTTCAACTTAAAAAGGATCAAGGTAATTTTTCATAGTAGGTACCTCAGCTATTTTCATTATATGCGTAAGTATATATCTTAGAAATGAAGGAAAAGTTGTTTTTTTTTCTTACTTTGTATTAGGTTGGTGCAAAAATATTGTCGGTTTTTGACGTTAAAAAATGCGTCAAAAACCCATAATATTTTTGCACCAACCTAATTGCAAAGATTTTTTATAATTAAAAAAAATTGAAGTCTTAATATAATTGATGACATCATTGATGACAGTGTGATTAAAACATGTCGCTGCGTGAGATTTACTTCTAACTAGCAGGAGAGCCCGTCATTGCCCGGGGATGTAACAGTAAGAGATAGATCAAGTATCGACCATCATAAAAACTGAAAAATAAAATTGACAAACATTATTGTTTAAGGTTGACGGACACGCATGTCTTAATTAGTTTTTTTTTTTTTTTACGAATTGTTCAAACCCAAACAAAAACATTGTTTTCAATCGTTATGAGTCTACCGATTGAAAAGAATTTTATTATAAACAATTGTCTTGTAAATGGAATTTTAAAAGCATTCTGAATGTAAAAATAAAGAAAAAAGTGTGCAAGACAATAAGAAACACTACCTGCCAAAAAAAAGTGAAGTTTTGTTGAAATCGGTTGAAAAATGTAGGAAATCCGATCCCATATATAAACGAACACACACACACACACCTGGGTTTTATAATAAGTATAACTCGATATGAGTTGTCCCCCTTTCATTCTGTCGACAGAATCCTGTTTTATCGTGTTTTCAAATTGATTTCGTGCAAAAACAATTGTGTTTTTCCAATTTTTGGCGCTGTCAGAACCACCGCAATCTAATTTTACGCAGTCCTGTAAAGTTTTGTTGAAATCGGTTGAAAAATGTAGAAAATCCGATCCAATATATAAACGTACAGACACACACATAATCTGCGTTTTATAATAAGTAAGATGTATTAATTTGAAAGTAAAAATATATTTATTCTTTAGAGAAAAGTTTATTATGAATGTTTCCTATTTCAAAAGCAAAAGATGTTTACGCGTATGGTTTTCCTTAGAGAAAATCACCAATTGTTTGGAATGATGAAAAAGTTATTTTCACCGAAAGTTTGGTTTAATTTGTTTTGCGGCATATCAACCTCAATAGGCTATTTAATACCGACAAGATTTTAATTACTGGCAATATTTTTTCCAAAAATTTATTGCTGCTTGAAAAATATACTGCTGGTAATAATTTTTCTTCAAAACATTTATAGCTGGTATTAAAACCTATTTTTACACTTTCAAAGTGTTTTGGCCCCAGTTTGAGGATTAACTATTTGCCCATAGCTGGGACTCTAACAGCTGCTACCACACCAGGCCAGAGTAGATCTGGGAACACCAACAAATAAGAGGTGGTTCCACGCTCCTTAAAACCTCCTGATCAAAGGCCTTGCTATTAGACGTAGTTTATCGTCTTACCCAAGACGTTCACCGAAAGTTTACAAAATTCAAGTGTACTTAATCATCGTTTATGTATGTAGTTATGTATGAGAGAGTGTGTAAGTGAACAAGTGAGAACGAAACAAAGCAAAGAAATGTTATTTTCGTTTAAGAAACGCCATTCAGAAAGACCAAACAGGCCGCAAGTGGCCCGGGGGCCACAGTTTGCCCATGACTGCTTTAAGATATGGTCAGAGAAGCAAATCATTATAACGGCTTATATCTTTGCATTATAGGTTTTGGTGATTACTTATACAATACAAAACAAACGACTGCAAATTTAAAGCTTCCAGAACTTCCCTTTTTATTTTTGCCCATGTCAAGGTAGCTGCCAGAAATTCTTCTGGTCTTTTTACAAGGCATTTTGACATATTTAATAATAAACACAACTGCCAACTTCGCATTCCTAATTTTGGTTTTTGGGATAGCGAAAGATGCCTTCCAAAATCTAAGCAAAATATTAAGAAACAAGAAAATTTAGTTGGAAACAAAGAGTATTGAACTATTATGCAATATCAGTCCTCCTATATGGCAGTGAATACTGAACAATCTCCTCACAGATGAAGAAGAGACTTGAAACAACAGAAATGTGCTTCTACACAAAGATACTGAGAATACCATGGGCCGAAAATGTGACCAACGACGAATTTCTAGAAACAGTTGAAATTTCCAGAGCACATAATGAGGAAAGAGGGCTTAGAAAATTTGGTACTCACAGGACAGATTGAAGGCAAGAACGACAGAGGAAAGCAACGGATCACCAACCTGGCGAGCTTCAGTGAACGGATTGCGGAGTAGGGTGGGTGGAGATGGCAAAAAGACAAAATTTATTAAACGCTACAAAGGACAGGAAATTGTGGAGAGCCGTAATCGCCAACGTCCTGAAGGAACACGGTACATAGAAGATGCGTATTATTGGAACTGTTCCCAGTGTTTATCAATACGATTCTTAGCGTGATTATTCACTATTATTGGCAGTCCTGTGTATGACGATAAACTACATCTGACAGCAAGGAGATTGGAGGTTTTGAGAAGCGTGAAACCACCACTTAATTGCTGTTGTTCCCAGATCCCCCCACAACCAACCTGGGGTGGTAGCACCAGTTAGGGTCCCAGTTATGGACAAATAATGAAGCCCAAGCAAAAAAAAAAAACTATGAATATAAAAAAAAAACATTTTTATAATAAAAAATACCAGCTATACATTTTTCTATAATAAAAAATTACGACCAATACCTATTTATAGTAGAATTACCGACAATACATTTTATATGTGGTTAAAGGCATAGAGTTGAGTTCAAGATATTTAGATTTCGGTATTAATTAACCCATACGTGTTGATATGCCGATAAACAAATTCAACCAACCAAAAGAGTTATTGGACAAAGACTTAATATTTTGCCGCCTCTTACTTTCAGTTCTACACACTTGAACATTTACAGTTATTATTTGAAAGATTGTTATTAAAGACCTTAAATCATCTTGTCCTCTTCTCGAACCATTAAGTCAAACAAGCAAGTGATTATTAATAACAACCTTAAATCATCTTGTCCTCTTCTCGAACCATCAAGTCAAACAAGCAAGTGATTATTATTACTACTGCTACGAGTTTATCTAGGCTATAAAAAGGAAAGTATATTATATTAAGATTTCAGTATTATTAAACGTTTTGCCCGTGTTTTCAAATATAACTTCCTAATTATTAATGCTGTACTCTGTCTTTTCGCGAAGTTAGTCATTTTCACTCTGATTTCATAAACGTCTGCAAACCATTTGCTATTCTAATAACAAAGATATTGCCACCTTTATTTTTCCTCTATCTGTTGTTGTTCTTTTTATATACAATTTTAACATGTCCACTTTTATTTCCTAATAGTAAATAAAATATGAATTATTAAAATTATTAATTATTTCATTGATATTCAAATCAAAGTTTTATTTTAAACCGTTTTTTCCTCTGACCAGAAAACCACACCAAATGATACAACTGCAATTTCAGCAGCATATAAATTATGACAAGTTCAATATGCAAATAGGAAATCCAAATTGAACAAGCGAACAAGGTTAAAAAACGGCCTTACTATTTACTCATATCTTGGGGAGGAAGTTGTATTAATAGCTTTGCGATCGTTGGAGAAGATCAAAGAGTCAGTCGAGGTAGAGTAAAAAGCAGAGTTTGTGGGGATATGTAAGGAAGATAACGTTTAACACTAGACTTGAACAAGTTAAGATTTTAGTGATCGGGGAAGTATCCTCTTGGGAGTCTGTTCCTCAAAGTGTGCGTCGTTTATGCAAGATATATAAGCAGTTAGAAAAAGTTACAAACAAAAATATGAAAATACATTTGACGAATTAGGCATATTTTTATTTTTATTATTATTATTATTATTACTATTATTATTGTTATTATGTGGATGTCGAACATTGACGTACATCACGTTGAAAGACAGGTTCCCGTAAGATCACCGAATTTAAGCAACGTCAAACCTGACCAGCACCTAGAAGGGTGACCGCTTGAGAATGTTAGGTGCTGTAAGCTTGGATGTGCGAGTGGTGTAATGGATAACGGCTCAGAATTTTAAATCCGAGAGCAGAGTTCCAATTCCCGTTGGTTTTGTTATATTCACTTACGCGCAAATACCCTTGGGAAAGGTATGAATCCAAATCTTCTCCAACTATGTGTCAATTAGTAAAACTTTTACCACTAAACTATTATCTCAAAAAAATTTCACAATCTAAAATTATTTTCTGGCTTTAAATAAACCTGCAAAGGGTTGATATGCTGTAAAAATGAATCAATCAATGTAGACAATGGGAATTCTGTGCTGCGAGCATGATGTCAACAAGACTCCTCACAACTCAATAACTTCTCAGATAACACTTGCAGAGTAAGAGATGGCAATTTTCTGGAGCTCTACAATTTTCGTTTCAATCTCTCTTATCCCTACGCACTCTTTCAAGATCCCAATTATTATTATTATTATTATTATTATTATTATTATTATTATTATTTCCTTTGGTTTCTGTTATATACACATTTCCTTCCGGGTCCCAACCAGAGACCTAAGGTGAGAAATGGCTTCATGACATTTTCCACTGATCAGTTTTGTAAAAAAAAAAAAAAAATCTCAACATTTTACATAGATAAAGCTTTTCGTAACGTGTGGGCTGTACTTATTCTTCTTATTATTATCATTATTATTATCATCGACATTGATGAACATGAGTCTCCAAATTACTTTTTTTTATTATCCATGAAATGCCAGGACTTCGCTATTTTGCCGTTACCGTCTTCTAGACTGGCTGTTATTAGCAACCACAATCTTCCCTGATATTTAACTCATAACTGGGTGGAGAAGAATACATTTATGGTTTTTCGGAAAGAATTTGTGCGAAAGTGAACGCAAAAGATTAGGTCAGAATTTGATCTTGGCTTGCCAGTTCCAGATTCGTTGTCGATAGCCGTTGGACAACACCTGTTATTATTATTATTATTATTACTATTATTATTATTATTATTTCGTTTATTTGCATGTTTACAGCAGATGGAGGTTCATGCTTACAATAAACTTGACCTGGTCTTCTTGTCTGCAACAAATAGTTTACTTGAATTCCAAACTCCCAAAGTGTGTGTGTGTGTGTGTGTGTGTGTGTGTGTGTGTTGCGCGTGCGCGTTCTCAGAGTTTTCTCTGTTGGCAACCACTGGTGATCGAGTGACAAGTTTTCCCCACATCTCGTTCAATTGCCTCAGTATTTTCATAATGTAGTCGTCTGAAGGGTTTCAATTCTTTCTCAGATTCCAATATTTCCAAGATTCTTTGCATAAGGTTTTTTTCGAAAAGAAATCTATCCTATAAGCTCCAGCATTTATTACTACACTCTTTAAATTCATGTTCCACAATATTTTTCACCTCTCTGGCAAAAAAAGAGTTCAGATTTTTCTGTCTTGTCGTCCTTAATTACAAAAACTACGATTGACAGAGACAGCGACACGCTGATGAAAACTAGTTGCCTGGCTGGGATTAAGTAATACGCTCGAAGCTCAAAGTAGAAAGATATTTTTTTTTAGTTTCCTACAACAGTTTCAGGTCTTTATTTGTTAAGGCTTAAAAAATGGATATTTTAAACATATATATAAATATATGGACAAGTATATTAAAACGATGACGGAATAATATATTTAAAATATTGGTGCATAACAGCGATGTCCACAATGTGGCAAGCTTTAATTTATTTGTTTACGATAACTAAATCCTGTCTTCAAGCCTCTTATTTGATTTGTTATTTTTATCAGGATCATTTCTCTTTTCTACTTCCCTTTTTTCCTTATACAACATTTGTCTATATTTATGAGATGTGGTATGATGGGATTTCGAAATTCGAATGTACATTATCTGAAGAAGGCCCGAGCATACAACGGCCGAAATGTCGTGAATATGGCAACAAAGATGATGACTATAGTCCGGACAATGTAAATAGTGTACATATTATATGCACTTTTAAAATATCCGTTTGTCGACATAAGTAAATCCACATCGTTTGCACAGTTCATAGTGAATTGCCGTTCTTTCTCGGTCATGTTTTATACTCCCGATCTAAATTGTTGAAGTGGTTCTTACCTCTTTTGACTTTTTAGTACCCTTATTCTCAGTTGCTATTAATAACAATGTTGTTTTCTTTTTTCAAGTGTCTTTTTACAACCGTGCCTATTTAGCATTGAAATCACTATAGAATAGTTTGTTTTTTTCTTCCGTATTATTAAACTAGCTAAGTTTTTATACCAGTAATAACTGGTAGTTTTCAAGATTTAGATAGATCAAGGGTCGACAAGTTTCCTCAATACACTAAGTCCATTCTACGGATGCTTTCCAATTCTTCCAGCCTGCCAGGTTTGTTACAAGTATTTCAATGATGATGGCGAAACTGTCACTTTCATATTATACAATTTTTTCAGCTCTTATCTATCTTTTCTCAAATCTTTCTCGGAGGTCAATTGTAACAGCGTCTCCACAACGTGGCAAGCTTTAATTTATTTGTTTACGATAACTAAATCCAGTCTTCAAGCCTCTTATTTGATCTGTTATTTTTATCGGGATCATTCTCTTTTCTACTTCCCTTTTTTCCTTATTTAAAAGATCAGAAGGAAATCTTATAACTTACAAATTATTCTAACCATAAGTACTACAACTAAACTTTCTCATTGTTTTCTTCTCTCGGTATCCGAAGAGGATAGGTTACAGTAGCCTCCTACAGGCACTTAAATCCACGGATACCAAACTCTCTTAGGCATAAGTGACAGAGTATTTCCAACCCAACTAAACTTACCCAAATCTTTCTGTATATTTTAAAAACATCTCAAGATTGCATATAATCCCTACCAAAATATAATAATGTTAGAGATATGAACAATGAATGAGAAAAATTCCAGACTACATCAAAGTAAAGTTTATCTTTAAAAAATGTTGTGCTATTAGTAAATAATAATAATAATGATAATAATAATAATAATAATAATAGACTTCTATAGAAATCATTTTTTATATTCTAGAAAACCGAAAATATGTGAAAAGTGATAGCGTGAAAAGTTGTTTACCTGCGATCAAAATAAAAAATTTCTAATATACATTAGATTTTTCGGAAAAAAAATTGAAAAAAAATCAACTAAAACGAACGAATTATTGAATTGTTTTCGATGCCTATTTCACAAGTTATATTTTTAAGATATAAAAAAAAAGCAAAAAAAAGGTGCGTATGATACAAATAGCAAAAAAACAAATTAGGCACAAAGAACAATCGCTGAAGACAAATTGTAGGTTTCTGAATATGGCAGGTATCTATAACAGGATATACTTACCTTCACATTGTTTTATTACTGTGGATACAGCCTCGTGTTCAGCAAATTCAAATTTTGCTTTAGAACTTTTCAGGGTTTAAAAAGAATAGAAAAAAAAAAACCGGAAAAGTTCGAATATTTTTAATCCGCGTTTAGTTAAATCTGTGAATCTGAAACCCGTGGACACGAATAGTCGACTTTATCAGTAAATTTCTATGACATAATTCCATAAAACATGTTCATCTATGTTACTGAAGTTGTTCTACTTGTCAGTTTGTCATATTTTCTTATGATTATACAATAAATTAACAAATATATACAGTTTTTTTTTTTGGGGGGGGAATCTTTTTTTTTGTTTTAAACTAAATTATCTGCTGTCGGATTTTGAAAAAAATTTTACAATCTTTAGTTGCGATTGAAACCATTTCGTTGGTGTCATTTTTTGAAAGTTTTATTACCCAAACGCTACTTTTATTCAATAATTGCCCACTTTTATTAGAGATTAAGTGACAACAAGTTTCCTCAGTGTTCTTATTTATTGTCGTTTGCAGGGGTTGATTCATCTGTTACCCACTTCTTTTTGCTTTGTTTCAAATGCTCCAACAACGATCTTAGATGATTACTACCGCTACTTCTATTTTATTTTTCTCAATGGCAATTAATATTATTATCATATTGTTCATACTATTCAGTGTTCAGTCGTAGAGTTTGTTTCACATGTTATGACGGATACAGATATTGGAATTCTAAACTGTTTGAAGCATTATATTAAACTGTATCTCAAAGAAAGACGTACAATTCGGGAAGAGAATCTAATTTAAGCGCGGTGATTTTTCAGTTGTATTAGCGTGGTGCAAAAATAATGACGTAATAATGTCGTTTTTTGACGTTAAAAAACGACATTATTACGTCATTATTTTTGCACCAACCTAATAATAAAGCCCAGATTGAGACTGGCAGAAATTGTTGATTATAAAATTTCAAACCCAAGCTCGAAAACTTTCGGAAGAGTTTTATTTTTTAATATTTGTTCACAGAATACAAGGCCCAAGAACCACTCAAGATAGAGGGTTACACTGAATGAAGTTGTGTGAACAGAACAGGAGGGATAAGAAGGGCGGAATAGAAATATATGTAGAAAAGCTAACGGTTGTTTCTAGAGTTGAAAAGTTTAAGACTGTAGTGATCGGGAAAGCATTCTCTCGGGAGTCTGTTCCGCAAAGTAGTGATTCTTTGGGAGAAACTGTGCGAATTGAACTTCCTTTTTACTAATGCAATACAAAGTGAATGAGAATAGTTTGTGCCTGTCTCTGTGGAATGGCGAGTCTTAGCTGAGAAAGTTTGAACTGGTGGAATTAAGGAATGTCGCTCATCAGAACAATTGTAAATAGCGATAGAGTAGCGAGAGGCTTTCGATGTTTCGTCTGTGGGAAAGGGGTTGCAGAGTGGATAATAATTCATCGCCCACAAGGCCGCGTAGACGCTTTTGAACTCTATCAAGGCTCGAATCAATTGAAATATAAAAATAAATATTTTTAATATACCCTGATACGGATGTAAATTTGGCATTACTCGTCACGAATATCAGAAAAATGATACAGGAAATCTTGCTGCCAAAAAGTTAGGGTATCTATATTTTAATGGGCGATTTCTTGATCGAACTCAAAATATTCGTTTCTTTTTAAACAATCTATCGATTTGGCTCGGTTTTCGGGCCGATGAAAGATTCACCTGCTTTCCGTCTCCGAATCTATGATACGAACCCCACTTACACTACAACATCTCAAGTTTCATAAAGTTGTATTTATATAAAATACAAATTTGATTATAACTTTGTACAATAATGGATCATATGCAATATAGGCGAACAATCCAACTAGAAAAATTGAAAATAAATACAATGTATCTAAATACAAATTAGAGATATGCCATAATAGATCATTACATCTTAAATAAATGTTTTGCTGAAATTTTTAACATCAACTTGAGATTTTTTTGTTAAAAGTTAAATAATTTTAACACATTCAGTATTATGGATAAAAGATAGCAAATGTTATATAGTGTGCTTTTTCGAAACTTTGCATGAACAAAAATTCACAGATTTGGACGAAAGAAAAGATTCCAGAATGCCGTCAAAATCCGCAAATTTTTTTCATCCTTGATGAAGTTGTGCTTAGTTTAATTTGTAAAATGTAGGTAGAAAAATATCAAAGGTTGATAAGACAGTGAGAGTCACAAATCACGTCCGGGGGCCCCCAATCAGGTTTAGCTCCTCCCTCTGGTCAGGGAGTAGTACGCAGCGGCCCTATGTACAAGTGAAAATGTTTTTGTTTTTTTCTAATAAGAATTTTATTCTATAAATCGTTAATAAAGTCAAATAGCTTAGCCTGGTATTAAAGACAATATGACCCCAAGTGAAACAATAACAAAAATAACGAAGATCTTTTAAAATATCAAATGAACAACAATCGTTCGTTTAAAAAGTCCTTGGCGAACGAATGTTGGTCATAAGATATGGCTTAAAAAGATGAAAGTAAAACCGTAATCAATGCTTATGTTCTAGTGTTTTTAATGAGCTGGAGCCAGATTTTGTTTTCCTGTCATGTAAACGGGACACAAAATAATCACTAGAAAGAGAACGAAACTTGATAACAAAATGAAACTTGAGATAACGAAATTTTAATTTTCCACTGAACACAGATGCGTTTTCTAGTTACGCTTATAAAGAACGTTTTAGATCTCAGTACATTTGATTGGTTTGTTTTACGGTTTATCAACCCATTATAAGTTATTTAAAGAAGAAACAAATTTGGGATTGGAGGGAAAATTCTTTTTTTTCTTTTAGAGTTAATATTGTTTTAAGAATTTTTTGAGAATAAAAATGATTTTTCAGGTTCATGACCTACTATTTAACCTATAGCTAAGGGTAAAAGAAATGAATTCAAATCCTTTCTCAAGTTTATTTACACGAAAGTGTATATAACGAACCCAACTGGAATTCGAAAACAGATTTCAGTACAGCCTGTAGTAGGGTACCTAACTGGAGCAAGAGTTTTTTTTTCTAAATCATATAACCCCAAACAAGGCAATAAAGCCACTAAGATACTAGAGGATTCCAGAGAAACCAAGAAAACGTTAGGACATTGAAAGACCAGGATTTAAGGAAACAGAAGACGACGATTGGCTTTGCATTTAATATTTTTCTCTAACCAAGCTAGTCTCCCAGACCTCGTTGATACTATGAGTTTAGTTCTCACTAGGTGCACGGCAATTTTGACCGGACTTAGCAAAGGTTTAGTATAGCTTTTTAAAGTAAAACTAAAGCTTGAAATTAACAAGGAAATATTTACTGAACTTGCTTAATCCAAAATAAAACCAAATAGAGATAGGAAGATTATGTTGCACCAATAATGGGATTTTTCTTGAATACTTGTGTGAAATAAGCAACTATCAACCATAAGAGGGGGTTGATATATTTACTGTAAAAAAAATTGTATGGTAATAGGGGGCAAAAAACTCAAAAAGGAATGTGGAGTAAAATGACAGTGTTACACTAATTGTTTAAGTGAAAATGGCTTGAAAATACGCATTTGAAATCATATCTGTAATCTATGTTCGAATAACGACCACTGGTGCCTGGTGGGGGGGGGGGGGTAAGTAATTCTTTAGCCCAGTAAGAAATCAAGAAACGAAATGAGTGTAACCTGTAAGGGAGTGTAATGACCTGGCCTAATTTTAATTCTTTAGCGACTGTAACATTTTAAAAGCGTATATATATTTATATATGATAAGACGTATCCTGATTTTCCGGATTTAAGAAAAAAAAGTTGTATTTTTTTTTTTTTTTTTCTTTAAGCTTTTTCATATTGTAAAATAAACAAGTAGAATTTAGCTCTCAGGTTTAGGCTTTGGGCCGGAGACCACGAGGTGACAAAAGAATTGTAACTGCTTGTAGCATAAAGAAACCGGCTGCTCTAGCAGTCTTACGCTCAAAGAAAGGTAAAAATAACTTCTTTTTTTTTTTTTTTTTTTCTTTTTTTTTAGAAGTTTTTATCTTCCGTATAAATGCCTGAGGCTTACATAGGATACAAGAATACCCTTGTTGGTTTGGTGGTTAAGGAAAAAAAAACAAAAAAAACTTACCTATGTTCTGGAATAGCCAAAATGAATACAGCCGCAACTACCTGGATGCCAACGCTTAAAACGGGTATGCAGATCAAGAAATAAATCTTTTTCTGGTAAGTGCCAAACTCACCAATATTGGTTAAAAAATCATCGAACTTCATGTTTTTCTTGTAATCATCAGCTAAAAACCAAAATCTTTATTTCCCTATTATTTGTCTTTGGAGAAAAAAAGAAAGTTTATTATTAAAACCTGATATGTATGTTCTTTAGCTGAAGATACTTGCATAAGGGGATGAAAAAGAACGTAGAAATTGATGAGTGAATATTGTGTATGGCTTCGGTAATAAAAACGAGTGACTTGAATTTGACGGTCTGATAACCTTTTCGTTGTTTTTTTTTTTTTTTTTTTTTTTAAATTAGAGTTGGTAAGATGAAAATAAGGTCAGATCGAACTAATGGTAGGCTTCGTACTTATAACAGTACTAATAACGATGATAGTGACTGTTCAAGGGAGATGTCGCAGCGGCCTCTGTAACAAAATAATGAAACAAATGAAAAACGCGTTAAAGTCTATAATCGCGAAAAGTAGTAGTAGTAGTCGTAACAGCAGCAGAAGCAATGGATGGAACAACAGTAATGATAGTAAGTAGTAGTAGTAGTAGTAGTAGTAACAGCAATCGGCATTGTAACTGAGGAGTTTGTTGTTCAGGCTAAGTTACACGAGCGACAGCCGTAGTCTTCTGCAGCTAACACAAAACTTGGTAGAACAAGAAATTCGCGCAGAATTTATAAGTACCAGACAGCACATATAAAGAGGGGTAGAAATATAGGTCGATGGAAGTGCCCTGCTTCATCCATTCCCTTTTGTGACATGTCAGTAGAGTGGGACACAGTGGTGAGGGTGGGTCGGTAGGTAAAGAGGTTGGTGGGTGAGTTGCTAACCAACTTGGATGGGGAGGTAGGAGAGGAGGCTGATTGTAGGAGAACTGTGTGGGTAAGGATAAACTCCATGTTATCAAGTATGGTAGACCAAAGGTGGAGATCAAATTCGCTTGTTTTAGATTTGAAGGTTGTGTGTGTGCGTGTGCGTGCGTGCGTGCGTGTGTGTGTGTGTGTGTGCGCGCGCGCACGTGCGTGCGCTCATGCGCGTTCAAGGTGTTTTTTCTTATAGACATGTTCATCTCGTCGATTTGATGTCATCTTAAGATATTTTATTTGTTTTGGAGTTGCCAACTCTCTAAAATGAAAAAGCTGAACGGGCGTCGGAGCTGGTATTTCCCAACCAGGAGGACCACGAACCCTGTACAAAGGGTCCCAACCAGGGATATGCGGACTCACAAAACTGAAATAAATCGGTTTGATATTTTTGAGCTATAGAATTTCACAAATAACAGATTAGCCTTTTTTTTATGGCCAATGCGAAATAACAATTCAGTTTTAAGGTCGGTGTAAAATAACAGTTCAGTTACAATTTTAGAGTGAATCAGGACAAAACACATGAAGTAACATTTGGACATTATTAACCTTCGTCCCCATAAAAAAGGGGCGTGTCAAAAGGACGGTTATTCCTTTGACACCGCTATTATTAATACCCTTTTGACTCTCTCGGCCATGTTTATTTAGAAGATTATAAAAATATGTGAGCGAAGTGCAATATGATATTTATTATTCAACTTTTATGACGATTTATTATTTACTCATTTATAAAGTAATAAATTTGAAAAGAATTCATTAAAAAATGAAAAAATATTTAAAGTAACTACACTGCAATATTTAGTATTTACTATTTTATAAATAACTATGAAAAGAAGTCTTTTATTCAATCTAACAAATAGTGTCTATTATATTTGTTGACAAATCTTAATAAAGAAAATGTATAAATTCATTTTCATATGTTTGAGTTTTGGTAAAATTCTACTCGTCGCTTTTATAAAAACAATAAACATTATCGAGGAAGTCAAAAGTATAAAGCGTAATATCGGTGTCAAAGGACAAAAAACGTCCTTTTCGCATGCCGTAGTTTGCGGGTACAAAGCTTAAACATTTAGCGCTTTCTTTTTAAAATCGCACAAATATTTTCGACGCTTCTTAAACGTGTTTTAATACTGATATTTATTCCTTCAAGATCAGCAATTTTATGTTTTATTCTTTGAAATAAAACATCAAAATAATCAAATGAAACTGACACAGTAATTCAGAAAAAAATGTCTAAAAACAAAAAAAAAAAAAAAAAAAAATTACGCGTTATTTTTAAGAATAAACGGTACTGAAAATGGAGGACGAAAACGTGTTCCGAATAAATGATGCTGGCGACGTCCTTCAAGATCAAAATTCGGGATGAAAACGTCCGGCAATAGCTGAGGCGGGTCACCTCTTACAGCATCAATATGCGGGACGGTTGGCAATTCTATTTTGTTTGTTTGTTTGTTTGGGATGAATGTCCCAATACTTTTCTTACTAATTAAAAAAAATCTTTAATACGTTTTACTTTAGAAACGTTAGAACGTTAGCTTTCCGATCATGGGACCCGGTTTCGCATCTCACCATGGTCGATTTGTCATATTAGCCAGGGGAGATATAATCACAGCGTGCGGGTTGATCCAAGCCTTACGAGTGAAATTAGGTAAAAATATAGTTCGATCGATAGCAGGTAAGATATAGAATTCACTATATGGTTATGCAAGCATGAAGTCACAAGTCATCGTGACCGAGGATTTGAGCATACTGACTATGCCAGATTATGCGCTATCTACCAAAGATTCGCTCAGCAGTTGTTGTAGTATAAATCACAGGCTGCGAGCTCTAAACAAATACAAATGTGCAGCGCAGAGTGGTGGCAAGGTTTCATCATTTTACAATTTGAATGACTAGATGTAACCGTAACTTCTATGCTAATAATTTCTTCTCTCGCACTTTTCGCTTGTCGAACTTTCTTCCAGCCTTCTTTCTACCCAGTCAATTTTGATCCTCAAAAATTTTAATCTAATGTTAACTGTTGTTTTCGGCCTTCTTAAATCCTGTTCTTTTATTGTCCTCTCTCCTTAATATTGTTTTTTCCTTTTCTTATATTCTTTAATAATCAGTAATCCTTTGCGTCTTAGTGGCTAAATTGCTTTGTTTGGGATGAAATGATTAAAAAAGTAACCATGGCCTCGCAACAAAGTACCTTTATTTATTAAGTTGATATAGTCTGGTACAAGGTCAATAACGAAAACATCTAATAAGGATCGTACTCACTACACAATATTCTAGAACAATACCGATGAAGAATGTAAGATTGTTTTTGAAATTATAATGTTTCTTTATATTTGGGGAATTAAATAATATCAGAATATCTTGAGTTCACAGAAATTACTTTGGTAGTCTTTCTATCATTTTCTTCAATATACCAAGAGCCATGAACGCCAATATGACAAAATACAGAGACAATGGCTATCCAATCTCATCTACGTACGGCGTTGCCTTCAAAGACTTAGACATTTTTATCTGACAAAGAAGCTGCTTCAGTCAGCTTCCCCATTAGAAATATGCTTATATGTATTATTTATCTTTTACTAAGATGATATATATATATATATATATATATATATATATATATATATATATATATATATATATATATTAAAGACATTTTTATGTTTAACGTTCTTTTTATAGATACAAGTATTTAAGTAAATGCTCTGTTTATAATAAACAGAGCATTTACTTAAATACTTGTATCTATAAAAAGAACGTTAAACATAAAAATGTCTTTAATAAATAAAATTGTCGGACTTTGTCCATTTCTTAATGTATATATATATATATATATATATATATATATATATAACCCTAACCTAACACCCACTTAACTATCAATGTGCTTCATACTAACTTTGAGAAAGAAATAACTGGAGATATTTGTGCCACAGTGGTATCAGAAAGTTCGTATTGACCGGCTATGAGACGAAAGACAACGGTGAAAAGCGTTAGCAAATATTCCTGTTGCTATATCTCGAGATCCTCGCTGTTGGTCAATATGCGGACTTGTATGCAGGTCACTAGCGGGACTGAAGTGTCACATGTTCTTGACGTATAGATATGTACTTCAAACATTGTCCCTAGGAGATATTAAAACAAAACAAAAAACGGCAAACAGAATGTGAAGACGAATAAAAAATTATTATTTATAACGTCCCTAATAGGGACACGGTACAAAACGTGATATGTCTTAGATTACTGTTTAGGGTCCATGGAAATTGCTACTGTTTTCTGCGATCATCTATGTTTGCGTATGCACAGATATATTTTCTTTCAATTACAAACGTAAAAATATTTCAATATATTTTTTAAAATCTTTCCAAAATGTTCAATAAAATCTTATAATTTAAATGCAATATCAATCGTAATCTTCTGTTCTCTTGATTCTTGTTTTTTTTTTGTTTTGTTTTGTTTTTTTTTGTTTGTTCTCTTTCCTTAATAGAGCGTCCTGCCTTGCTCGGGATGAGATGATTAAAAAATATCCGATGTTTTAAGGTGAAAAATAATTACTTTTTTATGTCTTCGATGTTATGATTGTATCGTTCATCCCAGGGTAGGAATTGTTCAGACTGATCGGGAGGGGAATGTATTATTTCAGCTGTCTTAGTGTGTGTACATTAAATGTTACAACTACATGTAAGTCACGCTTGCAGAACACAGAAATACGTTTATATACCCGAATTCAATATCATACACAGTGTGACAGAAAATCAGCTCTTCATTTTTAATATAGACACTTTGAGACACTCAAGGTAGCAATAACACTCCGAAGAAATACCGAAAAACAAACTAAGGGTTAATAACGACAAAGTTGAAAAGCCGAATAATATATGAAATAATAAAATTGTATTATCTTTTTATTTCCTATTAAAAGAAATGGCGGGGTGATTATTTTACACTCAGCGAGCAAGTAAGAGGCATGTCTGGAAAGTCTCCAAACTTTTTGGCGCTAAAGAGAACTAAGTAATCCATCTGATGGGATCTTTCTGCGCATGCATGAACAGACACACCCTTGGGGTAAGTCAGTGAAACGCAAGTTATTAAAATTTTGTACTGTGTGACCGTCGCGCTCATAATGACCGTGTGAAGTGAAATTGTCTTCCAGTGCTTTTGGTAAAACCTCGCATTATCCAACAACCCGCTCCCCTTTACAGTCCAGACTTTGCGCCCCGTCCCTTCCAGTAGTCACTATAGAAAGGGACAAAAGGACAACGAGACATTAAAGAGAAGACAGCTGATGGTGATCCAAAAGATGTCTTATATTAAATTTCATTCAGTATAAGCTTCGAGATCTACTCAAGGTAGTGGGCTAATGTTCGATGGATTATGATGAATGAGATGTGATATATAAATGAAAAGGTCAAGTGATTAAAGAGAAGGCAACGAAACGGCTGATGGTGATGCAGAAAATGTTTTATACTAAATGTCATCAAAAAAGGCTCGAGAGTTACTCAAGATAGTGGGTAATATCAGAAGGGTTATGATGAATGTGATATGATATATGAATGAAAAGGTCAAGAGATTAAAGAGAAGCCAATGAGGTAGTTGGTAATCAACTAAGTTTTTAATACTAAATTTCATCAAATACTAATCCAAATTGTTATGATGACTGAAATGTGATATACAAATGTAAGACGATGTGTAGTTGGTTAGTTATTTTTGTTTAGCGGCATATCAACTTCAAGGATTTATTTAATGCTGAAATTATATATTTTATATGCATTTTTTTTTATTTGAGATAATAATGGTTTTAGTAATGCCAGTTTTATTAATCAACCCATAGCTGGCGGTGTTAGAGACAGATTCATAGTTTTTCAAAGGGTATTTGCACATAAATGATTATAAAGAACACAACTGAAACTAGAACTCTGTTTCCGATTAACAATTCTGAATCATTATGCATTGCACCACCCGCACATCCAAGTTTACAACACCTGGTATTCTCAAGCGGTTACCCCTCTTGGTACTGACAAGGCTCAATGTTACTTAACTTCGGTGATCGTACGGGAACCAGTGTTTCAACGTGATGTGTTCGTAAGCCCAGGACGTGGTAGAAAATAAAGGATAGATAATGAGGAAAGAGAACGATTGACTCCAGACTTTTAGCCTTATGCCAAGTTAAATTTAGTAAGCATTTTTACAGTTATCTATATACACTTGTATATCGCGCAGTGGAAAATATGACACGAAGTCGCGTTTAATGTGCGACCCCCAAAACGTACGAAATGGCAAAAATTACCGAATCCCGAAACCTTTTAATGCAGTGGGGTGGAGGTCCTCTGGAGCTGGAAGTTCGTTCCAATGACCTCTTTATCAACTTTGTGCAGGATCTTTTCCAGACACAAGAAGAAAACTCTGTTTCACTATAAAAAAAAAAAAAAAAAAAAAAAAAAAAGAAGTAAATATGGAACACTTCACACAACAATTTTATTTATTTTTTTATCACCAGTATTCATTTTTCCTTTAATGCTCTCATTGTAATTTGTAATATCTAATCTACTGTCGGTCAAGTTACGATAGCATCCAGTGTATTATTTCATATGAAATTTGTCTAGTTTTGTGTTAACAAAAACCTACAGATTTGGTATCGCATTGTGATGTTATAGTCAAAAGGCTAGGCAGTGCCGCATTTACCTGTAGGCTTATAGCCTAGGGTTTCAAAATCTAGGGGGCCTCCAGCCGAGGTGTATAATATTTTTGACGCTGTCATAGGCCATTCTTACACACGCTGTCATTGTAGACTAAACAACCCTTAGGAATTTTAAACGCCCTGTCATCATTGTTTAATTTAACACTTTATTTTCCTTTACTCGTGAGAATGCTAGATTTTGAAGGGGCCTCACAAGTGAAATAGCCTAGCGACACTCTTCATCGAAATCTGGCCCTAAGGCTGGACTTGCAGATCGTTAGTGGTGTGGTCCGATCCGCACTGGATGCATCATGTATGTGCTCACAAAAATCAAGGCTTAGAAAATAACTTTGCACCAGTAAAACGGACATGTAAATCATCAATTGTAATTCTGAATCTTATGGAGGCTCAATAGCTACGACCTTGTGCCAGACAAAGCTGAGAAAACAAGTACTTACATGTTTGTATATTAAAGGACTTTTATATTTTATACATAAATGATTAATGCTCGGGAGAAGGTGTGAATATTGATGGAATCATTATATTTAAATGACCCTTGAATTTTCTTCAGTCATGATGAGCGGTGTATATGCTCATTGAGGCCCCTTGTATTGAACTTCTTTTTGGACAATCCAGAACTTAAGTGGAACTCATATCGCAATCCATCGCTAAAGGTACTGGAAAAAATGGTCGTTCCAGAAAATACCTGACTCCTTCTACCACGCCTTCTCTTTACAAGAGTCAGATTAGACCCAGAACGAAAATGGAGTATTAGGTTGGTGCAAAAATAATGACGTAATGTCGTTTTTGACGTTAAAAAATACATCAAAAAACGACATTATTACGTCATTATTTTTGCACCAACCTAATATTTTTGCACCAACCTAATATTTTTGCACCAACCTAATATTTTTGCCATATTTGGGTAGGAGCTACCCAATTCACACTTTCTACACTTGACAAAATTGAAAAGTGGCTTCGTAGGCGATTCATTATTTTTAGTCCCTATTTAACCTTTACAATAGATTAAATATCACAAGTCTACCAGCATTTCTTTGTTCTGCTAGTTCAGACCTTTACAGCTAGAATCTACCAAACTACGTCCACAGAGACAAATCATCCTCATTTCCTTTTTATTTAGTAAGCAAGAGGTTTCACTCAGAACTGCTAATCTGTAGAACAGACTTCCCGAGGGATCCTTTCCCTTATTACTACAATCTTAACCTCTTCAACCGTTATCTAGCCTACATATCCTCATAATCTGCAATTACTTCCTGTTCCGCCATCAATATGATTTGTTATTATAGAATTTTACAAACCCTCTTTCTTCAACTTTGCTTTCACAGCTATTGCAAGAATTAATTTTTAATACGTCATATTCATTTATAAATATATATATATATTCCTTATACAAAAAACACAGTCTTCCCCTCAATAATTGACCCCTTCAATAATTAGTCAAATAATGAAATTTTATCTTTATCGAAATTTTTATATATCAAGAACAGTTTTGGAAGAAAAATATATGACAAAGAAAAAAAAGTTTTCGTGTGATGCGTTTTCATCCCTTAGAACTTAATTAGATTAGTGCTCAAGGACACATGGCCCAGTGTATAAAAGCGTTGGTTGGACCCAGTTGTGAGTTCAATGCCTGGCTACTGCATAGGTGAACATAAAATTGAAGAGTCGAGTTAAAAGGTGGTTAACTGAGACATCAAGAAGAGAACATGGCACGTGAAACTGGAACAATCAACCCCGGTGGGCAAAATAAAGCGTTCAGTTCGAAATTCCAATCCCCTGAAGAAGGTCGGAATATACGACGACCGAAACATCGTGAACATGGCAATAAAGATGAGGACAACAGTCCGAACAATGTAAATAATGTAAATAATTACAATACCTTAACTCAGGTGCGCCAACGGGTTAGGGGTAAAATCTCCAACTGATGCTAATTCAGCTGGGTTTCGATCCTAGCTCGAGGTAACCGAAACAGTCTGCCTGTGGATGACAAGATAGATACATACATACATACATAGATTTTCCCCTCAATTTTGCTACTTCTTTTTTCGTCTCTACTATGAAATTTAACTTGGTTTTATTAATTTTGTACTAAGACATTGTTAAATTTTTTTCCTCCGGTGTTGTACCATCTACTTTGATTTTTTCCCGTTTTCGGTCCACTGACCGGGTAGCATTAACATGACCCGAAAAAGTTAGTATTCGTACTTTAACTAAGGTAAAAATTAATTATTCCAAATTACAACTTTATTATTAATATTATTATTATTACCCCCTCCCCCATTCACAGGTATGCCTTCGTTCTTTGTTCTGTGTAGAAGTCAAACCCGGATTTTTTTTGTTTTTTTTTAACAGGAGTAGATAAGCTCTCCTATCGCCCGGTTCATACTCCTCCACCTTCTCTTGGGAAGGATTAGTGGATCACCTCTTGTTTCCTTTGTAGTAACGGGTTTAGGGTTTCTTTCCTTTTCTCAGGCCTTAATAGTGGTGCTGTCGTGAATTTCTTGTGATGTGTGCGGTTGGTGATAACGTCTCTTCATATTGAGGGTACCGGGTTGGCAATTTGCTTTTCCCGACTGACAGTTAGAAGCCCAAACTCTTGCATAGCATCTTGAGAGGCTGCTCTTATATTATACTTGCATAATATCGGGGTTCTTGCAGAGGCCACACAATGTTGCAGTCTGTGCCATTTCCCTTCTGCGTATGTCACATCAAATGATTTACTGCTATTAATATCTTAGGCCTTCTCCTTACCAATATAACACATCATGACTATAAACAACCAAATATATAAACCTAAACCAGGTCAACAAAAATCACCTAAACCCCATAAGCTTTCTTTTTCCAACATTTCGCGGTATTCGTACCAACTTCTACAGTGTAGAATCGATCCTTTTTTAAAAGTTTCCAGAAATTCTAACACTCTGAAAGACTAACCTAAACTCTTCTATCCCTTACACTGATTTATCGATTTCTGGCTACGTTCCCCTACTGAGAAAGGGCTATAAGGTCCACATGCATGGCCTGGGAGTTTATGTCCACAAACATCTCTCGCTGCCTAGGCAACCCTCTCTTGAATCTCCATACTTGTGTCTCCATCTCTCTCTCTACTTAATTCAGTCAACTATTTCTTCTTTCTCTACCGTTCTCCTTCTCAAGGTTGTTGCGTACTAAATAGTATTTCCGATAATATAAACAAGACCATCTCCCTACACCCGTTTGCAAACATATTCGTGTTCGGACACCTTAACGCCCACCATACCAGGTAGCTTAAACGTTCTGCCACTGACCTCGCTGCCATCAAAACCTTAACTTTTAACACGTGGGGAAATCAACCACTTGCAATTTGATTAAGTCGCAAGCGGTTGATTTCCCCACGCATTTCCTCATTAACCCTGATTGAAACGCCTCTCTTTTCGATCTTTGTTTTGCCTCTATCCCTGACTCTTGTCGTACTACTACGCAGCGCTGCCCTCTTGGCAATTTTGATCACGCTGTCGTATCTGTAAACATCTCTTTCCGCTCCTCCCCCCTGCCATGACCCTCCTACTAATAGAATATCTTTCTGCTATCAATGAGCAAATTGGGACTCATTCCGTGATTTCCTTCAAGACATTCCCTTGGAATGTGATTTTTAATCACCCGATTCAGAAATGCGCGCTGTGGTCTCCTCCTGGGTGAAAGCCGGAATTGATGCCTTCATTCCAGCTAGGAAATACCAAGTTAAACAGCATTCATCTCCCTGGTTCTCTCTTGCTTGCTAAATCCCACAGGAATCACTTCTTCCGATTGTACGAGGGCGACAAGTCCGATTGCTATAGACGTCTGTTTGTCTCTGCTCATAATGAATGCAAGCGTGAAGTACTCTTTGTTGACAGTTCGGTTCAAGAGATTATTGGCGACTCTGTTGAACAACAGCAAATCCTCAATCCCTCCTCTACTCAACCAATTCGAGGTTCTGACATCCATAGCAGACAAGGCTGAATGCTTTGCTCAGAAATTTTCATCCAATTCAACACTCGACTTATCTGGAGTACCCATAACTGATTCCCCTCTCCCCACGTCCGTAGAACAGATGCTCTACTGAGTGATATGTGCATAACCAAGTCGATGGTAAAAAAAGACAACAAAAATAGTTTCCAAATTGAATTCAGTGAAAAAATATACTTAACTTAAACATCAGATCAAAAATGGTTTCTTTCTTTTTATGTTCCGTGTCATTTCAGGACGTAGGCGATCATGGTCCTCCACTTATCCCTTGTGACTCTCAAAGGGCTTTGTGTTTCTGACAACTACCCAAGACCACGCTCCGCCATCTACCTACCCAAGCCCGCCACGTATGTCATGCGCTGCTTTCCCCTGTTTCTTTTTCCCTCTATTCATCCCGTGAGTATCAGAATCTCATCACGTGTCCCAGAGAATTCATCTGCCTCTTCCTTATGTTAAGCATAAGCTTTCTCCTTGTTTGCATCCTCTCCAAGACCACATCGTTGCTCACAGGCTCAGTCTCTGATATTCTCAGCATCCTTCTGTAGAACCACATCTCCGCTGCCTTGAGGATACCGTCCAAAATTCGCTGCCATATAGGAGGATAGATGTCACGTATCAGCTCAGTACTCTTTTCTTTGTCACCATAAAAATCCCCCTGTTTCACAGTACTCTGTCCACCTGGGATGCATCCTTGGCCATGACAACCCGTCTTCGGATCTCTGCGTTGCACCTACCGTCCTCCGTCAGAACACTTCCCAGATACTTAAACTTCCGCACCTGCTTGATTGTAGTGTCCCCGACCTGCAAATTGCATTTTGGGCTCATCCTTTTACTGATGACCATGCATTCTGTCTTCTTGTAGTTTATGGTTTGTCCTTTCTTCTCGCTCTCCCTTGATACCTTCTGTAAGAGGTTTTGTAGTTTCTTTTCTGTGTCTGCTCTCAACACTGTGTCATCTACATATCTTATATGGTTAAGATTGTGTCCACCAATAATGAGACCTGGTAGAATTTCTAATTCTCTCAGCATCGCCTCGCTGTAGCAGTTGAATAAGTCCGGTGAGAAGACACAGCCTTGCTTTATGCCTCTTTCTATATTTGTACATCTGTTGAACTCTATCCGCATGCAGGCTGTTTGCTACTAGTATAGGTTCCTGATTATTCTGATATCTTTCCCGAATATATTGAGGTGGCTGAGCAATTCTATCAGGTCCTTGTGGCGTACTTTGTCGAATTCCTTTGTGTAGTCTATAAAACATAGATACGCGTCCTTCTGCATCTGTATTGCTTATTCCGATAACATTCAAAGCATGAATATCGCGTTCCTTGTTTCGATGTCTTTCAAGAACCCGCACTGTTCTTGTCCTATTTCTGGTCCGATTCTGTTGTGTGTTCTATTCATCAGAATATGGATGATGAGTCTTGTGACGTGACTCATTAGGCTGAGTGTTCGGTGGAGCTCGCATTCATTTGCGCTTGGTTTCTTAGGCAGTGCTATGAAAATAGATCTGCTGAGATCCTCCGGTACGTCTCCACTGTTGTAGATTTCATTTATTATTTCTTTAATTTTTTCTATGCCAAATTCATCTAAGGCTATCAGCATTTCCGTTACGATTCCGTCTGGCCCTTCCGCCTTGCTTCTGTTCAATTTGGCCAGTGCGGCTTTTACTTCGGTTTTTAGAATTTTCAGATCCGTCGGTAGTTCTGGTTGTTCTCTTTCGTCGTGGAAGAGTTCTCCAATATACTCGCCCCAATGTTGAATTATTTTTTCCTTCTCTAATATGAGTGTTCCGTCCTTTGATTTTAAGCAGCCTGTTGACGAACATATCGTCTGTCCTGTTAGTTGCCTTATTTGTTTGTGCATATCTCCTTTGTTGATGGTACTCACTCTCTGTACTTCTGCACATTTTTTGTTTAGCCACTCCTCTTTAGCCTGTGTGTATTTGTTTCTTATTTCTTTGGGTAATTTTCTGTATTCTGTTCCGTATCGTGGCAGGGTTTTCTCTCTCCTTTGCACCATGTCGAAAATTTCCTGAGTCATACATTCATTTTTTTTTCTTTTACGTCTGTACTCTTTTCAAACGACCTCGTTTGCTGATATCACTAATGCGTCTCTTAGTGATTCCCATTTTGAGTTTCCATTGTGACCCTCGTATATTCATTTAACATTTTCCGTATAGTTTCGGATCGCTCAGGAGTTTGTTGTTCTGCAGCTTAGGTACTGCGTTAGACTTCTTCTGTTTCCGTAGTTTCATTCTTAGCTTACATATAACAGGGTGATGATCGCTCCCGTAGTCGGCACTTACTGTTGACATATATGAGCAGGTGCTGCCCAGTCTTCACTTTTCGGTCTCGATAGAGTTCAAAAGCTTCTCCGCATCCTTTTGGGTGATGAATTACTTTCCACCTTACAATACCTTTCCCACTGCCGCTCATTCTTTAGTTCCACCAGTCCTAACCTTCACACCTTAGACCGGTACATTGTAGCGAATCCCCCTCATCTCATTCGTATTCCATTGGTGAGATGCAAGTTCCATTCGATCAGCTTCTTCTCACTAAGAACCCACTCTCAACAGGATGCTCCCCGATCAATAAAAACTGTTCAAGTCTAGGGTTAACCTTTATCTTCCCCACATATCCCTATAAACACTGCCTCTTACTCTGTAACCCTCTACCTTGACTGACCCCTTGGGTCATGTGAAGAGAGAACATTATTGTAAAGTTAAATATTCCATTGCAGGAGAATATTAAGCATTAACTATTTTTTCACTTTTTTTTAGCTTAATGTTTTTATCAAGATGTATCGAACTTATTATTATTAAACAAAATAATTGACGTAACTCTTCCAATATTTTGTAACATTTCGAGAAGAACGCAATTTATGAAAATAAAAAAAAATGGAAAAAGATACAGTGTATAATAATGTTCAACAATATTTCCAGTTCTTCTGTTATGCTTGAAAAGTATAAAAAAGATTTTTTTTAAATTAAATCGCTTGTCTTGAGAGAAACCGACGTTTGTACAAAAACTTGTATTTTTTTATATCTTTATACTTACATGAATTTATAAATATAACTTGAAGAAGACATACATACTGTGAAAATATTGTTGAACATCATAATTTCTTTTTCTTTTCTTAAATCATGATCTTCTCTAAATGTATTATTATTATTATTTTATTTCCTTTGATTTCTGGTGTGTACTCATTTCTTTCCGGGTGCCACCCCGAGACCTAAGGTCAGCAATGGCATCATGACATTTTCTACTGAGCAATTAAAATAAAAACATATTTTACATAAATAAAGCCCTTCGTAAGGTGTGGGCTGTATTCGTGAGAACAATTTTTGTATAGGCGTATCTTCCCTAAATGTATTATTATTATTATTATTTAAAAAATGGTTTTCTACTGTCTACAAAGTCTACATTTCAACATAGTCTTCTGAGGAAGTCTTCTGGGAACTTTTGCACACACCTAATATGTTGGCATTGCCAAACTGTTTAATTAATCTATAAACGCAAATGTATTCTGTACGAAATATCATTTTATCAAATGTTTGTTTTGAATTGCATTACGTAGCGAATAACCCGCACAGATTACAATAAGAAATGCGGAGTTAATTTGATTCGACACAATTTTAGATCATTTCACGTAGCCTGAGTATAAAATTACATCTATGTGGAGTTTGTAACTGGTTGGGAATTAATACAAACCTTATTAACAGAAGAGCGCCCAAAATGACAACATGGCGTCTGATATGAAAGTGAATTCATTATACGGTTTACAGATAATGGACACTTACGTCATGTTGAAAGCAAGTACACAAACATTATGCGTCTTTTAAGAACAGTACAAAAATGAAAGCATTAGAGTGATCCGAGTTCATATTCCAGCTTTTCTGTTGCGTTTACTTTCACACAATGCCCATATAAATCCACATATACTCTCCCCCCAAGTAATGGGTTAAATCTATCTTTCTCAAGAATGTATGATAATCTCTTCTTTCTCCAGCTATGGATTAAATAGTATGAATTGTATATGAAAAAATCATTGTTATTCTCAAGACATTGTTAATGCAATATTAACACGCAAAATTATTCGTACAATCCAAAATATGTTTCGGGTTTAAAATAATCCACTAAAAAAAACAGTCAGTGAAGCAAGCCATCATAATAAAATAAAATAAAAAGAAATTTGTGAAGAGTGATGATCGTCTCTGTCCATTTGAAAAAGATAAATAAAATAAAATAAAAGAATCAATAAGGATCGAACACTCGACGTTTGTCATCGGTCTAGTGCAATGTTTTCCAAACTTTTTTTTCACAAGGAAAAATTTTCTACTACCACTTGTACAGTAAATATTCAAAAGTATACAGTGATGAGTAAATTATGTTTTAACGACCATTTTCCAATTAATTCCTCGCGTTCTTCCTATTTGACGTTATGTGTAGAAAAAAACCGTTTCTTTCTATAAGGAAATATATCAATTAGGTTTTTCAGGTTTTAAAATAACTTCTGAAACTGTAAGTAGTGTTGATCTCATTTAAAAAAATTGTTTATTTTTCTGCATTTCATTCTCAAATACTTACTAATTAGATATTTACTATATATATATATATATATATATATATATATATATATATATATTGTGTATATTTAGGCAGCAATTTTTCATTGATGCATGTTTCATTAAATAATATAGACAAGCTTTGTCTATTTATTTACTTTCCTTTCATATTGTCGGATAAGCTTAATAACATTATCATTGAAAGACGAAAGGAAATCACCATATTGATACATGTTTAAATCCAATCTAAACTTTCGGCTTACATAAGCCATTATTAATGAAAAATTACTGCCTAAATATACACAATTTAAATTACATGATCCAGCAGCCCACCGAACTATCAACACTTGGAATTATAAATGTAGCCTTGTGAAAAGGCAAATTGAAATAGCCAAAAAGTAATTGTCATCTCAGACACAAAATATTGAAATAGAGGAACGAGAACAACACCCAAAATTACAATCAATAATGCATAACCTCAAAACTATTAAACTCTACAATGCAGCACTCAAATTAGTTCTGGGTGAAGTAGACCCACATATAAGTCTCAGTGAAGCAATAATTGCATTGCAACTAAAAAAATGAAACATCGAAGTAAAAAAATGGCAATCTCACAGACATGAAGATCCACATCGGAAAAGAAAATTAGAGAAAGAAATTGAACAACTTAGAATGAACTGTCAAGAGGAACAAATGTAAGAACTAGAGAAGGCAGAAAAGTCAAAAGAAAATACAAAATTAGGAATGAAAATGACGTCCTATCAGCTAAAGAAAAAATAAGGCAAACAATACAACTGAAGGCTCAAAGAATCAGACGCTATGAAAAAAAGATCAAGATTCTACAGACAGAACAAGATGTTTTAAAACCGATGCGAAGACATTTTACAGAAAAATAGGCAAATAAAAAATTGAAGTGACATCCCTACTTCCCAACAATGGAAGAGATTATAAAAAGATGAAAAAAGTATGGGCTTGCCTTAACGAACATAATAAAGAAGCAGATTGGATTAGGCAAGAGGTAGAACGGATGAAAAATAGACCAGAATAACATGAGCGGGAATCACAGAAGAGGATGTTGAATGTGCACTGCAAAAAAGGACACAACAGGAAATCTCCAGGAATAGATAAAATTCCAAACTTTTAGTCCTATTATTTAAATACAACACACAGAAACTAGCCAAAGAATTTCAAAAAATGCTCAATGATCTTACTAAAATCCCGGTATAGGTAACCAAAGGAATTACCTTCCTTCTACCCAAGAATGGCAAAACAAATGTTCCAAAAACTACAGACCATTATTGATTATACCACCTGCACATCGAAACTTACAGCACCTGGTATTCAGTATCAGTCACCCATCTAGCTTCTGACCAGGTTCAACGTTGCTTAACTACGATGATCGGACAAAAACCGATGTTTCAACGTGATGTGGCCGTAATTTATGCTGTTCATTTATATTATATACAATCTTGCTATTGTCATCATCTTTGTTATTATCACGAGTTTCGGCCTTCATCAGGGGCTTATTTCTCCGAGTAAACTTGAGAGAATTTCGAACTGGACACTTTATTTAATCTACGAGGGTAGAGTGTTCTTATTCCACTGACCACATCTAGGAGTATCTTGTATAGTTTCTTTAGTACTTCTCAGTTATAACTCGCCCTGTTTCTAAATGTGCACTACTACAATTTAATCTAGTAGGCATATTTTTTGTAATTATTGCCATACATCAGCAATATATAAAGAGACAGCTTCTTGATATTGTCGAGATGAACAGGAAAAACATCAGGTTGTTTTACGCGAACGTCCTACGGAGGTAAATACGATCATTCACACCTTGTTCATATTGATGTGATAGCCTTGGGGTTTGTGAACAATTTGGTCTAATATCACCCGACTCGGGACCAATGTCACCCACTTACATCGATATGCTGGATACAGTGATCTCGCCAAGGATTGTTTGGGTGACTGCTCGTATAACAGAAATCTACTCCATCCAACACGACCCATGTAACCCAGCAGCGTCTGAGTAGCTTCACGATCATGCAGTCGCTTCAAGGACGCATCGAAGCTGAAAGCGATCGTATTAGATAACCTTTTAATGTTTTTATACGTTGTAAATATGTACAATTTGCTTTTGAAAATATACTGAACTTTTTCTCTTAAATAACTTTTTTTTTCTTATTTGTTCTTAATTACCTGACGCACCCTATGTAACTTGCGTGCATCATATTCTTTCATAGGTTGCACAAATGATACACTCTGATCGCAATGGCCAACATCAATGATCGACGTTTGCTGTCGATTTCAAAATCTGAAACCGTTCCTACGACTAAGAGCAGTTTTATTGAATAATATTTGTTCGGTCTTTTGAAATTCAGTATGTATTCTTTTCATTGAATATTTTGATATTTTTTTATTACATTATAATTTGTTCTTAATCATTTGGCGCATTCTATGTTTGTTTCTGCTTGTGACAGATTTTAGCATGCTTTGTTCTCCGTACTTCTCTTGAATCTGCCTCATAGATAATATTATGTTTGCAATTCCACTTCCAGGCCTGAAGCCACACTGTGATTCTGGTATACGGACTTCTCAACCTTCTCCAAGATCACATTTAGAAGAACACGTGGAAGTATCTTCCTGGCGGCTGATAGAAGAGATATACCTCTGTGGTCACATATGGTTCGGTTACCTTTTCTCTTGTACAGATGAATGATGGAGGCATCCTTAATGCCTTGTGAAACGACATCCTTGTTCCAGATCAAAGAGAACAGCTACCTGAATTTCTCTGTCAGGTGAATGCCTCTGTGCTTGAATATGCAGGGATACCATCTACGCCAGGAGACTTCCCATTAGAGATCTGTTTGGCTTTTACAACCTCGCCTAAAAAGGGAGGATACTCTAGATCTTCAAGCAATTGCCTTTCGGGAATCGTGTTTAGGAGCTCATCTGAGATAGATGAAGGACTATCCAGAAGAGTAGACAGTCTATCGTCGCAATATTAAGCTTAGAGAGCAAGCAGTCTGCTTCAAGGCAGAGAGAACAGTTCAAAATATTATAGTGCCGATTCATGCTTTTAAAACTCATCATTTTTTACTATGCTAGTATATTTTAACTATGCTTATTCAAAAATATCTCAGCTCGTACAGTTTTATCAGCTGTGAGAGATGATATGGGCGAAAATTGAAAGAATTTTAAGTGTACTCAGTTATTCAGTTATTACTTATATCTTTGTCACAGAAGATTGTCTAGAGCAGGGGTCGACAACCGATGGCACGCCAAGCAATTTCCAATGGCACACAGCCGCAAATGACATCAATAATCCGAAGCAATAACTACGACAACGCAAAGATATTTATCTGTTTCAATTTTAATATATACTAAAGTATATATGCTACATATTACTATATAAAATATATTGTAGAACAGGTATATTGACCTTGACTTGTATAAAACATATGTATGCTGTTGGTACACTGAATGATTTTAAAACCCTAAGTCGGCACATAGCAAAAGGTTGCCGACCCTTGATCTAGACAATATATTTGCCTATAGTCATCATAAAAATAGTAAGAAGATCGATACACTAGTGTCTCTACAAACAAAAACATAAGTAAACTTCTCAATCTTTGTAAATTAAACCAAAAAGAAAACAATCGTCCACTGAACATGGTGGAGATGGTGTTGCTAGGTTGGAACTCCAGCTATTAATTTTTCACTGCTTTGTCGTAAATTGTCTGAATGCAGAAACACGGCGTCAGCGTATGAAACCATAATATGGGAACATGGCTACGAGGAAGAACATACTACATTTGATCCTAATCCCAAGGCAGGGAGGTTGCGTTCTGTTACTGGGCGAAGTGCACTCCAAGGGATACGTACCGACCCATACGTAAAAAAATCTCGCCATTTTTTACGGGTACTATGCTACTATAACTTAATTATATTGGGTTGGACAAAAAATTCGTTCGCTTATTAAGTAGAAAATATACGCAATAAGCTGAAAGAACTTTTCGGTCAGCCCAAAAGTATTCTCTCACCGAACTAATAGAGTTTTATCAGCCACGATTGTATACTCAATTATATATTTTTGTCACAAAAGAAAATATAGACAATATTTTTGCTTATAATGATTACTAGAAATTAGTAGGAACTTTGGTAAACTCATGTCTTAGCCAAAAAAAAACAAAAAAAATTAAATAAACTTGTCATCGATCTTTGTAAATTGAACCGAAAAGAAAACAATCGTCTACTGAACATATTATTGTCTGTGGACAATAGATTTTAAAGTCTTGTGTAACTGGGCACCGATTTTGTTACAACAGTTAATTGAGATTTGTGTCATTTTGTGTTACGCCCTTTCAACAAACGCAAATTCAACTGATCATAAGTAAAAGATGAAAGTCTAAATAAAAGCGAATATTTTTGTAATTTGAACGATTCAGAACAAAAATAATTGGAACTGGTAAAAAATTAAAAAAAATAATTGAAATTTCTGCAATATAAAAGAAGTGATAATTTTCAGTTTATGACAAATCAATTTCGGGTATTTGATGAGCTTTAATTTCTAGCATAGCAATCATTATTATATACCATTATTATATATTATCTATATAAGCAATCATTAATATATGCCATTATTATATATTATCTATATAAGCAATCATTAATATATGCCATTATTATATATTATCTATATAAGCAATCATTAATATATGCCATTATTATATACTATCTATATAAGCAATCATTAATATATGCCATTATTATATATTATCTATATAAGCAATCATTAATATATGCCATTATTATATACTATCTATATAAGCAATCATTAATATATGCCATTATTATATATTATCTATATAAGCAATCATTAATATATGCCATTATTATATATTATCTATATAAGCAATCATTAATATATGCCATTATTATATATTATCTATATAAGCAATCATTAATATATGCCATTATTATATACTATCTATATAAGCAATCATTAATATATGCCATTATTATATATTATCTATATAAGCAATCATTAATATATGCCATTATTATATACTATCTATATAAGCAATCATTAATATATGCCATTATTATATATTATCTATATAAGCAATCATTAATATATGCCATTATTATATACTATCTATATAAGCAATCATTAATATATGCCATTATTATATATTATCTATATAAGCAATCATTAATATATGCCATTATTATATATTATCTATATAAGCAATCATTATTATATATCATTATTATATACTATTTATATAAGCCGACTCGACAGTAATCAAAATATATTTAAGTTTACAACGATCCATATATTAGAGTTTCAATCATAATTCTAAAATCGGTTATTCTTATAAATTCGTATTATCATTGAAGGATTAAGCAAAGTTGAGCCTGTTCAGTAATAAAATGGGTGACCTCTGAGAATTACCAGGATCTTTAAGCTATGCAATAGGTCAATCAAGCCGCCAATGAATACAGTCTCGCTACTTATACTAATAGAAGACTTCAATATGTGCAAGAAAGCTCTACCTGGAGTTAGCTGAGTGGTGAATATCAATAAGTGTGTGTGTATATATATATATATATATATATATATATATATATATATATATATATATATATATATATATATATGTGTGTGTGTGTGTGTGTGTGTGTGTGTTTGTATGTGTGTATTTCTTTAATAAGTACTCAAATAACATATACATTGGTTTTACACCCACTACATTATTGCGCCGATTAACATGACACTTATCTGTTAATAGTTCAATAAAATCGTAGAAAATAATCAACATAACAGAAAAACAAAATAAGAAATACTACAAATTTTTACCAATAACAGGAAAATACTGTCACATAAGCTGCAAAAAAAATTGAAAATACTAGAAGCATTAAGCATAAAAACAAAAACAAACATCAATAAAATGTTAGCAAATTCAGGAAAATCCTTTTATAGTTGATTAAAAAGGATAACACGAGATCTCGCATGAAGACACAAAGATGAGATCTTTGAAAAATTATGAAACTGACATTGCGCAAAAAAGAACAAAACTCCTTGTTTATGAAAGGCGAAAATACTCAGAAATTGGTCAACTTTTATTTAAAATATCGGAAAAGAGTCCAAAATAATTTTTTTTAAATTATTTAGAAAAACATCTAATGTTCTTTAACTAAACTTGTATAAATTAAAAACTTCTGCCCTAATATCTGTCTATGTTTCTGAGATGATGTATTAAGTACACTATTTTGCCTTTTAGCATTAAAATTTTGCCGCTAGCTTAAAATTTGCTTTTAAAACTTCGACTCATAGGCGTTTAGGTACGTACTCATAGTGTACTGCATAGAAGTTATGACAGTATATATTTCATATTGTCAACAAGTATTTTCAAGTGATAAAAACTCATAATATATATCAGTTACAGGAACAAAAATATTAAATATTTTTCCTTTCTTAATTATTTTCTGATATTCAATCTGTTGAAGACTTACCTAAGAAACCTATTTAGCGATAAAATTACGGATGAACACTAAGATTTAAAACGTATAAGACCCTTCCATGGTTTATGCTCTCATCTCTAATCTGGCTTTCCACAAAGCATGTGGACCTGATGGTATCCCTGTAATAGTGTGCTCCCAAACTATCTCCCATTCTCTCTAAAATGTACAATAATTGTCTGTATGCTTCTTGATTTTCTGCTTGTTGGAAATCCTCTTTTGTTGTTTCAGTCTTTGAGAACTCAAATGAACCGCCTGGCCTTTCTCACTATTGACCTTTTATCATTCTACCTCTTTTTGATAAACTACTAGAGGTCCTAATCAACACTGATTTAGTTAAGAATCTCACACTAGAGAGCCTTCTTTCAAACAAGCAATATGGTTTTTGTTTCTCTAGGTCAACTGCTGATGTATTAACAATCATTGTAGAAAGAGCCTATGAAGCTGTAGATAAAAATCATGAAGCCAGGGCTGTTAAAAGCGTTGGACAGGGTCTGGCATACCGGTCTTCTTCACAAGTCGAAAAGTTATGGTGTCTTGGGAAGAATTTCTGAACTGATTCAGTCTGTCTAATCGTGAAATAAATGTTGTCCTGAACGAACACTCTTCTAGATTCTTTCCCATTAATGAAGATGTTCAACGGTTCTATATCCTTGTTCTTACTTCGTTTTTAATTTTCATTAACAACTTTCATGATGACTTCAGCTCTCAACTTGGTATATATGCTGATGACACAACCATTTACTCCTGTCTCGACAACAGCCTGCTCAGTTAGATAACGCCAGATTTGTGGCTGTTCTTCACTGGGAAAAAGAATCGCTTGTTAACTTTAACGCCTCCAAAACAAACGTGTTCTCTCTCAGTCACCTGAGAAACCCGTTTCTGCCTTCCATCAGTATGGCTGATGCTAACCTCCAGGTGAATGACTCCTTTCACCTTCTCAGGCAAACATTCCCTGCTGAGATGAAGTAAAAACACTATATTGGATCTATTGCTAGGTCTGCTGATAACAAAATTGGTTCACTGTATCGTGATACACAATTTTTCTCTCTACAATCTATCTTACATAAGTCTACCATTCGTCCATGCTTAGGATATTGCTGTTACATATGGTCTGGTGCTTCTGCTACATATTTAGAAATTCTTGATAAAATCCAAAAACGAATCAGTAATATTATTGGTCCTGACCTAGCATCTCAGCTTCAGTCACTTTCCCACCGACGTAAAGTTGCTTCCCTGTGCCTTTTCTATAATTACTTTCATGATAATTGTTCGGGTGAGTTCTTCACTATGATACCTAAACTTTATTAATTTAAATGCAGTACTAGACTGGCTGCAAGGTCTCATCAATTTACAATTGAATTAGCTATATGTAACCGTAACTTCTATGTTAAAAGTTTCTTTTGTCTCACTTCTCGCCTGTGGAACTCTCTTCCGGTTCCAAGTTTTCCAGTTAACTTTAATCTTCAAAAAATTAAATGCAATGTCAATTGGTATCTACTGTCTTCCTGATTACTCTTCTATTACTCTCGCTTCTTAGTAATGTTTCTGTTTTCTAATTCTTTCACACTCTATAACCCCTTGTGTCTTAGTAGCTTTATTGCCTTGCTTGGGGTAAATCTGATGAAAAAACAGTTAATGGACTGATGATCTGTACAACTATTACTTCAAAATTAACAGCTGAGGCGGAAAGCCACGAAATGGTTAGAATACAGAAAAGCATTGATTCTAGCTTCCAAGGCAAAACCTTTATCCACTAAAGAAAATAGACTCATTACGATATATGGCACGTTCGGAGGAGGAGCGATGCATTCAATATTTGATAATTTTGCGGCAATACTCGCTTAAAAGATTTAGGCAGTTTTGATCAACATTTCTTTTCACGGTTAGCCGTAAGAAATTGTAAATGTAGGACTACCTTACATTTAAGTAAAATAATAACAATAATAATATTTATTAAGAATTTATTACAGGAAATATCAAATTTTATAGAAACATTGTTGACAATTATGGATTTAGTTACATAACAAATAAATAAATATAATATAAATGTTGATGCTATATTCCTTTTGATGTCAAGTATTTTTCATTTTCTCCTTTATTATTGGCAGCATTTTAGAAGTTTCCTAACTTGAACAAACAGGAACAATTTCGTTTATGCTTTCTTATTTCTCTTTTCCATTGTTCATTTTAGATCGCTTTTTTCCACTCATTTTGATGGGCAATAGCGAAATTCTGAAATTTAGAATGAACTTATTCCATTTCAAAAATAAAGCCTGTAATGCGGAATATCTGAAATTAATATACAACTAAAAAATGCTTTCGACAAAAAACCTTAAACATTTCACTATAATTACGTAGCAATTCAATCTAATGATATTCCGCAGACAAATCTACGGTTTATGTTACATTTTTTTGTAAAATACTTTGATCTGATATAATCGATAATTTGCAGTGAAAAATGCAATTTTCGATCTATTGTTAAATACGCCCCTCCTCCGCCGAACGCTGGGTACTTCGACGTGGTGCAATGATCAACAAATTTGTTTTCTTAGATCAATTACGACTGACTAAGGAGTTCGATAGCCACTGGGTGTTCCATACTTTCAGCTTTGCGTCACATCTTAGCTATGCTTAGTAAATCAATATACAGACGCACACACACACACACTAAGCGCAGTAAATAATTGAACGCAGTAGACTTTGCCGCAATACGAACTCGGTTCGCTGATTCTACTTTCCACGCCGATAACCCTTAAGCTACCTGCATATCCTTTAAATACGATGTCCTTTCAAAACATAGGCCATCATGGCTTTCGGCGAGTTCCGTTTCCTTATTATCCGAGTATTGCCATGAATTCTTAGGAAAAATAGTGGAGAGGGTTGCCTTGTCTATGGATTTTTTTAAAATTTCTGAGCTGTTTTTCTTCTAGTGTGGCTACCATGCTAGACAAAATAGCTATATTATTTAACCCATAACTGGGGACAAAAGAAAGGGATTCATGAACAAAATAGTGAACCCAACCGATTAGAATTGAAGCAGACCCCTTCATTACGCATAAATGGAAAATGGCCCAATGTAATTTTATATGGCATACGCTACATTTCAACAATATCATTTCTCTTTCAGATGTATCAAAAGGATAAAGATGGCAACTTCAGAGCTGATTTGGGAAATAAAAAGGTATGCCGTGCTCGTGGTACAAACCGCCAACAGCAACTCAAAGATAGCGTCATGAAATGGCCCAAAAGAGCCAAAGAAATGACAAATGGCTGTGCGTGTTGCACGCGCATCTACCTTCTGTGATTGGCGCTATGTTAATGTTGTCGGTGGGAAGCCCTAAACGATAACTAATACGTCGTTCTACCCCACATATAGCTGGGCATCAGTTTCAATACTTTGGGTTTGCTACATACAGTAGTTTAAAAAAGTATGAAGAGGTGCCCGTATGTGTTCCAACATGATCCTCTGGACCCAGAAGTAGCTTTAATTCTTTTTTTTTTTTTTTTTTTTGAAGATCAAAGCTGACTGGAAAGCAAGAAACCGGAAGAGAATTCAACAAGCGAGAAGTGCGAGAGAAGATACTGTTAGCATAGAACTTACCGTTACATTTAGCCATTTCAAGTGTTAAATGATGTTACCTTGCTACCAATCTAGTACTGCGCTTAAGTCTACATACCATGTTCATTAGAACAATGACCAAGAAAGTATTTATAGAAATGGCACAGAGAAGCAACTTTACGGCGGTGGAAAAGAGACTGAAGCCGACCGATTTAACGTAGCTTCCCTGTGCCTTTTCTATAAATACTTTCAGAATAATTGTCATGGCCGAGAATTTTCATGATGTGGTACCCGAATCAGGTTGGTGCCTAGTTCTCTTGATTTAAATATACTGAACTACTGTTTCTGAAGTGATATCGAGAAGGAGACCAATTAGTGACTCCACACATTAAAGGTTGCCATCGTGGACATGATGGCCAACATGAATAAGAACTACCCCCCCAATCTAAACATGCTTTCAAAATCATTAAGGACTGCTATATTAAGTTTTTTTTTTTTTTTACTGTTTCTATGTTGAACATGGGTACTTTTTTTTATAAATATACCCCCTCACCGCAATAGTATGGTGTCACATGGGGTGCCTAGATACGGGCATATGGGTGGGAAAAAAAGATTTGCCCAATCCTCACGACAATTGCCACGCAGGATTCAGAATATTGCAACACATTCCATTCGATGTAATTGGATGGATGCTGCTGCAGGATGAGAGGTCTCGATCACTTCAAACATCCCGAAGACAGAAATACGTCACCATATCCTGGGAAACACAACAGATAACGTGAAACGGATACTACGCTTTGATCCTGCATTTACCTACACCCATCCACAAATGGTGGTAGAATGCGTCAGTCGGCTTCACGTGGTGTGTCTATACCAGGCCACTGTTACGCAGAAGTCAAAGTATGTCCAGCCTTCCCTATAGACGCAATGAGGAGATGGTTTTGCTGGGTTGAAATTTCCACTATTAATCTTTCACGACTTTGCCGTAAAATGCCTGAAAACAGAAAAAAAGACGTCTATGTTTCGAACCATAACACGGGAACACGGCTAGGAGGAAGAATAGATGACACTTTGATCCTAATCACAAGATGGGGAACGTTCGATCTGCTCCTGTGAGGAGTGCACTATGGAGAAGTACCAATCCATACGTAAATAATCTCGTCATTTTTGACGGGTACTATGATACTACAATTTAATTATACAGTGTAACCCTGATATAAGAGAGTTGTCGGGACCGGATAAGTCTCTTATATCCGGGTTTCTCTTATATCTGGGTTTAGTCTACATTTGTTTAGGTAAGTATGACTCTAATTTGGGACCAGATAAAATCTCTCTTATCCGGGTTTCTCTTATATCAGGGTCTCTTCTATCCGGGTTACACTGTATTGGGTTGGCCAAAATGTTCATTCGCTTAAGTAAAAAATATACTCAGTAAACCAAACGAATATTTCGGTCAGTCCAAAAGAAATCTCTCACCGAATTAATAGTTCTATCAGGCGCGATTCTATACTCAATTATATATTTTTGTCACAAAAGAAAACGAAGAAAACGTTTTTGCTTATGATTACTAGAAATTAGTAGGAACTTTGGTCTCGGTAAAAAAAAATTAAATAAACATGTCAATCTTTGTAAATTAAACCAAAAAGAAAACAATCGTCCACTGAACATGGTGGAGATGGTGTTGCTAGGTTGGAACTCCAGCTATTAATTTTTCACTGCTTTGCCGTAAATTGTCTGAATGCTGTAACAGGGCGTCTACGTATCAAACCATAATATGGGAACATGGCTACGAGGAAGAACAGACTACACTTTGATCCTAATCCCAAGGCAGGGAGGTTGCGTTCTGTTACTGGGCGAAGTGCACTCCAAGGGATACGTACCGACCCATACGTAAAAAAATCTCGCCATTTTTTACGGGTACTATGCTACTATAACTTAATTATATTGGGTTGGACAAAAAATTCGTTCGCTTATTAAGTAGAAAATATACTCAATAAGCCGAAAGAACTTTTCGGTCAGCCCAAAAGTATTCTCTCACCGAACTAATAGAGTTTTATCAGCCACGATTGTATACTCAATTATATATTTTTGTCACAAAAGAAAATATAGACAATATTTTTGCTTATAATGATTACTAGAAATTAGTAGGAACTTTGGTAAACTCATGTCTTAGCCCAAAAAAAAACAAAAAAAATTAAATAAACTTGTCATCGATCTTTGTAAATTGAACCGAAAAGAAAACAATCGTCTACTGAACATATTATTGTCTGTGGACAATAGATTTTAAAGTCTTGTGTAACTGGGCACCGATTTTGTTACAACAGTTAATTGAGATTTGTGTCATTTTGTGTTACGCCCTTTCAACAAACGCAAATTCAACTGATCATAAGAAAAGATGAAAGTCTAAATAAAAGCGAATATTTTTGTAATTTGAACGATTCAGAACAAAAATAATTGGAACTGGTAAAACAAAATTCGGCAATGTAAAAGGAACGTGTAATTTTCACGTTATCAAAATTTGAATCTCGGGAATCCGCTGACCTTTGACTTTTGGTAGATAAATCATTATGATATGCCAGGTGTACAAATCGATGTGATGGTAATCGAGTTTCATGTGAGGCTTACAAAGATCTATAAGCAAACATTCCAATATATAAGGACTTCTTCAGAGTAATAAGGCATTTTTCAGTGCGTCTGCGTTTTAACCGCAATGTTTAAAGTTGGTTTAATACCATGGAAAAATTGCTCAAGCCCCCTCGGCACTTTCCTTTTTAGAGGACACCTCAGGACATGGATAATGACCCATGCCCCCTCCTGAAGCAGCGATACTACCTGTGGAGCTAATATTAATTTCAACTTTCCCGGCAAAAGTATATATTCAAAATAATAATGTCTTTATCGATGGAGTCATATATGGAGAGGTAAAACAACAAATGCTAATAATAGCGATTTACTAAGCGTTACTTAGATGTGGCACAAGGCCGAAGTATGGAGCACCCAGTGAGGATCGACTCACTTTTTTATTCCGACAAGCGAGCTCGGACATTCATGAGTCTATCACACCAATCATCAGAGTCCATCATCAAGACCTGAAGGTCATTAGGTAATATTCTGTCATAACATAGCTGGTCAATGGAGGTGGATGCTTGGCGACCAACGCGTCTTGCTCCATGGCTAGGTGTCCAGAACAGTAGATCACTCGAAAGTTCTTGTTTTGCTCGCCAGCAGTGTCCTGCAATGCTCTTGAACTCACGACTCAGTCGTGAGTGATATAGCAAGATAAAAATGTTAACCATTACAGCATGTCGAAGTGCCCGATCGTAATTTCGACTTTGGGAGAATGCAGTTTTAATTAAAAGAAAAATTGTTTTGTTAAGGTGAAGTTTTATTAAAAGTGCGCCAATTTTGGAATCTCTCCCGGTAAGTTCAAATTCAGAACATTAACATATTATCTCTTTTCAATATAAAACTATTGTCATTAAAATGTGGTTAAAATAAAATGACGTTAAAATAAAATCAAAAGTGAGATTAAAATTAATGGGGCCGTCTCTGTTATGCCTCTACATGCATAGAATTAAAAACTTTTGACATTTAAATTTAAAATTAAGAACACCTGTAACTTAATGATTTCTTGATGTAAAAATGAATTAATCAGCGTGTGTTGTATTTCTCCCCTTCACCTATATATATGGATGGAGATAGGTGTCTCTATGTGTCTTTTCTACAAATATTTTCAAGGCAAACTGTTCTGAGGAACTTTTTACCCTGGTGCCCCGACTACATGAATTTAAGCGTGCTACCAGATTAGCATCTAGATCCCTAACCGTTTACTGTTGAAATAGTTAAATGCAACGACCACTTCTAATGTAATCGATCCTGACTTGGCATCTCGACTTCAGTTACATTTTCACCGACGTGTCATGGCTACTCTCTGTCTTTTCTACAAATATTTTCATGGCAACTACTCTGACGAGCAACACTAAAGAAATAGATACTCTCAAGACTAAATTTTAAAAAAACTCTGTCCTTAACTTTATCTACGAACTTAGTAAAAAAAATCCCATTCTTAGATGTTTTCGTGGAATATAGTAACAACACTTTTATCACCTCATTATATAATAAAAAAAACAATAGCAGAAACTCTAGCCACCTTAACTTTAAAAGTGAATGTCCATTCAGATACAAATTAGCAGTGATAAAAAAAAGACTTCCTAATAAAAGCACACCAGAATTCATCATCTCGACTACGCTTCCTTAAAGAACTCAATAATGTAAAACAAACACTAATTAACAATGGCTTCCCTAACCCCCTTATAGACCACCAAATTAGACTATTTCTCCTCAAAGTAAATAGCAACGATAGTGAACATAGTCAAAAATTATATAAATATTTTTCTACAAAAACCAAATGCACATTAACTAAACAGGATGAATCTTCACTTAGAAATAGAAAATACACTACTCCAATTGACCCGAATAAAAAAAAAATCAAATTATCTGCTACAAAAAATTTAAAACAGCTAACCTTATCCTCAAAAATAGCAACACACCAGTCAAAATTACAACGATCTGAACATTATCTATGAGTTCAAATTACTCTTAAGGAACTGTGTTCCTGATAAATCCGAATTAATAATTACATCGGTGACACGACTGCACGCCTATCCAGACGTCTTACGTTACACCTATCTGACCACAGATATATTAGAACCCATTTAAACACACAAACGAACTTACCAGACTTCATCCGAAACATACTAGTAGAAAATACAAACATAATAACCTCATCCATAATTAAAAAAAAAAAAAGATTAAAAATAAGAAACCTTAATAATAAAAAAGCAAAAGCCAACACTTAATAATATTAACTACGAACACGGCCATGTGCTGTGTTCGGAAAATAAAACATTTTCATAATATTAAAACATACACAAAACGTATACACTCAATTAAATTGAAAAAATAAAATCATCCTTGATAATGGCTAAAAGTATAGCTGAGAGTGATCGGAATTATAGAACATTTGGACAGTTTCTACGCAATCTGTGCCCAAAAAAGAAAACACTTGTTTGAACACAAGAAAAATTAAATAAAAAGCTTAATTGTAGTACCTTGTTTGTAGTTTTTAATGAAACATGCATAAATGAAGGATTACTGCCTAAATACACAACGAATATATATATATATATATATATATATATATATATATATATATGAATGATACGAACAAATAAGAAACATTTATAAATTTAACAAATCCTGCATATATTTGATATTTATTAAGAGCTACAAAGGACAGGAAGTTGTCGAAGGCCATGGTCGCTAACGTCCTGGAGGGAAATGGCACACAGAAAAATAATTGTATCATCACAGATAAAGATAATTTCCTTTACAGAATTGACGTATGATTATGGAGTAGGGTAGACTACACAAATCATCTGGCATAATCTGTCTGACTGCTTATTTGTATTTTCTCCTCTCCTATTTCTACCAGTGACTCTGACGTGACAGAATCGTGCTTAGCTACGAATTCCTCAATTGATACAATGTTGAACTGAATGACACTTGTAAGATCATTCCCTGACAATGTTCCAGTTATGTTAGATACATGCCATAGCACTGTAAGGCGTGACATGAGTGCAGTATATTTGCCGATACACATATTAAGTGTATGTCACGAAGCAAACTGGCAACGCACTTTATCATATCACACTTGTGATATATCTAGAAATACATTAAAAAGGTGAAGCATCGTCAATGAAAAACTATCAATGATTCTGACTCGGTGTTTCGGTATATGGGTGGTGCTATAATTTTTCAAGGGCGTAGTAAGTAAAGTGTTCAGGCGTGTCAGAGAGTAGAATAACATCAACAATGAAGTAAAGTGATTTAACCCTGTAACATCTGAATAATACAGGTCACAAGATTTTTATATATGTAATTGTTTATCTTTTTACCTATATTCAGGGTGTGTCAAAGTAAGGCCCTTTTTTATTTATTAACTTTTACTGAACAAAAATAAGTTACACTAGTTTTTTTTTTAATTATTGATCTACGGTTTATCAACACTTAGTCGATTATTCAAAGCCAGAAATAATTTTAGATTGTAAGAATTTTTTTATACTCCATCCCGGACTTATGAACAGGAGTAGAGATTTATCCCTTGTTTCCTGTTTAGGATTGGGTTTCAGGTTCCTTCTAAAATCTACTCCAGCTCTATATTCCTTTGTTCTTTCCAATGTTAATGCAACTCCAGACAGTAACCCTCTACCTTGAGTAGCTCTTGGGCCTTGTATTGGGTGAACATTAGTAAAAAAAATGTTTAGTGATACAAGTTTTACTAATTAACCCATAGCTGAGGGGAGAAAAGGTGGATTCACACCTTTCCCGAGGTCATTTGCGTGTAAATGAATATAACGAACCCGACGGGAATTGAAACTTCGCTCTCTGATTAGCAATTCTATTACACCATTCGCACATGCAAACTTATAGCACCTAGTATTTCAAAGCAGTCACCCATTTAAGTACTGATCAGGTTCGATGTTTACTTAAAGTCGGTGATTGGACGGTTTTTCAACGCGATGAGATTGTAAGCCAATTACAATAGTTTAAGAAAATTTATAAGTATAGTCATATCAAAACAACATTATTTATTACGATTAACAAACTGGCATCTTCAAAATACTCCCCTTCATGATCAGTATATTGAGACATATCAGCAACACTAATACAAACGATCTAACATATATCTACATTAATTTAAGAAAAATTATCAGAAATTGCTTGTTTTAATTCAGGAATTTTGTTTGGTCTCATCCAGTAAACATGATTTTTCAGTAAACCCCACAAAAAAAGCTTGATGGTGTTAGTTCTGGTAATCGTGATGGTCACTCACTTGCTCCACGGTGTCTTACCTACTTCAGCTAAAAAAAGATTTAACCATTCCCGAAGCCAGAGTTTATCTTAAGCCACCGTAAACTACTTCTAAAAATTATTATTAAATAAAAAACTACTACTAAAAATTATTAAATAAAAAGAATGTTACATTTGCCGCACCATTTATTTATCATTTAGACACATTTTAAGTATTTAGGTGCAATTACCAGACGTGCATTGAACAAAAACTTGCCGCCTGTTAGCTTCTTTGTTCTGACTCGCTAACTACCGCTTGGCTGTCCCTCGCTCCAGCTTTACTTCTGGTGATTAGTACTATCATAATGGAACCAAACGTTATCATCATCATCATCATCATCATTATGTCGATGACCGGGTGTAGTCGTAGGGTCTTCGCGCAGTTGAACATCTGGCCAGCTCCCTCTACATGTCTTTGTCAAAGTAGAGCTGACGAAGCCTTCCCTCTCCGGATTAGATGTCCTCCGACTTGACGGGTCGCTTTGATCACGGATATGTGGCAGTTGATTCAATCAAGGGAACGGCCCGCCTTTGCCAGTGATGACGCCTCAACGCCGCCTTGAATATACTGTCCGTAGTTCAATCCGATGTGCAGGCCTAAGCTTGAAACCCGGTCGGAACTTGCTGTAATTATTGTTTTGCGGCTGAACTCTTCAACGGTAAGAAACTTGGAACCACTACATATGGAGCTGCCTGCCTAGTATGATGCCAGAAGCGATGTACTAAGGAATATTTTTTATCATTATTTATCTGCTTGTTTTTTTGTTTTTTTTATACGCTAGACGTCTGAGTAAAGGGCCGTCGTCAATTATTATACTATTATAATAGTGTTTGTCTCTGCCTTCGTTACGTCTTGTCAGTGCCTCATAAATAATGGATTATTCTGCGTTTTAATCGCCAGCTCCGTTCTTCATTAACTTGATGTCAATGCCTGGGGTTTGTGGTAAAGGGAGCAGAGTTGCTATGTGCTTCTTGAGTAACGCAATGGAAGAAAAAAAGATGTCTGAGTTTGGCGCTTATATAGCCAGTGTCACATGAACCTTTCAAGGGCAATGATTGGTCCTTTCCTTATCCGGGCTGCGTATTCGTCTTATTTTCCGATTGATACTTCTAAATTCCAATATAATGGAGAATTGCTGTTCTTTGAGTGACGCATTCATGGCTGCTGTCCTTGTTGTAGAGTTCCAGAAGTTTATAAAAAGTAATCGCCTCTACTCGAAACCGCGATGGGAAAATAACGTTTGTATGAAAGAAAAATCTGTGCTATGTTTATGTAAGCTCACCATATAAAGACAACGACATATCCAGAGTAAATAGAAAGTTAACCAGATCATCTAACTAATACGTTTTGTCCATGACTAAGCCCCCTCCCCTTACCACCTTCCTAAAGAAAACTCTAACATCAAATGAAACCCGATTTAAATCATAACTGATAAGAGTAAAAAAATAAATTTTTCAATTCGACTTTTCTTCTACCGATCTTTTTATTATTTTCAAATCAACTCTACATACTTTGAAATGTATCTGAATTCAGGGACTTTAATCTTACAAGTCGAATTAATTCAATCATATATTTTCTTCCTTCCACACAAAAGAAAAGATCATTGATTAATCTTTATTACATTTTTTTTTCATTCCAATTGCTTTAAAATTAAAAGAGTATAAAGAATGCAGATCAATAAACTTATTTGTAATTTGATTTTCTATTTTTACCATCAAATTACAAATATCTGAAAGTCTTAAGAAACGCAATGTTAGATTGGGAACAAGATCTTATCATTTCACAGGTTAAATGGTGAGAGATGTAACCCTAAGTTTTATGCTAACAGTTTCTTTTTTCGCACTTCTCACTTGTGGAGCACTCGTCTGGCTTCTTACTTTCCAGTCAAGTTGGATCATCAAAAATTTAAATGTCAATCGTTATCTTGAATTCTCTTCTTTTATTGTTCTCACACCTTAATAACGTTTTTCTGATATTCTTTCATATTCAGTACCCCCATGCGTCTTAGTGGCGTTGTTTCCTTGCTTCGAGTGAAATGACTAAAAAAATGGACTATTTCTCAGGCTTAGCACTCAAATGCAATTGGCCATTTTCTACTTCAGATACCCAGCTCAGTAAAATCTTGTAACCGTCCCGCTAAAGGTTTTTTCCGTTTCATTTTTTTATTGCTGCTTTTTCATGAAAATGTTCAGGTCCTTAAAATAACGGTTAAAATAAGTAGCAGTGAAATAAAGAAGTGCCTACAAATAAGACTATCTCGAATCCTATATCCTTGATGTACGTCACTGATGGGGGTTTTTTTGGGGTTTTTTTTTTAAGTATCAATGAAAAGCTGAAAGAAGAAATAAAGAGAAAAAAGAAAACATGATTTATAGAAAATTCAAAAAAATTCCGAACTATTTTTAGCTGGGAACAGAATTTTTCTCTGAGGTGAGGCAGCACACAAATGCAGCATGTCTGATCTCTGGGGATCCTTCTGTAAAGCAGCACCTCTTCATTTTAAAACCTAGTGGGACAGACTGTTCTTTACACTATGTCTACATACATGTATGAGGGTTCGTAATAAAATGACCTTGTGTTATATTTGCCTTAAGGGATAGACACATAAATACCGACTCAATTTTTACCAATTACAGAGCGGAAATATCTTGTTAAACGGAAGAGGAATACATTTTGCAGGCTTCCTTAATTGGTGCAATCCAACAAATGTATTCAAACGTTGTACTTAATGTATTACCAAATTAAAACAAACATTGTGGACGAATGCATTAAAACAACATTACCAATAAAATGTCGACTTTTTTTGTTATCAAAAAACTATTAAACTTTTTTACGGTGGTGTCAGGATCTGGGAGGGTGAATACAGCGGTATACGACAAATCCGCGCATGCGTAGTGGTGACTAATACGGGTTCATTTCTGCACTGATTTTTTTTTCCTTGTACGTACTTAAAAAAAAAAAGAAAAAAAAGATTTTCTTCTCATCCGCCTGCAAAACGATTATATTTACAATGACATTCAGGCAGACGTCACACTCCCGTGAGAAAAAAAGCACACGACGAATCCGAAACAGATTCTGATGACGATAAAATTGAGAATGAAATCGTTTTAGTCGCATTTCCGATGTGCAAAATCGCCTGATACTTGCGTTTAAGCTTTTATGAGATGAATGAGAAATCGGTGAATGATAAAATATATTAGAGGTGACGGGGGAACATCGTGTACATTCATTGTTTGAATATGTAGATAGGAAGAGAAGTATATGTATAGAGGTGCAAGAAAATGTTTCACTTAAATGTATGTTTATACTCAATTATCTGTCTGGTTCTGAAGAGTCGTTTGTATCACTATATATCATAATAGCTTGATGATTAATAAGAAAATACCATAACAACATGGAATAAGACTACCAATCGAATAATAGTAATAATAAAGACCATATCGAATCATAATAAAAACCATAAATATTAGAATAGAGTAAAACTGTCTATAAAATTATCAACAAAATAATATTAATCATGAACAATACATCGATCCAGAATGTTCTAATAAAAAGCGACACTTTGCAAATTGATTACAATTAACAACAAATAAGCAATTATAACGAAGAATATATCGTCCCTGAGAATTAGGAATAAAAATTAATAATTTTTAGATTTAATAAAAATTATCAATAAAATAATAATAGCAATAATAACGGAGAATATATCGATTCATAGTGTTATTAATAAAAAGCGGCAAGTTCAGATATATTAAAGTTATCAACAAATAAGTATTATAATGAACACTATATTGATCCTAAGTATTGTGAATGAAAAGTAAGAATTTTTCGAATGAGAAAAACATCAATAAAAAGTAGTATTAAGGAAAATTGTAATAAAAAGCCAAAACATTAAGAGTAAATAAATATCAATAAAAGAGATGGAGTAATAGATAGCGGCTCGGATTGAAGAGCCGAGTTCGAATTCCAATCGAATCCATTACATTCACTTACTTATTTTTATATTTACGTGAATCTTCTTCTTATACACCCAGCTATATGTTAATAGAATAGACTGGATTCTACAGCTTTGGTTGGCAACCAGTCTAGGAGAAAGCAAATCTGAATTCAAAACTGTATGTAGCCCTGGCGTAGCACATATTATACAAGGAAGGATCGTTCGTTGTTCCCGCCTACGGTCGAATGATGATCAATAAAATCATAGTATTAATGAAGTATCAATCAAGCAAGAATGTCATGATTAAAAGCGACAATATTCAGACGGAGTAAAGTTATCAATAAAATAATAATAGTAATATTAAAGAGTGTATCAACACAGGATTAAAAAGTGATTCGAATCAGTTGGATTTAATAAAGTATTAATTTGTAAAATGTTTCATCTAAAAAACTGAATAATGAACTTTTTAATAAATTTACTTATTTTTGTTTATGAAACTTATTTCTCCTATGTATATTTATCCAAGACCATACCTATTAAAAATGTGCCCAAGGCCATACCTATAACAATTGTATCCAAGGCCATACCTATAACAATTGTGTCCAAGGCCATACCTATAACAATTGTGCCGAAGGACATACCTATAACAATTGTGTCCAAGGCCATACCTATAACAGGCTAGGAGATCACATTTTTCCTTGCATCCACTCAGTCACCAGATAATGTTTTAGCTGGTAACACTTAACTTTCATTGATCCAACACAGCAAATTCATTGTGAAAAGAAATTCTCAAACATCAAATTTATTTCAGTTGAGATTCTGTATTTTATCATAAATTACATTTGGATTATAATAAGTTTGAAAGAAGTGTAAAAAAAATGAATTTTATTGAGATTTATTTTTTACCATTATTAATTCCATTGAACTGCACTCACTGTTTTAATGTGTTAAAAAGAAATGTGCAAGTAAAATTTATTAGAATGTAGCGAATCATTTTTTACAAATGTTTTCCTTCATAACAACAGATCAGTGTATATTTTAAAGAAATATTTGTTTCAATAAACATTCTTATGAACATTTTTCATTACAATAACAACGTGTTCATTGAACAAAAATTGTTTTAATAAAACACTTTTGAACCTTTTCCCAAAATATCTTTAAAAAAAATTTTTTTCTTCTAATTTCAGATGATATAAAATCATCACAAGTATTCTTGCTTATTTAGAATATATATTGAAGTTACACCCGTAGAAAATTTAAAAAAAGTTAAATTCGGGAAAAATTTAATTTATAATTTTGTTAAATACTTTTTTCTGATTGCTACTGTCCAATGTTATCTGAAAATGGTCTAAAACTGTTGTGTGACAACCTGTCGAGGTCCAGGTGTTTCGTTTCCCAAAAGATCAAGATGAGAAAGTTGATTAATTGTAATACCAAGAGATAACGCCCCTAACCACCCAGACGCTGTTGTTTGTGAAAGGAATTTTCCACCTGGTTATGAAACTGTTTGTTTAGGGAAAAGCACGACCCCAAAATACATCAATACTCAATAAGTTGCTATCAAGTGTGATACCGAGCCCCTTATCAAAACCAGGGACAACAAAAAAGTCCCACTTCTGTGCGAAGTGTGCAAAATGATGAGATTACACATTTCTTAGAAAAAGATTACGTGCTGATATTGTGCATCATGATTTGGTGCCAGCAGTTTACCTGCTACAAATCTAACAATCAACAGTTCATCCAGTCTTCTCATTTTTGCACTGGAGGTATTCCAATTTATTTTATTAAAATTTTTCAATACTTGACATTTAAATGTTACCATGCAGGTATAAGCACAGACATTTCTTCCCTAGTGAAAAACAGAATGAATATGTTTCAATATTAGTCTCAAATTGAGGAAGCAATTCGTTACCTTAGTAAAGTAAGTAAAAGGTTTACGAGTTTGAAATTCTTGTCTGCGTATTCGAATATTTTGCCTCATCTCGGTCTCTTTATAACAGAATTCGAGATGATTACAAATTAACCAGTGTGAAAAATCTAGTGAATATGACATCAAAAGTTTCGAAGGTAGATGATCTGAATTTTCTTGATGCTGTGTTCAGCAAAATGTCAGATGAACATAAAAAAAATGTTTCATCCTAGTTGATGAAATTTAGGTTAAAGTGAACTGGCAAAGAGGAAACATTTGGTTTTGTCAAAGATTCTGAAGAGGCATTAGCAAAAATTATATTGTGTATTATAATCAGTTGTTTACATTGCGGAACAAAGTTTTTGATTATGATGATCCCAGTTGCTAAAATAAATTCGGAAGTTTTGTTTTTGAATGTTAGAAATGTTGTTGATTTAGTCAATCATTTGAAAGGCCATGTAATTGCAGTTATTTGTGATAATAATCGGACTAATCAAGTTTTATTCAAGAAATTTGATACTGTTGAATATAAACCTGGGTTACTAAAATGGTTTATACTTGCTTTTCGATTATGCACATATATTTCAAGGTATTTGTAATAATTGGATAACTGAGGCTTGTTCAGAATTGCGGGTTTATTCTGATGATAAAGAAATAACAGCAAAATGGGAAATAGGGAAACAAATTTTTGCCCATGAAAAAAAATCAATTTGTTATCAAAGCTAACAGAAATAGAAGTTTTTACAAAACCAGTTGAGAGACAAAACGTTTCCCACTGTTTGAAAGTGTTTTGTGATGAGACTGTAACTGCAACGAAAACTCATCCATTATTACAGGATGATGAGACAAGGGAAACTCTTATTTTCATCAAAGAAGATTTGAAATTTTGGAAAATAGTGAACTTCGTCGGTTGAAAGTTGATGTTAGAGAGTATAGCCATGATCCAGGCCATAATTACTCAAAATGTGGATATTTGTTGCATGAATTTGCATGCCAAATATTTGATCACCTACCAAACTTAGAAACTGGTATTCCTAAAGAAATTAAAATGTCGCTTTTTTATATAGCAGGATAAAGCACACAAAATGATTGTCGTACAGAGGAAGAAATATTCAATAATACTGCTTTTTATTATCATGAGTATGGAATTTTTTGAAAGAAATAGATCGTGGTGATTTAAAAGTTTCACTGGATACCACTGTTCAGTGGATGTTTTTCTGTTTCATAATGTTCAATCCTGTCAAATGAAAGATTTGCAGAAATTCTTTAACAAAAATCTTCACGTTGGTGTCTGAAATGCACCATTTCAATACAGAGTGCGTGGAACAAACAATGTTTCTGTGCTTGATATCATCGACTGGTACGGATCCATTTTTTTCCACAATATACAAGTCATGATCTTTTTACAGAAGTACAAGTTCACTAAAAAAAAATCCCACATTGAAATAAAAATACACTCATTGAAATATTATGCATTTGCATTTGTTTATTCAAATTTACCTGTTTCTTCATTTATAGGAATTTGTTAATAATCGTCAAATTTATTATTTAGCCTTTTGTGATTCTTGTTTTGGTATGTAAAACACATAAAAACGTCGAACTAATTTCACAGGGGAATTTTTCCCTTTGTTTGCAACTGCTATATCGATTATCTAAGAAAATTCCCATCGTTCCCAGTAAAAGTATCGTTTCTTTGATTCTTGCTGTTTCTGAAAAATGGCCATACTAAACTAGCCTTAATAATTCCAGTTAGAACCAAAATTTCAACTGGGACGAAGCTTTAATGTACCAATATTTATAAAACTCACAATAAACAAATTCGAATTTGAAGAATTCTTGAAATTTTTGCCACTGGAAATTCTTTAGCAAAATAGAAAAAAAAAAATTATCTCCCAACCAATGGCATCAGAGTATTATTCTAGTCTGTTAGTAACTCATACATGGATCCTTATAAGGAGATTCAAATTTGACCTCAATATTCTGGGTTGGACAGGCAAAGAGAACTTTTTTTCTAAATTTGGCAATGTTTCTACAATATTCAGCCTCTTTATATCAAAGTTTCGTTAACAAAAGAAACATAAAATACAGTTTTAATATTTTTTACTAGTTTGGCGGAGATAGAACGTGTTTTTTACCTGGTACAAACTGATTCATTTTGTTTAATTTACAGAACATTATTTTTAAAAATCACATATGGCCTGGTGCTTCTTCTATATATTTCAAAATTCTTCATAAAATCCAAAGAAGAATCTGCACTGTTATCGGCTCTAACCTGTCATCTCGGCTTCAGTATTTTCAGGCTAAATTGTTCTGATAAGCTTTTCTTTTTAGAGTAGTACAGGATTGGCAGATAGGTTTCATTCTTTTACAGTTGAAATGGCTAGATTTAACAGTCATTTCTATGTTAACGGTTTTTCTCTCTCATTTCTGGCTTCTCTTCTGGCTTCTTACCTCCCAGTCAAGTTTATATGAAATGTCTATCATTATCTTCTGCCTTCTTACTTCCTGCTCTTTTGTCGTTCACTCTCTCCTTAATAATATTTTTTTCTTTTTCTTATATTCTTTCACACTCAGTAACCACTTGCATCTTAGTGGCTTTATTACCTTGGGGTGAAATATTTAAAAATAAATCGACAAAAGACGAATAGATGTAGTAGAATAACCCTCTCTTTAATCTAGTGACCAAAATCCTCAGTGAAATTTGACCACCAAATGCACAAAAACAATTTAATCAGAAATCTGTTGAATGTGATACAGACCAGATGACAGAGTTTTTGTTTTGAGGCAATAAATATATAAAACATACGAACAAAAACGATGCTGGTCTCAATACCATTGGTTGGAACTTGTCAAAGACAGCAAAAAAAAGGGGGAATTCTAATACTATCTGTAATCATGCAAGTGCATACAAGCAGTAACGTTGCATGGGCCACAAAGATATGCAAAACAGGGAGCTTTATTGAGATTGCAACCATTCATCGTGACTGAAGAAATATCAGGACTTTATAGGTGAGGATGAAACAACACTGACTTGGTTTTTGAGGTACTGAAAGTTACATGAACGTTCCTTTCTCTAAAACATTGCATTTGTTCAAAGAAGAGATCAGTTGATCAAGGCGCCGATCATTTTGACTTTGGGAAGTGCACCAATAAACAGTAGAATCATCTGCAGAGATCTTTACTAATGGCCTGAAAATTTACCCAAGCCCATCATTATTAAGAAGCAGAATGAAGATATAATCGAGGATAGGGCCTTGAGGGACGCCTGCATTTATCTCATAAGTTTCAGAAAACTTGTCATTCACGACGACCTTCATGAACCTAACTGAGAAAAAGAACTTGATGATTGTTTAAACAATTTCAGAGATGCCATAAAGACCTGTAACTGCTTACAACAAAGGCTGAAAGGTTTCAGCCAAAGTATTAACAAATTGGTTTCCAATTATTTTTGCTGATATGTACTTTGAAGGGGAGAATGGTGGAGGACATTTGCCCCTCCTGCGTGATATCATATCAGTCCAATGGATACGAGAGGGCTGACCATTGCTTTCTGGCGGGAGTCCTGGAAAGATCCAGATTCAATCCGAAATTCCATATATGGTAGAATCAGATTTTCTGTGCTGTTGTCCATGTGATCGGGAAGTCCTCAGAACCTTTACCAATATTACGCAGTCGACTAGTCAGAACATTTACTCGAAGCACTTCCTGTGTTACATTAGGCGGGATGCAACAGGATCAGTGTTGCGCAAAACACACCTTAGCGTAGCTTAAATCAGGATGACTGTATACTTCGATGATTTGATATGCCGTTCTAAAACACGTGAACCAAAGATAGCGGTTGAACGGCAGAAGAAGATGAGTGAGTTGGTAGGATTAACAGTAAAAACCCACTAAATTGAAATTAGGCGCATAAAAACGCTATTTCCAGGCCTATAATGGGTTGGTAGCATCTGTTAGGGTCCCAGCTATGGGCAAATAGTTAACCGTCAAAAAAAATACTGAGGTAAAAAAACCAAGAAAGTATGAAAATAGATTTTTATAGTAAAAATACCAGCAATACATTTTAGAAAAAAAGTATATTATCAGCAATGTATTTGACTCTCGATAAAAACTCTCTTTACAAAAATACTTCAATGAAACCTGATCTACAAACTGATTTCTTACTAAGAATACATATTCTATTCATACGAATCTATCCTAAAAATCTTGTCGGCATTAAATAATACATTGAGGTTGATATGCCGTAAACAAAATAAACCAAACCAAGCCAAACAAAGCCAAACAAAGCCAAACAAAGCCTCTAATTTGAATAGACGGTTATGTCTACACTCTTTGAATGGAGTTTGAATTTTGTCTCCAACAGAAGAATTGATCGGAAGCACTTAAAAATATCGATTCGAACTTAGGTTCGAAAACGGACAGGATGTAAATGTGATTTATGTATATTTCTCCACAAATGATTTACCAATTCTTCCACTGAATGACAAGTGAACATTTGAGTTCTAGTGAAACTTCTTCTTTCGGACTCCATCCAATGACTGCATGTAACAGACATTCTTGACAAAAGCCAAAGAAAAATGTGCAATGTTATCAGTCCTGATCTGGCATCAATCACTTTCCCACAGTCGTATTGTAACTTCCTGATACTTTCTTTATAAATATTTTTATGGTAATAGTTCTAATGAGATTTCCTCTTCGGTACATCCATTTTTTTTTTTAAATCGGGATCACCTCAAGCAAGGCAGTGATTCCACGAAAACCAAAGAGATTCCAGGGTGTAAAAGAATTAGGAACAGAAACAATAATGATGAGCAGAAAGAGAAGAGAGTAATTAGGAGGACAGTAGATAGCGATTGACATTGCATTTAAATTTTTGCAGATTAAAGTTGGCTGGAAAGCATGGAACCGGAAGGGAGTTTCACAAGTGAGAAGAGCGCGAGAAGAAACATAGAATTTATGGCTACATCTAGCCAGCTTAATTATAAATTGATGAGATCTCGGCGCCAGTCTTGTGCTGCGCTTAAATTATGAAAAAAAGAAGCTCTAGGTACCATAGTGAAGAGCTCATCGGAACAATTACCATGAAAGTATTTATAAAAAAGACATAGAGAGATAACCTTACGGTGGTGGGAAAGTGACTAGAGCTGAGCCGCCAGATCAGGACCAATAATATTGCAGATTCTTCTTTGGATTTTATCAAGGAGATCACGGAAAATAGCAGGAGCAGTGGAACATATGTGGCAGCAATATTCGAAGCATGGATGAATGGCAGACTTATAGATACGTAAGATAGATTCCGGAAAGAAAAATTGTCTCGCCCTACAAGTGAACTGACTTACTTACCGGCTGACCTACCAATGTATTCAGTATAGCCTTTTCCACTACATATCAGCAGAAAACGTGATCCCGAGAAGACGCAACGATTCTTTTTTCTTGAGGATAGCATCATGAATGTTATGGAGTACTAGATTGGCAGCTAGGTCCCATCATTTTTCTGTTGAAATTGCTAAATATAACCGCAAGTTCTATGGTAACGGTTTCTTCTCTCACACTTCTCGATTGTGAACTCTCTTCTAGCTTCTTGCTCTCCTGCCAACTATAATCTTCAAAAATGGAAATGCAAAGTCAGTTATCATGTTTTGTCTCCTTGAATCTGGTTCTTTTATTGTCATGCGTTGATAAGCGTAGAAAACGAATCAATCAATTATTTCTTTATTCTCCCTTCTCCTCAGTAACGTCTTCTGTGTTTCCTTTACTCACGGAAAAAAACCCTTGCATCTTAGCGCCTCGACCAGTTTGCGTGGAATGAAATTATTAAAAACATGTTCATTCTAAACTTGGTGATTCACGTTTCACAGTTTGGTGACCGAAAAAAAAGGGCTAGTACTTGTGCGTTCGGATGGCATTCGCCATAATCGACTTTAGCTCCTGTATACGTAGACACGAGAAAGTGTACTCTCCCGATTGTCCATAGATTCTCAGTCTATTAAGCTTTCACCTCGATGTGGTGTGATGGTCAGCAATCTTGTCTCGCTGGATCAGTTACGACTGAAAAGTGAGTTCGATCCTCACTAGGTGCCCCATACTTTCGGCCTTGTGCCACATCTAACCTACGCTTAGAAAATCATGACGGTACTTCGAAACAGTGTAATGGTTAGCTTGTCTCGATAGAACAGTTACGACTGAGCAGGGGGTTCGATCCTCACTGGGTGCCCCCTATATTCGACCTTGTGCCACATCTAAACTACGCTTGGAAAATCATTAAGATGTTTGTTATAACCGGATATAGTGGAAGGGAATTCTGGGAAGAGGGACACTTGGAATTTGGCTGAATGTGGTGTTGAAGCCTCTGAGGGTCGACGACCTTACTTAAAGGACAAATCGTGAGGTATGCGCTACTACTGAAAAGTGAGGTTATTGAAGCGTGTCTGGATGACTTTCCTGATTGGGAGCACTGCGACGATAGTTTTGAAGAAACATCTGAGCACAACTTTTAACATTGCCGTGTAGTCTGTTTGTTTCGGGACTTCCTTGGCTAATTTTAGTTTTTATTTGTTTTGGGGTTTTCTCTATTCTAAATATCACTATTTTTTTACATTTATTTCATGGGGAAATAGTTTTGTCCCTATAGAATAAGTAGATAAGAACTGAGAATGACAGTTACGGTTGAATGTTATTATATCAGAAGAATGCTGTATAGTCGTGCCATAAAAGAGTCTAGCTAAGAGTAGAACTATCAAAATAAAACCATCATTGTCCCCATCCTTAATATCGGCTCTGGTAGCACTTTGTGGAAACATAGAGAATAAATAGAGCTAGACACAAAGTCGCAAAATTAGAGCAGCACGCACGAACCAAATGCAAGAGTGGTGTTTGAAAACATCTTTTGTGACCCACTAATCTTTTTTAGTTGTTTAAGGTGCATAAACCACTTCGAAGGAATCGGTGGAAATAACATATTTTAGGTTATGGAATTTTTCATGGTCATTTCTTTGGAATTTTTGTAGCATCACATTTAATACAATTTATAACATATATTATGCACAATATCGTATCATATACAATATATACATATATGTGTGTGTGTGTATGCATGTGCGTGTGAATAAAAAGAAACAAGATGAAAAACTATACTTAGCCGAAGCGTTTCGTCCTTTGAGGGACTTCATAAAGGTAATGTAGGATTTATTTTGCTGCAGAGGCGAGGACGTCATCGGTTTATCACGGTTTATAAAATTGAGAACGTTCACGAATATTCCTCTGGTGGTTGAAAAGCCAGTCAAAGCGTATGGAAGACAAAAAGTGACATAATTCAAAGTCTGGTGAAAAGTAAAGTGAGCGAGTAATATTCAATAATTTTCTTTTTTTATGAATATTGTATGGATTGTTATTAGATTGTTATGGTATGAATAAATTGCCAAAAATGTCCCTCGCAATACATTGAGGAAACATACGGAAATTAAAAAAAAAACGTATGCCTGAACACAAAAAGGACCTCATAAATAACAATTAAACAAATGCAGTACTCAAAGACAGAATTAAATTCGACCACAATTTTGACACACACATATACTCATATATGTGTTTATAGATGCATTTAATCATTTATTTAGATGTCATGGATATTCTTATATTATAGATTTTTTTATCCTTATTATTATTTATTCTTTTGTATATAATATATAGGATTTTTTATTATTTTATTTAATTATTTATTTATTCATCTATAATATATTACACACACACACACACACACACATATATATATATATATATATATATATATTATGATGAAGATGATGATGTTTAAATAAATAACAACATTGATTCATTTTTATCAATTATATTGGACACTGGGGTTTACCCATATATACTTCCCCCCCCACCTTCCTCTACTCTTTACACAAACTTCTTTTTGCTCTCCCCCACTTCTCTCTTTTCAATTATGTAAGACCCCACCACCATCACCAAAAAAAAAAAGAAAGATTTTTAAGGTCAAGTTAATTCCGCTAATTTTTTTTGTCTGGTTTATTTTCGATTTTTTTTTTTTTTTTTTTTTTGTCTGGTTTATTTTCAAATTGTATGGCTAAATTTGCATCATTTAATAAAATGGAGTCGGTTTCATGAGGCAGGTATATATATATGTATATCTGTTGAAATAAATTTATAACCGATTTATATGATTTTTTAATTTTTTTCATTACCATTATTTATATTGCTCTGTATAGAAATATATATATTGAGCTCTCTTCATGGATTTGATTTTTTTATTTTTTTTATATTAAAACGACCTTCTTGGAATAATCTCTAACACTTACGGATTTGATATATATATATATATATATATATATATATATATATATATATATATAACAGCGAAAGGTTTGCGATTGCCCTGACTTTCTTTCAAAATCAACTTAAAATGATATTTGTTATTTTTTTTAAGTAAAAGATTAAAATTTCAATACTTACATTGTGTTTATGGTTACTTTTTCAGTTTTTATCCAGGATGCTCTTACTATCAAAAAATTCAAATTTGGATTTGGCTGTCCACAATACATTTTCCTAAATTATGAATAATTTGTATGAGAAAAGTTATATTTTGTTTTGATATTGAGTTAAATGTTAAAGTAAGTTAACTGTTAATACAGGTTCTGAATGTTCTCGGCACTAGCTAATTTTGTAAACAAAACATAAGTCATTGTCTCTGAAGAAAACATCGGTTGTGATTTTACCACACTATTTTTATGGTTTTGTTTTATTTTTTTTTTTTTTTTTTTTAACTAATTTGCCCAAAATGGCAAAATCAAAGCTAAGGTGATAACAAAAATTGAAATTTAATTCAAAGAAAGCTACTTTCAAAGACAAATTGCCAAGAAGATAAAGATACCTAGTTATGGGGTGCAACTTCCGTTACAAAGGCAGTTAGAAACTGGCGTAAATGTTGATTGAAGAAAATCTGGATCACCATAACTGAAATCTTCCGATGAAGATAAACACTTGATTCTTGAGCACCTAAGAAATAGGAGGAAAACTGCACCAGAGTTAACAGCTGAACTTAATTTTTCTCAATAACAACCAGTGTCGTTCTCAGCTATTTGGATCAGCAGTTTCAGTGGATGCATAGCACTGAAGAAACCCCTGCTAACGAAAGTGAATAAGCAGAAAACACTGTTATGGGGAAAAAGCATAAGAGCTGGACATTGAAAAAGTGGCAAAATGTATTATGGAGAGACGAATCCATGTTTGAACTTTTTGCTAGTAAGAGGAGAGAGTATGTGAGAAGAAAACCAGGTGTAAACCGAATGATGAATGTATAGCTCCTGCTGTTAAGTATGGATGTTGAGTTTGTTTTGGTGTTGGGGTGTATTGAGGGAGAGTAGACCGGAAATCAAGGGAATCATAAAAAAGAACAATATCATTCGATTTTACAAATGTATGCTATACTATTTGGTTTACGCATAATTGGGAGGGAAAAAACAACGACCGAAAACACTCTTCTAAATTATTTCAAAATTATCTCGAGTCAAAGAAAAAAGGAACAAAATCTTGGAAATTATTACTTAGTCGCCTCAATGTCCTGACCCCACTCAAATTGAAATAGTATGCAATGAATTGGATAGGATAATTCGAAGAGAAAACCCAATGAGTCAGAATGAGCTTTTTCGGTGCTTAATAAATGCTTAGGAAGGTCTGTCATTTTTATTTTTTATCAATAACTATTGGAAAGTATGCCAAAAATTTGTAAAGCAGTAATTCAGGCAAGTGGTGGTGGTGGTGGTGGTGGTGGTGGTGGTGGTGGTGGTGGTCGTCGTCGTCGTCGTCGTCGTGGTAGTGGTGGTCGTGGTCGTGGTGACGTGGTGGTGGTCATCGTCGTCGTCGTGAAAACAAAATATGATGCTATTGTATAATTATTTTTATAGTTGTGATTATTTTTTGTTAAAATAAAAAGTAAGTACAACTGTAGTTACTGAAATTTAATCTTTAAATTTATAAACAAAATGCCTAAATATCAAATTTTAAGGTGTTTGTTAAAGAAATTCAGGCTGGTCCCAAATCTATACCTATAGTGTACTTATGGGACAAAAGAATTCAGCCAATTTAAACTTATTGTCAATTTCTAATAATCCTGAGATTAGAATTGAATTTTTTTCGCATTGCATTTTCTACAGATAAAACATTTGGGCAAATTGCATTTTTTTCCATACCTAATTTCAGTATTTTGTAGCATGGATTCTCAATGAGAATGAAACATTCTAGATAACTTTCAAAAATGTCTACAATGAATATTTATTACATAATGTCAATGTCAAGAATTTACGTTAGCCTGCTGATATTTTGTTTGGCTTCTGTTGGTTTGAATAATTGCTTCAATGCGCCTGGGAAAAGATACGTACAATTCATTGACAATCTTCTCGGGTAAGAGATGACATTCTTTGAAACTGAGCAACCACAATTCTTCAAAATTGCTCGGGTTCTTCTGGCGAACTCTTCTTATTTATTAATGTCTATATTTAATTGATGGTACTTAAGTTAGCGTTATGAGTTGGTCAATCTTTCAATATAGTGACACTTTCATAAGCCAGGCTCTGTTGTGCCAGACTCGATGTCTATGGCATGGATATCAGTCAAGCTGAAAAATCTCGCTTTCATCCAAGTTTGTTATCGAAGGATCCTTCAGCAACTGGATATATTTAGCACTTTTCAACAAACTTTCTTGGACTATCATTTTTTTTACATCGACCGAAAGCGTCAGATTTCAACGTTTCCCTAGTGCAACACGGCACATTTCACTTTCCCTGTATGTCCTCTCGTTTGTTAGGAGCAATTTTATTTTCATTACTGAATAGGACGCTATTCCAAACAATCGTTCATCGCTCTATGATCAAGTTTATCTTGACTTCAAATGATTTTTTTTTCATTCTGGTTTCTAAGCTGAAATGCAATCTTTCAACTCATATTCTCCAAAGGTGTGTTTAGTGATTTCTACATTGCATTCATCCCTCACTCATCTTTTTTTTTTTTTTTTTTCCTATTTGATTGGACTTTCCGGGCCATTATCACGACTTGGTCGGTCCAAAGGACTACCACTGGCTTTGAAACTTCCAAAGGATTTCTAAAATGCCACTTCTTGAAATTAAAGTGTTCTTAGCTATTGCTCGCCGGCTCATATCCTTTGCCGAAGACCTGAATCCCACTGTATATCCTAATTTAGTCGGTTATTAAGATAACGCTGCTTGTAAAAAGAATCATCATAATCATTCACTTGACTTTTGTAATCGTAAGGGGGGATCCGAACGAAGAAGCCATATTAAATATACTTTCGTCAAATAACATAGCAAACTTGCTGGCAGGCCACAGTTGATGACGATTACTCTGTAACTGAAAATGATAAGTGCATGTAGATGTATTAGTTTGAGTCAAAAGTAATTTACGCTTTTTGAGGACCAATTTGTATGATGTATTTATAATCCTAACTAATAATCATACGTGGTAGATAAGCATCAATTTCGAGTACACTAACGTACTTTTTTTTTTTTTTTTTTTTTTCACGGTGGTGGCAGCTGACACAGTGGAAAGAGAGAAAAATGTTATTCTGCTCTATGTGGAAGTCAAATGACACAAATAACACAAATAACATATGAATATTTTTCGAATTCGGTTAGCCTCGTCTACTCCATCCGCCATATTAATCTGACCTTGCACCAACTGATTATAACATTTTCTGATAGATACAAAACGCTTTGATAAGGAATATTTTCGTTTTAAAGATTAAGAAAAGAAAATAATAAGAAATCAGATAAAATAATTATCAAATCAGATGAAATCATTAAGAAATCAGATAAAATAATTAACAAATCAGATAATATAATTAAGAAATAAAAAAATTAAGAAAACAGATAAAATAATTATCGAAGCATAAAAAATATTACCAAAACAGATAAAATTATTATGAAATTAGATAAAATAATTAAAAAATTAGATAAAATAATTATCACAGATAAAATTCATGAAACAGATAAAATGATTAAGACATCAGATAAAATAATTAAGAAATCAGATAAAACTCCTAAAAATTCGATAAAATAATTATCTAAGTAAATAAAATAATGAAGAAATTAACTCAGATAATTAAGTAATCAGATGAAATAATTGAGAAATCAATGAAATAATTAGCAAAACCGATAAAATAATTTCGAAATCAATTAAAATAATTAAGAAATCAGATAGAATAATTAAGAAATCGGTTAAAATAATTAAAATAATTATGAATGCAGATAAAATAATTAAGATATCAGAAAAAATATTATTTACATTATTTGGACTATTATCCGCCATATTTATTACAACGTTTCGGTCGTAGTAGACCACCTACAGGTGGTTGGAATGTCGAACTGAATCTTCTATTTCGCTCTCTAGTTTCACGTGCCATGTTTAATGGATGTCAGTTATCTCCTGTTAATTTCCCTCTGAAAGTTCTCCACTGCCTTAACTGGGTATTGAACTCACACTGTTTGGGACCTATCAGTAGATCTAAATAACGCCTTTATCCACTGTGCCATGTGTCCTTGAGGACATCCGTGTATGAATTTCTGTCTTCAGCAAGAATTTTTTTACAAGTGCTCATATTACAATTTTTGCTGTTATCATTGTATGTTTTACCAGAGCTCATATTGCAATTTTTGTTGTTATTATCGCTTTTCTCTGGCAATCCTTATTACTGGTTCCCATATTGTATTCATTTCTATCCTTGGTCGGATCAAGAGATTTTTGTGGCCTAGCATATGTGCTGATTCCTTAAGTTTACGAATTTTCTAATGGTGTCTATGATCTCAACCTGATCCCACAGAGAGCGGTGATCTCAATTCTCTCTACATATGTGGTCAGCCACGTCTGATTTTTCCACTTCCCCTCGTGTTACAGCTTTCTGATGTTCTTGAAGCCTTAACTTAAGGGGCGGCCTGTCTCCCCTTTATATTTCTTTCCGCATCAGCACGGGATAGCGTACACACAGTCTTTAGTCATGTTCTCCTCTATGGGGGGTCGTCCTCGGGAGAGATATCTGTGAAGTGTCGTCAAGCTTTTGAAGGTTGTCCTGATGTTATATGGACCGCAGATCCTTTGTATTTTCTCTGATAACCCCTTCACATAAGGCAGGCAGACCGTTTTCTGAGTGTTGTTGTCCTCCTCCTCTAGTACCCGCCTATCCCAGTTTTTGGGGGCTGTTGCCATGTACCCAGTGTAGTTGTTACGTTGCTTATACTGACCAATTCTTTATCTAACGTCTCTTGGTCTCCACTTATGACTTTTGCTCGGTGTTGTAAGCAACGGACGATCCCTTTCTTTACGCTGTATGGATGGTGGGAGTTGAAATTGAGGTACTGTCCGGTGAATGTCGGTTTACGGTATATGGATGTCTTAAACCCATGCTCTGTACGAGATATTAGAACATCCAGGAATGGGAGAGTGTTGTTACTTTTTTTCTCCATTGTGAACTATATCGAAGGTCTTATTGAGTTCACATGGTCCAGTAGAACCTGAACATTTTCCTGATGTGGCCAGAGTATGAAAGTGTCATCTACGAACCTTAACCATATAGTTGGTTTTAGAGAAGAACGGACCAGTATTCCAATAAATAATCTAATGGAGATGTTGACTTTCTATACACAAACAACACATTTTGGAGTGGGATCACATATATATCGACAGGATGAGGGCTTAGCTATGGGCTCGACATTATCACCAGCAATGGCGAATATATACATGGAATACTTTGAGGAAATGGCATTAGAATCTATATCTCTAAAGCCAACTATATGGTTAAAGGTACGTAGATGACACCTTCATACTCTGGCCAAAGAAGACAAAATAATGAAGTTATCAGATAAAATAATTAAGAAATCAGATAAATTAATTATCAAAACAGATAAAATATTTAAGAAACCAGATATATTAATTAAGAAATCGAAAACAAATTAAGTAATCATATAAAATAACAAAGAAGTCAGATAAAATAATTACCCAAGCAAATAAAACTAATTATCAAAGCAGAAAAATAATTATCAAAGCAGATAAAATAATAATTAAATCAATGTAAATAATTATCCAACAAGCAGATAAAACAATTATTGCACAGATAAAATAAGAGAGAAATCAGATAAAATATTTAATAAAAGAAATAAAATAATTATCAAAGCAGTTGAAATAATTACGAAATCAGATAAAAAAAAATTAAGAAATCAAGTAAAATATCATGAAAGCCGATAAAATAATTACGAAATTAGATAAAATAATTAAGAAAGCCGATAAAATAATTATCAAACAAGATTAAATAATTATGAAATCGGTCAAAATAATTATCAAAGGAAATAAAATAATTTAGAAATACTTAATTAAGAAATCAGATAAAATAATTAAGAAATCAGGTAAAATACTTATCAAAGCAGATAAAATAATTAAAAATCAGATATAATAATTATCGAAGCAGAATTAATATATCCGGTAAAATAATTTAGAAAACTGATAAAATAATTAAGAAATCACTTAAAATATTTAAAAATTTAGCTAAAATAATTATCAAAGCAGATGAAATAATTAAGATATCCGCTAAAATAATTAAAAAATCAGAGAAAGTAATTATCAAAACATTAAGATATCAAATAAAATAATTAAGAAATCAGGTCAAATATTTATCAAAGTAGATATAATAATTAAAAAAAAACAGATAGAATAATTAATTTATCAAATAGAATAATTATAAAATCAGTTAAATGAATTAAAAAATCATATAAATAATTAAGAAATCAGATGAAATAATTTAGAAATCAGATAAAATATTTATGAAAGCAGACAAGACTGGCAACCATTTCCAAATAGATGTAGATATGTACCACAAATCTATTAACAAAGAAATTAATGTTTTATAAAAATGAACCGATAGTTTATAAAATCACATTAAAAATATAGCTTAAAAAATAGCCACAGATTTAAATATTAATGCCAGGATTTATAAATTCCATGGACAGTAAGAATTCATCACAATAAAAATAATTTCCAACACAAACTACAATACAGATTACTCAACACTACTAAAATTAATATCGATAAAATTAGTAAATGTATCCTTGAAAAAGCATTCAAATATACGAAAGATCCTCTAGGAACTTAGCAGTGTCATAATACAGAAGTCATAGAATGGTTTACTTATATAAAAAAGCAGAACGAATGTACGTTCATCCAATTCAGTATTTGTGATCTTTACCCGTCTATCTGCGAAAATCTGCTAATTTCTGCTATCAATTTGACTAAAGAATATTGTCCTATTACCGATAACGTGATTAAAATTATAAATCTGAAGCAAAAACATATGTTATATCATAATTGTTGTCTGTGGAGTAAAATCAATAACACAGAATTTAACATTGTTATCGGTTCATTTGATTCAGCAGAGGCAAGCGAGTTGTTGGCATGTTGTTACTGTGGTGATTCAAATTTCTTTTCAACATTAAGGACACAGGACTCTACAGAGATGACAATGTAATTCTCCTCCGTAAAACAAGTCCAAGAAACATAGATCGATCGCTGAAGGAAGTGGTTAAATTCTTCAAAGATCACTAACTAAAAATCACCACAACCACTAATGTTAAAGTGATTAAATTTCTCGGTGTGTCCATGAACTTGTGTACTGGTTATTACAGACCGTATACCAAAGAACTACATAACAATATATAAGTTAAAAATGAATCAATTCATCCACCTTCTATTTTAACTAATTTGCTTAAATCCATCCAATTTAGACTATCTACTAACTTCAGCAATAAAGAAATTAAAGAATGATGGTAATGCACCCATTATCACATGGGATATTGTAGCTAAAGCCAAATCTTACAATGGAAAAATTGATAGATGTAATTTATGCCTTGTTGAAAAAAAAGCTTAAATGATTCTAAACAAATAAACTCTTAAATAAACTCTTATTAAACAAGAGAAATGAACAGATGGTCACATGTAGGCATAAAAATAAGTTCGCGTTGAAATACGTTGATCCAGATTAATTTCTGCTGTAGATTACAATCTTTCCTTTTTTTAATTTTCTTCTCTTTACTCATCTTATGTCGAGCATATATATTTTTTATAATTTTAATACAAAATTAAAAAAACACACACATTATTTTAAATATAAAATAAAAGCATTAATCCCCGGTTATCTTAAATATAAAATATGGACTGTGCTAGCATTGTGCTAAGCAGATATTTTTATTGAAATTTAAATTATATAACGGTCAGTCTCTACGCAACACCTGAAGTCGTGCAACCGGTGAGGAAAAATTGTATATTTATTGATTTATATATATACATATATAAATATATATATATATATATATATATATATATATATATATATATATATATATATATATGTGTGTGTGTGTGTGTGTGTGTGTGTGTGTGTGTGTGTGTGTGTGTGTGTGAGAGAGAGAGAGAGAGAGAGAGGTGGTGGGGAAATGAATGGCAAAGTGAAAAAAGTGTTTGTTTGACGCGTCTTGTCCTTCAGGATATCATCGGACTAAATTTATTATGTTGATGCGACATTTTCCCCAATATTGTTTCTTGATATATAATATATACTGTTATCTCATATATATATATATATATATATATATATATATATATATATAAACATGATTTAAGCGTTATTTTTAGTGGCTGCTTGTATTTGAGTAGACGCTCTGTTTATTTATTAAAAAGTATATTTATTTTCGTCTACCGGCGTGAATATATATATATATATATATATATATATAGATAATATTAGTGGTAAATATACATATATATGCAAAATCCACAGGTGCATATATACACATGTATATTTAGAATAAAAAATTTCCGAGAGGATAAAATCCAGGTAGAACTCAATGTCCAGGACAGAGTAAGGATATAATAAAAAGGCTTAAACACTAATATTCCATGGTCATAATTTATTCCATTGGAATCGTAAATACGATCCAATTCATCAGACCTACAAATTCAAAAAGAAAACCTTTTCTTTTTGAATTTGTAGGTCTGATGAATTGGATCGTATTTACGATTCCAATGGAATAAATTATGACCATGGAATATTAGTGTTTAAGCCTTTTTATTATATATATATATATATATATATATATATATATATATATATATATATATATATACATACATACATACATACATACATACATGTGTCTGTTTGTGTTCATAAGCCAGCATATATATATATATATATATATATATATTAGCCAGTATTTCATATATATATATATGTGTGTGTGTGTGTCTGCTTAGGTCTTACATATTTCAGCATATACGTGCGAGATGTTTTTCTCTGTGATTTGTCGTAGCTAAACTGTCGCTTTGCAACCATCAAAGACTTAATATTGCAGAGGAGAACGAATGGAAAACTACGGTCTGTGCGTGCGTATGTGTGCGCGCTCGCGCGTGCACCTGCGTGTGTGTTATAGCGCCTGCATCTCTGTGTACGTGTGTCGCAGGAAGTGAGGTTGGGTCGTCCGAAATGAGCTATAACTCACCCTTCTAATTTGTGGAAAATCCCCAACCACGTGAATCGTGTTTGAACACGTGTTTGCCTCCTCGACAATTAATGCCGCCAGCTGTTCACTCAAGGATACAATTACCAACGATCTAGAACGGAAGAACGAGAAAAAAATAAAAACATTCATCATGTGCTACCAAAAATTCTACGAACAAATTATTCACTTAGCTAGCATTTTTTTTAGGTCTTGCTATCATTTGATATAATAAAAAAAAATTACGGATACGTTTCCGAACAAACTTATCTGCTAAGGTCGGCTAGTCAATCCCAGCTGTAGGTGCATGTTCAGGTACATTTGTGTTTGTTTAACGCTAACTTCTACCTGTGGTTAATACTGCAACTAGGCTCAGATGACTTTAGTTACAGTTTCTCAGAGAGAGCCTGTGGTAGTGGGGAGATTGTCATTTCCCCCACGAACTCTATCGCTATTTTCATGTCAAATATTCAGACGAGCGCTCAATTCTTTAGTTTCACCAGTTCAGACGTTTACAGCAGGACACGCCATGCTACTTCCAAAGAGTCGAATCACCCTCATTTGTCCCCATATAGAAATGTCGGCAGTTTACCAATTTTTTTTTATTTTATCGCCTTTATCCTTCACTATCTCTGCTTACATTCATATCATACAACTCATTCATCATAACCATTTTAACCGAAACCCTGAGTAGCTATCAAATCTTGTATTGGGTGGAATTTAGTATATATATATATATATATAAACAGATTATTTTACCCCCACCAGGGTAAAATGATCATAAGGAAGGGAATCATATTTTATTCATAAAAAAACAATACAAAACGATTAAAATTTAAGGCACATTTTGGCCGTCGCATCTTCAGAAAAATAACATCGTCAACAAATAAAACTAATTGTTTGAAAAGCAAAATTATTTTCAAAAATATACCACAACTAGGCGTCGGGAAAAAAAACAAAAAGGAATTTATATTTTCCTATTAGGTTGGTGCAAAAATAATGACGTAATAATGTCGTTTTTTGACGTTAAATATACGTCAAAAAACGACATTATTACGTCATTATTTTTGCACCAACCTAATAGTCGTTAAATTGTCGACCGGCTCTCCGAACAAGGCCAACTTGTGTTTTAATTCTCTTTGCCTAAACAGGACAGGACGTTGTATAATAACAACTCCAAGACGTCAAGGTAGAATCTGGTCCGTGCCCTGTGAAAGACAGAGAAGAACTCCAGAGAATAGTCTGTTCTGAAAACAACAGAATTCAATAAATGCTCGCTGATAGCAGAATCATCAGACTGCAAACACCCTATAGGCTCATGTCTACGTATCTGGCCCAGAACATGCTGGGAGATCCTAAGCTCTAACCACTGGATAGTTTTGCCTACATAGTCGATCTCACATCGACATTTATACTGATAAACTACTAAACTCTGCTGATGGACAGGCAAGTCATCCTTGCGGACAGAGGAAAAACCCTTCTGGTAGAAAAAATATTCCGGACCAATACGGCATTAAAACACCGTTTGATGGAAGAGGATATTTTCTCTCGGCGTATACTTGACTCCCGGAACCAATCCACGATAGTCTAACATATACAGGGGATTTAGTGTGGGGGGCATATACCTTTACTCCATTGAACTTGACAATATTACGTTCAGTGGTAGCTGTGATAACAAGTTCAGGGTAATCATTCGCCAAAAAATAGTTGTTTGATTTTCTTAAGCTCAATGTCAAAACTGCACTCAGAACACAGCGTCAAGGTACGTTAAGTAAAGGCATTGATAAGATTGATTTTCCTGGTTTTGGGAAGCAAATGAATCCCAAGTGAGGTATAACTGAAGATGTGCCGGTCGAAAGGTACCTTAAATTTTAATCATCGTGATACTTTGGAATCGTTTTTTATGAATCAAATATCATCCCCTTTTTTAAGATTATATATATTCATAAATCCTTGATTTAAGTATCGCGTTTTCATGCGGTTTTCGGGGCCTTTTCTCGGGATCAGTTTGTTCTCCCTTGGAATTTTTCTCAATGAGTCTATCTATGGAGTTCACAGACATTCATACTACCTAGGCTACATAGAAAACCTTTGAGCCCTGCACGATCATTATTATTATTATTATTATTATTATTATTATTATTATTATTATTATTATTCGTCGTCGTCGTCGTCGTCGTCATCATAATATCGTGCCCCTTCAGTATGTCCACAACTTCTTGAACTAAAAATCTCTAAAAATATCCCTTTAGGTTTTGAACTAAAATTCTTAGCATTGAGTCTGCTTCTCATGCTGCAGTTAAACATTTAAATGTTTCCTGCAATTAAGTTATTTATTAAGAACCAGGGTAGCCTGATCTATTAGTTCGAAAGATCTTGAAGTGCATTATCTTGTCGTAACCACAAGTCCTTAGGCCACAGATAAAACTGTAAATGTAAGCTACGAATCGTATGCTTCAGAAAATCTTCGTCAGCCTTAATCATTAATTTAAAGACTCTTGAAATAAGACTTTCTAATCTAAATTTCTAAAGCTATCGCTAAACCTGTAAATGTTTACTACGATTAGGGTCGTAATAAAACAAGGTAATCTTTAATGCATTTACATTTGTTCAAATAAAAACTTTCCAGTTTTCGTTTTCCGTCCTTATTTTGAATACTACACGTGACAATAAAATAAACAAGTCCCATTTCCACATTTTTCTTGTAACTATCCATCACAATGAAATAAACGCTTAATTACTTAAAAAAAGCTTCATAAGCATCCGTAAACATCCTCATGCGTTTTAAGGGTCGAAAAAAAAAAGATTCTGAATATTTTTTCAGAATGTGCACTTTAAGATGTTTGTCGAAATTATAGTCTTTTGTAATAAAATGTTCTGCAAGCTCCGTTCATGTCACATTGTTGTGTCCGACATCATAACTGTGTCCATTGAATATTTTATTTAATTTTACCGTTTGGGCAACCCAACATAAATCAAGTCATGTTTGGTACAATGGGCGGCGTATATTAAATCGGAATCAGTTCAATAGCCACACACTGTTTTTTCCAGAAAAGTTTTTGTTTGATCAATCCAAAATTAGGTCGCATTTTCAACTCTGTCTTGAAAATAGTAGATTTCTTTCCTTCCTCAGAACTAAATTTCATCAAATACCAACATGTACAACAGACACAACTAAATCCTTACGACTTACTCGAAAATAGATCACTACTAGAAGAACCATCATAATTCATATGAGAACTAGCAAATAAGTCATCCAAGTTTTAATCTTCTTATTTTATGACTTCGAACGAAACTTGATAATATTTGCTTTGCTGACACAATTTTAAATACTTTATTTAGAGTTACCTATTTCTCCGAAATATTTTTTTTAAATTAACATTGTATGATTCTCAGCTTTCAGTCCTTCTTTTTATGGCTAGAGTTTAACTTGCAAATATTTATGAATCGCATCACTGTAAAACTGATGTTTACACGAGTCATAATAAATATTTTCAGCTTCTCTTAATTGTTCACATTGTCCACATGATGAGTTTTAGGTTTTTGTTTCTTTGGCTAGTACCAGACCTAAAAATGCTTGCTGTGAATCACCAGGTTAGCTATTATGATCAGAAATAAGTTCTTGAAATAAATTCATTCGACCTCTGAGTCGTCAGTCTTTGTTTTTATGGCTGGAGTTAAATCTGCAAATGTGTTCAGCTGAATTCGTAAAATCCAGGCTTTAACCTTTAGTCTCACAATGCTCACAGCGATGGCGGCCATGTCTGCTCCTTTCTTATCTTATTTAAAGCTTATCTGGCCTTAATCAACAGTTAACCTAATTCAGGTCACAATGTTAATGCTCACAATAAGATGCTCATTATTAGACACGTGACAAAAAACAAACAAACAAGCATAAAGTTTATTGTTGTCGATATTACTCTTAGGCGAGAGAGAGGAACGCCAGCAAAGTGAAGCTTGGGTAAAAATATACTCATCATGACATAAGGATATACCAGATACATGCATCACTGCCAAATGGGCGCCATATGGTGACAGGTTTGGGGGGGGGGAAGTAGTGCATAACTTTGCAGGTTATGTTGCACCCGCTCATGAACAGATATTCACAGTGTGTCGGTCTCAAGGGGATACTTTCATCTCGTTATGGTCAGGCAACGCACAAGCAAATTTGTGTTAATGAACGAAGACGAAACAAGTACATGTTAATACCTCCGGTCAAGTAAGATCAGACACCATGAGAGTCAGGCCATGAGAGTCAGGCCTGGTCTTGCCCCAGATTATTATTATTATTATTATTATTATTATTATTATTATTATTATCATTATCATTATTATATATTATTATTATTATTTCTTTTGATTTTTATTGTATACACATTTCCTTCCGGGTCCCAACCAGAGACCTAAGATCAAAAATGGCCTCATGACATTTTCGCTGAACATTTTAAAAAAAATAAAAATAAAATAACTTAAGATCATGCCCATAGATAAAGCTTTTTGTAAGGTGTGAACTGTATTTGTGAGAACAATTTTCTGTATTTCTTTAAGGCTTGGGCACCGGAAGTCCCTTTAATGAGTCTATTAGAACCTTCTCCAATTAAATCTAGGGCTCCAACAAAAAATGGAATTATTGATGTCCTCATGTGCAACATTTTTTAGATTTCCGCTTCAAGATCCTTATATTTTGATAGTTTTTTGAAAATCTTCAAAGATACATTAGGATCTGTAGGAAGTGCCTTGTCAATAAGAAAGCACATTCTGTTTCTGTGGTCTTTGATCACAATGTCTAGGCAATTAGCATTGATTGTTCTGTGTGTATCGTAATACCCCATAAAATGGTTACAGGTCCTATGTTTGTAACCAGATCTAAGTGATGTCCATACCAATTCCTTGAATTTTCCTTCCCGTAAAACTTACAAATATTGGTCCATTCTGCACTTGAAGTCAACACAATTTTTCTGTATGCGTTCTTGGAAATTTCTAATTAAGAAACATTGGTCCTGTGCTGCAACAATAAAACTTCTGTTTTCATCTTTTAACACTACTGCATTACGTAACCACTGATGGGTACGGAGTTTGTCTACATCAGCTTTTTTTATAAGAGCAGATTATTATTATTATTATTATTATTATTATTATTATTATTATTATTATTATTCATCGTCATATGACACAGTTTGACCTATGACATTTCAAACTGCGTAAAATTTGTGATGTATCATGTTGACTATCCAGGAAGATATACTCTATTTACTTAAAAGAATCATCAATTTATTCAACAATCGAGCAATTTTTTCGTGATAAGTCACATTTATTTGACCTTGATTCTCCGACGGCGGGAATACAAAATTTCTCGATAATGTGCTGTTTGCTTAGTATTGAGCATGCGCAGTAGATATAGTGTATCTCAAAAACAAACCGCAGATTAGCATTTCGTCTCATTGAGATTCGTTTGCTTTATTCACATGCTGACTTAGTAAATATTTACGTATTTTTAATTTATCGGAGTAGAGTTGCGGCATTTATATGATACGTTATTTTTTATATAAGCAAGGAATGCGTATGTTTTTTAATCAACAGATTATATTTTGCAGACAGACAGACAGATAGATATATAGATTATGTTATATATATATATATATATATATATATATATATATATATATATATATATCTGATATAGAACGATCGATCCATAGATACATAGATGAATAGGCTGAGATATATACGAAGAAGATAGATAGATAGATAGATAGATAGATAGATAGATAGATAGATAGATAGAGGAACAGACTGATTTAGATATAGATATAAAAATCTGGTATAAAGAGATTGGCCCATAGATAGATAGATACATCCATACATACATACATGAATAGACAGAGATAAATACGAACAAGCTGCGATAGATTTTGATATTTTTCTGCATATATAATCGAAAGTTTCACTTTACAAAATAATATTTGGAGTCAAATGATGAAGAAACAGAAAGTGTCAGTAACTATAAACGCTCTATCTCGGACACTAAGCACTTTCGCCCTATAAATGCCTTTCCCCTACAGGTGAAATATTGCAAGCCTCTTGCTATTTCAATGGCAAATGTTCTGGCGCGCTACATTCTTTAGTTCCATCAATTCTAACCATGCTACATAAACTGGGATGAATCATCCCCGTTCCTATTCGAATTCCTCAAATAAGGATGAAGTTACACATGGACAGCGTTTTCGCGAGATGCTTTCTCAATCGCTACAATATCCTACAGTCTAAGATTAACTGTTATCTTTCCTACACATCTTAATAAACTGCAATTCTTATCTCATCTTCTCACGCTCATGGAAGCAACTGCCAAGACGATGCTTCCCCAATCACTACAATCTTAACCTTTTAAAGTCTACTATCTTCCCCCACATATCCCTATAAACTGTACCCCTTACTCTGTAACCTTCTACCTCGACTTGCTCTGGGGTCTTGTATAAGGTCAACATTATTGTAAAAACAAGATAGATGTAAATGAACCGTGATAGATAGCAGTTTGAGATAGATAGATAGATAGATAGATAGATAGATAGATAGATAGATAGATAGATAGATAGATAGTACAAAAGTCTCAGCATTGAATACCGGAGATGGTTATCATAGATTTTAGCTTCTCGGGAATAGACATCTGATAATAAAAACAGTGAATTTTCTACGACTTCGAATCTCTTCTGTACGCCATCTTAGCTATACCAATGTCAAGTCAGTAGGCAACCTTTTCATTATGACTAGCGACTGGAAGCATTAAAATCATTCTTTTTACAGACGAAAAAAAGACTTGAGGCAACAGAATTGTGTTTATCCAAAAAGATACTGAAAACCTCATGGACTGGACTTGTGAGTAACGAGGAAGTTTTAAAGAAAATGGAAACAAAATGGACGCTTATATTTAAAATCAGAAAGAGATAGTTGAAATTACTAAGACCCATAATGAGCAAAGAGGGCTTGGAGAATCTGACACGCGCAGGAGATATTGAATACGGAAGTGACAGAAGTAAGCAGCGAGTAATATATGTAATGAAACAGGTACTGGGAGACAATAAAAACAAACCTTATAAACGATAGGAAGTTGTAGAGAGCCGTGATCGTCCACGTCCTGAATTGTCTTCTTTTCTTCTTCTATGCGTGCACACAGAAGAAAAAAGAAGACAATTTACCAATTCTGGTTTGGGATATAGAACAAATTTTTCCACCCACCCACTAACTTCGCAAGAAAAAGTTCCAATACTAACAAGAGCTTTCTTTGCAACGATCTCTAAGATGTCCTAAATTACATTAGATAAGTTAGCTGCTCGAAAATAACCCAAACTTGATAATTTTGTAGGTTAAACGAATAAAATCTATTTATCAATACTAGCTTCTAAATATTTTTCTTTTAATTTTCAAGATGCATTTTCTCTTGGGCGCTGCTTACTTTATTTCAAATACAAAAACTAATGAATTCAATGCTCACGAGCATACTATCAACGAAGCCTCAAATCGGGGAGAGGATAGATAAACCCTGAGAGACCGGGTAATGCTTTGTGGCTCTCGCTATTTTATCATTATTTGTTTTGTTATTTCTACCTACATATATACGTTACAAATTAAACTAAGCACAACTGACTATTATAGGACGAAAAAATTTTGACGTCATTCTAGGGTCTTTTTTGTCAAAATCTCTGAATTTAGTATCTGTCTATATTTATGAGATGAGGTATTATGTATACTATTTACATTATTCGATAATGGATGTCAGTTATCAGTTGTCTCTTGTTAATTCCCCTCTCCAAGTTCTCCACTGCCTTAACTGGGTATTGAACGCACATCCTTTGGGTCCTGCCACTGGATTTAACCAACGCCTTTATCCACTGTACCTTGAGGACATCCGTGTATGAATTTCTGGGTATTATAAACCTAATGTCTTCAGCAACCACTTTTACCAGTGCTCATATTGCAATTTTTGCTGTTATCATTACATGTTTTTACCAGAGCTCATATTGTAATTTTTGTTGTTATTATGGCTTTTCTCTGGCACTCCTTATTACTCGTTCCCATATTGTATTCATTTCTATGCTTGGTCGGCTCAGGAGATTTTTGTGGCCTAGCATATGTTTATAAATTTTCCAATGGTGTACTTTGTCTATGATCTCAACCTGATCCTACAGAGAGCGGTGATCTCCCTTTTCTCTCCATATGTGTTCAGCCACGCCTGATTTTTCCACTTCCCCTCGTGTTACAGCTTTCTGGTGTTCTTGAAGCCTTACCTTAAGGAGGCGGTCTGTCTCCCCTTTATATTTCTTTCCACATCTGCACGGGATAGCGTACACACAGTCTTTAGTCATGTTCTTCTCTGTTCTTCTCTGTCTTACTCAGGAGAGATATCTGCTAAGTGTCGTCCAGTTTTTGAAGGTTGTCCTGGTGTTTATATGGACCGCAGATCCTTTGTATTTTCTCTGTTAACCCCTTCACATAAGGCAAACAGACTGTTTTCTGAGCGTTGTTCTCCTCCGCTTGTACCCGCCTATTCCAGTTTTTTGGGGCTGCTGCCATGTACCCTGGTTAATTGTTACGTTGTAGGGTACTACATATACTGACCAATTCTTATCTAATTTATCTGGGTCGCCACTTAGGACTTTTGCTCGTCAATTTGTTTTGATCATGCTAAGTCTCAAAAAACACTATATAAAATTCACTATTTTTTATCCATGATGTTGGATGGATTAAAATTATACAAATTTTTATCAAGAAAAATCTCAAATTTATGTTAAAAAATGTCGCAAAACATTGTTGATTTATTTAAGATGGAATGATCTATTATGACAGGTCTCTAAATTGTATTTAGATACATTGTATTTATTATAATTTTTTTTAACTGAATTGTTCACTTATATTGCATATGAGCCATCGTTGTACATAATTAGGTTACAATGAAATTTGTATTTTATTTTAGAACTATCTTATGAAAATGTACTAAATTGGCGGGTGGGTGTATCATAGATTTGAAACTCTTGCACCCGGTCCTGCTTACGGGTCACTAAAATGTTTGCAAAGCTATATTCATCTATATAATATTATCTTAAGGAGCCTACGCAGAGAGATATTTAATAGGCTAGTCCTTCACAATGGGCGCGGGAGCTGAATGATTAGGGTTAGAACATTAGCGTTTTATCTATGAATCCCATGATCGAATTTCATCAAACCCAATTAATCATGGCGATGACTTCAGGGAATAAATGATATCGTTGTGGGGAGGTAATCCCAGTGTGCGGTACCATTGGGGCGTGCATGAGCCAAGCCTCGTGAGTCAAATTGGAGAGATGTAACTGTTCGAAATCTGTTAATGATGGCGTTAGCACGAAGTCACAGGTCATCGTGTATGATTGGAGCAGGATGGCTTTGTTCAACGACTGAAAAATGTCGGACGGTATATTTTGCTTTCTCTTCAAGATTTCTTGAATATTCATGCCTGGAGACTAAATAAAATATGGTTAAAAATAAACTGAACGTCTACTCAAATATCAGTATCCACTAAAAATAACGTTTAAAGTAAAAAAAAAATGTAAGATTAATAAGAAAAAATTCAATACTTCTTTAGAAAAAAAAAATATATATATATAAATATATATTATATTTTTATTATAAGAGATTATAATAAAAACATTTTGAAATCGCTACACAAAGGCTTTCATGTTTCAATACTATGATTCTATTTTTTCGCCTGAAGAAGAAAAATCATAGTATTGAAACCTGAAAGCTTTTATGTAGCGATTTCAAAATGTTTTATTATAATCTCTTATAATAAAAATATAATAATATATTGCTCTACTTTGTATTGAGCACTTTTTAAAAAGTAAATGCTACCAACAGTAAAATTTTACTCCATCTGTTCTTTCTCTCATTTGTCTGTTTTATATATATGTGTGTGTGTGTGTATGTGTATGTGTGTGTGTTATAGTGGAACACACCTATTCTATAGTTAATAGATTCTCCCACTTATAATAAGTAGGAGTAGTAGGAGTCGCTCAGTGGGTCGGGCAGTCAGTCGATGCCGGACGACCGTTAGTCGAATACTAAAGTATCAGCGACTACAACTAGATTTACTCTGTGTTATTCCTATTATATCAAGTTCCTAATGTTTTGTACGTCGAACCTATTTTAGGACCGACTTCGTACAAATACAAGCCTCCACTGTGAAACCACTCCACAACAGTGTGTGGGTGCGTATGTGTGTGCAATTGAAAACAATGCGAAAATTACAAGAATTTATCATGTTTTCTTTTTCAGGCAAGCAGAATTTCTGCCAAAAAACCGCTCGAGAGCTATTAGGTTGGTGCAAAAATAATGTCGTTTTCTCACATAGTAACATATGTAAGAAAACGACATTATTTTTGCACCAACCTAATATAATAAATCAAGAAAGGTTTAAATGATTATCTTATTAACCAACTCACTAGTGTCGCGTTGAAACGGTCATCAGGGACAGAAATTCATAAATCTATTTATTTATATACATGTATGCGTGTATATTCCACTCTTGATTCATCCGGAATATCTCTGCCTAACACCCCATTTAGAACTGATTCTCTGCTGAATGATATGCTTATAACCCCTTCCATGGTTTCTGCTATCATCTCTAAACTAGATCACCATAAAGCATGTGAACCCGATGGTATCCCTGTAATAGCCATTATGAAGCGTACTCTCGAACTGGCTCCCGTTCTCTCTAAGCTGTATAATAAATGCCTCGCCGCCTCATCCTTTCCAGCATGCTAGAAATCATCTGTTGTTCCAGTTTTTAAGAACTCTGGTGAACCGTCCGAGTTTTCCAACTATTGGCCTATTAGTTTTCTACTTTTTTTAGGAAACTCCTAGAAGCCTAATCAATACTGAATCGGTTCATCACGGGGCCTTTTCTTAGTCAAGTAGTATGGCTTTCATTTCTTCAGGTCTTCCTCAACGGTCTTCCTGACGCCATTGATTCCCAAGTAGGCATCTACGCGGACGACACTACAATTTACTCTTGCCTCAAAAACAAATCTAGTGCCGCTGACAAAACTAACCTGGCCGTTCGTCTCGTAAAGGACCTCCAATCGGTTGTGAACTGGGGCAGTAATTGGCTGGTTAACTTTAACGCCTCCAAAACAAAACTGCTCTCTATTAATCGCCACAGAGATCCATCCCTGCTCCCACCATTAGAATGTCTGACGATCAACTTCCCAATAGCACCTCTCCGCGGCTGCTCGGATTCACCTTGTCTACTGACCTGGGATGGAACAAATACATTGAGTCAATTGCTTCGTCCACCGCAAGGAAAGTTGGCTCGCTGTGCCGCGCTTGGAAATTTTTCTCCCCGGAATCGATCTTTCAAATCTACAAATCAACCATTTGCCCTTGCATGGAGTATTGCTGCCATATATGGTCTGGAGCCTCTACTGTTTGACTCGGGGTTCTTGATAAGATCCAGAGACGGATATGTAGTATAATTGGACCTGATCTGGCATCTCGTCTACAGTCGCTCACTCACAGGCGCGACGTCGCCTGTCTCTGTCTTTTTTACAAATACTTTCATGGTAATTGCTCTGATGAGCTGCTTTCGCTGGTTCCCAGACTTCACGAATTCAAGGCTGGCACCACGCTCTCACCCTTTCACTGTTGAAACTCCTAAATGTAGCCGTCTCTTCTACTCCAATAGCTTCATATATCGCATCTCTCGCCTGTGGAACTCCCTTCTCTATTCCTGTTTCCCTGATAGCTATACTCGCCAACTATTCAAATATAATGTCAATCGACGTCTCCAGTTACCTTGATCTATCCACTATCCTTCTCATCCTTTCCTCTATCTTTCCTACCTGTTCTCGTTCCAAATCCTCTATAACCCCTTGCGTGTTAGTAGCTTCCCGCCTTGCTAGGGATGAAATGCTTTAAAAAAAGTACTGACGATAATTGCGGAAAGATTCTAGCATGTTTTAGATAAAAACGCTGAAGCCCGGACTGTAGCACTGGTCATCTCGAGAGCCTTTGGCAGAGTTTGGCATTCAGGTGTTCTTAATAAACTGAAAAATTACGGTCTCTGGACACTTTTTTGAACTGATCCAGTCTTTTCTATCTAATCATGAAATGAGACTTATCCTGAACAGCTACCCAACGAGATCATTTCATACTAACGCAGGTGTCCCCCAGAGCTCTATCCTTGGCCCTACTCTATTTTTAATTTTCATTAATAACCTTCCTGATTATATTAGCTCTTAACTTGGTATCTACGCTGACGATACAACAATTTACCCCTGCCTCGATAATAAAGCTTATCAGTTTGACAAGGTCAAAATGGCAGCCGATGTCCAAAATGATTTCAAGTCCGTAGTTAACTGGGGTAAAATATGGCTTGATAATTTTAACGCCTCCAAAGCTAAACTTCTTTCCAATAATCATCTAGAGACCTCTCTGCCTTCCATCAGCATGGCTAATGCTAACCTCCAGGAAAACGACCCATTACGCCTTTTCCGGCTCACGTTCTCTGCTGATATGAAGTGGAAAGACTATATTGAATCCATTGCTATGTCAGTTGCTAAGAAAATCGGTTCACTATGTTGGGCAAGATCATTTTTCTCCCCAGAATCTATCTTACACATCTATAAGTCTACTATTCGTCCATGCATATGGTATGGTACCCTTGCTATTCATCCTAATTTCCTTGATAAGATCGAAAGAAGAATCTGCAATATTATTGGTCCTGATCAGGCGGCTCAGTTCCAGTCACTTTCTCACCGCCGTAAGATTACCTATGTCCTATCTATAAATAATTTCATGGTAATTGTTCGGGTGAGCTCTTCGCTATGGTACCTAGAGTTTTTAAATTTAAGCGCAACACAAGACTGGCGGCGAGATCTCTTCAATTTATAACTGAGCTGGCTACATGTAGCCGTAAATTCTATACCAACAGTTTCTTTTCTCGCACTTCTCGCTTGTGGAACTCACTTCCGGTTCCATGCTTTTCGGTCAACTTTAATCTGCAAAAAATTAAAGGCAATGTCGATCGCTATCTACTGTCCACCTGATTACTCTCTTCACATCATTAATGTTTCTGTTCCTAATTCTTTCACACCCTGTAATCTTTTAGTGGCATTATTGCTTTGCTTGTGTTGATTCTGATTATATATATATATATATATATATATATATATATATAGATAGATAGATAGATAGATAGATAGATAGATAGATAGATAGAGAGAGAGAGAGAGAGAGAGAGAGTCCGCCCCCAAAATGTGCACCCACTTCAGGAAAGGAAATACTTGTCTTTTGTAGTTTTATCAAATTGCGATAGCACTCTTTATTATAGTATTTACTGGTCATATGGCATTACCTTCATGGCTGTAGTATGAAAAAGTTCTAAAGAATGTTGATCGCAGAAATCTGACTACATTGGCAGCCGTTCGATAAGAAATTGAAAATGCATGAGCAGCAATCCCACTAGACACTTTGGCCCACGTTGTCCAAGCAGCAGTTCGCCGTACTAATAAGTGTCTGAAAGCTAAGAGCCACCATTTTGAGCATCTCATGTGATTGTAGAGTTTAAAGTTAATCTCGTGATGTTTGAATAAATTTAGTATTAGAATATGTATATATGTATACATATATGCTTTTAGTATTAGAATATATATACATACGTGTTTTTAGTATTAGAATATATATACATACATGTTTTTTTTTTTTAATTTCCTGAAGTGTGTATACATTTTTGGGACCCTATATATAAATTCTTTGGTAATGGGTTATATGACTGTCTACTAACAATAACCCCTAGGATGAGAATACATACACATTTATATATATATATATATATATATATATATATATATATATATATATATATATATATATTCACATATACATCGACAGTATGAATTGGCTGGATTTTAACTTTAGATCATATCGTTTGTTTATTGTGCATACTGTCACCACAAATGTATCCACACGTTTCCGGTGTCTGTTTCTTAATTTTAATTTTAGGTCAGCGAATCAGTAGCGAATTATGCATCGAAAAATAATCCATATTTCTCTGTATCTCACTCATTTGAACCGTTATTTAACTCCTCTCTTTAAAACTCTCTTTAAAATTTGAATCCCCTCCTTCACCTTTAGGTCTTCCTGTTTTTCTTTCTTCTGTTACACCCTCTCTCTAGAGCTTTCATACATTTCCCCCTCACACTTGTTTCCCACTCCCACGCATACACTCTCACTAAAACTCTGTTTTTTATACCCGGAGTTATATTTTCCAATTTCTTTTTGAATTTTTAGGTCTGATGAATTGGATCGTGATTACGATTCCAATGTAATAAATTATAACCATGGAATATTAGTGTTTGAGCCTCTTATAATATATATATATATATATATATGAATAAATATAGTCTTAACGTGTGCTATATTTATGGGATAAAGTGTTCAATATCAGAGATAGAGCGTGTGTAAATATAAAAGCTTTTATATATATGTATGTATATATATATATATATATATATATATATATAGCGGGGGAATCATATTTTTAAATAAATAATTATATATGTATATATATATATATATATATATATATATATATATATATATATATATATATATATATATAATTATTTATTTAAAAATATGATTCCTCCGCTATATATTTTCACACACACATCCACACACACACACACATAGATAGATAGATAGATAGATAGATAGATAGATAGATAGATAGATAGATAATTTTCATTTGGAAAATTTAATTCATTCTTGGGAATTAATTAAAAGTACACCTTGCGTCTAATCTAATCATTATATATATATATATATATATATATATATATATATATATATATATATATATATATATATATATATCGCAATCATATTATCTATACTGATATAACATAGTTCGTGTTCGAAAGAAATACACATTTACCAAAGGTTGTGTAGAAAATGTTATAATCAATGTAAACATCGTACGTGATGTTTGCATCGACTCGTCCTTCAGTTCGTATAAACGTGTGTTTGTCTGCAGTGAACTTTTAGCCAAGGGGTTATCTAAAAACCCTGCTCCTCTCCGATCCGCTTGGTGTCAGACAGGAGCCCTGGGATTGGAATGAATTTCAGGGAGTAAAGCATTGGATCATCTCGTGGAAATACTGTGAATAATGGGCCCTGAGCAGGTGGCTTGGCTAAATCGCAATTTGTACAAACGAGATAACCTACTTAACAAATTAATAGCTACTTGAAACAGACGCGTGAAGAAAATGGTGTAAGGAAATACTTTGGTTAGGAGCAAAGTTATAAATAAATTTGAAGTGAAGGCAGTTCGGCTGTCTCTTGGCATTTAACGTCGAACAGACATCCCTGAAAATAATAGTGATGGCGAAGGATGAGAAATACTAACTACTTATATATTTATGTTGCGATCATAAAGTTTTTTTATTGTCCCCGATACAAGGCCCAAGATCTACTCAAGGTACAGGGTTAATAAATGAGATCGTGGTAAGAACTTACAAGAGGTGCATATTAGGAGGATATGTAGAACAGATAAGGGTTGACCCTAGACGAAGTGATTAAGATTATAGTGATCAGTAAAGCGTAAATATGGGAGTTTATTCATGGCAGCTCGTCGTTGTGAAGGTCTTGGCTGGTGAAAATAATGAATGTAGCTGATCAGCTGATCTGATTTGGTTTGGTTTGGTTTGGTTTGGTTTACGATATATCAACCTCAATGAGTTATTTAATGCCGACAAGATTTTTATTGCTGGTAATATTTTTTTCAAAAATGTATTGCTGCTACTAATTTTTTTTCAAAAATGTATTGCAGGTAATAATTTTTTCCTTCAAATATTCATTGCTGGTAATATTTTTACAAAAATGTACTGCTGGTATTCAAACCTATTTTTACACTTGCATAGTATTTTGACCCCAATTTGGGGGTTACCTGTTTGCCCACAGCTGGGACCCTAACAGCTGCTAACCCCCCCCCCAACACACACACACCGGGTAAGGGTGGACCTAGGAACACCAGCAATTAAGAAGTGGTTCCACGCTCCTCAAAAGCTTCTGGTCAGAGGTCTTGCTGCCGGGTGTAGTTTATCGTCTTACCCAGGACGGGTATGATCTGACTCTTGTATGTAGAGAACATGATAGAAGGAGTCAGATGCTTTCTGGAGAGATAGAAAGAACTAAAAGTTTTTCCAGTATCTTTAGCGATGCATCGTGTATACGAATTCCACTTGAGGTCTGGAGTGAACGTCAATTTCAATAGACGTTCATAGCAAAGTGCTTCATTGAGAGCAAAACTATTCATTTGGCCTAGAGAAATCAACTCTATGATGATGTAATATTACGGGCTTTGTTTCGAAGATATTGAATGTTTGAGGCCAGTCACGCCCATTGAACTGTGTGAGATAAGTCAGATGATCGATCAGCTGCCAGGCTCAATCTTCCAGATTCTCCGAGGTGCACCCATTAAACCATTTTCTGCATATATATTTCATAATATAATATATGACATTCTTTAACCGATCCTTGAACATATCACTGCAGGTACTCATAGCAAGTTAAATAACTATGATAAAAAACCTAATACAACTCATTCTGTCAAACTGTTACAACATCTCATAGAGAAATGAATTAAAAAATCATTTCAAAATTAAAGCAAGCTTGAAGATGCGTTACTGGAGACTTCCCATAATCACAAGCATAAAGATTTTATGACCTTTTTTTTTGTAATCATCCACCCCAAGCTAGGCCATAATGCCCCTAAGATGCAAGATATTACTGGAAGTGAAAGAGAAGACTTTAGTGAGGAGAAACGACAATAAAAGAATAGGTTTCAGGAAGACAGAAAATAGCGATTGGCGTTGCTTTTAATTTTTTGTATCATTTTAGGTGGCAGGGAAGCAAGAAACCTGAAGAGAGTTCGACAGACAATAAATGCAAGAAAAGAAACTATTAGAACATGCGGTTATATCTTTTACTATTTCAACATTAAAGAAATGGTGAGATCTAGTTGCCAATCTAGTAGTAAGTTTAAATTCATGAAGTCGGGGCACCAGGGAGGAAAGCCCAACAGAATAAACGTCACGAAAAGACAAAAGAAAGCCACGACACGGTGGTGGGAAAGTGACTCGAGATGACAAGTCACGATTGATTACAGACCCTTCTTTGGATTTTGACAAAAGTCTCGAGATATATAGCAGGTGCACCAGACCAGATATGGCAGCAATACTTAATTCAGAGACAAATGTTAAATTTATAAATGTGCAAAATGTATAGTAGCAGATCTAGCAATTGATTCAATATAATCACTCCACTTCATGTCAGTGGAAAACGTGAGACGAAGAAAGTGCAAAAATGTTTTTCTCCTGGAGGTTAGCATCAGCCATGCTGATGAACGATAGAAGAGGTTATGGTGATTAAATAAAATCAGTTTTGTTTTGAGGCATTCAAATTTACAAGCCATTCCTTGTTCCAGTTAACTAAACTTATTGGAAGTCATTTTCGAGAGCAGCTGCCAGTCTTAATTTATCTGACCTGTCGGATTTGCTAGTACGACAGAAGTAGATAGTCATGTTATCAGCACAAATACTTAATTGGGAACTAATGACATCGGAAAGGTTGTTGATGAAGATAAGAAACTACATAGGTCCAGAGATAGAGAGGAGGGGAGGGGACTCCGTATTAATGTGAGATAATCTAGAAGCGTGACACTTCAACACGACATTCATTACAAGATTTATGACGAACGATTGGATTAAGACAAATATTCGCCGAGGAAAATCATAGCCTTTAAGAAGGTCATTATACCAAAACTTGTCGAACGCCATCGAGATATCTAAAGCCACAGCTCGAGCCTCCCCATTCTTATCTAAAGAGCCTGATAGTCAAATTCAATAATAACCGTTAGCACATCGCTGGTTAAAGTAGAGAAAAGACAGCCATATTGGCTATCTGAAAGAAGCCTGGTGAATTGAGATGATTAACCAAGTCGACATTGATTAGAGACTCTAGTACTTTAACAAAAAGAGATAAATACTAAATGGGTTATAATTTGAAGGATCAAAAGTTTCACTAGAATTCTTAGATATGAACTACAAAGGAGGATTTTCAACAGGTTGGAAAGCAAAAAGCAACGAGGCATTTATTGTAGGGTTAAAAGGAGCCAATCCAGGAGCTGATTTCCTTAGCACAATTACATGAATACCGTTGAATCTGCAAGCATCATAGGGATCTAGTTTAGAGATGGTAGTAATGAACATTTATTATTCTTAGTAATTGACTTTCAATGACTTTACAAGGAATAGTACCATTAGTAAGTCATTTGAGATTAGTGAATTAGAATACCTAAGAGTTGCTTGAAATAAAGACAAAATTCATATTTAGCCTTTTACAATGATTCCTTCAAAGAAAGTTTTAAATCACGTTAAACTTAAAACAATGTCATACAGAAAGATCGTTAAAGATTATTAGGATTTTAATGTCTATAAAGCTAATTGTGATATGGTAATTAATCCGAACGTCTACTCGAATGGAATTCAGTACAGGGCCAGGTTTCGAGTAGCGGAACATAGTCTAGTCTATTCTACACAGCATTTTCTCGTTTGGGACCGCCTCATACGCCAGGTAATGAGGGAGAGGTATTTCCTGGGAAGCCGGAACCCCTAGGACCGAACTTAAATAGTAGGTGTCAAGGTCAAAATACCGTGAGGCGAGTATGATGCTGATTATAAGGGGAAAGTAACGATAACAAGGATGTTGATAAATGCAATAATATATAATGATGATCGTGAAGTAATTATAACAATAACAATACTATCCGTAAAAAATGACAGAATAATGTACAAACGGATCAGCACTTTTACTTAGAATCAGAGGATATGTGCGCTCAGCCTCGGATCAAAAGGTCGCTTCCTGTTACTTCTGTCTACGCTCAGCGTAGGGTTGGGTTGGGCTAGGTTGGGTTGGGTTGGTTGATTTTACGGCATATCAATTCTTGTTGGGTTAGGGAATATTGAAACCCATTATTATTATTATTATTATTATTTTACATTTGTGGGGTCTGGATTTTGCGTGCAGTGCAAGCGATATCGGCTCAAACAGTGGAATCGGCGAACCCAGTTCGAATACCTGGCGAGTCTGTTGTGTTTACTTTCGCACTAATACTCCGAGCATGAACCCGTTCCCTCTCTACCCACCACCCACCCACCTACAGGTTAAATAGCAGAATAGACTGAACTCTCTAGACTTGGGTGGTGACCAACCTAAAAGAGAGAAAACTCTGAATTTCATTGGTTAGAAACAAGTTCCATCCGAACATTTTCTTCCCAAAAGCCGTTACTTATACTTAACAGACTCCCGAGACGATGCTTCCCCTATCATTACAATCTTAATATCTTCAAGTTTCTGGTCAATTGTTATTTACTTTCAAGAACCTCATCCAGAAATCGTCTACTTTGAGCGGCTCTTAGGCCTTGTATTGGGAGAACAACAGTAAACTAAAACGTTGAGAAGACAACAGGAAACCACTCCACTGTATTTCCAAAGAATGTATGGCATGTAACAGATGAATAATAAGAAAATGGGGAGAGTCATGACCGCATACATGGGACAAAAATTGTCATTTAACTTTAACCAAGCATTATCTTGGTTCAGGTAAAGGAAAAAATGTCGTTTACATTTGAGCTATAAGCATACACTTAGTTCGGAAAGGACGTATATGTCTGATGAAGATCCAATACCGAATCATTTGAAACTTCATCAAACGTCCAAGGAGGAAATGAGAGGCCTCAATCTATTTAATCTCTTCGTAGACTATTTTCTGTGCGTGAACAAATAGATATGAAGGCATGGGCTTTGATCATTTAAACATGCTATATCAAATCCCAAGATCTGTTAATAAAAAAAAAACTATTTTCCCTCCAGAAGTCAGTGTACTGATGCTATGAGGTGGGGGTCTTATGTTGACGACATAGGTGTTCATAGTTGATCTTGAATGAAAAAAAATCAACATTCTTTAACAAGTGTTTCAATAAGTAGGACTCACGATAAACCTTTCCAAACCAGAAACTAAAATATGAGATTAAAATGAAAGTAGTGATAACAGTTATCTTGAATTCGTAATAAAAATTCAAATTGTGGAATTAATAAACTGTAAACACTTCAAATACCTCGGTGTATGGATCAGTTATAAAAAAAAATTAAGTATAGAATATAACGAAATTGCACACCTAATAATTTGGGTCATGTTCTTAGACGCGTCATATGGATATCATGTATGACGCTCAACTCTTTCTCCAGACTGTACTGATTGACGCTACTGAATCGCAAATAAAAAAGCTTTTCTTAGGAAAAGCTTTTTTAAAAAAAATCACTTGAAGACTTCCAACAGCGGCAACAACTAAAATGTATAGCACATGATTTTAAAACCCTAAGACGGCACATAGCAAAAGGTTGCCTTCTTTAAAATCTAGAGGATCGTTCACGTGATGTTCTTTTGAATCATTGATCTGAGAAAACTGGTGTATAAACTGACAATTAGATATTTCCCAACGAGTTGAGCGTCATACATGATATTCATAAGAGAAAAGAATGATATGACCAAGATGCTGACTTTCCACACTACCTTAAAGGAATGACTAGTAAGGAAACTCCCATCAATACTAGAAAAGATTGGTAACAGTGTATTTGAGAAGCCTATTTTCCTGAAGAATTGTGTTAAGATAAACATTTTATAACTTTCAACTGACAGTAATGCTAACTTTTCGTTCAATGAATGCCGAATGTTTCTTGTATGGAAACGGCTGACGTCACTATTGCTATTACCATTTTGTGTAGGTATCTACACCTCTGGAGGGAATGTATTCGGTATATTCTAGGTCCCACCGACAGAACAGAGAATCGATGCTGTATTTGTGTTATTTGTGAAAAGTGTTATATATACACTCACATAAACCCAAAAACTCGCATATATATATACACACAAAATAACCCGCTCTGGGTGTGACGATAAACTCCATCCGGCAGCAATGTCTCTGATCGGGAGATTGGAGGTTTTGTGGAGCGTCGAACCAGCTCTTAATTGCTTAATTGTTGATTTTTATAACAAAATGACAATCAATGCTACACTAAAGAAAATATATATAATTACATTTTTATAGTAAAATTCCCAACAATACATTTCATGATCTACAAACTATATATCTAAAATAACATACCTTTACTCTAAAAGTACAAAATTATGTACAAAATATTTAGATTTCGACATTAAATAACCCATAGAGGTGTTGATATGTCACTAAACAAAATTAACCAATCAACCAATCTATTAGGTTAGTGCAAAAATAATGTTTTCTCACATAGTAACATATGTGAGAAAACGACATTATTTTTGCACCAAACTAATAGATCGGACATAAGTCCTACTCATACTTCATTCGAAATTGTATTCTGATATTTGTTAAAATTGTTTTTAACAAAGTCTCGGTTAGTGTCGTTATGTCAGAAAAGAATTTGCGCTCAGTATCACACCAAAGGAATCAGGTGAACTAAAGTGAACTGCCGGCTGTCGAATGCAGAATCACATAAACTTTGTATTTGTAGATATATAAACAACCATTAAAGAACATACAAAATACATTACAGAAAATATAAAATACATTTTTTATAGTAAAATTACCAACAATACATTTTATGATCTACAAAATATAAATCTAAAATAACATAGCTTTACTCTAAAAGATTTCGGCATTAAATAACCCATAGAGGTGTTGATATACCGCTAAACAAAATTTCCAGATGACTTTAGAATTGGAAAAACAAGGAATCGTTGAAAGTGAGGAAGAAGATATGAGCGCGAAAAGGTAAGTAAAAAAAAAGATGAGGAAAGGAAAAGAAAAGCTGATAAAAGAAAAAACGAGAAGGAATGGAGACAAATCAAAGATGCGGGGAGATATGCTTGATGGGGACGAAGTTAATCAAAGCAGGAGTGATAGTCACCGTCATGACAGCGATGAGAGGGATGAGTGACGTCATTGCCATTGTTCGTTATAATCTTGACGTTAGTAATAAATCATTCAGTTGAATAAAACAGTAATTTTTTAAGCGTTTCGCCCCAAGCAAGGCGGGAATCCACTAGAACGCAAGGGTTTACAGAGAGGTGGAGCGAGAGCAAATAGGAGTGATAGAGGAAAGGAAGAAGAGAAGGATAGGGGATAGATCAAGGCATCTGGAGACGTCGACATTACATTTGAATAGTTGGAGATTATAGCTATCAGGGAAACAGGAAAAGGGGAGGGAGTTCCACAGGGGAGAAGTGCGAGATATGAAGCTATTGGAGTAGAAGAGACGGCTACATTTAACAGTTTCAACAGTGAAGGGGTGAGTGCGAGATGCTAGCCTAGTAGAACGCTTGAATTCATGAAGTCTGGGAACCAGCGAAAGCAGCTCATCGGAGCAGTTACCATGAAAATATTTGTAAAAAAAGACAGAAGGAGGCGACGGCACGTCTGTGAGAGGACGACTGCAGACGAGATGCCAGATCAGGGCCAATTACATTGCATATCCGTCTCTGAATTTTATCAAGAACCCTGAGACAAACAGAAGGGGCCTTAGACCATATATGGCAGCGATACTCCATGCAAGGGCGAATGGTTGATTTAATTTATTTAGTTAAATAACTATAACTGCATTTTTTTAAGTTCTTCACACAGATAATTAACTCACCGGTTAACGTTATTGCGAAATATTTCCGTTTAATTGGGTCTTGGTTTTGTGGCTATTTTTTTCAAGTAAAGTTCTCCTCAAAAATATCTCCAGTAAGTACCCGACCTTCTCTTACTATGCAATATCTTTACAATAACCAGATCAGGCCGAAAATGGAGTACTGCTCTAATCCATTTCAAGATTCTGATGAGAAAAATTGTCTGACACAACGCAGTAAAAGAAATTTCCGATCTGCAGACCTAGCAATTGATTCAATATAACCAGTGACACTTCATGTCAGTGGGAAAGTTCAAATCAAGAAGGCGCAATGAGTCGCCATGCTAATAGAAGGCAGAAAAGGTTCTCTATATCGGAATCGTGCTAAATTGAGCCTAGAGAAAAAAAAGAAGTCATTTTAACATGGTCATGATAGATGAGCGAAGAAACAGAATTACTTACCTTTATTATTGTTTGCTTATTAAAGATTTTAGCAATGTGCTTGATTTAAAATATAACTATTATAGTGTTCGGAAAATAATTACGTATTTCACGGCTATGAATTATGAATCAACCAATCAAAGTAGAGCTATATTAAATGGTAGGAAGCTGTATTAGATCATCTCTTCTATTCGATAGTCTGTCACTTATAGAACATTTCAGAGTTTGAAAAAGACATAAATCCACTGCCTCCCAACCTTGCAACTAAAAGATAAAGAGTAAGACAGTCCAATTGAGAAGTATGAGTAGCGTTACGGTTATCATTGCCGAAAGTGAAATAGAAAATTCCTTCAAATTTTGGCTTCATCTGTTGCGTTCACTTTCACACAGATACGATTAAGATAGGCATAAACTTTACCCCCGCCCATGGGTAAAATAAGAGAGAAATCTATAAAGCTAATTATGATAAGTCAATTAATTCGAACGTCCACTCGAAGGGAATTCAGTACAGGGCCAGGTTTCGAGTAGCGGTACATAGTCTAGTCTATTCTACTCAGCATTTTCTCGTTTGGGACCGCCTCATACGCCAGGTAATGAGGGAGAGGTATTTCCTGGGAAGCCGGAACCCCTGGGACCGAACTTAAGTAGTAGGTGTCAAGGTCAAAATACCGTGAAGCGAGTATGATGCTGATTATAAGGGGAGAGTAACGATAACAAGGATGTTGATAAATTCAATAATATATAATGATGATCGTGAAGTAATTATAACAATAAGAATACTATCCGTAAAAAATGACAGAATAATGTACAAATGGATCAGCACTTTTACTTAGAATCAGAGGATTAGTATAAAGAATACTGTATATTCAAAATCGTGAAGAAATCAATAGAAGCCTATCTTTCGTAGGAAATCCTGGCAGTTCACAGATAATAAAGAAGCGGAATTTGTGGCGAGCCATGATCGTCTACGTCCTGAAGGAATATGGTATCAAAAACAAGGCACCAGGTTAGTAACTCGGTGAAGTAAATTTTCATGTTCTTCTGATTCAACAAGAATATTATGTAACTCAAAGAGAAAATTATGACAGAATCAAGATGTTTGACATTCCACACTACAAAGAAATGGTTAGAAAAAGAAACCTCCATCAATACTGGAAAGAGTGATAACAGCTACTGGGCTTCAGAACCTATTTTGCTGAAAAATTATTTTAAGAGAAAGATTTTATAAATTTCAAACAAAAGCAGTACCGGCTGCTCGGTCAATGAATGCCAAATGTTTCCATATAGGGAAAAGGCTAATAATACCATTACCCTTACCATCACTTGGTGATCTTGAGGATTTGTGACCCACAAGGTGTCTACAGGAACAAACAACATGAAAGTTTGTACTTAAAATTTACTTAAGCATTAAAAAAGGAAATGAAATGCAAAATTTAATATCGTAAATATTTGAAAATAAAGAAAATTAAATCTTTTTCTCTTTGGTATTTATTTTGTACTTTCCTCTTTCTGAATCCATGTTTGCATCTGTGGAACATATGGATTTAATTATGGCCGATCAGGCGCAAGTCAACCTGTTTCATTCTTCGTCATCCTTCGTCAACAAGCAGGAGCTGACCCTAGTTATTTAATTGGTTCGGTCTTCTAAAAGAAATTTTTCCGTTTTATAATATCGTTTTTTTTTTTTGTTTGTTTGTTTTTTTGGGGTTTTTTTTTCAGGTTTTTAAGGTCAACTTTTCATACTACGTCTTATGTTTCCTCTTTTTAACTCCGGTTTTAGAGAACGTCTTACTTATATGAAACGAATAGAGTCGGGTAATCAAACATAATTTTAATATATACACACACACACACACATACATACATACATACATACATACACACACACATATATATATATATATATATATATATATATATATATCGTTAATTCCCACAAGAAAAGTGTATGCGTTGTGCACTTAGATCGCCCATAGAAGAAGGAAACCCATATTAACCCGCTTCCCTTTTTTGGTTTAGTTTTGATATTATACGTCATTCCTCATTTCACCAATGACACATTGTTATATATATATATATAGTAATCTATCAGTAAAATTTTAATTCCTGACAATAGTATTTTCTTGAATTGCAACACATTGCTGTAGCAAAATTATTAAAAATGTATTTATATTTAAAATGCCCTCTTCTATCAGTAAAGATTTAATTCCTGAAATTATTTTTTCGTGATTAACAATGTATTGCTATAATTAAAATCATCAACAATGCATTCATAATATAAATAGCCATATTCAATCAGTAATATTTTAATTCCTGACAAATGACAATCTCCTTTCTCTGAATAGCAATATATTAACGATGTGTTTACATTATTCATCTTGTAGCCATTTTCTATCAGTCATTCTTGTATAAATTTCTGGCCACTGACAATGTCTTCCTTCCTGTTTTCAATGCATTTCTAAAGTAAAATTATTTGTAGCTCCGGGCCTAGAGTTATCGGTTCTTCAGAGTGACTACTGTCCCCATTGGTGATCTGTGTACCTGTGAATTCCCATAATGCATCAGTGTTACTTGCAATTGTTCCAGCCTAAGTATCAACTTGTTGGGAGACATGGACTCTCTCTCTCTCTCTCTCTCTCTCTCTCTCTCTCTCTCTCTCTCTCTCTCTCTCTTATTAAAATTCCAACAGAAGAACTTAAGGGAGATTAAGAGAAAGATCAGCCTCTTGACCACAAGCAGGCAGAAGTGGTAAGTACATAATTGAATTTATTGTAATTGTGTGCCGTCAAGCTCTGTTTGTATATTCTATGTTTGTTCCCTTGTCTACGGTGTTGAAAGAATGCAAATAAAACGGCAGTTAAAGGAACTAGGTATCCTTTTTGTGGCTAAGGGAGAAATATTATTAACAACTGACATTGGCAGGTCGGATTGAAGGCAAAGATGGACGGAGGAAAACATCGCATAATATTACCTAATGAGCTTTAAATGACTGGCAAAACAGCAATTAGGAGAAATAGCAAAAGGACAAATTTCACTAAAACTTGCAAAGAGTAAATTGTGGCGAGCCATGATCACCTACGCTCTGAAGGGACGACGACGAGAAGAAGAAGAAGAAGAAGAAAAAGAAGAAGTAGTAGTAGTAGTTCTAGTAGGTTGTGCAAAAATAACTTCGTTTTCTCACATAGTAACATATGTTAGAAAACGAAATTATTTTTGCACCAACCTAATAGTATCAGAAACCACTACTAGAGTAATGAAATCAATCTCAATTCGGTACCCGAAACTTATGGCTTTGTGCCAGATTATGGTAAGATGATCTCCATGTCATGAAGCCCATTTTAGAACGCTAGTATCAAAGACAATTGCTACTGTAGTGATTTTGATTCTCACTGAGTTGTCCATAATTATGGCCTTGTATCGGGTAATGCTAAGCTTTGTTAATGTCGTTACAACTTATGATTATTGTCCATATTCTGCAATCAATATCATCATTGATTTCCAGATAATTCGATCAGACTTGATATTTGTTTATCTCACTGTAACTAAATTAAAAATATCTGACTTTTTCTGCCGTACCTTGCCTTTATAAGAACTAGACAAGAATGGAGTATCGTTGCCATGTTTGGGCTGGAGTTGCCAAATCTACACTTGACAAAGTTCAAAAACGTTGATGCGGCCTTGTGGCGAAGATTGTTTTCCACCCTAGAGCTCCTTTCCTCACAGACACAATGTCGCATTCTTATCATTATTATCTCGCTATTTCCATGGTAAATATCCACACAAGTTCCGTTCTTGAGTTGCATCAGTTCAGGCCTCTACAACCAAAGCTGCGTTCACATGTTTAAATCACCCTCATTCCGTTCAAATTCTATTTTGTTCCACTCCAATTCTTCCCTAAACCGCAACAGACTCCCGCGTGGATGCTTCCCTGAACACTATAATCTGAACCTCTTTAAGTCCTGGATCAATCTTTATCTATCCTCATAATCGTCATTTTTTAGTTTCTCCTCTTACGTCCATATTACACATTTCATTCAGTAAATTCTCTAACTTGAGTGGCTGTTGTGTCTAGTATTAAGTAAATCTAAGAGAAAAAATTAAGGAAATTAAGTTTTGTAATTTTTTTAGTTGGGAAAATGCCTACAATGATGGGGCACTCAGTGAGAAACAAATTCGCTAGAAATGGCTCACCATTTCTACATTTTTTTTCTTTGTGCAACTTAAAGTAAATATTCAACAAATATTGCATGAAAATGCAAATGAAGTTGTTTATCAGTTTATCGATTTGATGTTTCTTCTCAAATCAACTAATTGAAAAGAAAAGAAAAATTGCGGGAAAGGAACGAAGAAGAAAAAGAACTAAAAGAGAGGGAAAAAATAAAAACTACATAAAAAGGAATGCAAAAAAATGTGGGGGCGGATAGAAAGAAGGAAAAACAAAAATGAGTAGAAAAACAAAAACGAAAAAGAAAAACACAAATCAAAGAAAAATAGCAGAAAAAAGAAGATGAAAGGAAGAAAAAAGGAGGAAAAAGAAAGAAAAACGAAAAACACAGAGAAAAAACAAAAGAAAGCAAAAGAAAGCAAAAGAAAAACAAAATAAAGATGAAGAGGAACGAAGGAACGAAGGAAAAACACAACAAAAAAGAAAAAAAACACAAGGTAATAGAAGAAAGCAGAAATAGAAAGCTGAAAGAGAAATGGAGAAAAAAAGAAAAGAAAGAAAGAATGAAAAAAAGAAAGAAATAGAAAAAGAAGGAAGAGGATAAAAACGAAAGGAAAATGCGAAAAAGAAACAAATAAAGAAAGCAAAAAGAAAAGAAGAGAAAAACGGAGAAAAAAAGGTAACAAAAATAAGGAAAAGAAAAGATGAAAGAAAGAAACAAAGATTGAAAACCGAAAAAAAGACTGAATGAGGAAAAAGAACAACGAAAGAAAAAGAAAAAGAATAAAAAAGGAAATACCAAAAAGAAAAAGATTAAAAGAATAGGAATGAGTCTTATAGTAAAGATGCGTAATACCTGCAGCTGATTTCAAACACCTTTTTTTTTACAGTCAGATAAAAATCCTACATTCGTTTCCAAGCTTGTCGTTATCATTGTATGAAAACATTTGCTATTTATACACCGGATACTTTTTCTTCCATCATTTTTGCAAAGTTGAATATTCTCTATAAAATGGTTCCAGCTAAAGCGAACGTCGATTTTTTTTTCTCCTATGAGAATGAGTAAACCAGTAATACCTGGGCTCGCCCCACTTTCTTTCCATTTCTCGCTGAGCAGGTTAGTTTGCAAGAGGAAAATTACCGCGCGCTCTGGCTAGGAATTCATCTCTCGCGACACTTACCTGATAAATGTTCAACGAGATTTTTTCTTGTTTTTGTTTTTCTTTTGTTTCTTTCGAAACTTTTCCTATCTTTATTTGTCCAAGAAGATCAGAGAAGCCGATAAAGTATTTAGTTTTTGGCAAAACTGGAGAAATGGGAATTTCCGTCAATCAGAGCAACAACCTTGACAAAGTTGTTTTTTTTCCTGACACTTCCAAGCATTTTAGCAAACGTAGACTGAACGTGCATGACTAGATATGACAGCAAACTTCCAAATAAAGCGCTTTACATCTTGGTTGAAGTAACTCAACTCGCACCGCTTCCTCTGTGGGCAAGGGCTGTAAATTTGAAAATAATTCACCACCCACAAAGCTACGTAAACGCTTTTGAACTCTATCAAGACAGGCGAGTAAGGGCTGCACAGCTCTAGCGCAGATATGGCAATAATACTCCATTTTGGTCTGATCTGGCTCTTGAAAAAATAAAATATTGCAGAAGGAGTCACATATTTACTGAAGTGATACAATGAAACGACTATTTTTTTCCAGCATCTTTAACATTAGATCGTATAGATGAGTTTCACTTGAGCTTTGGGGAGATCTTGAATCTCAGTAGGCGTTCAAGTCAAGGGGACTCTGTGAAAGAAGATCAATCCATCATGATAGGTGAATGTTCAGGGTCTGCTCAGTGATGGTGGTATGTTACTTGTTTGGTTTGGAACATATTGTATTTTATAAGCCAGTCCTTCCCTCCTTGAGCTATTTGGGCTAAGGTCAAAGGACAGATGAGCTGCTAGGTTATGATCTTCCAGACTTTTAGAGATGATCCTATAAACTGCGATTTGATTCGCATACTCAATATGTACCGAAGTACCTGCGTTGTTAATCAACCTCCAAAATCATGGCTTTTAACAGAAGAACTCTGATCAATGTCACCAATACGAATACGCAACTATCTCAGCCACCAAACAGTTCCCATTCTCCACATCAACGCCTACTGTTGTAAAGCTAATCCTGCCTTCATATATACAATCCATCACTAAAGATGATGGAAAAAATAGTCGGCTCTTTCTACTTCTCCCGAAAGTACCTGATTCCATTAGCAATTCTCTATATTTACAAATATGTCAGACCAAAAATGGTGTACTGTTAGCATATGTGGGCTGTAGCTTCCAAATCCTCTCTGTCCATTCGCGACAGAATTTTAAAGTTTTTAAGCGGCCTTGTGGGTGATGGAATATATTCCGTACAATGACTCATTTCCTACAAACTAAAAATCACAAACCTATTGTTTTTCCATGGAAAATGTTCTGACGCGTTACATTCCTCAGCTCCACCAATTCAAACATTTACAGCTAAGACCCGCCATACCATTTACACAGGCGCGAATCATCCTCATTTCCTTCGTATTCCATTTGTAAAGATGAAGTCCCATTCGGACAGCTTCTTCCCAAGGATCGCTGCTTTATAGAACAAACTTCCAAGCGGATGCTTCCCAAACCACTACAATATTAACGTTTCTATGCTTAAAATCAACCGTGAGCTAATCCTACATATCTTTTGTCTTAATCAATTCACCCCAAGGAAGATAATAATGCTGCTAAGAGGCAAGGGACTAATTGGAGTGAAAGAGGAGGAAAAGACTTTATGGGAAGGAACCGGAAACCAAGTCTTAAACAGAAAGCAAAGGATAAAGCTTTAGTCTTGTTTAAAAGACCGAAGAGGAGAGTGAATCAAAAGATAGGCGAACCTGTCTTCATAATTTACAATTGTTACGGCCATGAAAAAATGGACCCGAAGGCCTTGTATTAAGCAAATAATAGAATTAAAAAAAACCTTGAAAGATCGATGCAACACAGCATTCTCATCCTAAGTTCGACGAAAACGAGCTTTATAAATATTGACACAAATTACACGAGTATTCGCATGATGCTTGAGATTAATGTACATTTTTTACCGTGTTTACTAGTGGCTGTTCGAAGGCAAGTAAAAATCAATATTTACAGTGATAATTGTCAAGGCAAACAGATTTATTCCATTTGGAATATCGTCGCAACACATTCTTCCTACCTTTTATTATGCTTTGTATATTTTTTATTCTTTTTTATACTGATTACGAGACAAATAAAGGTGATGAGAAAGATGATAGAATATGAATTAGAAGAGATAGCAAAAAGACAAACTTTAATAAGAGCAACAAATAACTTGAAATTGAGGAGAGACGTGATCCCCCACGTCTTGTAGTGACACATCACATAGAAAAAGAAGACGGCGAATAAATCTGAACAGAATAGATAATTTCCTGAATAGTAGCAAATATATTCAGCTACAGAAAGACAATCTGATGTGATGGTGTTATTTCCTTTTTTTTATTCTGGTGTATACTCATTACATTCCGGGTCCTGACCAGAGACCTAAGGTCTGAAATGGCTTCATGACATTTTCCACTGAGTAATTTTGCAAAAAAATCACATATTTTACACAGATAAAGGTGTGGCCTGTACTTGTGAGTACAATTTTTTGTATTTCTTTAAGGCATGGGTTACCAGGAATTCCTTCAATGGGTCTTTTGGAATCTTTTCCAATCAATCCGAGGGCTCCAACTACAACTGGAATTGTTAATGACCTCATGCGCCACATTTTGGAGATTTCGATTTCAAGGTCCTTGTATTTTGATAGCCTTTTGAAGATCTCCAAAGATACATTGCAGTCTGCAGGGACCGTCATGTCAATAAAGAAGGCACATTTTGTCTTTGCAGTCTCTAATCACGATGTCACGGCGATTAGCTTTGATTTTTCAGTCTATGTGTATTATGAAGTCCCATAAAATTGTTACAATTCCTTATTAGTAGTAGTAGTAGTAATAGTAGTAGTAGTAGTAGTAGTAGTAGTAGTAGTAGAAATACCCGTCAAAATTTCATGAGTTTCATATTTGAATTTTCTGATTCATCCTAATTCTTAAGTTAATTACTTAATAAACGGGTTCTACGACAATAAAATGTCCACAGAAATTCCCCTCTCGCATCATTAAACATTTGAGCTTAACAACTTTAACAAAATATTGCAGTAACAATCATAAATGCTGGTCGTTATTTTAAGAAGTAAGGGGATACAAATGGAAAGATTTGAAATTGACAACTTTTTCCATTTAACTGAAACAGACGTTGAACTCTTCTATCATTCAGTCTTTTTTTTTCTCTCACTGAAAATAATTAGTGTCTCTAATATGCCTTTTTTGTCTTTCCATGTGATCAAAAAAAGAAAATCGAAATGCTTCAAGAAACTTTTACTTTACTGTGTCCTTCCCCGAAATATTCTGTAAACTTTAAGATAAGCTTTTTCTTTCTATTTTAAAACACTGCTTAATTTAAGTAACTGAGAGCCACTGCACAGCTTTCTTTTTTAATTTTTTTAAAAGCGTTATGTTTTTCTCCTTCTATCTTGACGTTAGCAGCAAAATCAGATAATGGCTTCTGTAATCCGGCTAGATTCCAAATTCCATCTGCTCATAATTCTAATTCAGAGTTTCTAAAGACTTTTGCGTGGTATTATATATAATGTGTGTGTGATGTGATGTGTGTTTGTGTGGGATGTGTGTGCGTTTTTATGTGATGTGTGTGTCTGTTTGTGTGTAAAGGCGTTCTGAAAGATTTGTTGCTTGATCAAAAAGGAATTACTCCCACCCAAAATCTGTTTTTTTCCCAAATTTGAAAAAAACGGTTTGGACCGAGAACTTTTATATCGAGCATGCACACACACACACACACATATATATATATATATATATATATATATATATATAGAGAGAGAGAGAGAGAGAATAAATATTATGTTTCACCAAAAAATAAACATTGACCAGGGTATCGCTGGAAGACAAAAATTTTCAGGTAGGTAGTCTTTGTAATTAAAGTGATCAAGATTAATAGAGAGAGAAAGAGAGAGAGAGAGGGAGAGAGAGACTAATAATAACAAATAAAATTAAATCACTTATCTGTCTCTCCTATGAGTTTCGCGTAGATGTATCCATTCAATCATATTCCTGAAAATAAATAAATTCAATCTTAATATTCAGACCCTGACGTGTGGATACATGTCTGCGAAAAACAGACAAGGAAAAATAAGCGAACATTTAATTAGATCTGTTAATATATAAATATATATAATCGTTCGGCTCACGCGTCAAGAAGTATCACTAATTGTCGTTATATATATATATATATATATATATATATATATATATATATATATATATATATAAATTGCTAGCAAGCATCAAATTAATTTCTTCGTGGGTTTTTTTTAACATATAAATTACTATCAAACATTAAAATCTATTTTTTTTACATGAATTGCTAAAAATATACCACCCCTCTTTTCCTACGTAAAACGTAATTACAGATTCTGTCTCTTTACTTCCCCCTTCTTTCTTTTTCTTTTTCTTTCTTCTCCCCTCCCATTTCAATATATCCCTCCCGTTAAGTTAACCGTTTAAATAGGTCAAGGTATGGTACCTCCTCCCCCAATACTAAGTATGATTGAAAGAAATATTAAAATAAACCCTCTCTAAACTCGACCATGTCTCTCACACCACACCTCACTACCCTCTCTGTTAAATTACATAAACTTAATACTACTCATCAAAAGTGTGAATATTAATTTTTTCATCTTTCGTTTCATTTTTTGGAAGTGTTATTTGATGATCCAGCGTCTGGTGAAATAAATTATTATAATGGAACCTTAAAGTGCTCTGTTTTCTTTAATATATATATATATATATATATATATATATATATATATATATATATATATATATATATATTCACTTAAATATTATATATATGTATATATATATACACACACTTAAATATTATATATACGTGTATATATATATATATATATATATATTAGGATATTGCAACAAAACCATGTAAGGATTGTTACACAATTGCAGCCGTGTTTCAACGCATAATGATTCGTCTCCTCTGGCGATTGTAAATTACTGGCACTCGCCAGTAATTTACAATCGCCTGGTCTGCTATCCACTTACTCAAGCTCGGTAAGTAGGTTATGTATTGTTTTTCTCTACCACTCTTGGATTCAATAGGTCCTGTGAGTATCAAATATACCAAACACTCTTTCCTCCTTATGTTTTCTAGAAATTTTAACTATTTCTTTCTAATGTAATATATATAGTGTATTTGTTTCCGTTTTTTCTAAACCTTCGTCGTTGCTTACATGTTCGGTTCATGGTATTATAATTATCCTTCTGTGCAACCACACTTCTGCTGGTTCAAATCTCTTATTCATCTGTGAGGAGACTGGCCAACGTTTATTGCTATAAACGAGAACTGATATTACGCAATAATTCAATTCTCTTTTGTTTGTTTCTAAGGAAAATTTCCAGTTTATTAATACTAATTCTTCTGGTTGATTTGAATTTCTTTTCAACGTGTCAGCTGTATTTCTTGTCGTCTACAACCTCGGAATTATAAAGTTCGCTTTGTTATAAGATCAAAAATACGTATGTAGATGTCTTTTCGCGATAACTCTGCCATATCCGCTTTTTAATGCTGTCCGACTTTCTTTCAGGAGGCATCAAATTTTAATGGGAATGAGCCCGCTTCCAAATAACATTAAGTCAATCTTTTTTATGCAAGGCTACAGAACGGTTTAATAACAGTGGAAAGATATTTAAACTTTGTTTACACATTAATTCAGATTATATTCCTTTCTAACAACTACGCTTTTTTTTATCACGACGTTACAAAAGTATTTCGATGATTTTGAAACTTGTTTGCCAGCATTACTGGAAAATCATTTTAATAGCAGAATAAACGACGTTGTTATTTTTGTAGACTGTTTAAGGATTTGCAAAAGGAAATTCAGGGCGAATGAAATTAAAGATATCTTCATGATTTCTATATTTTATGAAAGCAAGTTTGATGTCTTTTTTGTTAATCGCAACCAAAATCAAACGCTCATAGTTCAAAAGTACGGAAGCCTAAAAAAGAAACTATTTTCTTTTTCTAGCCGAAAAAAAATCACAGAATGCTTGGCCATTTTCGTTAGTTCTGAATACAAAACCATAAACCTAACCCTTGGGGGGGGTGAACTAACAAAAAGTTAGCCTATTGATTTCTTCTGGTTACGAAAATTTGTGTCTTGTGCCCCACTGCTAAATTTTATATTCTTTGCTTATTTACTTAAAATTTTAACGCCATTATCCTCTTCGGGTTCAGCTGTAAAAATCAATTAATCTGGATCACAAGAAAGAAACATACAAGACTGACCGTTCAAAAGAAAGTATAAAACGTCTTGCTGGTAAAATTTGACCCCAAGTTAAAACCACTGAGTGACCTTCTAGTCGGAAAAAAAAAAAAAAACTTGTTCATTTTTGTCCTTTATTGGTTTCCGTAATTTAAAATTACGGCTGTTAATTTTTGGTAAGAACTAACGAAAAAACTCTTAATTTTGTATTAAAAAAATTAAATCAAAAGAAAAAATGAGTCTTATTTCGCAACAGGCACTAAATCTGATTAAAAAAATTAATTTCTTGTTCAAAAATGCTTCATATTTAAGGCTTAACATTATCACGATTTATAAAAAATATTAGGTTGGTGCAAAAATAATGACGTAATAATGTCGTTTTTTGACGTTAAAAAATACGTCAAAAAACGAGATTATTACGTCATTATTTTTGCACCAACCTAAAAGATGGCACATTGCTGAATATTTTTCTTTCAAGTATCGCTGCGTAATTCAGAGAACAAAATTACGACAAAATATTTTTCTTCAAAAAAAGTCAACTTGCATAACATTACTAATGGATGCGGTGTGTTCATTTTAACATTTCTAACCTTCCTCTCGTCGACAAACAAAAATATTTGTCAGAGTTTAACAAATGTTCCTTTAAATTATTCCAGTTTAAAATGGTTTATCTATATATATATATATATATAGAGAGAGAGAGAAACAAACAAACAAAGGCTAATACAGTGACATTACATATTTTTAATTTATATTTTACTAGGTTAAAAACCGAACTCTGGGTGGACTTTTAAGCTAGTTGCTGCGAAGAGCTAATTGCCCCTCCGGACCAAAACTAAAGGGACCCCTTAGCTCAGCTTAGAAAACAGCAATGATAATTCTGAAGAAATAACTTTGAATTCCTCACTTCACTCCATGGAACTTCAAAATTTCACTTTAACTCTGAGTCAGGCTATAAGTTCAATTCCGACGAGATGACTGATTTGGATCAAGAGTTCGATTTGAGCCGAAATTCTAATTCTGGCCGAAAATTGAGTTTTTCAAATCATAAACTCCGTGGAACTTCAAAATTTCATGTCATGGAAAATTTCACTTTAACTCGGATTCTTTGGTATGTTGAAGAAATAAAATTGATTTCCTCAATTCAAAGTTCGGAGATATTTTAAATTGAATTTAAAGCAAACATTTTTAAATTTACAAATTTTTTGTATTACTTAAAGTAAAGTATTTTTTGTATTACTTAAAGTAATTCTTTATTCAATATAAATTAAAATCTTTTATAATCACTAATTGTTTTGAGTTGTTTTAAAATTTCAATTTTTAACTGTTCCCTCCTCATCTGGACACCAATCCCAGTGCTAGATGTTCAAGCACAAAATGAATGGCAGATTTTTAATCCTGGGATCATCCCGATTCCAAAAAGGTTTATGCCCATGTAGAGCAAGTGTGGTGGAGGTTAGTGGGGTTTCAAACACACGGATGGACAGACAGAATTCGCCGTTTATTTAGTAGAAGTCCACATCTACTGGGGGGGGGATCATTTTATCTCTTTGATTGTGCCAAATCCTGGTAGAACTCCTAATATTTTCAAGATCCTTTCGTTGTATAGGTTAAATAACTATTTTTAATTTTTAATTTTTTTTAATTTTAAGGAGTAAACGGCCAAAATAATTATCACTCTTAATCGTCTATGGCAATATAAACCGACCGGAGAGTAGCTAAATTTAAAGAATAATGTAGGTTCATGGTTGCCCACCGGAAGTACGTACAGGGATACATGTCCATGCGCGACATGATATTGCAAATAGCCAGATATTATGCGACTGTTGATCTAAGTAGTATCTGTAAATGCTATTAAAGATTCGGGATCCTTACTAACAGTTGAAATACAGCAAATATAACGCTGTCCACTCGATAACCTCAAAATGAAAAGTCGCAATCACTGATCAGTCATATCACTAAAAAGTTAAGACAGTTTAAATCAATAAAAGGCCATGGAAGAAAGAAACAGGTGAAACACATCCTAAAAACGAAACAAGGAATAAATCTCTTTTCCTGTTCAATAAACATGGAGGAGTACAATTAAATTATTTTCAAATGTTTAAAAACTAAATAAATTGACGAGAAAACGCATTTTTGTCTTAAACCTGTTTCAATATTGGCGTATTCTATTCATTTTTCCATTCGTATGCAAATTCATTTTTACCACTATTAAAATTAATGATTTTAAATAAGTGACTTCGAATTTCTTTGGTAATTACATTTGTCTTGTTGCAATTTACCCTATCATTGGATAACCTAGAATACTTTTCTAATATTCGATTAAATGATTAGAATTTAATATTTTCGAAATTTGATGATTTTTTTCAAAAGGAGAAAAATATCAGAAGAATTTTATTTTATTTTCATTTTATGTTATTTTATTATTTATGTTATTTTGTTGAATGATCCAAAACAAAAATAAAAATAGATTTCGTGCAAGTTAAACCGAAACTTTTTTATAAAGAATTCTTTTATAGTGTTTCGGATATTCGCGAAGAACTCTCGCTCGTACTAAGATCGTAAATCAGAAAGTAAACTACGCGATAAAAAAACAACAGAAAGGCGCTGATACGTGACATCATGCGTGTTCGTGAGATAACAGGGTAACTAGCCACGCATAGTCTTTCATCGTTCACTCGAGTAAGAGGGAGCGACGAGGTCATCAGACCTACTCAGCAATTGTACCATCGAAGAACAACGCGCCGTAGGACGCATTCTATGGGCAGAGCAAGTGGGAATCTATCGCCAGACGTTGGTGCAATATGGAGAACGTACCATAAATCAACGAAAGCTGTGGGTAGAAAGCCTTAAAGCGGGGCGAACAAGGGTAACGGACGAAAGCCTGCCTGATCGCCCATCAACCACACCCAGAAGAAAGTCCAATGAATCCCGTAAGTACAAGTGGCGGCAATCATGGACATCACCTATGGATCTGCGCAGTTTTTCTTGAAAGAACGAATTTTTATACAGTGTAACCCGGATATAAGAGACTTCTTCCCCGGTCCCGACAACTCTCTTATATCCGGGTTACACTGTAGTTATACTGTCGCCTCCTCCCCAGTATCCGCAACGGCTTAGTTCTTGGCTACACATGGATGCTGAATTGCTAAGCGTAACTTACATGTGTGGCACAAGGCCGCAAGTATAAAACACCTAATTTATGGTCAAACTAACTACTCGGTCATAATATTGTTTTCGCTCCTCAATAATGTTTGTCGTTTTTTTTCTTTTATACTCAGTAACCCCTTGTGTTTTGGTGTCTTTTTCGCCTTGCATGGGATGAAATAGTTTTTAAAAAATTGATCTAGCAAGACAAGCTTGCTAATCATTTTACTAAAACGAATTGTCAGGTACACCATGGATACCCAAATCCATGAATACTGACGCCATATAAAAAATGACGTAGTATTTTCATATAACCTACTCACATCGTCCTAAACACATTAAATTACCTCAATATATAATATACTAATACGATACAAATATTATGTAAATAGACATTATATGTATGAAAAAACAGTTCTTCAGGAAATTCTTACCTGGTGAGAATCAAACATTAAATAAAGGTAGATTTTACCGTCAAAATAGTGGTGCCATTTGTAAGATTAGAGAAAATTCTGATATAATAAATATTCTTGCACACAATTTTTTTTTTTTTTTAGGTAAAAATTTGCATTAGTAAATTCTCGAGAGAATAATATTTTCATTTTTAACAGTCTACCAAAAAGTAACTAATCGTTAAATTTTTGAGTCTTAGAATGTTTTTGTTTTGTTTTTTTTGTTTTTTTTGCAACAGGCTAACACCTGTTGAAATATCCTCTTAGTATTTATTATTGTTGAAGTTATCGCTAACATTTTTGTCGGAATTTACAAACTTTACATTTCGTTCAATTTCGCAAACCAGTCGATGAAATTTAAATAAAGCTGATTTGTCTGGAAAAATACTTTGACAAAAACTCTTTTTGGTGGTTTAATAATTTCTTAAATTCAATTCTATAAGACTTCACGGTAAACAATATTTTTAAGAATTTATTTTTCCTTTTTAACAGTAAAGAATAAATTCTTAGGATATTTTACTCTTGAGCATGTAACATACAACTGGTCATGTATAAATATTTCTTTCTGGAGCCAAATTCCAACTTTTTGAAGCATTTGGCCTTGTGATTTGTTATTGTTCTCGCAAACGCAGAATAAACTGGAAACTGAATATAAAAACTAAAAAAAAGATATGCAAATAACGATATTGCATTGCTATTAAATAGGTATTTGTAATTTTGATAATTAAATCGTTTTTAAGATAGTGTGAGTATTTTGTAGGTTAAATAATAAAACTTAATTTTTTAAAGAAAATTAATGAAAATTTATTGTACTAAGCTATGCACCCGAGTAAAACTAACTGTACTTTGTACCCCTTTACCTGTTTGCAGTTCCGACAAAATTTAGTTTCGGTCGGTCAATGTATGGCTATTTTAGACAGTATGGTGGACGGACGGGCAGACTAACAGAAGTCACAGAATTTTATATATAGATAGATATTTTCCTGAAATATTTTCCTTTTAATAAATGGCAAAAGTTTATATTTTTATTCATTTATTTTAAGTTTCCATTCCAAATTTTGGAGAATGATGAACAAAATACGCAACGCAAATAGAAAACGGACAAGACACAAGACAGACAATATTCAGAGGATTCTTCTTCATGGTTCACCCACGAAGTATTGATTTCACGTGAGTTAAGCAGTGTATTAAGAACCAAAAAAAAACGTTAGAAACAAACAAAAAAAGACAACTGAACTGTTACGTGATATCAGTCTTCCTACATGGCAGTGAATTCTGAAAAACCTCCACAAAGATGAAGAAAAGACTTAAAGTAACAGAAATGTTCTACAGAAAGATGCTGAGAATGCCATAGAACGAACATGCGAGCAACGGTGAGATTTTAGAGGACATGGAAACAAAAAGACACTCGTAATTAACATCAGAAAGTGACAGTTGAACATTTTAGAACACATAATGAGGAAAGAAGACTTGGAAAATCTGATACTCACAGAACAGATTGAAGGCAAGTGGAGGAAAGTAATGTATAACCTACTTAATGAGATTAAGTAAATGGACACTAGAACATAGTTTAAGAGAAATACAACGGATAGGGAATTGTGGAGAGCCATGATCGCGTACAAACTTTGGGGTGGGTTCCTGGCACGTGTTCTTTGTGGTCAGACGTACGAGCGGATCTCCGTTTTCCTCGATCCATAGTTTTTGTTGCCATGAGTCCTGTCTCCGCAACGCAACAATAAACAGCAACGAAGGTTGGATGACTCGATTGCCTTCGGTCTGTAAACGCACTCTGATACAGCCGTGCAGCTTCGCGTCCATTGCCATTCGCGCGGCCGTATGTAAAAAAACATATCTGCCTGCTCACGATATGAATATCCTGCCATTGTTAAACGAAACACTTCTCAGTTAACTAGCTACTACACACTTTAAACATTGAAAACAGACTCGCCACAAATGTACACGAATGAAAAATGTAACCTAGTCTACATAGCAACACATCGCCATCTACCGTAAACCTTTAACCTTAACTACATAACTCAAAAACCAAGGATTTTCAGACATATATGGACTTTTGTCTTTCTTTTAGTGTGAGGAACTCTCCCCAATGTTTGTAAAAGTATTTTTGATACACCTTATATATATATATATATATATATATATATATATATATATATATTGGATTGGTCAAAAAGTTCGTTCGCTTATTAATTAAATTTTCTGCTTAATAAAGCGAACGGATTTTTCGGCCAACTCAATATGATTTCTTTGGAGCCTAAACCTTAGAACACCGGTTACCGTAAGCTCACCGAAGTTAAGCAAAGTCAGATCTGGTCAGTACCTATAAGTGAGTGACCGCTTGGGAATACCAGGTGTGGTCATCTTGGATGTATGGGTGCTGTAATGAATAATGGCTCAGAATTGTTAATCTGAAAACCAAATTCGAATTCCCGTTGGGTTCATTATATTCACTTATGCACAAATATTCTTTGAAAGCTATGAATCCATCGCTTCTCCCCATCTATGGGTTAATGAATAAGACTTGTATCACTAAATCACTATCTCCCCACAAAAATTCTTAAAATCTAAAAATATTTTCTGGCTTTAAATAACCTGTAAATGGTTGATAATCTGTAAAAAACGAATCACTCAATCAATCAAATACTGATTAGCTACACAGGCATTCCTTTTAGATTTATTTACATTCTCTGGAATATAAATATATAGAAACTACCACGGTCATAAAGTGATGGATCAGTTTATATATAGATTGTAGTAAAGAATTGATCCCCCAGTTTATATCTTCATTATAATTTCTTTTTTGATTATCAAATTCTGATTAGATATGAAACTATCTCTTCAGCCCCCATCTATGGTTTAATCAGTATGACTTTTATTACTAAACCATTTTCATCTCCAAAAAATTTCTTACCAGCTGAAAATAAATTCTGGCTTTAAATAACCTGCAAAGGGTTGACAAACCGTAAAACAAATCACTCAAATCAAATCAAACCTTGAGAGAAATGAAAGGCGGCGACAGCCACCTAGTTTGTTCCAAGGGACGGAATATGCAAGAAAGGAAATATCTGAATATTTTTTGTCTCAGTCTCATCTACAAATACTAATAAGAATAACTTGACAAATAGTAAGGACGTAATTATTAATTATAATACTTATTGTCGTAATTTTAGTATGTTACAAGATTTTAAAAAAACAGTCTTTTCCTGCATGTGTGGCTCGAATAATTTAAGATAGTGCTGCAGATTGTGTTGCTGGTGTGATTTCTAATTGGTGAGAGGCTAACACTGACAGGAAGGCGATAAGGGAACTCTATTTCGGCTAAGTAGACCACCCAACAGAGAAAATGAGTTTCTACAGATACGCACAAAGAAGATCTGAGGCTGTTGCTGATATAACAGCTCAACTCGAAGGATTCCTTTTCCTCCCTACTTAGCTAACACCTCTCTTATAGTATTTAAAGGGGGATAATCATATTCAAAAGGGACAATCCTAAGCTGAATCAGTAGACATTGTTTTTAAAAATCTCGGATTAAAGTTGAGCTCTGCCATTTTAAGATATGTGATTGTAAGAGGAGAGATGCTGAAATGTTCCAGGACCATCTAAAAGGGAATTCAAAATAAATCCAGATATTTTTTAATTTGTTCAAATCTTCAGAAATGGGGCGGAAGTATTAGCTTGGTGCAAAAATAATGACGTAATAATGTCGTTTTGTGACGTTAAAAAATACGTCAAAAAACGACATTATTACGTCATTATTTTTGCACCAACCTAATATAATCGTTCATCAGGCACTTCTAACATTTCTCGAATTTCAGTTTCTGCATTTTCATTCGCTCCATATTCCATCAATAAAAAGTAAGATCCACTTGAATGGCTTCTTCCCGCAAACCACTGCTCTGTGGAACTGACTTCCAAGTAGATGTTTCCCCGATCACTAGAATCTTCTCTTTCAAGTCTAGTGTTAACCGTTATCTTCTCCTCTTATCCATATAAAATTCCCCTTAACGTAACCCTCTACCTCGAGTGGCCCCCGAGTCTTGTACAAGCTGAACTTTACTGTAAAAAACAGAATGGGTATTTCAATGTGTGCAAAAAAAGCTACTGCATGCCTACAGCTCTATGTTTCGAGTTTTAGTGAATAAATGCATACATCTATACTGGGAAAATAATGCTCGGCTCATTCTGTTACTTCAGCGAGTACCTGACTCAATTTGCCTTGCTTCATCAAATTAGACTAAGAAATGAGGTATTGCTGCTATATATGGCCTGAAGATTCTTAATCCTGAATTTTCAGCCTTGGCAGAATTAAAATACATTTATTTGGTCTTGTGCAGAACGATCTATTTTGCACTATTCAGCCGCTTTCCTACAGAGACAACGTCGCAAATCTATCGCTATTTCCATGGCAAATGTTCAGATGAGCTCCATTCTTTACGATCACTAGTTTTACAACCAGGACCTACCATGCTACTTTCAGTTAGTCGAATCACACCCATTTCCTCTCGTCCCAACTGTGAGAAGAAATTTTTATTCAAATAGCTTTTTTCCCATAATTTGTTACTTTGGGAAACAGACTTCCGTGCGGATGCTTCCTTAAACACTATATTTATTATCTCTTCAAGCCAAGAGTCAATCGTTATCTATCCTCCTTATCCTCATAATTTTCACTTCTTAGCACCTCTACTTTCATTAAAATTCTAACATGGCACTCCAACATGGAATTACTACTGCTCATATCCAGTACGACTAAGAATTACTACTACTTCTACAAAATAAATACTTAGAACATAAACACAGACGAACCACTTGAAATAGCTGATGGATTGCATCGTAATCTTTTGAGACAATAATCACTACGGAGACTTTCTACACTCTCTTACTCTCCATGAAAGTAAAACTGTAAGAACAGAAAAACTGAATAACACAAAATTTTTTCTGTCAAATTCAATAAAACAATGAACCCTGCCCAAATATACAATATCCATTCCTATTACACACCTCATTTCACATAACCATTTTATGAGTGTGAAACCATTACCAGCTACCTTGAGTAGCTCTCGAGCCTTGTATTTGGGGACCTTAAGTATAAAAAAGTTCCTAGTGCGAGCTTAATTTTCGTACAAATTCATCATTCTAGCAAACTCTGTAAGGACCAGCTGCCCTAACGGATTGTCTACAAGAGCGAATTGCTAATTGCTCATAGTCAAATATGACACAAGAAAGAAATTATGGTGGTTTATTAATAAAGTTGCTTTTGAAATTCAATATAAAACAACAGTATCAAATACAACGATTATTTTTCTTGATATTTTCTTTGTCTGGTTCACTTAAGAGAAACGACAATTCAATTAAGGAGCACGTGTTCTGTAAAATGTTAATCCCAAATCTAATTGCACTCATCGGCAAGTTACAAAACCTAACCTCCTTTCTACTCTACTATTTTCCCTTACACACACTCTCTCTCTCTCTCTCTCTCTCTCTCTCTCTCTCTCTCTCTCTTCGCATTTCTATCGCTCTCTTTCTTTAGTTTATTATTATTTCTCTGTTTCTAACCCCTGCCTTTCAGCCCTCGCTCTCTCTCTCTCTCTCTCTCTCTCTCTCTCTCTCTCTGTGTCACTTTATATATCCATTTTCTGTTTTTTTTCTTCTATATAAACGTCATTTTGAAACCATTACCAGCTACTTTACTATATTGACCAACGACGTCAGAAATCGATATTGATGATATAGCCGTAGAGTTTGAATCTCCCGACTGCTGAGCCACATTTTTTATTGCCTCGCTATAGAAGGTAGCAAATGATGGCAGTGCATCCGAAAGAAAAGTGGCATTGAATACAAAAAATGTCCCCCTTGATATTCATTGGTGCTTGTTGAATGTTTATGGAAATCAAACAATGAATATGAGCACTGCTTGGCGGTGAGTAACCTAGCCAAATGTTATTCTTTTTCTTCTTCTTTCTTTCTTTCTTTCTTTGCACCGTGAATTCCTTTAATGTTCTCTCTCTCTCTCTCTCTCTCTCTCTCTCTCTCTCTCTCTCTCTCTCTCTCTCTCTCTCTCTCTCATTTTCGCTCTTTTTCCTAGTTTCTTATTTTATTTTTCTTGTTTATTATGTTTTTCCTTTTACTCTGGAATTTTCACCCTCCCATCTTACTCTCTCTTTCTCTCTCTCTGTCTGTCTGTCTCTCTCTCTCTCTCTCTCTATCAGTTTCTTACTCTTTTTACATTTTCTCTACTCTAACATTCTATATCCCTCATCTCTTTCTCATAACCAAAACTCCTTACGGCGTAAGTATCGTGCATTTTGCAAGTGCATTAATCCTCTTTCACTTACTCAATCTCAAGATCTGTACAATGAAGATGTCATGGAAAAATATGATGGTTTTAAAGTTGTAGCTAGAAAGAAAAGCAAATAATTTACATACGCAAAATACAATGTTTATCCCAAAAAGTTTTCGGCTTGAGCAAAATGCCCTTCCGAAAATTGTGATATTTAGTCGGATTTTGGAAACTAGATTAGACCGAGAATTTTTCAGCATTTCCCGTAATAAAAATATTTAAAAATAAATATATATAACAATGTGGACATAAAAATCAACACTGAATGGCAGTTTTACAATTTTAAACGGTCATCAGATATGTTGACAGATTATATCTACTGATGCTCTGTACCTGATATTGAGCACATTTTCCCAATAAAAATTGCAAATTTTAAGCAATATAAGTACATATAAAATACGATTATTTGTAAATGTTTTATTGATAGTGTCTATAACTTTTTATTGTAATAGTTGTCTCTCTTCTACTAGTGAAACGTGTTTTTATGACAATGGTGAAATGTTTCTAGATTTTTCCGATGATTTCCATTTCGCTTTCAAGTTTGTTTTGATTTCTTTTACGGCTTATCAACCTTTTCCAATTATTTAATGCTGAAGTATGTCGCTTTGATGAACAATAGAAAGATAGACATAGATTTGATTTATATGAAAGTCAAAAAAGTAGACATGAGTCTAGTTTACACGAGATTCAAAAAGATCCGGCTTGTTTCAAAGTCAAAAAGATAGACATCTGGCTCAAAGAAGAGTCAATAAGGAGAGTTAAAAAGGTGAAAATGGATAATCAAAAAGAATTAGAAAGGGGAATTAAAAAGTAAAAAAGGAGATCCAAAAAGGAGAGTTAAAAAGGTAAAAAGGAAAGTCAAAAAGGAGGATTAAAAAGGAGAATTAAAAAGGAGAATTAAAAAGGTCAAAATGGAGAGTTAAAAAGAAGAGTTACAAAGGAGAATTAAAAAGGTCATAAAGGAGAGTCAAAAAGGAGAGTTACAAAAAAGAATTAAAAAGGTCATAAAGGAGAGTCAAAAAAGAGTGTTACAAAGGAGAATTAAAAAGGTCAAAAAGGAGAATTAAAAAGGAGAGTTAAATGGTCAAAAAGGAGAGTCAAAAAGGAGAATTTAAAAGTAGAGTTAAAATGGCATGGCAAATAGGGGTCATATGGAGATTCATTCGGCGTATTCTTGAATATCCACCCACTCCAATCCACACTTGAGATGGCATCAGTATATTTATATATTCGTGTTTTTTCTATTACTTAAAACGTTGTTATTAGTGGATACCCGTATTTGAGTAGACACTCTGTTTTTTCTAAACAGTGTTTATCTCATCTTCCGGCCTTCGCACTAGAGAAAACTTATTTAAGGAGAATCATCTAAACGTGTGAATGCGTATTAAGGTAAATAAATCCTTCCTTGGCTGTGGAGCTCTCCGTAGCTGCGCGTTTAAAGTACGCTTCATCGGACGGTAATTTCTTCTTCAAAAGGGGACGCAGGTTCGAATCCTGCAGAGGGGTACATTTTTATTTTAATTTAATTCTATATTTTCCTTAACACCTAAATAATATTATCATTAATTATTATTTGAATTATATGTATTCAATATTTTCGTCAAATGTGCGCGTTTTATTTTTCTTACTGTAAACTTCGTTTATTTTCTATATGAAATCGCTATATTTTACATTTATTTTAGCATTTTTCTATGTATAAGTCTCATTGATAGGACCCACTTTTTTTAATAGTTTCACTCCAACCAAGGCGGGAATGCCAGTAGTGTATAAGGGGTGAAACAAAAGACTTAGAATAGAGAGGACTGAGGAAAGGAAAAAAGATGAACGAGATTCAAGAAAACAGAAGATGGCGATTGATGTTGCATTTAAATTTTTGAAGATTGTAGTTATCAGGGAAGCAAGTAAACGGGAGCAAGTAAAGACTTTTTTTTTTTTTGGTGGGGGGTATAAGTGGCAGTTATATTTAGCTATTTCAACAGTAAAAGCGTGGGGCCTAGATGCCAATCTCGTAACACACCTAAATTCATGTAGTCGGGACACCTTTTCATAACAGTTGCCATGAAAATATTTGTAAAAAAGACAAGAGGGAAACCACGTCACATCGGTGAGAAAGTGATTGAAGTCGAGATAACTGGTCAGGTTCGATTACATTACATTTGTCAAGAATATTGAGATGTACAGAAAAAGCATAAGAACAGATATGGCAACAGTATTCAATGCACGGTCGTGTAAGATGAATTCTAACAAGAAAAATTTTCTGGCACGACACAGTGACCCAACTTTCCTTGCAGTAGATGCAGCTATTGATTCGATGTAGTCGCTCCACTTCAAGTCAGTTAAAAACGTAAAGCCAAGAAGGCGCAGTATGTTATTTTTAATTTTATTAATTTTTAAATTTCCAAAACATTTTTAAATTAACTTAAGCATTTTTAAGTAGCAAGCTTACCACGGTAACGATTTTTTCCTTAATTTTTTAGCTGTTCTGATGATGTTCTTATTAGATGCAATGTTGGCAAGAGAATAAAAAAAAAATAACCATACAACTGGTGTTCATATATTCCATCTTACATTGTTCGGATATTTCATATTAGTCATTATATATCTTCTTTCTTTCTTTATGCGCCGTGTCCTTTCCGGACGTAGACGATCATGGCTCTCCGCAATTTCTTGTCCTTTGTAGCTCTTACGCGACAAGCAGTATGGGTTTCGATCGGCCTGATCTACTGATGATGTCCTAACTCACAGAATTAGTGCGATAGTTCTTGAGATGTATTTGTTGTCTAAACAAATACATCTCAAGAACTATCGCATTAGATATTTCAAAGGCTGCTGACTAGGTGTGACATAAAGGATTTCTGCACAAGCGCTCTAGCTATGGAATCATTCGAAGAGACTTTTCAATTCTAAATTCCTTCCTATGGGGTAGGTCCATGAAAGTTGTTAACGGCCATTTCTCCAGGGTCATAGCAATCAACACAGGCTTCCCCCAAATGTCGCATCTCGAACCAACTCTTTTTACTTGACATAAATGATCTGCCTAATATTATATTCTGATCATTTCTGAATATCTATGCTGTTGATACACCGGTATATATGAGTACACCTTCAAAACAAAAGATGACAAGATCTTGGCATTTGATATGACCTCTGACCTAACTCTAACATGGCATTGGGGAAAAACTGGCTGGTTACATTGAATTCCTCGAAACCCAACCTAGTTATATTTCATCAGCACCGATCGGACACTGAACTATCACCAATCACGATCAATGGATGTTTCCTCGGGGAGATTCCGTACCTTGAGCGTCTATTAGACCTTAAATTCAACCCAGACCTCAAGTGGAGCTCGGACATCGTTAAACAGGCGGAAAAATGGTCTCGTCCCTGTACCGTTCCAGTATGACTCCTGTTATCCTCTCTGATTACAAGAACCAGATCAGGCCAAAAATGGAGTACTGGTGCTATATATGAGCACTGCTTCTCAGTCATCACTTTCCAATCTCGATAGAGTCTAAAAGCATTTCTGCTCCTTTGACGAATTATTTTCCACCCTACAACTCCTTTCCCACATACAAAACGTCGCAAGCCTCTCACTGTTCTATCGCTATTTCCATGGAAAGTGCTCAGGCGAACTACATTCCTTACCACCATCATTTCCTTCGTATTTCATTGGTGAGACCTAAGTTCCAGTTGAGCAGTTTCTTCTGGCGAACCGTTGCTCTGTGAACCGATTCCCAAGAGGATATTTTCCCGATCACTACAATCTTAACCTTCTCACATATAGAATTAACAGTTATATCCTCTTAATATGTGCCTCTTACAATGTAACCCTGTACCTCGAGTGGCTCTCGGGCCTTCTACAATGTGAGCATCATTGAAAAAAAGAACAAAGGGCAGAAGTGGAGGATAGTAAAGGAATGAGAGTTAGAATAACAAAAGTAAGAAAGTTGGGAGCCATGATTGCTCATTTTCTAGTTTTTTTTTTTAATCAGTACCATTCCATGCAAGACACAAGGGCTTACAGGGTGTGGAAGAATTAAGAAAATCGTATTAATAATAAACAGGTTACAGTTGATAGTGATTGGAGTTACATTTAAATTTTTGCAAATTAAATTTGGCTGGAAATCATGGAAACACAAGGGAGTTCTACAAGCGAGAAAAGAAACTGCTAGCATAGAATTTACGGCTACATCTAGCCAGTTCAACTGTAAATCTCGACGCCAGTCTATTGTTGCGCTTAAATTAAAAAAGTCTAGGTACCATAGCGATGAGATCATCGGAACAATTACCATAAAATTATTTATAGAAAAGACACAGAAAGGCAACTTTACGGCGGTGGGAAAGTGACTGAGGCCGAGCTTCCAGATCAGATCAGTAGTATTGCTGATTCTTCTTTGGATTTTATCAAGGAGCTCAAGGTAAATAACAGAGGCACCAGACCATATGTGACAGTAATATTCTAAGCATGGATGAATGGTGGACTTAGATATGTAACATTGATTCGGGAGATAAAAATTGTCTCGAACGACACATTGATCCAACTTTCTTACAGCTGACCTAACAATGAATACAATACAGTCTTTCTACCTCATGTCAGCTGAGAACGTTAACCCGAGAAGTCATTTTCCTGGAAGTTAGTATGATTTTGTATGAAAGATGTGAATTCTATCCTCGCTGGGTAGAGGCCATATTTGTGGCTTTGTGCCAAATTAAACGAAGTAAATAACAAGTACAGGAAGAGGGTTGTATTTATACACGTTGTTCACTTATTCAATGAATTCCGAATCGCGTAAAGTACCTCTGCTATCGGGTATTCCTTCTTTTCTCCCTATTTTTCTCATCTTTGCAAAACAAAAGTCTACCTGGCATTTCCGTCATTTTTGACATCTGCCCAATGCCGGTTTACCGTTAAAAATTTCTGCTTTCTGTCTGTTCTTGCTCCCGATACATTCTCGTACGCCGGCTGTCACAATGAAAACACTATCATTTCTACTTTTAATCGAGAATATGTAACATGATTCGCTTTTCTCAATGTTATCAAATAGCGTGTCTAGCTTGCCTAACATCCTGTAGACCGTCATGGAACTTATCACTGATAATGGTTATATCAGCCGATTTCTAGACAAGAAATGGTGAATTGATTGGCCACGCATTCACTAATTGTATTCTATCGAAACTGTGAATTGTGAAAAATACATAATGAAAGGACTATTGTCCTAATTTACACTATTTATATTGTTCGGACTGTTATCCTCATCTTCGTTGTCATGTTCACGATGTTTCAGTCGTTGTACGCTCCGGCCTTCTTCAGGTGGTTGGAATGTCGAACTGGACCCTTTATTTCGCTCACTGGGGTAGACTGTTCTAGTTCCATATGCCATGTTTAATGGATGTCATCAGTTATCTCCTGCTAATTTCCCTCTGAAAGTTCCCCACTGCCTTAACCGGGTATTGAACACTTTGGGTCCTGTCACTGGATCTAACTAGCACCTTTATCCACTGTGCCATGTGTCCTTGAGTCTACCCCAGTGAGCGAAATAAAGGGTTCAGTTCGACATTCCAACCACCTGAAGAAGGCCGGGGCGTACTATGGCCGAAATGTTGTAATAAATATGACGACAAAGATGAGGACAATAGTCCGAATAATGTAAATAATGTACATAATACCTCATCTCAGAAATATAGACAATTAACAAAATTATTTCTCTCAAAAGTTTCTTCTTGTTTAAATGCTGTCGCGTGCAGTTATTATATTTGTATAAGATTAAAATGTATTTGCATTTTTACATAAACGTCCCTCACGTTTAAGCACCCCCGCTTCAAGCGACAGTTTTTGAATAAGCTTCCCGGGCGATAACTCGAGCATTTATGGTATAATATTTGTAATTAACGTGTTTAACCAGTATATATATTTTAATATTATGTCCTTTGAGTATTATTTTAACCAGAAAAGGTGACAAGTTATAAATACTGGGTATTGAGTCCTGTCACTGGATCTAACCAGCGCCTTTATCTACTGTGCCATGTGTCCTTGAGGACATTTGTGTATGAATTACTGGGTATTATAAACCCAATGTCTTCAGCAACCATTTTTATCAGTGCTCATATTGCAATTTTTGCGGTTATCATTTCTGTTTTTACCAGAGCTCATATTGCAATTTTTGTTATTATCGCTTTTCTCTGGCACTCCTTACTGGTTCCCATATTGTATTCATTTCTATGCTTGGTCAGCTCATGCGATTTTTGTGGCCTAGCATATGTGCTGATTCCTTAAGTTTACGAATTTTCCTATGGTGTTCTTTGTCTATTTTAATATTATGTCCTTTGAGTATCATTTTAACCAGAAAAGGTGACAAGATATAAATAACTATTTTGTATGTTTATTATAATTTAATTTATTAAACCTGCCCTGTCGTTTGGGGCTTCTGAATACGCCAATAGCAGCTATGCAGAGGAGTAAGATTCCCCCCACCCCCATGTGGTGTCCTGAGTATGACGATAAACTACATCCTGCAGCAAGGCCTCTGCTCGGGAGAGGTTTTGAGGAGCATGGAACCACCTCTTAATTGTTGTTGTTCCCAGGTCCACTCTGACCCGAGGGTAGTAGCGCCTGTTGGGGTCCCAGCTATGGGCAAATAGTAAACCAAACAAAACTGTAGTCAAAACACTATGAAAGTGTACAAATAGGTTTTTATAGTAAAAATACCAGGAATACATATATTTTTACTTATTATGGCCAATGTCTATATTTTAGTTTAACTGTTATTCATCGATTGTCTTTTTAAAAACGATTGTCATTTGATGAGCTTATTTTATTACGAATAATTATCAGATTGTATTTCCTAATTTTGAACTAGGTGTCGAATATGGCAGTGAATGCCGGACAATCTTCTCACAGATGAACAAGAGATTTCAGGCAGCATAAATGTGGTTCTACAGAAGGATGCTGAGGATACCACGGACTGATCATGTGAAAAACGACGAAATTTTAGTGAAAATGGAAACTGAAAGGATTCTTATCTTCTCGGGCATATAATGAAGAAAGAGGAGTTAGAGAATTTGACACTCACAAGGTAAGAGAGACCAGGTAAATCAGTGGCAAAACTTAGCGCTACAACGGACCGAAAGTTAACAATAACC
>OZ010579.1:15230456-15572956 GCA_963932145.1 Acanthosepion lycidas
AATGGGTCCGTGAACTTTCGTTTCCTACCGGATCTTCTCGGTTCAGGAATATTCTGCGGAGGTTCTACTTGAAACATATCATACATTACATCAATGGGATCTTCCTCCTCATCCGGTATACTCTCTTCATGCTCTAGAACGTAACATTTTTTAAGTTGGTTCTGGTGCCTTTTATGAGTATTCTTCGGCCCTTTAATTATGTAAATCAGGTCACCGATTCTCTTGTCCACTATGCCTCGCTCCCAGAACTCAACGTTGTTTTTGTAGCACTTGAAAAACACCTTCTCTCCGGAAGTGTATCTTTTTCTCGCTGTATACATAGTATTCTTTACTCTATTTTTCCCTGGCAAAAGCTTGTCAAACACTGATTTAACTTTCCTAGCGAACATTAGTTCAGCTGGTGCCATGTTTGAGTGTGTTCTCTGGTTTGGCGTAATTCTGTATACCTGTAGGAATTGCTGAAGCGCCTTTTCCGTTGGGACTCCTGAGGCTTTCTTCGGCGCCCGCTTTAAAGTATTGACAAATCTTTCTGCGAGTCCATTGGACCTCGGATGATACGGCGGCGTCGTTATGTGGTTAATTTGATATAACTCACAAAATTCCTTAAATTCTTCAGAAGTGAATTATGTACCATTGTCACTCACAATACACTCTGGCACACCGAACCGTGCAAATAGTTCATGCAAAAAAGTTGTTGTGGTATTGGACGTAGGCTTTTTGCAGTACTTCCGGCCATTTTGTAAAACTATCTACCACTATTAAGTAGTAATAATCTTCTACTGGACCAGCGAAATCAATCTGTAACCTTGTCCACGGATGATAGATAATGAATAGACTGAGATAGATAGATAGATAGATAGATAGATAGATAATGAATAGACTGAGATAGATAGATAGATAGATAGATAGATAGATAGATAATGAATAGACTGAGATAGATAGATAGATAGATAGATAGATAGATAGATAGATAGATAGATAGATAGATAATGAATAGACTGAGATAGATAGATAGATAGATAATGAATAGACTGAGATAGATAGATAGATAGATAGATAGATAATGAATAGACTGAGATAGATAGATAGATAGATAGATAGATAGATAGATAATGAATAGACTGAGATAGATAGATAGATAGATAGATAGATAGATAATGAATAGACTGAGATAGATAGATAGATAGATAGATAGATAATGAATAGACTGAGATAGATAGATAGATAGATAGATAGATAATGAATAGACTGAGATAGATAGATAGATAGATAGATAGATAATGAATAGACTGAGATAGATAGATAGATAGATAGATAGATAATGAATAGACTGAGATAGATAGATAGATAGATCCCTTACGGAAACTTTGCCTCCAGTCACAGCGTTGGACAATGTTTGCTCCAGAAATGAGTGAACTATTAACATCTTTGTCGTCTTTTTATTTTTGTTTAACGAATATTTTTTAAGTCCTGCAACATATTTTACCCCTTAACAAACAGGAGGTGACAGTTTGCGAAATTAAATGTGGAGGGGAAAATCTTTGAATATATCACGTACAAATCTATTTTGAAAGAGTGTGATTATCTTCCTTACACAGCAATCATTTTCGCCACTAAATACACACTCTAAAGAAACTTAAAACGTTTGCTTTGTCATAAACAGTTGGGCATCTTGTCGTTTTGTAACAATTAGCTAGCAAGGCTCGCAGGCCATTATTTCTGTAGTTTAGTCAGGAATGGAGCTTCAGCGCGCTTGACCTTATGCCAAACAAAGCTAAGATTAGCAAATACCTTTTTACACTCTAGTCTAGTTTTAATCATAGACTAAAAAGTGAATCAGAAGTAAATCTCACAAAAGAAAATATTTTGGAAACTTATTAATACTGTAATGTACTCTATACCCAAAAAATTTGGCCTTATGCCAGACTAAGATACTCTTAGTAAATAGCAATATTTGAGTTATATCGTCGTATTGATTAACAAGTTAGTCGCTTTGGGTTAAACTAAACTTAGTAAATACTACAAATCATTTTGTCATAACAACTTTTGCAAAGCAATAATAATAATAATAATTCTATCACATGCATATTTATAAATATATGTAAATTACAAAATATACACTTTCTCAATAGATTTTATAAAGCGCAATATATATACATAATATTTTATTTTAAAATACATAGTTCTATAGATAAGAAATTACTTAAAAACAAGAATATGGATTTTGACTCATTCTTAATATTAACTGGTCAGAACGGAACTTACCAAAAGCAAAGGTGTTTTCTTTTATGTTTAGTGGCTATTCCAGTGGCTTTTCAAAATCATCTGTATGCTTTCATCATGTATATTCCTCAACACAGGTAAAGTACATGCCTTTCTCCTTTTAATCCTCTATTTGTACATTAATCAAATAGGCTTATTTATCAAATAACTACAAAGATTTTCAGGTTTTAGTCAAAATATTTGTGTGAATTACAAGCATTTTATTTGTTTGCTGAAAATAAAATGGAAAATTCATTTTTTGTACAGTTAAACATTACTTTTGAAGGTTAAACATTCATTTTTAATAGCGGTCTTTTAATTCAATTTTTCAAAATAAAACCTTTTGTTTTTAATTTTTATTTATCCTATAAAAATCAAAGAACATTCAAAACAGAATATAGAAAATCAAGAAGTAAGTGATATATCTATTTAAAATGGGATGTTTACTAAAGTACTAAAAAAAAGTGTTAATAATATTACCTAATGTTAGCAACTGTCTTTGAATTACTCTAAGCGACCATATTTGTTCGTTAAAAAATGTTCTCGCTCCAAAACGACTCAAATATACTTTTTGGGTTTTATCTGAAAAATTATTGGATTAGCCTAACATTTAGCCAGACGCCATATATGATTAGTACTCCTCCTAACATAATACTGTTATAATAATGTTTTTTTTTCTTTTGGATGATTTTGAATACCTTTTAACTTTCTTTTTTTGTGTCAAGTCCTTTCAGAGCTTATGCAATCATGGCTCTCCACAGTTTCCTGTATTTTATTACTCTAATGTTTTACTCTATACCATCTCTTTTGCTTTTTTTTCTGCCATCCAACACCCGATAAAGATAAAATAGCAAAACGTATTAAATTTATAAAGGCTTTCCTACTTGTTCAGCGACGACAGTTTGATTCATGCTTAAAGGTCATCTTCAGGTCATCTTGTTTGCGTTTAATCATGAAACAGACTGTCACCTTTGAGTTTTGACCCAATGTCCACATTTATATTTCCATACGCTCTATCCACTTTAACAAATATATATATATATATATATATATATATATATATATATATATATATATATATATATATATATATATATATATATATTATAATGCAGTTGAATAAAACAATAAATCTGGAATCGCTGTAAAAGGCACAATATTAAAGGTTAACACCTTTGGAACATCCCTCGTAAGTGTAGAGAGTTGAAAATCTGAGATAACCAGCTAGATAGATAATAATAGATATAGCTATCAAGAGATAGATAAGCAAGAAGAAGCAGAAAGATAGCATAAGGAATTCGCTAAACATGAAAATGTCATTTTCAAAATAAAAAGAAAGTCAAAATTGCATCAAGAGATTGTTGTGGGTTTTCTCGGTTAAACGTTTCTTTTTGATTCGCTTCTTTTTCTTTTGTTTTTTTTTTTTTTAACATAAATTTCGAGTCAAATTTCGAGTCAAATTTCAAGAAATAAAATCTTGAATAAATGTTCTTTATATTTTATATCAATTATAATTAATCAATCTGAGCTTTAGTAAAGTTTATAGCATCTAATTCGTACGCAAATTTTGACGTGTGAGGAAGTGATTTAAAATTAATAACTGAATGATTCTTATTTTTTTTCACGTGAAGCTGTTCCATGGAGTCAGTTTGGAACGTCACAGAACAGATTCGTAATATGTCGCATTTGAGATTTGGCAACGAAACTATTCCTGATAGTTTGAAAGAAGACAAAAATTCAATGTCTGGAGACCCGAAAATATCTTATACCAATTCTTGCAGTTTCTATAACATATCAGAGACTAATCAGAAATTCAAAGGTACAAGTCAAGAATTTACGGCTTCAGTGGTTCCTTGTGATAAATGGATCTACGACAAATCCCAGTTTGTGGCTACGGCAGTCACCAAGGTTTGATTCTTTCATTTATTTCCTATTTAGTTCATTTCAGAAACTATTAATATTTAAACAGCACCCCCCCCCAACCACGAGGTATGTATGTGGCACAAGGCCGAATTTACCGTGGGTTCTCCAAGTCCGTAGGCTTGGCCAAAAATATTCCCTTAGAACCCGCATAAACGGGCTCATGGTCTATCTACCTCCCCAGACGAAACTTCGTCCTTCGGCAAAGCCTCGCCCGGGTTCCTCTCTGCCAAGGCAAAGAGTTCAACAGTTGAACACTTTAGATCAATGTCCCATTTCAGAAACTATTGCTAGAATAATTAATAAATGTTTTTATTTAAAGATTTAAGACGGGATTAAGGACAATTCTATTGGACAAATGATTATATAAATATTCAAGACAGGATTGAAAGCAAGTGTAATGACAAATAATTACTTAAAGTTTTAAGAATGGATTAAAAACAATGCCATTAACCAAATGATTACCAAATATGTGATCAGTTTTTGCTACTGGAAATATACTTCATGTTATCTGTTTTATCACATAATTGTAAAACTTAAAAGCCACGGCTAATAAATATTTTATTAAGATGGATGAACATAACAGGTTTCAGAATGTATTCACCTCATATTCAGAACAAAAGAACGAAACGACGGACTCTTATCTTTTTAATCATATCACATTATGCAATGCAGTAAAACAGAAAGGGTTACTGAATGTAAAAGAAAAAGAGACATTATTAAGGAACGAGAACAATAGAAGAGGAATCAAGAAGGTAGTAGATAACGATTGACATTATATTTAAATTTTTGAAGATTAAACTTGGCTGGAAAGCACGGGACCGATAATGAGTTCCACAATCAAGAAGTGCGGGAGAAGAAACTGTTAGCATAGAACTTACGGTTAAATATAGCCAATTCAAATGTGAATTGATGAGACCTTGCCGACAATCTAGTACTGGCTTAAATTCATAAAGTCTAGGTATTATAGCGAGGAGTTTATTCGAACTGAGAAATTGACTGAAGTTGAAACGCCAGTTCAGAACCAATGATATTGCTGATTCTGTCAAGAGTCTCTAAGTATACAGCGAGAGCACCGGATCAGATGTGGCAGCAATATTCGAAGCATGGATAAATGGTAGACTTATAAATATGCAAGTTAAATTAGATAGAAAAGGCACAGGGAAGCTACATTACGAAAGCGACTGAAGCCGAGATGCAAGGTCAGGATCAATAATATTCCAGATGACAGTATGAAACAAAATATAAAAGTCAGAGAAATTGCGGTGAAAGTCGAACAAAGAAATTAAAACTTCAGGTCTACTGAATCTTGTGCCATGTCCCTTCAGGACGTTGGCGATCATATCTCGTTTTATTGTCCTCTCCATTTCTTTCACTCTCAGTAACCCCCTTGCATTTTAATGACTTTTATCGGCTTTGATTGAAGTGAAATGATTAAAAAAATGTTTGCTTCTCATTGGGTGAAATAAATACAGTGAATAACTGAAAGAATTTTGTCTTGCCTATTCTATTCTTTGATTTTTCAGTTCAACTTGGTATGCGGAAGAGACACTTATCGCCAATTTGTCTTGATGTCATATCTCATCGGTGCTGGAATTGGCGCACTTGTTACGGGATACATCACAGATAGGTAAGCATCTTGAAGATACAATAATATCAAGGAAACTATTTTAACTGACTCAATGTTAGTCTACATTAAAGGCGCTATTACAACTACCTTGTGCGAGACTAATATATGCTTAATTATATCTAAGAAAGTGACATTAACATTGCCTTTTTTTTTCAAATTTGGGATGCTTGTAACGAATAGAAAACAGCGTAATACGACACTGAGTCGTTGCTCGTAAAATATGTTAGAAGAAAACATGGACAGTATCAATAACGAGATTCTTTCTAAAATAGACATGAGATTTATTTAAATCAATAGCTTAGCAGATCAAGAAAGTAATAACTGTACAACTTTAGACACAGCAAAGCTGATACTGACATACATTCTGTAAGGCGAAAAGGGGGAGGAATAACATCTACGGGACTTGAAGAAGAAGCAGAAAAATAGTCATGACAACAATTTTTAACAATAAATCCACTCTTAAAAAGCGACGGGATAATGAGAAATGCAAAATACTCAATATTTATATTCTCAAAAATATCACCGACAAAAAAGACATGGATATGGTTACGCAGAGAACACATAATACGAGAAACGGAACGTGATAATATTACAGTTGAAAACAAACAAATCAGAAATAAGCCAAAATAAATACAGTGATAAATGAGATAAAGATAGATAATAAAATGTCCAGATATTTGGGACTTTTCCGTTTTCAGAATTTAGGATAAGAGATTGTCTATATACGCAAACTTCAGAAAACAAGAATTGTGTTTTATTATGGAAACTGTAAACTTTATGATGAATATATGCTGCAATGGAAATATAAAAATAGGTTTGACAAAAGTTGAAATGATACACTGAGAATTGTGTCAATGATTTGAACTCCACAGCAAAAACAAATGGGCATAATATAAAATAAGCTTTGATCTCTGGGGAAGTGACATCCAGAACAGCCATCTCAACCAAAGAATGAAGGTGTTGTATTGGATAGCGTCGCGAAATGAGAAATCGGAGAGCTGAGTTCGAATTCCGACTGGGTTTGTTACAGTCACTTACGCAAAAATACACTTGGGAAAGGTTTTTATCACTTTAAACGTTATTTGTTAGAGGATACCCATATTATGTTGACGCTCCGTTTATTTATTAAACAGTATATTTATTTATTTCCGTCTGAATATACGAGAAATCTTATTATGGAAAAATATGCGTTCTAAGGCAGGATCGAGCCTGCGTTCTTCTGAGCAGTTGGAACCGTCTTTAGAATTGACATGCATTAACCGACTCAGCCACAAAGGACTTTTGCCGTTGCCCGTCAGGCTGAATAATGCCTTTAAACGAAATCCTTCTCTTCCTAGACTTATCGAAATCTTCATATCTGCTCAGTTTTGTATCCAAATGTAAACAAAGCAATTTGTAAAGATGTAATGGATTTTTTTTTTTTTTTTTTTTTTTGAAAAATTCCGGCCGATTTAAACAGATAAAATCTGTCGGATTAATAAATAAAAAAATCCTTTACTTCTTTAGAAATTTGGGAAAAGTAAGAATCCATCTCCTCCCCTCAGCTATAGTTTAAATAGTAAGAATTGTATCTGGAAATTTTTATTGTTCTTTTAAAAAGTAAAAGTGTTAATGAAATATTCACCAGCAAAAATAGGGAATTATTTTTACAATCCAAGATGCTTTTCAGCTTCAAATAACACAGGGTTGATAAACCGTAAAAACAAATCAATGAATCACTTCTAGCCAAAACGTTAAGATCAAGTAACAGAAAGTCTGCCAAATCATAAAATTAACTATACCAGCAGCCCACTATGTAAAAGGAGAATGAAAACGGCTGAGTAGTGCCCATAATAAGTTGCGTACTTGGAACAATCCCTAAAGTACTAGAGGGAAGATCGGGGGAATTGAAAATACAAGGGACAATTGAAAATGTCCTGATCACTGTGGCAATGAGTCGTTAAACTTACCGAGGAAAGTGCGAGAGATTAGAGGAGATTTATTTCCACCAAATGCTAGCATCAACCGACAAAACCCGAATTTAAACTTTTAAATCAATGAGAAACAATAATGGCTACACAGAGGAAACCCGAAAAAAGATACAGAATCTTTTATTACTGGACCCCATAACAAGCACGTCATGGTGAAGGTTGACAAATTCCAGATACACATTAATAGATACGACCTCTACGAAGAAAGGGATGAGACGGTAAATCAAACAAGCAGTCACTGTACCAGACTAGTTCAAAAGAGTTAAAAAATGTTACGTCATTTCCGTTTTTATCAGATTACGAGTTCACATGATGTATTTCTTTCGAGTTTTTTTTTTTTTTTTCCTATCCAGTCTGACTTTATTTAAATGGCACCAACTATCAAACTTTGACCAAATGAGTTTTCTTTTTATGGAAACTCCAACTAAATTTCGGTTGACCGCTTTTTCTTTGGCCAGGATAATATCCCTCGCAATGTCACGTTCAGAAACTGTTTAATATATTCAAAGAGTTTAAGTGATTTGCTCTTAATTAAGCAAAGGAGAAACTTCATTATACTTTGGACTGCTGTTTATTTTATTCATTTGTTTGTGAATAACAAACGATTTTGAAGATCACGATTTAAAAAAAAATAGTTTGGAGTTTCATCTGATACATTCATAAGGAAGGAATGAATGTAGATTTCTTTTCTTTTTTTTACTTTCCTCTGTACTGACAATGTTTTTGATTTTAATAGTGTTTTATTTCTATTTATATCTTATGCTTAATCTATAATTTAGTTTAATCGCATAGATGTTGAAAGCTGATTACATTTCAGGTATAAAATTTCCATCACTTTTTAAATAGGTTTATTGTAAATTGTTTTATTTAATGGACGTAGTATTTGTTCTGTAGTTACAGATGCAGCTTTCTTGAAATTTATTTCGAACCCTTTTTCCTTTGCACTGAATGTTAGTTTCTGACGAGGTTTTGGAGGCTATTGCTGACCTCGTTAGAGGGTGCAGTGTCATCGGCATATAATAAATTTGAAATAATTTGACCTCAAATAACGAAGACAGTGCTGCAATTTTGCTCAATTTGTAGAATGACAGCTGAAATAACTTCACATAGAAAGAGAGTTGAAGAACGTTTCCTTCTTTTACTCTTTTCTGCATTGTTACAAATCGAACGACATTTAAAAATGTTACCATCTATTATAAACCCAAAGCCAACAATGAAATTTAGTACCATCAATGCAGTTGGGAATTGTTGTATTGTGTTGTTCTATGACATACGAATATGACCGTTGATTCTTGAAACCCTCCGACTAAAGATGCTACATCACCTTTCCAGCTGCATATATGAAACCCAGTCTGTCCCATTGTGCTAAATGGCCACTGACTACAAAAAGGTCACACGCCCATTGAAAGTTTTTTTTTATATCCTTTTGGGTGTCTAGCCACCCTCCCCTCACCAGTAAAACAGGGTCGAGACACCTGTTTAGCCACCGCCGACAAAGCGACTGGTATGACTGGGTTACATGGTAGTAACTGTAATTTCAACTAATATCAACAAATTATTTCAATTATATTATCGCCACCTATCAGCCAGGCAGTGGAACCATTGAACAAATTATTATATTCCAATAAATGAATGTATTGAATTCAACAAACCACTTCATACTGCATTCATATATTTTACTAAAATCATTTGAAAACTTAAATATAGAAAAATAGATTATTTTAATGCTATCGACAAATTTAGTAAAATATATAAATGCATTAGGACGGTGGTTCCCAAACTTTTTTTTCTCTGGGCAGCATTTTTGGAATGAAAATTTGCTCGCGCCTCACAAAATTAATAAAAAGTACATTTAAAAATAAAAAAAGAGGGATGATTAAAGGGAGATAACCACGGATTTGAAGTCGGAACATTTTCATTGATAACACTCTCCTCCAATTTGCAGAGTTTAGTTACTATATTCTTAATTCTTGATATAATGCAAAAAATATCACAATCATAAAATCGGTCAATAATTATTTATAACTATTTATACTGGGACTCATGAATGCAATTACAAGTAATCTATAATAATATTTTAAATTTTGAAAGCATTTATTTTTGGCATATGATTTTTTTGAAACTGTTTCTAAATCCTTGATTGTCTTTCAGTCATTCCGCCTCACCTGCTATCCTCTTCCGCCACACCTGCTATTCTCTTCTGCCTCACCTGCTATTCTGTTCCGCCTCACCTGCTATACTCTTTCGCCTCACCTGGTATTCTATTCCGCCTCACCTGATATCCTCTTCCGCCACACCTGCTATCCTTTTCCGCCTCACCTAATATCCTTTTCCGCCTCACCTGCTATTGTCTTCTGCCTCACCTGCTATTCACTTCCGCCTCACCTGCTATCCTTTTCCGCCTCACCTGCTATCCTTTTCCGCCTCACCTGATATCCTTTTCTGCCTCACCTGCTATCCTCTTCCGCCTCACCTGCTATCCTCTTCCGCCGCACAGTTTTAGGAATGACTGCAGTATGTTTGTGGTTTGCTGAATTAAATAAATTCAGTTTCAACAAATTTATATATATTCTGTTCGAGGGTGATTTTTCAAAAAAAAATCCCCGTTGAAGAAAAACTATATAAAATTGTTGAAACGCTTGTACACTGATAGTAAAAACTGACTTTGGTGTCACTTACTTTATATATCAATGAAGAACGCAAGAAGGCATTTGTTCTTTTATTTGTTTATTTTTCCTTTTTTAGTTATAACAGAAAGACATAAGTCTTCAACTGGGAATTCTACAGACGATTTAGGTTGGGGTTTTGTTTTTATCAATAACCAGAGAATTGGAAAATAATAATCACAAAATATTCTGGGACTTAATATCCAAACCGACCACCAAGAATCCAAACAAGACGAACGGTCTGATAATCGGAAATAAAGAAAAATGAAGCTGCCAGACCGCAACCGTAGAGATACCGGCAGACCACGATGTGAATACAAAAAGGGAAGAAACAGAAATTGTTGGTCCGGTGAAATCGTAAAATCGGTGGTGTAATATATTAATATAACTGTGCACAAATCCTATTGTTTGAATTGGTTAGGCTATTTATTAAGATTGGATTAATTCGACTTAGTGTCAAATGGAATGACCGTGTAGGAATACAGTGTTGCGACAATTTTTCAAATGGGTACACCTGCCTGTATTGAGAATCAGCATTCGAAATCCTTACCTGAATACAAATCGTTGTACCAGTTAGCAAAATGCAACTACTTTACCCACTTTGCAAACTGTCCAACAATACGCGTATAGAGATTGGCTTATTTGTTAAACCAAGATTCTAACAGCTTAATCTTATAACCTAAAAGCGAATAATTCAATACATAGTAAAACCTTGCCCGATAGCAAAGGTAACGTTAGTAATCATTGAAATACTGGCAAGGTCCCCAAACAAAAATAGAAAGCGGTGAAAGAATGATGATAGGGGAAACAACAACAGTTAAAATCAGCGAAAGAATGAAATAAGCCGTTGGTGATCTGTTAATTCTTGTTATCACTTGATCGGATGGCAGTAGTCACTATACACGACTTGTGTGTAGTAACGAATTATAAAAATAATCAAATCATTGAAGCTGTTCCGTTCAGCTGTAGAGCGATGCGTAGAATGCTACTCACAACTTGTTGTAAATGAAGTCTGTCCCAGCGACATGCTCCAAGATTATAGCCTTGTGCCAAATTTACATATGCGCATTAAACATTTACTGATGACGTCGATTTTCTTCAATCGAATAAAATTTTAAAATTCTTGTTTTTTTTTTTTTGTTTTTTTTTTTTGGTCTTTCAGATTCGGTAGGAAGAAGGGAATGTACCTCTGCATTTTCTTTCATCTGATATCTGGATTCAGTCTCACCTGGGTTCCAAATGTTGTCCTCTATATTCTTTTTCATCTTTTCAATGCCATCACATCTTCAGGAATGTTCTTGGCTGCTTACATAAACGGTAAGTAACGTTAGAAACATACAACCTCAACTATTTATTGTTTATTTTATTTAATGTTTCTGGCCATTACAAGAAGTAATATAGCACTTTTTTTCTCAATCGCATTTGTTTTTTGAGGGGGTGTTGTTTCCTGATAAATAAAATGACTTACGTCCATCGCTGTAGCGTAATGATGGGGGGGGGCATGTCCACCGTTTTATTAATGTAGCATGAAGCGGAGGCCATGGTCACCATTTCATCACTGTAGAGTAACGTGGGGTCTATGTCCACCGTTTTAGCTTAGCGAAACGCGAGGTCCATTACCATCGTTTTATCAGTGTAGCGTAAGGGCAATCCAAGTTCACCGTTTTATCACTGTAACACATTGCTGTTTATTAATGTTACGTAATGTTGAAGTCATACAGTTTTATCCATTGTAGAATAAAGCGTAGCGCATGTCCACCGTTATTTTTTTTTTTTTTTTTTCAGTGAAGAATGACGCGAGATCATGTTGGCCATTTTATCAGTGTAACGTAACGCGGGTTACATATCCACCGTTTTATCAATGTTACGTAACGCTGGAGCCATATCCACAATTTTACCAGTGTACAGTAATGTTGAAATGTTGAGCCTATGTCAAACATTTTATCACCTGTAGCGTAATGCTGAAACAAGGTTAACCGTTTTATCAGTGGAGCGTAACGCGTGGTCCATGTTCACCGTTTTATAACTGCTTTGAATACTTGAGCCATGTCCACTATTTTATCACGGTAATATGATGCTGGGGTCAGCCACTATATTATCAATCTTATGTAATGATGGAGCCATGTCCATCATTTTGTCAATGTTATGTAATGTTGATGAACCAATTTATCACTTTTGCAAATGTCTACCATTTTATCAATATAGCACAATCTGGGACGATGTCCAACATTTTATCACTTTACTATAATGCAGGGACCATATGCAACATTGCATCACCGTATCATAATGCAGGGACGATGTTCGACATTTTATCACTGTAGTGTAATTTTGGGGCTATGTCCAAAATTTTGTCACTGTAGCTTAATGCTGGAGCCATGTCCAACATTTTATCACTGTGGCATAATGTTTTTACCATGTCTACCTTTTTATTAATCTAGCATAATCCTGGTGTTATGTCGAACATTTCATCGCAGTAGCATGATGCTGGGGTTATGCCCACCATCTTGTCACTGTTCTGTAATACTGGAGCCATGTCAATCATTTTATCTTTATAGCATAATGTGGTGGCTACGTCCACCATTTTATCATTGTAGCATAAAGCTACAGCCATATCAACCATTTTACCGTAGTGCTGGAGCCATGTCTACTATTTTATAACTGCTGTTCATTGCTGAACACGCATCTATCATTTTATCACCGTAGCATAATGTTGCAGTCCTTTCCACCAATTCATCATTTTAGCGCATTGCTAGAGCCATAACCACCATTTTATCACTGTTGTGTAATGTAGGAGTCATGTCGAACATTTTACCACTGTTACATAATGTTAAAGTATATTGCTAGGGTCATAAACAACATTTTATAACAATATAGTCAGGTTGGAGTCATGTCCACCATTTTATCACGTTTTTGTACTGTTGGAAGCATGCCCTCCATTTTTTTTCACTGTCGCGTAATGTTGGGACCTGTCTTCCATTTTATCGCAGTTGAATAATGCTTGGACCATGTTCATCATTTTATCACTGTAAGATAACGGTGAGAGCCATGTCCACTATTTTATCACTTTGGCATAATTCTGGAGCCATAACCACCATTTTAGCACTGTTGTGTTATACTGGAGCTATGTCCACCATCTTATCCCTATAGCGTACTGTTAGGGCCATGACCAACATTTTATCATTAGCATTATATTAGGCTCTTATGCACTATTTTATCATTGTTGTCTAATACTAGTGCCATCTTCATCATTTTATCGCTCTAAAATGTTGCTAGTTCCTTTTATCTCTGTTCTGTAATCCTGGAGCCATCTCCACCAATTTATCCCTGTTGTATTTTACTCGGGCTATGTCCATCATTTTAAAATTATAGCATAATTTTGAGGCCAGCTCCGCTATTTTAACCTTGTAGAGTAATACAGGAGTCATGTCAACTATTTTATCACTGTTGTGTTTTTTTAGACCCATATCCAACATTTTATTACTATAGCCTAATTTTGTGACTACCATTTTATCACGGTAACATAATATTGGGGTCATGCCCAGCATTTTATCACTGATGTATAATCTTAGAGACATCTCTCATATTTTTTTTTACTTTTGGGAATTTCTGGAGCCATACCCACCATTTTATTATTGTGGCGTAATGTTGGTTCCATGTCCACAATTATATCACTGTTGTGTAATCACCCTAGCTTAATCATGGGACCATATCCATAATTTTTTCATTTAGCGTAACGCTGGAGCCATGTCTACCATTTTTTATCATTGTTGTGTAATGCTGGGACCAAGTGTAGCTTTTATCACTGTAGCATAATGTTGGAGACATTTGCACCATTTTATCGCTGTAGCTTAATGCTGGAGCCATGTCTACCATTTTATCACCGTAGATTAATGCTAGAACAACGTCCACCATTTTCGACGTTGGCTAACAATAAAAGACAAAAACAAAAGAATGAATGAAACAAGATAGAATCTTTTTTATTCTATCAGGTGTTCAAAGATAATTCTTGAATGTTTCTGTAAATTTAATTAATGTTCTCATGATATTCTCTGTAAACGGACAAAGATGAAATGGATATGATTGAAACTACCTTGTTACTTGTCTATATCTCTGAAATGAGGTATTATGATTACTTGTATTATTTTTGGGTCTAGTCTCTTGATCTAACTAACGCCTTTATCTCCTGGGCCATGTGTCCTTGTATGAATTTTTGGGACTTATAAACTTAATATCTCAGCAACCCTTTTTTACCAATGCTCATATTGCAATTTTTTTCTGTTATTATTATTATTGCTTTTTTACCAAAAATTATATGTAATTTTTGTTATTATTCATTGCTTTTCTCTAGTACTTTTTATTACTGGTTCCCATATTGTATTCATATCTATGCTTAGGCGGTTCAGGAGATTTTTATGACTTAGCATATGTACTGATTCCTTAAGTTTTCGTATTTTCCAGTGAGGCTCTCTTTTTCACATGCCCAATATGTTGTTCCTTAGATTCACTTTTAATTAATATATCGTCCAGATAAGCAACTGCAAAATCAAATTCTGAGAGCATAGTAATCATAGCTTGTTGAAATATAATTGGAGCCACTTTTATCCCAAAAGGAATCAGTTGAACTTATGCAATCTCTTGTGTTTATTTATAGTTATTAACTTTGAACATTCTTTTTAAACCTGTATCTTCAAATACGCTTCAGAAGGATTCAGCTTCGAAAACATTTTTCCACCGTTTAAATTCGAAAAATATTCTTCTGGGCTTGGTAATTAGTAGTTATGGGATTCTAAATATTTGTTTAACCCTATCGAAAAATCAGTACAAATACAAATTTTATCATTTTTTTTCTTTACATCCACTGCTTGTACTGCCCATTTTGGAATGGTCAATATTTTCAATTACAACAATTTTTTCAAGTCTGTCTAATTCTTCGTTGACTTGATCTAATGCTGCTAACGGTACACTACGTTTCGGTTTAAACACTGGCATCAACCCTTTTCTCACTTGAAATTTCGCTTTGAATAAGGAACACCGAACCAACTTATCCGACAAAATATCCCGAGAACATTTTTTTCAATTTTTTCTTTAAATTTTCACACTGTTTTTTTAACTGGTAACTTGTTCACTTACATTTTTACAATAAATATTTATAGGTAAATCCCACAACTCAAATAATTTCCATCCAGTTTGTACCGAATAATTTTGTAGTATTTTTTAACACCTAAGCCTTGGCTTTTACATACTTGTTATGGGATGAAACGTTACAAGTCATTTCACCAATAAAACATAATTTATTACCCGATACATTACGTGCGAATTTCGACGTTCTTTTTAATATAGGTTTTCTGTTTGACTTCCATCTGTCTTCGTTGATTATTGCGATATCTCTACCCGTGTCTAGTTGTATTTTTACATCCAAATTATTAATTTTCACATACACAAATTTTCTTTGGTTTTCTCTAATTATTTTTCCGTCGCAACACTGTATAAGACTTTTTCTATGCTTTAGTTTTACAGTGTAACTTTTTATGTCCTTTTTTCCACACTTGTATCACGTTTTATTATTAAAGGAACAGTCGTTTCTGAGACGCAACCTTCCACAACTGAAACCTGGGTTAATTTTTTCTTTTTTCCCATTTTCTTTAGCTTGTATGTATGCACATTCTTTTTCTTCAGTCTTTTCCGTATCGCGTCTCAGATTTATGATTCTCTAATATCCGTCCGATATTTCTTGTAGTGTTAATTTTTGATTCATTCCAAGTTTCATTAGAATTCTAGCATATATTTATGTGTCTTTTTCCGTCGTTAACAAAATTAGAATAATTTTACGTATGAAAGACTTAGTCTTATTAGCCATTCCTAAGACAATGTTACAAATGGCGGAATCATATATCGTGTAAAACAAATGACTGCTCGTTCCTGGCTATTTCGTCTATGCTGGCTAGCTAATCGTTATTGTAGACACCTGCTCAAATACATTTGTGTTTCCTAAACTCTCACAGAACAAACCTTTTAAACTGCAACTATGCTAAGAAGACATTAATAAAAGTTTTCTGAAGAGAGCAAATAATCCGCCGGGATCAATAATTTTAGAATGAGGTCTATGCACTCAAGCCTTCAGTTACGGTGACATGTGATTCCATGCAACCATCGAAGGGCTCCAAACAGATTCGTCTACACAATTCCATTCTCATGGCTTGAGTCAACCCGTATATGGTCTTCTGACACTCCCCCAACGGATCGCTATTATCAAGAAGTTGCCTATTTGACAAATTCGCTATGATAAGATTTGAACTCAGGTTTCATGGCCGGAACGCTCTAAGCAATCTGCCACGCACCCACTAAATATCAAAGATAAAGGTTGTTTATTTCATGTGAAATAAATGTCGTAATACTGAATAAATCACTGTACGTGTGTAACTGGTTCCTGTTTACTTTTCAGTAACTTGGAGAAACTCCTCCAATTTATTCCTTATCAAATTTCATCATGTCATAAACATCTCTATGGACTACCGACTCGAACAGAGTTTATAAATAAGTGGAACTTTAGACTCCAGCTACCAAGTAATAAAGGAATAGAAATAAATGAAAGTCACGCAAAGTGACATTTGCACTTAAAATGGAATTTGATTATTTAAATAACAAATTTGTTAATTTAATGACTAACTTATATTAAACATATTTCTCTTTTTTTGCATTGAAAATCAAAAAGAAAATATTTTCCATTAACGATTATCGACCCGGAATGTGTAACCGGCAAACATTTTATATATATATATATATATATATATATATATATATATATATATATATATATATATATAATTTTTTTCAAGCTTTCGACTCACACGAGTCATCATCAGGAGTATGAGTAAAAAAATATATACATCAATATATATTTCGGGTTTATTTAGGAAAGCATTTTTCACTGATGACCAACAAAAAATTATTTAAGGATATTTTTCTTTACTTTATCTGTTTCGAATAATTTCTGCTTTAAATATAAACTGCCCAAAGTCAGAACATTTATGCTTTCATAATCCATTATCAAAGAGTTTTGTGTGCGTGTGTGTGCGTGTGTGCGCGCGTGTGTGTGTGTGTGTGTGTTATGTCATGCAAAAGTGCTCAGACATTTGACTGTTTCTAGTTAACTATGGGCCGGAAACCAGGAAAATAATCTGAAACATAGAAAAACATTTTTTTTTTTAATTCATTAGCAAAGAAATTTTTTTTTTTTTTGTTTAAACAAACTGGTATAAATATACACTCAGCGGGCTGAGATGTTTGGCCTTGATTGGCAGACAGTCTAGAAAAAAGAACTACTCTGATTTCAAAAATCAATTTCCTATCTTTCCCAGGGAGTCATTATAAATAATAAAGAAAAGGGATCTGTGGGGGAGGAGTTACGATACTAATGTTCTGAAATGATATGACTGAAAAACATAGATAAAAACAGAGAAAAATGATGGGTATCAATAGTAAGGACTTAATTAAATCATTTACGGGGATGACACTTTGTCTGCCAGCGCCTGTTCAGCACTATAAAAAGGAAGGTTTATAAAACCCGTTTTCTTTCTTTCTTTAGGATGCAATAAACACAGGAAGTTGTTGTCCAGTCTTCCTCCGGGGAGATATTCGCCAAGTAGGCCGAGGTCTTAATTTCACCAACTACGTGGCGCTCTCTCTCTCTCTCTCTCTCTCTCTCTCTCTCTCTCTCTCTCTCTCTCTCTGACACACACACATCCGCTAATCCTATAAATATTTTTGTTTCCTCTGACCACAATTTCGATCCAATAAATGACATCCCGTTTGAAGAGAAAAGAATTCACCTAGAAGAAAATTCATTGAAAGTGCACTGATTTTAGAATTTTCTCTGGTCAACCTCAGACCGAGCTCATATATAATATCACCGATCAACGCAAAACCATCAATAGCACAATGTGGTATACGAATTAATAGTGATAAAAGTAAAGATCTATTCAAAGTAGCTTAATTTCAAATCTAGTAGATGTTAATGGCTGCAATACTTAAAAAAACACTTTCTGACCGATAAGGTAATTTACTACACCTTACTAAAAAAAAAATTCAATACATGTTCTTTACATACAGAGCTTATCTTTCATTCCAACCTGAAGTTGCCTACCAGATGGAAGCGTAACACGTTGTCCGTAAAAGATTTTCCACTTTGTTTCATTATCTACACACACGCAAATCTAATATCTGTCGATATTTCTGAGATGAGGTACTGTAATTATTGTTGTCCTCGTCTTCGTTGCCATATTCACGGCGTTTCAGCCGTTGTACGCTCTGTCCTTCTCCAGAATCTGTCTATAGCTGACGTATTGTAATTATTTACACTATTTACATTATTCGGACTGTTGTCCTCATTTTCGTTGCCATATTCACGACGTTTCCTCAAGAACATATGGCCCAATTAGTTGAATCCAGTGACTTGACCCAAATAGTTGTGAGTTCAATACCTGACTACAGCTGAGGTGAACAAAAACTTGGAGAGTTGGGTTAAAGGAAGATAACTGATACTGACACATCCGGAAGAGACATGGCACGTGGAACTAGAAGAATCTATCCTGGTGTAAATAAAGAGTTCAGTTCGAAATTCCAATCATCTGAAAATGGCCGCGGCGTAAAACGGTCGAAACGTCATCAATATGGCAACGACAATCAGAACAACAGCCCGAAGAAATTAAATAGTGTAAATAACGTAAATATAATGTTCTCTTTCTCCTTTTTTTATTTTTTTATTTTTGCGGGCTATGCTATAACTTCCATTTATTGAATTCTTTTACTTTTAAAGTTCTTAACCAACCTTCCTAAACACGACAGAATGTAGCTACGATATTTCTAATGGATACATATTGTTAATTATTTTATTATAGAAACGCATTGTAAATAATAAATAAAATGATTGTCAGAGGTCAAAAAGTATTGTAAGCCTTAATGTGCCAGAGGACTGTTCAGTATACATGCTTATCTGTTAACCTAAAAAAAATTAAGCATCTCAATTGCAGATTCTTGCAACAGACGTCGTCATAATGTCGAGTTTTTGTTCCCGTGAGCACGTTTGTTAAATCTTACAAATAATCATAAATTCATTAGGATAAATATTTCAAACTGACGAAAGTTTTTAGCAAACAACGCATGTCAGTTAATCTAATCAATTAGTCCAAGGGTAGAATATTCAAATTAGGATCTGTGCAGTTGAAAGTTGCAAGAATTAAATGATTGACGTCAAAGCTGGGTAGAATGGCTTTTGCTTCGTGCTTTTGTTCAGCACCACTATCATCCCCTACCAGCTCACCCTAGTAGGGGCTCTTACCAGATTAAAACGAAAGAAAACAAACATAGTAAATGTTTTTACAAAGTATCTTTGGACATCATTATAATCAATGGCGATTCGTTAAGGTGTCACTTGATATGTTTTCTTCTCTCAATTTCTTTAAAGATTCACATGCCCAGAATTAAAGAAACATATCAAGCCTAAGTTATTCGGTATACCTCGGCCTTACCGACAAGCTTTAAAGGTTAGGATATAAGATTAACAGGTGAGAGATTTGGAATTCTTCCCTTTGGTTTGAATCTTCTATATAGGAAATTACACGAAAAGTAAATTTGATTTTAAATTAGTATGGATGTGCGGCTGGTGTAATGGATTGTGGCTCAGAACGAGAAATCGAAGAACAAAGTTCGAATTCTCGTAGTTATCACTTTACAGTGTATAAACCGTCTATATCAATATTCTTATGTTACATGTGCAACATGAACAGGTGGAAATGGAACAGTTTGTCCCCCATCAGCAAGGGCGAATCAGAACTGACTACTTCAATCCCAAATCATCAAGGTCTGACTTTTTATCGTTTGACCCCCAAAAACTTCATTTTTTTTTTTTTTTTTTTTTTTTTTACCCTTTGGACGTTAAAGACTTGAATTCAAAGACTTAATCTGCTAGCCATAAAACACTAGAGATCGTGATAAAATCACAGACCATCTAATTTTATGTGGGTATCCCAATCATAGTGTCACGTACAGGTCTCTTTTTAAGTCACATGTTCCTTCAGGGTGCTCTCACTCCACACATGGTCAGTTATACCAGATTTTTAAGGTTTTCAACTCCTCTTATCAATTGTCAGTCCCATCACATAGGATTGCTGTGAAACTGAGCACCTGATCATTTCCCTCCATACATTTGCGCTGAAAGACGGAGAAGGATTCATTCATACGTAAGCTTCTTTATATTTAATACGTTTGACGGGGCGAGCAAGCAACAAGGAAGTCTTAAAGAAAATGGCAACGGAAAAAAATCACTTATACTCAGAACTAGGAAGATATAGCTGAAATTCTTTGGACACATAATGAGGAAGAAGGATTTGGAAAACTTAACCTAGCTTTGGTTGGTAAAATGTTTAGGAAATATGGACAAATCTGATGAAGCACATACCACACAACTAATGAAAGGATCGCCAAGTTTACAATGATTCTGACTGCGGTTATTTAAACAATCAGTTAAATAATTAAAAAATGTTCTTTTTGCAAACGGTCTATTAAGTGATATTTCATGTAGTTATAACTTTCCACTATACAAACCGTCATTACATTATTACGTCATTATTTTTGCACCAACCTAATAGACCTAACTAATTAAATTCAAGAGCCATTCATTCATTACAATTTGCATATTCATCACAAGAATTTATCCATCACCATTCAATCCTACATATACCACAATACCATATATTCACAAGGAACCTACAAATTACACATGGCATAAAAATTCAATCCTTGGTAATGGTTATTTATTGTTGAATTATTACAACAATTGTGACACTAAGCCAAAGGGGGATTAGTGTAAGATTATCCAACAATAACTATCCTAGACCTAGCTAATCAGATTCACGGCCTATTTATTCATTACAATTTGCTCATTCGCCACAAAAACTCACCCATCACCATTCAAGCCTACATATATCGGATATTCACAGGGAACCTACAAAAACAACCATGACATAAAAATTCAACCTTTGGCAATGACTGCAAAGCACTTTCCCCTCCGTTTTTATAGGCAAAGGCGCACAAATGTGTGCTTGGATTTTTTCCAAGCCAATAAAATAGGCTGGTTCTCGGTTTCATTCGATTCACTTCCGGTCTGTCTTGTCTTGGATTCAGAATGCTACGTTCGCTTTTGTCCAAACTTGCTTTTGTGTGTCTTAGTTTGTGAACATTTTCCATATTACTGTTGCTTTGCTTTATTACTGTTAATTTGCCTTGCATATATTGTTTGCTTGCTTTATATTATTCTTTTGCCCTGATCTTTTCTTTTTCTTGTTATTGTAAACTTTGTCAATTCTGTCTGTGGGACAATTCAATACTAGAAATACCTCATATCTTTATCAAGAATGTTTTGTATGTGTGGTTGACATCGTAACAGATATCAGCGCGCAAAATAGAATCAGCAGAACGAGTTCAAATCCCTGTCATGTCTACTGCGTTCACCTTCGCACTAAGAAATTTTATAGGAAAGGCATGAATCTATCCTTACTCTATTAGGGTCTAAAGTGGAAGAATAGACTTGGATCTCTAGCCTTAAGTAAAGGCCAGTCTAAAAGAAAGACATTTTTGAATTCAAAACCACGGAGAAGGAAAAAAGAAGTCTCTTCACTACCTTTTTGAGAATTCATAGAAAGAAAACGAAGCTGTGGAGAGCCATGATCACTTTCTTCTGAAACGGCAATGGCATTTTCTAAATATATATATGTGTGTGTGTGTGTGTGTGTGTGTGTATTTTTCAATGTGTGCACATCAATACCATATGTGATACAAGGTCTAGATTTAAAGTGGGTTTTTGCAACAATACCATGGAAAGATTGCTCAAGCCCCCTCGGCACTAATCCTTTTTAGCCACGGCTCAAACGCCGGGTAATAATCCAGACTCTTTCGGGAGGAGAGGTACTGCCTGAGGAATGGTTCCCTAGGGCTTGAGCTTAATATTATTTTGAAACAACCCCTAGCTAAAGCTGAGTAATAAAAAAGATCGGCCCAAATCGATCAGATATGGTAATTCTGGAAGATAATGTAAGCAGCAATTAGCAATTTTAGTGCTCGATATCAAGTGATAGTGCATTAATAGCAATAAATAAAATAAATTCGTTTCCTTCTCTTTGAATCTCTCTGCAATGAGTTTCATGGAATCATACTCACTCTTCAGGATATTTGAAGAATGGATATGATTCAGCGAAACTCAAAGTAGATATATTCATAAGACAAGTGAAACAATATAATTTATATACACTGCGTGCCAAATTATTATCGAGATAACTTTTTTTCTAATATTTCAAAAACCGTCCAATCAATTCACATAAAATTTTCACACAATATTGGCAACACAGACCTGCGCAATCACTGAGACTTTCGTACTGAGCTGTGCAATGTAAGCAAACTGGCGCCATATTTGTTATCAGCACGGTATTGAGCGTGCCAAATTATTAGAAAAGTATAAGAATTTAGTGAAAAGATGTGCCGTAAAAGCAGTTTCAGTGATACTGAAAAGAAAGTTATCACCTCAGAACTCTCAAAAGGTAAATCTACCCTAGAAATTTCTAAAATGATAGGGAGGTGTCATCAAACAGTGAAAAAGTTCACCGCCGACCCTACACAAGTACGCAATAGGGCAGTTACAGGCAAGTCGAGGGTTATTTCACGTTGTCTCATGTCATGACTTAAACGAGAGGCCACGAATAACCCTGGACTTACCAATCAAGAGCTTTTCAGTCGCATTGGGGATCCTACTGTGTCTAAAAGTACTCGGTGTCTGTATCTGAGGGAAATAGCAACAACAGTCAAACCTGTATCGAAGCCTCCGTTGACGAGAAATCACATTCAAAATCGATTGAAATGGAGCGAGGACAATATGAAGATTGACTTCTCTAAAGTTTTGTTCACAGACGAAACTCGAGCAACACTTGATGGGCCAGATAGATGGTGCAAAGGCTGGGTAATGAACGGACAGAATCGCCATCAGCGTTTGAGACGCCAACAAGGCGGTGGAGGCATAATGATCTGGGGTGGTATTATTGGAAAAACATTAGTTGGCCCATGGAGAGTACCAGATGGCGTCAAAATGACTGCTGATGCATACATAGCGTTTATGAAGGAGCATCTTGAGCCGTGGATGAAAAGGCAAAGAGATGTCTTCAGAAGGGCCATTGTTTTTATGCAAGATAATGCTGCTTCACATGCTGCTCACAAGACGACTGAATATTTGAAAAAAGTGAGGCTTCGATGGATCTCGAAAAATGAAGTGGCTAGCAAATTCTCCGGATTTGAACGCAATCGAAAACCTTTGGAGCATCATGAAGTGAAGACTGTACGCCAACGGACGACAATTCAGAAGCAACGCTGAGTTGTGCGAAGCAATTCTTGACATATCTCGCGGCATTACAGCAGATGACATCCTACAATTAACAAATTCTATGGATCGTCGACTTCTTCAAGTAATTTCTAAACAAGGAAAGCACATTCCCTATTAATTTAAAACTGTGCCTTTGTTTGTATCTGTTATTTGTTTGATTATCTTATTAGGTTCTTTTGATCATAAACATTCACGTGCTAAATTAATAAACATTTTGTTTGCTCAATTCTGGGAATTTTACTAAACCTCCCTAATAATTTGGCACGCTCAAATCACCGTGCTGATAACAAATATGGCGCCAGTTTGTTTACATTGCACAGATCAGTACAAAAATTTCAGTGATTGCGCAGGTCAGTGTTGCCCATATTGGGTGAAAATTTTATGTGAATTGATTGAATGGTTTTTGAAATATTAGAAAAAAAATTATCTCGATAATAATTTGGCACGCATTTCCGTTTCGGAAACATACGGTGTTCACTACGGTATGTCGTCTTATGGTGATTGTAGTCAAAACGGTAATAATTACTTTAGTTCAATGAAGTCCAGAGGACGACACACGTTACATATATTTCTTCCACTTTGTCATTCATTTGCTTAACATTGTTCTCATATATAGAAATTTATGTCATATTCCCTTATATATATATATATATATATATATATATATATATATATATATATATATATATATATATATGGTTGGATAGATATCTAACCCTATATCTTAGCTCTATCTCTGATATTGAGCGCTTATACATATATATATATATATTTATTTATATTTATATACACACACTTTTCATATATATATATATATATATATATAAAACTGTATTTATGTTCTGTGGTATCAAGTCCTTGTTCACACACGCACAGACACACAACTTCAATGATCACTTTTATATTTATATTTACATACTCCCTGATATTGAGCACTTTATCTCATAAATATTGCAGACCTTAAAACTATATTTCTTCATATATATATATATATATTAAATTCTACCCAATACAAGATTTGATAGCTAGACAGGGTATATGGTTACGGTTAAAATGGTTATGATGAATGAGTTGTGATATATATATATATATATATATATATATATATATATATATATATATATATATATATAGCACTAAGGAGAAAAGAGAATTTTTAACGGCTGATGCAGCTTAAATGCATCGCTCTTCGTAAGAATTGACCGTTATAGCGGCAGGTATAGCGTTTACATAGCGTGTATATAATGCGTTAAAAATTCCCTTTCTCTGCCGTATGCCGATAACCTAGGGGTGAGTGTCTCTGATTGATGTCAAATTGGTCGAATTTCGATTCCGTCTTGAAGCAATCGAATGTCTAATCAAACTGATGAGCTGTGAAACAGCGGATCAGGCTGTCTGTAGCTGTCTATATATGGCCTGATGATTGCGTCTAGCATGAAAGAGCCTGTCGCCTCTAAGTGTTGACTTCAATGTTCACTTTTATATTTACACACGCTCTATCTCTGATATTGAGCGCTTTATCCCATAAATATACTACACCTTAAGAGTATATTTCTTCATATATATATATATATATATATATATATATATATATATATATATATATAGGTATCAGCCAAGGACTAAACACTAGTTTCCCTTCACAAGAGCAACAACAAATTACCAGACAACAGAAAACTCTTTGTATCACAACACGTCTATAACTGTAACCAGGGTGAATTTAAAATTATGCCAGACAGACAATTATTCTTACCTACAAATACAAGAAAATCTTTAAAAAAATTTAAACCAGCACTAAATAGATCATAACCCCACACACAACATGCACACATAATGGCCAAATACAGTGGTCGAACCACTCACGTGCATACGCACACGCTCACACGCGGATGTTTTTGAACACGAATATATATACACATATACAGACTACTCACAAGCACACACACGAGCCCCACAAAACATACGAAGTGTGCATATGTGTATGTATGTATGTATATATAGGTATATGTGTGTATGTATGTATATATGTGTATACTAATTCCTTATAATAAGACAGTATGTATGGAGAGGGAATATACATATATATACGCATACTAACATGAACACACACAATACAAAAAATGGAAATAGATCTAAGAAAACACAGGGCTCATTAAAAGATAAGAATACAGATATCTTTCCTCGGACCAATCTTAATTGTTTTATTGCACTTCAAGCAGAAGAACTTTCTCACTGCCAATCCAAGAAAGACATTTGTGTCATTACCACGCAAAAAAGAAAATGTTTAACATCAAAAAACATAAGGAAAATTAATTGATTTTAATAATATATGGAAATATCCACTCTTTGCCTGAAGAAGGTCGCGAGGTTCGAAACGTGTGTTGCAAAATTATGGAAAATAAAGCATAATATATATATATATTTTACATTACAACCAAAAACGTTTGCGGCTTCTCTCTTCTTCTTAATATATACACTTTTATCTCGTTGGAACAACTATAACCTCTTCCTTACACTTACACGCACACACACACACACACACACATATATATATATATATATATATATATATATATATATATATATAATGAGGTGTTGTAAAGTTCCCGACCAAGAAACTCTTTTCGCGAAAACTCTAATGTTTGATCAATTGATCAGATTTGGGGGTGAAAATTTTTCAGCACCTTTCATGCGCATGCTTGTTTTCACTCCTTTGACATGTTGAACCGATTTTCATTTAATAGTGTCGTTTAGTAGAATCATTTAATAGAATCAACTGTAAAACTATTAAAATTTTGTAGATGAAGCATTGTCAGTTAATATTAGTTATTTAATAGTGACTAATCATTTTTCATCATATTCTACTTACTTTTCCCGGCAACTTTCAGTCATTCTACGATCGCAAAAAAAAAAAAAAAATCAGGGATCAACAGCTTAATCTTTATTTCCAATCAACTTCCATAAGATAACGGGACGCGAGTTCAACTTCCACCAGAAAATTATTTTTATATCCGATATGAATCGCTTACATGCGATTGTCGACCGACGATCTTAAAGCTGCTATAAAAAGCGATACAAATTAAAAAAAAAAAAAAAAGAAAAGAAAAGAAACACTAAACAACAATTTACCAAAATTCATTTCCATCTGATTTTATGAAACAAGCTATGTTATTAAAATCAGAAAAAAAAATCTTTATGTCTTTCAATGAAAGAGTGTTTGTTTTTTCAGGACACTGACAAGATTTATATCTCAGTGTTTCTCGACCTTTTATCAATGGTGACTCAGTTTTATTTATTTATATGTTTACTGCGACACATTTTTAAATCACATTTTAGTACACTAGTTTTCAGATTATCGAGCCACATTACCCTCCTTACGCAAAACAGACTTCTTCAATTCCTCATTCATTTTGAATTGCTTTTAGTCAAGCTTTTTGTTATACTAATGATTGTGACCAATAAATTCTTCCCAATTTCTCTTCAGGCTAAGAATCGTCCCCTTTAGGAACCAAGTGTCTTGCATTTGAGAATCACTGGTTTAGTAAATAAAAAGACCTAATTAATATAAATATTGATACTGTATGTTTGTTAAAGGAATGTGTGGTAGTTTAACGGTTATCGGTGGGGAAATAGAATCGGTGTGTAGAGTTTTATTCGGTTGAGTCATAAATAATTTCCGTTTGGTTTATCAACTTCATTAAAAAGTAGAATAACAGTTACATTTTATTCAACTTTGATATTGGCCATTATTTGCAATAAATTATTTATACTTATCAGTTATTACTGTTACGTTTTGTGTAAAATTTTGCAGGGTTTTTTAAGAGAATTCTGCAAGGATTTTATGTTAAACATTACAAATAATTCAAAGCAATTTTACGACCTGTCAGGACCGTTCTCATGCGCTCGAAAAACACCAAAAGTTGATCCAATCACAATCTATGAGACGGTTCTACTCGACCCACCTCAGACAAATAGGAACATTAGCCGGATTCGGTCACTCTGTTTCAACTAATTTCATCATCGCTGTTTTCCACTAATAAAGATCTATCTTATTTATCTATCGCTAAAAGACATTTCTCCACACAGACATTTGGACTTCTATTCATTAACATTAATTTATTCACACACTTATGCACTAAACTCTGTTACACAAAAATTCATTAACTAAATTTATAATATCATATAGACTGGTGGCTGACTGTTTTTTATTATTATTATTATTATTATTATTATTATTATTATTATTATTATTATTATGACGCCAACTACGAGTTATCTCGTAGTTGGCATTTTATGATATATTTTCATCTGCTGGTGCCAACAAGGAGTTTATTAGCAGTGATACTTTTAGTGTAAAAACAATGTTAAGACTTCAATTGAAGCTTAAGATTATAAGAGCTTTTATGCAACCGACATGCACATTTACAAATCTACCATTCAACCGGTGCATTGAATATTGTTGCTATATCTGGTTTGGTGCTTCTTTTGTATAGTTCGAGATTTTTGACAAAATGTAATGTTAACGATCCTGACGCTGCATCTCGACTTCAGTTAATTTCTCACTGACGTGACAAATTCAACCTATTATTAAAACCTCAGACTAGTACTTGGGGCTTTTAGGATGTCCCCTATGGAGAGCTTATACACAGAAGCTATTGAAACACCTCTACATTTAAGGTGCACTAAACTTGCATTACAGTACTATGTCAAAATAAAATTATGCCCAAATAACCCTGCTTACAGTAGTACCTTTAAACCTAATTACTGTGATCTATTCCAAAATAGGAGAATGTGATACAACCCGATAGACTCAGAATGAAATCCATTGCTGAAGAGTTACGGACCACACTCTCAAACATACAAGAATTGACTGTCGCCAGTATTCTACCATGGTTAACCAAACAACCCGAAGTCATTCTAGAACTAAGTAAACTCTCTAAACAAAAAATCTAGGTCCCACCCTTTCACTGTTCAAACAGCTAAATGCAACTACCACTTCTATTCCAACAGTTTCTTTTCTCGTACTTCCCACCTGTGGAAACTCCTTTCTGTTTATTTGCTTTCCTGATAACTACAAACTTTAAAAAAATTTTTTTTTAAATGTATGCTTCCATTGAAAAATGGAAGCATAACTTTTATCTTTTGTAACGTTCTCTCTCTCTCTCTCTCTCTCTCTCTCTCTCTCTTTCTCTTTACTTGCTGCAGGATATTCAAGTCAACTACTACATTCGTAAGTAGATGAGAATCTACCTCCTTGTCGATTTATCTTCTTATGTAATCCTAGTGAACTAATACTTACCAGTCGAAGAATAATGTTAGCAGAAATTGACATGATCCAAACAAATAAGAAAAGAATACTAGATTTGAAGATTAAGATTTTATTTATTTTATGACGTGTGACTTATGAACTTGAGGCGGATGATATTACAAAGCAGCATTTCTCATTTTTGCCCTTTGGCTATAATTAAATCTCTCACTACCATTTTATTGATAATTTTTTTAAAACTCTGTTCGCTGTAATTCAAAACCTCATCATCACAAGGTGTTACACCTGACCTTTAACCCTTGAATGTGCCTAAACGTTAAATATTCACTTCGAGCTGATTAACTGTTTGTTACAAAACAAAAGCGTGTATCAGTCTACGTAACAGAAAGAAAATGACCAACTTGGATTATCTTCTCACGTGTGCCCCGAATTTTTTATGCTGAAATTAGCAAATCGTAATTGTAAAACTTGTAAGTCGCATAAAAGCTCTTATACACTTGTCCAAAAACATCGGTGTGCTGGACATAAAAGCTTTTAGAAAGTTGAAAGAGGTCATTTTTTTTAGTAATTTCCGTCGATATTTTTTCCCGCTTGGGGTTCAATGGATAATTATACGCAATCCACGGCACTATAGGTGGGATCTGGTGGGGAGGGCTTTATTAACCCCCACTTGTTGCTGAAACTGACAACTAAACAGAGGACGAAATTTGGCTTCTTTTCTGACAATCATTTGAGCTGGGCTGCATCATTTGCCTAAAATCACTACTGACATTAATTTTTAAAATAAACCAAAAATATTTACTTTTCTGATTTTTTTCTCGAATCATTAGCTGCCAAAAGTTGTATATGCTAAAAGATTCGATAGGTCTTATTTCGGTAAATAAATACAAATGAACCGCAAAAATATTGCGTATTTAAAATCAAAACAAAAACTGTTTATAGTTAGATATTACCAACAAAGACAAGGGCAATAGTCCGCATATAAATCATTCATATTCCCATTTTTTTAGCTATTTTTCCAAAACATCAGCTTCTATTACTTATATAAAAGATTTATAAGACAATGTCTAGGAAAAAATGGAAAATTAATTATATATGTCTTATATTCGGAAAAAACTTTATAAGACTCATTCCGAAAGCGAAAAGCAAAATATATATACACTTCCGTTTTTTTTTTCTTTTATGGCATCCTGCTTCATAAGTTTATAGTAAGTTAATATGGATTGAGACTCATAATTTTGACATCTGATTTACCTTTCCGCTTTTTTATTTTATGGCACATGCTTGATAAGTTTATAGTAGGTTAATATATATTTCGACTGATCACTTTTAAAATCTGATTTACCTGTACGCTTTTTTATTTTATGGCATCCTGCTGAATATGTTTATAGTAGTTTAATATAGATTTAGACTCATCACTTTTAAAATCTGATATACACATCCGTTTTTTTATTATATGGCATCCTGCTTGATAAGTTTATAGTAGGTTAATACAGATTTAGACTCATCACTTTTGAAATCTGATTTACCTTTACGCTTTTTTATTTTATGGCATCCTGCTTAATATGTTTATAGTAGGTTAATATAGATTTAGACTCATCAATTTTAACATCTGATTTATACTTCCGCTTTTTTATTTTATGGCATCCTGCTTGATAAGTTTATAGTAAGTTAATATAGATTGAGACTCATCACTTTTAACATCTGATTTACCCTTCCGCTTTTTTTATTATTTGGCATCATGCTTGATAAGTTTATAGTAGGTTAATATAGATTTATACTCATCACATTTAACATCTGATTTACCCTTCCGCTTTTTTATTTTATGGCATCCTGCTTCATAAGTTTATAGTAAGTTAATATAAATTGAGACTCATCACTTTTGACATCTGATTTACCTTTCCGCTTTTTTATTTTATGGCATCATGCTTGATAAGTTTATAGTAGGTTAATATATATTTCGACTGATCACTTTTAATATCTGATATACCCTTCCGTTTTTTTTATTATATGGCATCATGCTTGATAAATTTATAGTAGGTTGATATAGATTTAGACTCATCAATTTTGACATCTGATTTACCTGTACGCTTTTTTATTTTATGGCATCCTGCTTAATATGTTTATAGTAGGTTAATATAGATTTAGACTCATCACATTTAACATCTGATTTACCATTCCGCTTTTTATTTTGTGGCATCCTGCTTGATAAATTGATAGTAGATTAATATAGATTTAGACTCATCAATTTTAACATCTGATTTACCCTTCCGCTTTTTTATTTTATGGCATCCTGCTTCATAAGTTTATAGTAAGTTAATATAAATTGAGACTCATCACTTTTGACATCTGATTTACCTTTCCGCTTTTTTATTTTATGGCATCATGCTTGATAAGTTTATAGTAGGTTAATATATATTTCGACTGATCACTTTTAAAATCTGATATACCCTACCGTTTTTTTTATTATATGGCATCCTGCTTGATAAGTTTATAGTAAGTTAATATAGATTGAGACTCATCACTTTTAACATCTGATTTACCCTTCCGCTTTTTTTTATTATATGGCATCATGCTTGATAAATTTATAGTAGGTTGATATAGATTTAGACTCATCTATTTTGACATCTGATTTACCTGTACGCTTTTTTATTTTATGGCATCCTGCTTAATATGTTTATAGCAGGTTAATATAGATTGAGACTCATCACTTTTAACATCTGATTTACCCTTCCGCTTTTTTTATTATATGGCATCATACTTTATAAATTTATAGTAGGTTGATATAGATTTAGACTCATCACATTTAACATCTGATTTACCATTCCGCTTTTTATTTTGTGGCATCCTGCTTGATAAGTTTATAGTAGGTTAATATAGATTTAGACTCATCACTTTTAACATCTGATTTACCCTTCCGCTTTTTTTTATTATATGGCATCATGCTTGATAAGTTTATAGTAGGTTAATACAGATTTAGACTCATCACTTTTAACATTTGATTTACACTTCCTCTTTTTTATTTTATGGCATCCTGCTTGATATGTTTATAGTAGGTTAATATAGATTTATACTCATCACTTTTAACATCTGATTTACCCTTCCGCTTTTTGTATTATATGGCATCATGCTTGATAAGTGTATAGTAGGTTAATATAGATTTAGACTCATCACTTTTAACATCTGATTTACCCTTCCGCTTTTTTTATTATTTGGCATCATGCTTGATATGTTTATAGTAGGTTAATATAGATTTATACTCATCACTTTTAACATCTGATTTACCCTTCCGCTTTTTGTATTATATGGCATCATGCTTGATAAGTGTATAGTAGGTTAATATAGATTTATACTCATCACTTTTAACATCTGATTTACTCTTCCGCTTTTTTTATTATTTGGCATCATGCTTGATATGTTTATAGTAGGTTAATATAGATTTAGACTCATCACTTTTAACATCTGATTTACCCTTCCGCTTTTTTTATTATTTGGCATCATGCTTGATAAGTGTATAGTAGGTTAATATAGATTTAGACTCATCAATTTTAACATCTGATTTATACTTCCGCTTTTTTATTTTATGGCATCCTGCTTGATAAGTTTATAGTAAGTTAATATAGATTGAGACTCATCACTTTTAACATCTGATTTACCCTTCCGCTTTTTTTATTATTTGGCATCATGCTTGATAAGTTTATAGTAGGTTAATATAGATTTATACTCATCACATTTAACATCTGATTTACCCTTCCGCTTTTTTATTTTATGGCATCCTGCTTCATAAGTTTATAGTAAGTTAATATAAATTGAGACTCATCACTTTTGACATCTGATTTACCTTTCCGCTTTTTTATTTTATGGCATCATGCTTGATAAGTTTATAGTAGGTTAATATATATTTCGACTGATCACTTTTAATATCTGATATACCCTTCCGTTTTTTTTATTATATGGCATCATGCTTGATAAATTTATAGTAGGTTGATATAGATTTAGACTCATCAATTTTGACATCTGATTTACCTGTACGCTTTTTTATTTTATGGCATCCTGCTTAATATGTTTATAGTAGGTTAATATAGATTTAGACTCATCACATTTAACATCTGATTTACCATTCCGCTTTTTATTTTGTGGCATCCTGCTTGATAAATTGATAGTAGATTAATATAGATTTAGACTCATCAATTTTAACATCTGATTTACCCTTCCGCTTTTTTATTTTATGGCATCCTGCTTCATAAGTTTATAGTAAGTTAATATAGATTGAGACTCATCACTTTTAACATCTGATTTACCCTTCCGCTTTTTTTTATTATATGGCATCATGCTTGATAAATTTATAGTAGGTTGATATAGATTTAGACTCATCAATTTTGACATCTGATTTACCTGTACGCTTTTTTATTTTATGGCATCCTGCTTAATATGTTTATAGCAGGTTAATATAGATTGAGACTCATCACTTTTAACATCTGATTTACCCTTCCGCTTTTTTTATTATATGGCATCATACTTTATAAATTTATAGTAGGTTGATATAGATTTAGACTCATCACATTTAACATCTGATTTACCATTCCGCTTTTTATTTTGTGGCATCCTGCTTGATAAGTTTATAGTAGGTTAATATAGATTTAGACTCATCACTTTTAACATCTGATTTACCCTTCCGCTTTTTTTATTATATGGCATCATGCTTGATAAGTTTATAGTAGGTTAATACAGATTTAGACTCATCACTTTTAACATTTGATTTACACTTCCTCTTTTTTATTTTATGGCATCCTGCTTGATATGTTTATAGTAGGTTAATATAGATTTATACTCATCACTTTTAACATCTGATTTACCCTTCCGCTTTTTGTATTATATGGCATCATGCTTGATAAGTGTATAGTAGGTTAATATAGATTTAGACTCATCACTTTTAACATCTGATTTACCCTTCCGCTTTTTTTATTATTTGGCATCATGCTTGATATGTTTATAGTAGGTTAATATAGATTTATACTCATCACTTTTAACATCTGATTTACCCTTCCGCTTTTTGTATTATATGGCATCATGCTTGATAAGTGTATAGTAGGTTAATATAGATTTATACTCATCACTTTTAACATCTGATTTACTCTTCCGCTTTTTTTATTATTTGGCATCATGCTTGATATGTTTATAGTAGGTTAATATAGATTTAGACTCATCACTTTTAACATCTGATTTACCCTTCCGCTTTTTTTATTATTTGGCATCATGCTTGATATGTTTATAGTAGGTTAATATAGATTTATACTCATCACTTTTAACATCTGATTTACCCTTCCGCTTTTTTTATTATTTGGCATCATGCTTGATAAGTTTATAGTAGGTTAATATAGATTTAGACTCATCACTTTTAACATCTGATTTACCCTTCCGCTTTTTTTATTATATGGCATCATGCTTTATAAATTTATAGTAGGTTGATATAGATTTAGACTCATCAATTTTAACATCTGATTTATACTTCCGCTTTTTTATTTTATGGCATCCTGCTTGATAAGTTTATAGTAAGTTAATATAGATTGAGACTCATCACTTTTAACATCTGATTTCCCCTTCCACTTTTTTTATTTTATGGCATCCTGCTTGATAAGTTTATAGTAGGTTAATACAGATTTAGACTCATCACTTTTAACATTTGATTTACACTTCCGCTTTTTTATTTTATGGCATCCTGCTTGATATGTTTATAGTAGGTTAATATAGATTTATACTCATCTATTTTAACATCTGATTTACCCTTCCGCTTTTTGTATTATATGGCATCATGCTTGATAAGTGTATAGTAGGTTAATATAGATTTAGACTCATCACTTTTAACATCTGATTTACCCTTCCGCTTTTTTTATTATTTGGCATCATGCTTGATATGTTTATAGTAGGTTAATATAGATTTATACTCATCACTTTTAACATCTGATTTACCCTTCCGCTTTTTGTATTATATGGCATCATGCTTGATAAGTGAATAGTAGGTTAATATAGATTTATACTCATCACTTTTAACATCTGATTTACCCTTCCGCTTTTTTTATTATTTGGCATCATGCTTGATATGTTTATAGTAGGTTAATATAGATTTAGACTCATCACTTTTAACATCTGATTTACCCTTCCGCTTTTTTTATTATTTGGCATCATGCTTGATATGTTTATAGTAGGTTAATATAGATTTATACTCATCACTTTTAACATCTGATTTACCCTTCCGCTTTTTGTATTATATGGCATCATGCTTGATAAGTGTATAGTAGGTTAATATAGATTTAGACTCATCACTTTTAACATCTGATTTACCCTTCCGCTTTTTTTATTATTTGGCATCATGCTTGATAAGTTTATAGTAGGTTAATATAGATTTAGACTCATCAATTTTGACATCTGATTTACCTGTACGCTTTTTTATTTTATGGCATCCTGCTTAATATGTTTATAGTAGGTTAATATAGATTTAGACTCATCACTTTTAACATCTGATTTACCCTTCCGCTTTTTATTTTGTGGCATCCTGCTTGATAAATTGATAGTAGATTAATATAGATTTAGACTCATCACTTTTAACATCTGATTTACCCTTCCGCTTTTTTTATTATATGGCATCATGCTTGATAAGTTTACAGTAGGTTAATATAGATTTAGACTCATCACATTTGACATCTGATTTACCTGTACGCTTTTTTATTTTATGGCATCCTGCTTAATAAGTTTATGGTAGGTTAATATAGATTGAGACTCATCACTTTTAAAATCTGATATACCCTTCCGCTTTTTTATTCTATGGCATCCTGCTTGATAAATTTATTGTTGGTTAATATAGATTTAGACTCATCATTTTTGACATCTAATTTACCCTTCCGTTTTTTTTTTATTTTATGGCATCATGCTTGATACGTTTATATTAGGTTAATATAGATTTAGACTCATCACTTTTAACATCTGATTTACCCTTTCGCTTTTTTATTTTATGGCATCCTGCTTAATAAGTTTATAGTAGGTTAATATAGATTTAGACTCATCACTTTTAGCATCTGATTTACCATTCCGCTTTTTATTTTGTGGCATCCTGCCTGATAAGTTTATAGTAGGTTAATATAGATTTAAACTCATCACTTTTGACATCTGATTTACCTTTCCGCTTTTTTATTTTATGGCATCATGCTTGATAAGTTTATAATAGGTTAATATATATTTCGACTGATCCCTTTTAAAATCTGATATACCCTTCCGTTTTTTTTTATTATATGGCATCATGCTTGATAAGTTTATAGTAGGTTAATATAGATTTAAACTCATCACTTTTAACATCTGATTTACGCTTGAACAGATGGAGAACTCTGAATAATTATTTATATATTTGAAATTTTTAACATAGAAATTTTACATTCTTAGAAAATGAAATGAATAGTAAAGTCACAAACTCATATTTAGCTGTGTTCGAACATCAATCACCTGCATTGCTCAGAAATTCACTTCTATGGAATCAACAAAGTAAACTGATATGATTTTTACTAAAGTTTGTGAAATATACTGCGTTATGCCAATCTTCATATGTCGGAAACATCAAAGTGTCTTGAAGATCGACATTCGAGATTATATCTTTTACTTAGGCTTACACACAAGCACAACTATCTCAGCCACTAAACAAATCAAAGTTCCAATCTAGTTAATTCCAGCATATTTTATAATGTCAATTAAAATCTATGCACTTGTCATTAGCAGATTTTAAATGTTTTTTCCGCTTTCAGGCTTCAAAATTATATAATTTGTCATCTTCTTTTGTGGGATAGTTTTCAAGTTTTTTATTGAAAGCTAAAAGTTAATCTTTCGAGGGATTTCTTTCGACATTTTTCTTATTTCAATGTCTAAATCGTCTAAATATGCGTAAATGCACTCATATCGGAAGACTATCATTTATAGAAAGACAATACTGAAGTCAACCTGAACAGTGATGATTTCTATCAGATTATCTTGCCCTAGACATGCCTTCTGCTGCAGCGGTTGCAGTACATATGGTAACTAAGCGACCTTATTGAACGACGGTCTCATTTACTTTAAGCCGGGCTTTGTAAATTCGCCTAAAACTTTTCAAACAATTTTACTTCCAAATTGTTATATACATTGTAACAAAAAACTTGTCTGTTTATAAATTTAATATAATAATTTTCTTTTCTTTTCAAGGTATCGAATTGGTTGGTTATAAGAAACGAATCTATCCGGCCTTTACTTTCTTCTCGTCCTACAGCGTCGGTGTCTTGATGCTAACTGCTGTGGGTCGATTTCTTACAGACTGGCGTATGGTGACCATTTCTGCATCAGTCCCCACTGCTCTTTTACTTCTCTACTGGTGGTGAGTTCTTGGCTTCGATTAGATTGACTCGTAATTAAATTCTAGTCTTGTTTCTCAACTTTAATCTTCCAGAAGCGTAATACTTTATTCAATTATACCTTGAGCGCCCCTTGGGACTTAAGTTCAATCCAGACCTCAAGTGAAACTCATACATACTATCTCTCGCTAAAGATGCTGGAAAAATGGTCGGTTCCCTGTCCTTTCAACAGGAAAAGAAACATCATTTGGTATACACCTCCGTTCAACCAAATGGTTAGTATTAAACTAGGACAGAAGTTCTTAGCTCTAATCGATAAACACTTTCCCACCAAAAGTAGGCTTAGTAATATATTCAATAAGAACACACTAAAATTGAGTTACAGCTGCACTGAAAATCTAGAAGGTATAATAAGAAGACACAATAATAATATCCTGAACAAACCCCCTTACCTGAATAGTTTTAATAACTCTACACTTAAATCAGATAATGATAAGGAAAAATTATGCGATTGTAGAAACCCGGTAGACTGCCCATTGGAAAATAAGTGCTGCATCAAATCTGTGGTATACCAATGCATTATATCATCCACGGAGAACCCTAACAATAATATGATATACATTGGGTCCACGAAAAATGCCTTTAAAACCAGATGGAGGCAGCACAAATGCTCCTTCAACAACATAAACTTTAGACATCAGACCTCTCTATCTAAATATTTTTGGCACCTGAAAGAAAAAAATAGGACACCTAAAGTAAAATGGAAAATCATTAACAGGACTAGAACTTGCAAAACTTGGGATGACCCATGCCCTTTGTGCCTCCATGAGAAACTACACATTATTAAGCTTCTAAACAATAAAAACCTATTAAACAACAGGCAAGAATTAACGGTTTTCTGCCGACACAACCGAACTTACGCTCTGAATAACTAGCTAAAAACACGCATACAATAAAATAATTTTTAAAATCCATAGCCCATATACATAGTTTTAATACCTTACAAAAATTGATAACCCTTTATGAAGTCGTCAAATAACAAACGTTACTGCCTTTTCATATACACAAATCCCTTTCATAAAGAGATAATAAAAGAATAAAATAAAAATAAATAAATAAATCTCCGTAGACGCTCAAGCCAGACTATGCGAAAACTTCCTCCGTCGTAAATTTAGCCACCCCCACCTTACCCTGACCCGGCATCTATGAAAGTAACTCTTTTTAAATATGCGGATAGTTGTATTATTTGTTCATGCATAAATAATCGTCAAAAAATGTAATTATGTAACTGAATTATAAAACGTGTATGTCGTTTTGCTTTATTTTATCTACGTTCAATAGTCATAGAATAATCATTAGAAAGAAAGCTTTGATAATAGTATTCATGTTACCAATAAGAAAGAACTCATTACTTAGTATGAAATATCAGGCTGCGTAACTGATAAGTATATAAAATGACGTAGACGTTTTAATGTTGTCTGTACTTCCGAAACTTACCAGGCTTGCGAAATTAAAACTCCCTTTGAAGGGATTTTGAATTTATTTCACTTTATAAATAGCTGTTTGATGAAAGTACTCTTTGAAAGGTGGAAAAACGTTTATTCTGGTTCAGTATAAATGAAAATAGCCTCGGTTTGAAGAAAGAGAAAATGTGTGTGTGTGTGTGTGTGTGTGTGTGTGTGTGTGTGTGTGTGTGTGTGTGTGTGTGTGTGTGTGTGTGTGTGTTCAAAACAAAATGGCTGCTCCGTAGAGGATCGAAAATTTCGATTGCGAAGTTGGTTTTTGTAAGTTCAAGCAAAGATACTTAAAATTCATTTTATCCAGACTTTTACTGAGAAAATAATAATGGAAATAAAACAGTAAATAACAGGTTAGGAGAATAATTGAGTTAAATTAAAATACTTTTGTTAAAAACAAAAACATTTTCTTGCAAAAATACGGGATGTGTTAGAAATCCCTCCCACTTAATGATGGTAAGACATTAGTGGCAATGGTGTCTACATCGAGCTCAAATGTCTTAACATTATGTGGGAGACATTTCTGCCGAACACTGCATAAAGTGCCAGATAATGATTATTTATCGTGTAGAGCTAAACAATTAAATAGATGTATAATATTTTATATTTACAGAGCACCCAAAGAGAAATGAATTCATTAAACGTGAAACACTTTCGTGTGCATAATAATCAATAACATAATCTTTTTTATTAGGTTAATACCGGAATCTCCGAGATGGTTATTGGCAAGAGGATTTCAAGAAAGAGCCCATCGAATTATGGAAATAATGGCCGATACAAACAAAAAAGAATGGAAAGATATCAAACCTCGCCATTGTAACAACAAAGACAAAAAGAGAACCGAGACAAGATTCATCAAATTGTTAGCTCGGGAAAAGTTCAAGGCTTTCCTTATATTCTGTAATTGGTAAGTTTTTATTTCTTATGAAAAAGGTTTTCTTTTTCCCATCTACGTGTTATTTGTATGGTTGATCTCTTCCGCAAAAAGTTAATTTATTTATTTCTCTCTTACAAAGTATTTCTCCAATCAGCAAGTGTACAGTTGAATGAAACAACAAATTATTTTCTTTTTGTTTCTTATGACACAATATTCTTCAACACTAATTTTGCCAGCATTCAAATTGCCCTTATTTCCTTTCAGATTGTTTCATAATACTGTTATTTAGCATGGAGTGATCGGTGTAATAAATAAGAAAAATGATGAAATTAGACGTTAACTGTCGTCGGAGACGTGTCGAATTAATTGAATGACAGACTGGAATATTTTTTTTAAAGTATGGTGGACCTATGAAAGCTGAAAATGATTCTACTGTTACTGTAAACGCAAGTCATTTGTTAATGTTTTTTCTTACTGAAGAATTAACTGTCTTAAGTATTAGGTTGGTGCAAAAATAATGTCGTTTTATCACATAGTAACATATGTGAGAAAACGACGTTGTTTTTGCACCAACCTAATAGTTCTCTCATATAGTAAAATGATTGATCATGCTTAATGAATTAAGATAATCGAAAATTGTCATGTTATCTTTGATGGCTATGTATTTTCTAGGAATAACTTTATTAAAAGGTTAAGAGAATGAACGACTCAAAGAAAATTAAACTTGCTTCCAATTAGTTTTATCATTAGACCAAAGCAATTTATAGATTTCAAAGTCTTTTTTATCAAGACTTCCTGGCACACACTAAAGTTTCTTTCTGTACCAGTTTAACCATAAATGGCATATCTAAAGTTATTACTCTTTTAAGTTCAAACTTAAAGTCCTTTATACAATTTTCATTAAACCCGGTCAACCTTCCCTGTGTAAACAAGGAATGGCTGCTAGGACTTAATATAATCCGCTTGTAGACATTCTGGTTTAGTACATTACTAATAACGGTGTATTAGTTGTTCCTTTATCCTTTTAGTCGTAAAATACATTTGCTATTTTATTCCTCGGTCGAGTTCTCATGAGTGTGGTAACTGGTAAACTCCCAACTATTCTTTTTTATTCTATCTTTTTCGTCTTTCATATTAAATGTCAATCTTTCTCTCTCTTTTAAATACATATTTTAAATATGCGCTCTCCGCTACTATTATATAAATATTAGTTTACTCGTGTGAGTGAAGCGATTACAACGTTCTAACCATGACACCCGGGTTCGAATCTCATCATGGGTTGGTTGTAAAGGGAGTGATACTTCTTTACAGTCCCAGTGTATCATTGGGAAGTACATGAAAATGTTCCACTTATTTAGAACTCTCTTAGAGTCCAGAGTCTACGGAGATGTTTATGACATGATGAAATTTGATAAAGAATATACTGAATTATTTTCTCAAAGTTATTGGCAAGCAAACCGGAAGCAGTTACACGGGTACAATGTTTTACTCAGCTTTTTGTTTCCAACTAAATAAGAAACCTTTATCTTTTATCTTAAGTGAGTGCCTGGCCAACTGCGTAGAATAGTTATGAGAAACTGCAACCCGCAGCCAACATGTGATTTGATTGGCTTTCTCAATAGCACACCTAATTTCATGAGTGAAATAATGTTTATTAAAATGTTATTTTGTTCCTTTCGTTCTCACTTGTTCACTCACACATTCTCACGCATAACTACATATATAAACAATGATTAAACAAGTTTTCTTGAAGGTAACGTTGTCAGCATTTTAAGCCATTGGTGATTTTCACTAAGGAAGATCATAAGTGTAAATACCTTTTGCTTCGGAAACAGGAAACATTAATGATAATTATTTTTCTCTAGAGTATAAATTCATTTACTCCATTAATACTTCATTTAAAAAATGTTTTTGCATCATCAAATAAATAAATTAGAAACAAATGACACAAAGCAATATGTGTTAATCACTCTGTCATCAGTGATAATATTATAAGAAGAATTTAGTTTTTCTTAATTATAGAAGGAATCTTTTCTCCAATAAAAAAATTGACTTTTCCCCATTTCTAAGCTAGATTTTTATGTGCATGGTATTTTATTGTGAAAATGTCTGCGGTATCTTTAATGAAAAATTACCTTTGGTTTTTTAATAATACGACCCACCTTATGATGAACTATGTCTCATGCAGCCCAAAGCTCTAAAAAGCTTGCCCATGACTGACTTTAAACCTTAGCGTTCCGACCAGAGGTTGAACCTGAGTTTGATTCTTACTATGGTCGATTTGTTAAATATGGCACTTATGATACTGATATTATCGGCCTAGTGAGATGATCCCAGCGATACGTTGGGAAGAGCCTGAAAACTACACGACGGGTTGACCCAAGTCTTTAGAATTAAATTGCATAAGAGAAACTGTTTTGGAAGCCATCAGTCGTTGTGATTTTGCAAAATCACAAATCATTATGACCGATGATTTGAACTTGCTGGTTTTGTTTAACTGTTGATCACACCATATTATACGATTTCCCCCAGAAACTGTAACTAAGGTCTGCTAAACATAGTTTCCGGATAAACCACATGTCGGGTCTGTGGATGTTTAAGAAACACAAATATGCCTGAGCAGGTGTCTGCAATATGTATTAGCTAACCACTGTATTAGACTCTATGGTATTTATCATGGTGAGATTAGCCATTTCCTTATAAGGAAATATTCGGCCTTCATTGACCGAACAGTTAGCGTCACTGTCTATTGACATTAACAAAATCTTTCTCTTAAAACAGTTTTACAAAAAAAATGTTTCTCAAGTCCACCAGCTGTTATCGCTCATTCCAGTATTGATAAGAGTTTCCTTCCGAATCTTTTGTTTGACGTAATGCGGAATTTCAATATTTTGATTATGTCATTATTTTCTCTTAAAATTTACATGTGCTATCCATTTTAGTTGTTGCTGCTGTTGAATGTCTTCAAATGATGTGGTTTCTGTTATTTGGTAAAGTTCTTTGTGATTCTACAACGAAAAAAAAAAACTGATGAATATTTACATCAGTTTACTCCAGCCGTAAAAATGACAGCTTTTGTGAAATTAATATTCTGTTAAGTCTTTTGGTATTAGGGTCAGTGTGTCTTTGAATTTTATTTTACCAGTTATTGTTGAACACTACTCTTTCACAGCGTCTGTCTTTTCACGGCTACCACTACAGCCTTGCATCACAAATGAGTGAGAGTAAATCGTGATTCGCTTTTACACTGGCAACATTAAAAGTTAATAGCATTGTAAACAAAATATATGCAAATACACTTGGCACATTGATGTGGTAGCAATTATGCAACCCCCTGGTAAGGATCAAACATAATTAATCTACAAGGTTAACTAATCATTGCACCATGCAAAAGTGGCCAAATAGTAATTTATTTACAAAGTTTACTTCGGCACAAAACCACAAGTATGGCGCACCCAGTGAGGATCAAACTCCTTACTCAGTTGTAATGGCCAACCAGACTAACTCGCTAACCGTTGGGATAAGGGTCAGCAAGTTAGTCTGGTTGGTGTCCATACTTAGCTTATTATATGGAATGTTTATTGTTTGTTTGTTTTTTCCCGGGCGTCAAATTTTAGGATTGACTTTTGAGGAGGCGGAATCCGTACAAGTAGACTGAGTTGTTATATCTTCCCCTATAAAGTAAATGTTAACAATTAAATTGATGTATTAACACTATTTATTTTTCGGACTATTGTCCTCATTTTTGTTGCTGTTGTGTCCTCTGTTTCCTTGGGTATATATAAATCTGGGTAACCTGGGCAATCTACAGGGATAGACTATTCTCGTTCCACTGCTCATGTTTAGGGATATCTCGTCTAGGTCTTATTTTTATTTAGCATTGTTCAGTTATTGCTCGCCCGTTTTCACTGAGTGCGAGTATACACTGCCCGGTCCAGGGATTGAACGCACAATCACTCACACTCATCAAATTCATAAATCAACTTTAATCCACGGGGGTATTGTCTCGTAGGACAATTTGCTGTAGAAATAGGAACTAGGCAATATCCGTAGATATGGACAGTAGAATGAGAACTATCTACTCTCGTAGATTAAATAAAGATGTCAGTTCAGATCGATATACACCTGAGGAATGCCGGTGGACACAAAGACTGAAACGTCGTGATATCAACAACAAAGATGGGGACCATAATCCGAATATAAATAATGTAAATAATGATAATTCCTCATCACAGAAATTGACATATTGAAGGCAAAGGAGGCAGGAGAAATCAGTGAATAACCTACCTAATAAACAAGTGTAAATAGATGGCCGAACGGGGAGTGAAAATGATAATAAAAAGGCAAATGTTATCAACAAAGGATAGGTAGCCGCGGAAAGACATGATCGCCAATGTCCTGAAGGGACACAGCACATAAAATGTTGCATAATTAAAGGAAGGAATACATGTCAAATATTGTGGTCCAAGCTGGAGAGTAAATGACTTCACAGAAAACAGCTAAGAATTCACAGTACCAGCTGCTTGCAGTAATAATGAAGAAACAAAGAAACAAGTGATTAAATGATCAATCAGTTTATTATACAACCAACTTTTGGAAGTAACAAACTTTGAAAGAAGCAATTACTTTATTAAACAAATGCGAATGAAATGCCGAGAACTTGAAAAGAGTAAAAATGAAATGAAAGGTTGTGAATTCTCGCATGTTTCCATGACATCATTTTAGCACAGACTACAGTACTTGACTTGTGCCAAAGAAAGAGCTCTCTTTAATAAGTTGATAAATTTATTAGACTGACAGGAATCATTTTTTGAAACAATCGGAAGGCTTGCACATGAAATTCCAAATCTGGTCTTAACCCAGATTTGAACTCAAACTGCTGACACTGAAGTCTCAAAAGCTATCAACTGTCTTTTCTATTCACACCTACCTAACCTGAATTAATATCATGGTTGGTAAATTTGGTTCGTGAAACAATTCACTTGTGTCGTAGTTTCTTTCCCGAGTTTAGAAGTGTATAGAGTGGCTAGAACCCTTATGCCTGTCAAAAGGCATTCACCTCGAAGGAGGAATACTCTGATATAACACATACGGTTCACTATCAACTCATGACTTTGAATCATCGCTTTGGATGGTCAGTGCGTGGGTTCGACCCATAGCAACGTCTTCCTCACTATAAACAAAAATCATGCACGGTCATTGTTCGATATTGTAGGATATTATTCAACGATGACCAGGCTGTCCATATCCTAAGAAAATCACCAAACCAATTGTGACTAACAATGTTATCGATACAATGGCAATGCTCTGGAATTGTTTTCGATCAAATGGTGGATGCTACTGCTGATGAAAATGGGACTCATGCATGAAGGATTTATGGCAAACGCTGTAGGCCACCGGCTGGGTTAAAAAAAAAAAAAAAAGCTATATTCGATCGCAATGCCATTAAAGTCTTTATTAAAGCCATACTCGATTATGGTGGGGGTGGGCTATAATAGCGGTGTCTTGGCTTTGCAGCCAGTCACCAGTTTTGTTACGTAGCGAATTTACCATCTGCAGGATTACTGCTTGTTGAAGAGATATTTTTAATGATAGAGATTGTCCAGTGATAATATTGTGCACCCATGGAATGTTCTTTCGAATAGAAGTTAGGAATTAAATTGCAAGCAATATAGTAAAATAATATTTTTATTGCTAAGGCAATAAAAATATTATTTTACTAGAATAGTAACTAGAATACTAGAATAGTAAATAAAATACTATAATTTTACTGAATAGAAACAGAAAACGTAAATGAAGGTGTGTATATAAAGAGATGTCCTTATTCATACCTACTGTATGTGTAAAGTTCTCCTGAAGATGTTGATTTACATTGGAGATTATTTTTGTTGGTTTGTTAGTTATCCGTTTAGATACTCTCTACGCTGCATTGTGTATAATGCGACACGTTGTTCGCTGAGGACTAAGAAGTCCCCCACAAGAGAAATACGTTACGTCTTGTCCCTAGGGAATCTTGTGTGTAAAGAGAGATAAAAAAAAACGTTAGAGAAAGAGAAACCTTGAGACCTTTTGTTTATGCACTGATTTATACAACGATATCCAACGGTCGTTAAATTATATTACATTAACTAACAGATCTGTAGGATAATCCCACGGCCTTATGTCAAACAAAGCTATGTTTCTTAAATAGGAGGTTTTTGATAATTCTGGTGACCTTGTCAGAATGTCCGAGTCGGTTCTGAAGAGAAAAATTAATCGTTCAAAACTCTTTTGTCAGCAATGTCTTATGATTCCAGTTAATGTATGGTTAGGCAGCTGCCAAAATTTAGACAAGGCGCATTTCAATCATAGACCCCACCCCGATAAACCTTATCAGAAATATATAAACAAAATAAATAAATGTAAAAGAGGAAAAATGGCAAATTGCTAAACATGTGGAAGATAATTGGAATAAATAAGTGTGTGAATATTGGTTTGGCATACAATTTGAAATTTCTCTTGATGCTTATTCGTCAAAAATTACGCGATTAAGGTAACATTTACTCGAATAGCAAGTCGTTCTGATAAAACATCCGTTTGTAACTGGAGAACATTTGTCATTGATATAAGAACGATAACGTAAACAAACTCTATAATGAATTAATCCTCAGTCTTCCTATTCAAATACATGTTTCGTAAAATGTTTATTTCGCTCATTCTGCAAATATAACCTGCTGCTTTATGATGGTCGTCTGAAAAGTTCATAAGCTAACCAAGATACTCACATTGATGTGACCAATTGAAGTCTATTTTTTAACATTTTAATATTCAACCCCTTGCTTCCCATCCACTTCTTTGACCGGTGATGCTTTGGTGAAAGGTTTCATCCTTTGGATTCAAAGAGTCATCAACAACAGGTATGACTGCGATACTGATTCCCTGTCAAGTATTTTTTTTCATGTTGGGGAACAGATGATAGTCCGATGGAATCAAATCAGAAGATTTAGGGAGGGTGATCGACCAGTTCAAAGCCTCAATCTCACACATCAGCCATTGCATTCAAGCATAAAACAAACTGTGTGTGTGTGTGTGTGTCTGTGTGTGTGTAGGTATGTAGAAAAATAGGAAAGAACACGTTAGTTAAATAATCCAGGGTTCTTTAGTATTTTTGTTTTTATTTTTTAAAAAGACAGTGCCCCATACAGAAGTAGAGATTAGATTATAATTATTTTTTAAAAATATGATTCCTTCGCTACATAAGAGTTCTCATGTTTCAAAAACGAGATCCGAAACCATCAATATAATTATTAAAATTAAATTGAATTAATTAGTCCTATTTCATCCTCAAGCAAAAATTCAGGAATAACCAATTTTGAAATTTACGTATCATATAAGCATGTTCATTTGTTACTTTAATTCAATTATATATATATATATATATATATATATATATATATATATATATATATATATAATTAATATTATAACAAACAATATATGAAATAGACGACAAGCAGAATGTTTAAACCTCTCAAACTACTTTAATTACAAATTCACTAATTCTATTTTACAGCGTACAAAATCACTCAAAGAAAGAAACGACCGTGTAGCACAGAAAGAAAATGGAGAGGGACTTCACCCTCATAACGCAGAGAATCCTTGCTGATGCAAAATAATTCTAAATGAATATATAATTACCTCAAGTAATACTCAAACACACGTCTATATCTTGGTAACTTTTTCAGCACCTACTCTATATATAAATATATACTTTTGTCGCACTAAATTATATATACTAACGCGCCTACGGGCACTTCAACTTTGTGTAATGGTTAACAAGCTTGTCTTGACAGAATAGTGAGTTCAGTCTTACTGGGTACTCCACACTTTCGGCCTTGTGCCACAGCTAAGCTACGCTTAGTAAATTACTAAATAGAGCACTTTGTTGTGATATTAACAAGATTGTCTCGGTAGATTAATTTCATGTGAGTTCTATTCTCACTTGATGCTCCATATTTTCGGCCTTGTACCACATCTAAGACAGGCTTAGTAAATCACTATAAACTAACGCACCTGAAGTAGTGGTGATAAGTAAATATATATCGCAAGTCAATGTGCTCGAGTAGTGATTTCGTTCCTCACTGGGTGCCCGTCTATTGTATTCTTGTGCAGGATTAAGAAAAACTTAGTGTATAACTTCTAGGTACATAACTTCGCCTCACTCTCTTTCCCACCTCGTCTTTATCTCTCTTTCTCTCTTTCTCTCTTTCTCTCTTGACTCACCCCCTATAAAGCAGCGAAAGGTTTGTACAACAACTGATGCATATTTTGAAACGAATTATATTACGCTATCTTTAGTTCGCGTATATAAATACTACGCAAAAATAGGATCGTGGTTTCGAAGAAATTGAATTTCGCCAGCCGTCTTTTCTAACCAATCACAAGCAGAAAACATTCTTGTAAACATCATTTCGGGGCCGATAGGGAGTTATAAATAATCAGGGTAAAACTTCGTATCTTTTTCTTGTTTACACTGTGGTATTATTTCGTCGTTTTTCTATTGTCTTCTTTTTGTTTAACCAATTTTTTCTTTTAATATTTACATTCTGCTTTTTATTTTTGCGCTTTCTCTGTGTTTTTCATTTTTGTTTTATTTTGTTTTTTTTTTTTGTGTTTGTGTGTGTGTGTTTTTCTGGGATTTTGTGTTTCTTTCAGGAAAATACGAGTGTTCAAACGTTTTCTGTCTGGTAAAAAAAAAAAAGAAAGTTGATTTGTTTTTTACGGCTTACCAACCTTTTCCATGTTATTCAAAGCCAGAAAATATTTTCAGAATTTATGAACTTTTGGAGATATCTCTAAAAATTCTTACAAGCAAAAAATATTTACTGATATAAGTCATAGCTGAGGGAAAAAGAGTGAATTCATGCATTTCCCAAATGGTACTTGCGCAATCCTTTGATACTGAAATTCCTCATGAAACGACTCCGTATATCAATGATGAAATGATTTCCAATTGTTAGGAAGATTGATTGACTTTCCTATTTAATGTCATATCAACTCCTTATGGGTCATTTAATGATGAAATTTAATTTTCTTGGGGCTTTGAAGTAATAAAGATATGTTATTATGCTCTCACAATTGAGTACATAGTAGATGATACTCAGCTTTTGTGCATATCTGTTTGTGTGGACATGATTATGAGAGACGGTAATGTGTGCTTTATGCTGCGGTTTTGTTGAAGTTATATTTTAGAATAGAGTTTGACTGAAGAACTTGTAGGATACTATATGCTTTAATGTCATGAAAGTTCTTTTATGTTGGTTGTTTGGTAGTATTTTAAACGGATTTGACTCAAGTCACTACAAATTGTTAGTCTGAGCAGATTGTTGGTAATTTAGATAAAAATTTATTGCTAGTATTTTTAATTTAAAAAACGTATTTGATACTTTCATAGTGTTTCGTTTTTGGTTAGGGGTTCACTATTTGCCCATAGCTGGGACCCTAACAAGTACTACCAGCCCCGGTCAGAGTGGACCTGAGGACCACAACAATTAAGAGGTGGCTCCACGCTAATCAGAAGCTCCAATCTCATGATCAAAGACATTACTGCCGGAAGTAGTTTATCGTCATGCCGAGGACTACTTAAGAAGGAAATGAGAGATTATTTGCATATATCGAATTGATATACTGTTATGAGTAAACTTCTCCCGTTTTAAACAAATTCGAGCAAGAATCAAGAAAGTTATTGACCAAAAAGAAAACAGAAATATTCCATTTTTTTTCATTATTGCTGCATTCCATATATTCTCTGCACAGTTCAAAATATTTATCATATCGCTTTTCAAGATTTTTTTAACCTTCAAAAAATATGTTTTGTCATTGGTTTATTGTCATGTTGTAGCTATCACCGCCAAGTCATTCGAAAATGGTCTCCCTTTCGGACTACTTTTAAGGTTTGGAAATAGGAACAAGATGCAGTGAATAGGGCGGAAGTTCTATGCACTCAAACCCCAAATTCTTCAAAACATCCACTGTTAACAGGGACAAGTCGTTCCAAACAAATGATCAGTAAATCTTTGAAAATCCTAGTAAAACCAATTCTATATAGTTTCTGATGTGCATTCAAACATTTTGGCATTCACTTACCTGAGGGCTTCTTCATATCCAACTATTTGTAAATTACAAACTCAAAGCTTTCCGGAGGTAGAGAGTATTTCGGCCACATCACGTTGAAACACCGATTGAAACAAACCCTTTATTTCGTCCACCGGGATAGATTTTTCTAGTTCCATGTGCCAACGAAATTCCAATCACCTGAAGAAGGCAGGAGCGCACAACGGTCGAAACGTTGTGAATATGGGAATGAAGATGAGGATAACAGTCCGAATGATGTAAATAATGCAAATAATCATAATATCTCATCTCAATGATATAGACAGATATTAAACCTGATCCAAAAAAAAACCAGCACTATACTCGTGTATAAACGGCATATACGCCATATTAAAAGCTCATTATATTACGAGCAACATTCATATTAAAAACAGCCATTTGATTAGCGAAAGAATGCATTTTGATATTTTGTGGTTTGTTTTGTGGCTGATCCCTTTCAATTGATGTCAGGGGGTGGAAACTATTTCGAGTGCTGATTTTTCAAAGAAGTAGGCCCTCCCCACAGGAATAGTTAAAACTTTTTACTGTGCTAAGCTTACGAACCACGGAAATGAATTGAGTAGATAATTGTTTAGCGCTTGGTCTGAAGCAAGGTAACAATCAAGGAAGGGAGCCTCTGAACACATTACTGCACGGGTAGGACTATCTCGTTAACGACAGACAACCTTCAAGTATAAGGACTTGAACCGTTGAATTGAATTATTTTTCTCCCATGAAAAGATAAAAGTCTTTACTAGAGGAACGCCGACACCAACTCAAACATACAAAATGGCATCAGATACGCGCGGGTTGGGGTGGACTTAGGCAAGCGGATCAAAATACGGTCACATGAAAATCCCTCATCCTGAACAACAAAAGATATGAACTGATTAAGTCCTCAACATTTCCCTAATACACGATAAAAACATTTTAATTGAGTGTCATTTTATGGAACAGTCTTTTGTAGAGTAATGGGTATTTAATCTAATCCTCATTAAAGATCGCGTCTAAGGTCTGCCTCACTGTACCGCGCCAGCAGGTACCTGTCTCCTCATACTGTCCTATGTCTTTAGGAGATCCAGATCAGTTCGAAAATAGAGTACTGCTGTCATATTTGGGCATGAGCTACTCAGTCCTCACTTTTCAATCACGTTAGGGTCCAGAAGTGTCTCCGCGCCCTTGTGGGTGATTAATTATTTTCCACCGTGCAACCCCTTTCCCACAGACAAGATGTAGCGAGCCTCTCATTGCTGTATCGATAGATAGTGCTCAAACGAACTACACTCTGTTTTAACCTTCACGGCTAGGACCCGCCATTCCACGCAGATTGTAGCGAACCACCCTCGTTACCTTCGTATTCCATTGAGGAAAAGTTTGTTCCACTGAAGCTTGTTTCTTGTCGCGAACCACTGATCTGTGGAACAGACTCCCAAGAGGATGTTTTCCTGATCACTACAAGTCTTCCCTACCTATCCGTGTAAACTGTGTCGCTTACTCTGTAGCCGTCTGTCTCGAATGACTCACGGGCTTTTTATAAAGGGAACCTCACTGTAAAAAGAAATTATTCATCATTGCTAAATTCTAACAGATTCTTTTTTTATTTATTTTTTACAGTAAGGTTCACTTTGTACAAGGCTCGGGGCACTCGAGGTAGAGGGTTACGTCAAGGGTAGTTTATATAGATAGGAGGAGAAGCAGGAGCACCGGACCGTATGTAGTAAGAATATTTTAAGCATGGACGAATGGTAGACTTATAGATATGTAAGATAGATTCTGGAGAGAAAAATTGTCTCGCAAGACACCGTAAACCAACTTTCTTACCAGCTGACCTAGCAATGGATTCTATATAGTCTTTCCATGTCAGCTGAGATCGTGAGCCCAAGAAGGCGCAACGCGTTACTTTTCTAGAGGTTAGCATCAGCCATAATGATTGAAGTCAGAGACGGGTCAAATTAACGATAAACTAATTTATCATAAAAAGTTATTTCAGTAATATTAGCACGATGTCTGTGTTGAATACTAGCATTCGAAACCTTGCTTGTTAGCAATGTTCGAATATTCACCTATGGCATCATCTGAAATGCATAACTATTTCAGTCACGAGTCAGGCTATTATTTACTGAGCTTCCCTTGGTCTGCACACGGCCAGTGAATCATCGAAATCCCAGCAGAAGAGCAATCGTTTACTTATTTGCATCTAAAAGCATATTTTTGTCATACTTAAAACCCGAGATGACTTGTACATCATAATTAATATAAATTAATCGATTCTGATTCAAAAATCAAGGGTCAGCTTTACACACGGTACCTGAAATAATTACAATCCACAGACACAAAATTAAATAAGTCGGCTTCTGTGAAAACTTGTTTTAAATTCGACCTGAATAAATCATTTGTGGTTATGCAGTTTGCTTGATTGTTCTCATCTCTTCTATAAAAAAAAAATAAAATTGGGATAAGCTGTACTGGTTTGCATTAGCAGTGATTGACTCATAGTGGCTTCATACATTTCCCAAATCATTAATTTCGATTATGTACATTATAACTCAATTGATGCTGGGCGGAAATATATCAGGGTTTTTTTTTGTTTTTTTTGCAAGGTGGAATGTTACTATTACGCAGGGAACTACAGAGAGTGAAAGTAAGAGAAAAGACTGAGTATAGGGATTGAGGAAAGGACAAGAGATGAACTGGATTTCAGAGGGTACAAGATGGCGATTAACGTTGCAGTTAAATTTTTTGAAGATTTTATTTATCTGGGAAGACAAGTAAACGGAAGTGGGTTCCACAAACGGAAAGTTTGAGAAAAGAAACTGTTGGAGTTGGAATGGTAGTTACATTTATCTATTTCAACAGTAAACGGGTGGGACCTAGGTGCCAATCTAGTAGCACGCTTTAAATCATGTAGTCAGGGCACCAAAGAAAAAAAAGCTCATCAGAGCCGTTGCCATGAAAATATTTGTAGAAAAGACAGAGGGAAACCGCGTCATGTCGATGAAAAAGGGACTGAAAGACGAGATGCCAAGTCAGAATCGATTACTTTGCAGATCCTTCTTTGGATTTTGTCAAGAACCTCGAGATGTATAGCAGGAGCACCAGGCCCCAAATATGGCAACAATATTCTATCCTCTGTGCCATTCCATATTTTTGCAGTAGCAGAAATTAAGAAAAACCGAAATATTTCGGAATTACTGGCCTAGAACATCGACGACACAAAAGTGAAGATATTCGCACATTTCACAATTTCCCTTGGGAAAAAACATAAATCCAACTTTCATAATAGGTCTCAACAAGGAAAAGAGATGGGCACTGATTTGGTTTCGAGAAACGCCATGTCTAACTCAAGATATTCTGATTTCGCCTAAGGGTTATCGGCGCGAAAAGCTAAGTCGCCGGGCCGGGTTCATATTCCAACCTAGTCTGTTGCATTCACTTTTCACGCAAATGCCCTTGGGGAAGATATAAATCCATTTCTTCTCTGGTTAAATGGCGGGGTAGACTGAGCTCTCTAGCCTTAGGTGGAAGCCAGTCTAAGAGAAAGAAAATTCTGAATTCCAACCTATGGAGACATCACTCCCCTATCTTTCCCAATAAGTCATGGTAATCCACAGATAATAATGTAAAGGAACCTTAACTGTGGGGTGCTATGATTGTCTACTTCATGAAAAGCCATGGCATTCAAAAATGATATGATAGCCTGAAGTTTATTTTAGAATCTTCGATTAGTATTAATTTATATAGCCCCTCTATGTTTAACCCTTTAAATACAGATGAAAAAATATTCTTTACAATGATGTTCATTCTGTACAAAGCCCAAGAGCCACTCGAAGTAGATGGTAAGAATAAGAGGCACATTTTATGGGGATATATGTGGAAGATAACGGTTAAACCTCGACTTGAACAGGTTGGGATTGTAGTTATCGGGGAAGCATCCTCTTGGGAGTCGGTTCCACAGAGAAGTGATTCGTGGGAAGAAGCTACATGAGTGGAACTTCTCACCGATTGAATACGGAGAAAATGAGAGTGGTTCGCTACAATGGGCGTGGCATGGCCGGTCCTAGCCGTAAAGGGTAGAATTGGTGGAACTAAGAAATGTATTCTGAGCAGTTTCCATGAAAGTATCCATAGAGTAGAACCGCTGCATTGTGGAAACAACTCCCAAGAGGATGCTTCTCCGACCATTACAATCTTAATTTATTAAGTATATTCTGATAAAAAGTTATAATACTGGAATATCGTGTCGATCAACAACAAACAGTTTCATTTATTTTCTTTTTACTTTTTTTCACTCCAAGCAAGGCAATAAAGTCACTAAGACACGAGGTGTTATTGAGTTTGACAGTATATACCAAAAAAGAAAAATATTATTAAAGATAAAGAGCAATAAAAGAACAAGAATTAAGAAAACGGAAGATAGCGATTGGCATTGCATTTAAACGTTTAATGATCAAAGTTGACTAGAAAATCAAGACGATAGAAGAAACTATTAGCATAGAACTTAAGGTTCCATATAGCAATTTAAACTGTAAAATAATGAGACCTAGCTGCCAGAATACTACAAAGAATGCTTGCACCAGGTAAGCTATTTTTCAATGAGTCACCTTTTGAATAGACATAATGGAAGTTGCTATCTCTACAACGAAATGTCTTTTACGTAACTTACCCAATGCAAGCATTATTGTAAGATTAACATTTGCGATGCCACAAATTATAAATACCTACCCACGTAAGTCCCAGACCACACGTGTACATGCGTGCCTGCTAAGAATACACGTTACCCATTTTACGAACTCATGTACTTACCAATGAACGGAGGCTTGTCCAATTTCTGTTGTCAGGGAGGTGGGCGATGTTACTTAGGAAATTGGACTTGCAGTATTGCAAGCACTGCTGTTTACTGCCTAATTTTTAGTGCTCTACTTATGTAACCTTGCGACAGACTTAGTTATGCTTTCTAAATACCTATACAGCCTCATGATGGGCGACTTGTGATGCAATAGTTAGTTTGCTGGCCTAACAGGCAACGACTGCTTTAGAGTGCTCGATCCTCACTGCTCGGGAAATCATTGTCGTCTTATTTTGCGGGTACCTACTAAAGGGCAAGGTAGCAAGCTCGTTTGACAGACAAATAGCTAGCGTTTCGAGTTCGATCTTCACTAGGTGCCTTTGTAATAAACTAACCTAAATTTAGTAAATAAGTTCTTCCGCGTTGCTAATGTATTTACGTATTTCGTACAGGCGCAAGTGAGTGACGTTTGAGCCTGTGTCAAGGCCGTGTGGCCGGTTCTTACAGCATTGAAGACTGATTCAACACAATCTTCCTTACAATAATTTCTACTCTTATTCCAGATGATGGTGGGGGTGTGGGTGGTGTAATGGATAGTGGCTCGAATTTTGGAAATCGGAGAGCGGAATTCGAATTCCAGTCGAGTTCGTTACATTCACTTACGCGCAAATACTCTTGGAAAATGTATGAATCTATCTCCTTTCTCCAGCTATGGATTAAATAGTAGGACTTGTTATTCCAAAATAAAATTGTTAATGCAATATTCACTCGCAGAAAAAATAATTATTCTTATCATTCAAAATATGTTTCGGCTGTAAGTAACCATAATGGGTTGATAATCCGTAAAAAATACAAATCAATCAATAAATCCAGACTAAGGTAAAATTGGTAAATACATGTATAACCTTGTTCCGACCGTTTTGTAATTGTTATGAAGCAAGTCATTTTTTTCTGAAGTGAGTTCGATCCTTACTTCAGGTTATCCACAGTTCTTTGTTGGAAAGGATAAGTTTTTTATTTAGCTCTTTCTCTCTTTGTCTTTGTTAAGTTAAGAAGGTAAAAATGCTATTTCATTTTTAAATGTTTTATCTGTACAAGAATTAAATGAAAGAATACTATTTATATAGTCTTTGTTCTTTATTATAATCAGTGTTGGAAACCCTATTCTTGCCTTTAAATGACTCATATGCCTGACGTTGCGCCAGACTACGCAAAGTTTAGTAAGAGCCAGCATAGCCTCATTTGGCTCGGACCAAATTTTTGCCATTAGGAAAATTATTCTGAAAGTTTGTTCCTCCTCTGTACCGTTTTCAAGAAAAAAAATCAATTTTTCATTCTCAACTCAGGAGTTTTTTTTTGTTTTTTTGTTTTAAGTTTTGTCATATCACTGTTTATGTAACCCGTGTTATCACGGGTAGGATTTAAACGAATTCAACAAAAACATTCTCTTTAATGAATACATTTATCGTGGCACTGTACCTATTAAAATCTCACCTCGAAGCGCCTTTATGTAATTTTTTATATTAAGCATTTATATGTAGGATTTACAAAACAAAAACATCAAAAAATTGGCACAAAACGACAAATGCTAAAAAAGTACATAACCAACCGGACTGGATGTTTTAAGTTTAATATAACGTGCTTAAGCCGCCGTGAATATTTTCAAAGAATGTAAAGCGATTTATAAAATGGCTTAGGGGCGATAAACACAACCCAAAATAAAAATTCTTTCTAAGGGAAATCTTGATTAGTGTTTGCTGAGTTTCTACCCGTCAATCTGACGATTACAATAGAAGGCTATTCTCAACACTTTTTCTATGTGCCGTGACCCTTCAGGACGTGAGCAGTCGTGGCTCTCCACATTCGCCTAGCCCTTGTAATCTTGCCAATCCCAGCCTTCTGTTCCGCCGTCTATTCACGCAATTTCGTCAGGGAGGAGGCTCGCTGTTTTCTCCTGTAACTTTTTCCTTCGATATGTCCTCTGAGTCAGTGGATCCAGCCAACGATTTTATCCACTTGGTCATGTGTCCTTCCTCGTTGCTTACGCGCTTCGTCCATGATATTCTCATTATCCTCCTGTAGAATAATATTTCTTTGGCCTCCAGTTTTTCTTCATCTGTGAGGAGATTGTCCAACTTTCACTGCTACATACGAGGTTTGATATTACAGAAGAGTTCAACTTTCTTTTCTTTATTTCTAATGAAATTTTCTTGTTTATAAGTACCTTTGGTTAGCTTTTGAAAGGTCCCTTTTCTTATTCCAACGCTTGCTTGAATTTTAGCGTCGCATTTTCCATATCCCCTGTTAAAACACTTCCCAGATATTTAAACTTCTGTACTTGCTTCCTGTTGTCATCTCCAATCCATAGTTCGCATTTTAAGCTGTCTTTCTTTTGATGACAACAACCATATATTCTGTCTTCTTACAGTTAATCATGTGACATATGTAAATGAATGAATTCTAATTAAACAAGAAATTATGATATTTTCTGGTTCTAAATTCGGTTGTTGCTTATGATATGACTTCACTTGATATTTTAACATCGAGCGAATATGAATATGAAAGAGCCAAGGAAATTTTCCATTTCCCTTATCACTGCCCACTGACTTTACTGATACTCCTCTACTTCCTCGATTCATCTTAGTCATGTTTACACAAACAAATTTAATTAAATTAACTATTGATGACATTAGGAGTAAAATTTGGAGGGGCACTGAATTTTTTTATCTGTTTAAAACCTTTTTTTATCTTTTTTTAAATATTCTTTCGTCGTTCTTTAAACTTTTTATCACTTATTTACGCTTTAAGACTTTTAAATCTCATTTTTGAGCTTTTTAAACTTTTAAAACTGTTTTAAAGCTTATTCAACGTCTTTATTTAATCATTTTTATTCCTATTTTTCAATCATTTTTATTTTTATTTTCAAGCTTTTTTTGCTCTTTTTCAAACGTTTTTATTCTTTTTTGCAAGCATTTTTTTCAAGCTTTTTCTGGATTCTTTCTTCCGGCTTTTTATTCTCTTTTTTAAGTTTTTTTTTTAATTTTTTTAAGCTTTTTCGCTTCTCTTTTTATAAGCTTTATTTGTTCATTTTCATTTTTTAAACTTTTTAAAACCTTTTTACCTCTTTTTCAACCTCTTTTATATTTTTCTTTTTTTAATTATCTTAAATTTCTATAATCGTGTTTTAAAATTTTTATGTAACGTTAACTGAAAAAAGATTTGCCAGTCTTGGGGAACTCATGCAAATTTTGCAGAAGTGTAAAGTTTTCTTTTCACTTGTGTTTTCTTGAGGAATACACTTTTTTATTGCTGACTCCTCATTAGAATTAAATTGTTTGTCTCAATGTAGTTCCATTTTTTTTTAAATTCTACAAACTCGTTGACAAAGAAAGAAAAAGAATTGGCGGCTTTCACTTATCATCAGTGAATGAGTTCTATCCTTGTTAATAATTTAAGCTTATCTCAATGTCCGATATTAAAATTATACTAGTGTCTTATTTATTACTGTCTATCGATTTCATTAAATACGAATATCTATGTGAATGTTTATGCAATAACCAAACCTCTGATAAAGCCGTAAACGATGGACAATTTCCTCGCAGATAAAGAGGAGACCTGAGATAACAAAGATGCTTCCTTAGAAGAATATTAAAAATACCATGGTTGAAGCATGTGAGTAATGAGGAAGTTCGAAAGAAAATGGAAACAAAAAGGGACACTTCTACAGGCAATTTTGGTTGTGGGATTTGCTTTCTCAAATTTGTTAAAAACAGGGAAACAGTATTTGAGCACACGAATTGCAATTTGTACTTTCGACACGCGGCCACAAATATGGGCCAATAGGCGAGGAAAGAAACATGATCGCTAAGAATAACACCAAAATAAAGTTCATATATACAGGGTGCTAACCAAGATTTTAAACAGAGAACGTAGTACGATGTTTTGCCGTTGCGTTTTATGAGCAGTAGCATTTGTAAGCCATTGTTAAAAACCACTTCTATGAAACCGGTAGAAATTACATCTAAATTTTTTTAATATTTTCGTAGAAACTCCTGATATATATATATATATATATATATATATATATATATATATATATATATATATAGTTAAATTCCCAGATCTATTCTGTGGACAAAACAAATTGGTATAAAATAACAATTGGAAAAAAATCTTAGAAGAAATTACATTAACCAGAAAAAAGGATTAGACAGAGCGTCTATCTTTTTAAATTAGGATTTTTTAATGTAACTATAACAACAAAGACATTTCGATTTCATTTTTGCCTTGAAAAAGTCGGAAGACAATCGCGTCGACAAAATCTAAGATTTTTTTCCAATTGTCATTGTATACTATATATATATATGTGTGTGTGTGTGTGTGTGTGTGTGTGTGTGGCCTGACGATTGCGTCTAGCATGAAACAGCCTATAGCCTCTGTGTGTTCACTTCAATGTTCACTTTGATATTTATATATATATATATATATATATATATATATATATATGTGTGTGTGTGTGTGTGTGTGTGTGTGTATAGAAACATTGGAAAGAACCGTTAGGTTAATAATCCAAAGTTCTTTAGTATTTTTGTTTTTATTTTTAAAAAAAAACAGTGCTCGATACACAAGTAGAGCTTATAATTATTTTAAATTTAATTAAAGTAGCTAGTTCTGTTTCATCCTCAAGCGAATTTTGGAATAACTAATTTTGAAATTTACGGAGCTTTATAAGCATATACATTCTTAATATTAATTTCTATGGATATGAAGAAAACCAACCCTGACGCTACTTATTAAAATGATTGGTCCCAAAATTCGCTTGATGAAACAAAACTAGGTACTTTAATTTACACTATTTGGAATATTGTCCTCATCTTTGTTGCCATATTTATTACAACGTTTCGACCGTTAAACGCTCCGACCTTCTTCAGGTGATTGGAATGTCGAATTGAACCCTTTATTTCGCTCACTGGGGTAGACAGTTCTAGTTCCACGTGCCATTTGTCTCTTGCTTAATTCCCTCTCCAAGTTCTCCAATGCCTTAACCAGGTATTGAACTCACACTGGATCTAAATAACGCCTTTATCCATTGTACCATGCGTCCTTGAAGACATCTGTGTATGAATTTCTGGGTATTATAAACCTAATGTCTTCAGCAATCATTTTTTACCAATGCTCATATTGCAATTTTTGCTGTTATCATCACATATTTTTACCAGAGTTCATATTGCAATTTTTGTTATTATCGCTTTTCTCTGGCACTCCTTATTACTGGTTCCCATATTGTATTCATTTCTATGCTTGGTCTGCTCAGGAGAGCATATGTGCTGATTCCTTAAGTTTACGAATTTTCCAATGGTATTCTTTGTCTATGATCTCAACCTGATCCCACAGAGGGCGGTGATCTCTCTTTTCTCTCCATGTGTGTTCAACCACGCCTCATTTTTCCACTTCCCCTCGTATTACAGCTTTCTGGTGTTCTTGAAGCCTTACCTTAAGGGGGCGGCCTATCTCCCCTTTATATTTTTTCCGCATCTGCGGGATAGTGTACACACAGTCTTGTCATGTTCTCATCTATGGTGGGGTCTTACTCGGGAGAGATATCTGCGAAGAGTCGTCCAGCTTTTGAAGGTTATCCTAATGTTTATATGGACCGCAGATCCTTTGTATTCTCTCTGATAACCCCTTCACATAAGGCAGGCAGACTGTTTTCTGAGCGTTGTTCTCCTCCGCTTGTACACTCCTATCCCAGTTTTTTCGGGCTGCTGCCATGTACACGGACGTTGGCCAACAGTTTCTCTACAGACACTATGCTTGCGACCACCCCACAAGAGGGAGGCCAGCACGCGATCGAGCGCCTTCTTTCTGCCCTTTCAGAGAGGAAGTACAGCCAATCGATAAAAGATAATCGGAAAGACGTAAATGGTACACGCCTCCGCCTTACCCTTCATTGACAACCGCCGTCAAAGCCAAGTCCGAACCGCCGGTTCGATCTTTGACTGTACCTCGAACCAATTTTTCTTCAGTTGGAGACCGGGCCCGAACCACATCTCCCGGCCCGGAAGATCGAAACGGTATCTATCGACGAGCCCAAACTGGCCGATCAGATAAACCAAGCTATGTTCGCCTAATGACCTCCTGCTAGCTCCCCTCTCCTTGTCTATTTTGATGTTCAGGATGGTATTCCAGCCCCCCATTAAAACTAAGCGCGACGAATCAACCAGGAACGGCCCTAACCGACGGAAAATTCGACACGCTTGACGCATAAACCACATCGACTCGAAACAAACCAATGTTCACGGCAATATCGGCTACGAACAATCGACGACCCCCCCCCCCGCGCGAACACATGGACATGGTCCAAAGAACGTTTTACTAACAAAGAAACACCTCTGGCCAGCTGGTCCCCATACACTGACTAGACAACAAAGTCGCTAGACATCACACGTGCATCAACCGCGCAAAGTGTGTCTCCTGGATCGCAGCTACATCCACAATGAAAGACAAAAGATCACGAAGAAGACCGGCCGCTTCATCCTGATCTTTCAAGCCCCTCACATTCAAATTGGCTAGCTTGATAGACATCATCCAAGCCTGAGTCCCTTAGACACAGACTGGGTGGAAATCTGCGGGGTCAAGACTCCCGCTACGTATGTCAAGTGTAATTCGTCCCTCCGAGACAATGCCGCTGCTGTCATTCGGGAACGATAACTTAAGTGCCCTATATAGAGAGTGGTGGAGGAGAACCGGGACCCTCCCTGCACAATAATGTGATAGTTTTTTTTAGGTGGGGGCAACTCAATTTGTGCCATTCTAAGCTTCTAGAACGCTTCTTTTGCTCCCACTAAGACATACATTTTAGGTTACCCCCGGTGTTACGTATCAAAGTAATCACCTCGGGAGCATCTGGAAAGTTACTTGGGCCCTCTATGGACAACCCCTCCACGGAGATGTACTTAAAAAGAGGGCTCAAGAGAGCCTTCCTCTGGGAAAAAAGGTTTGTCTGTCTATTTGGCATATCTTTTGCCCTCTGGGGAAGAGTCATTTTTCTCTTTTTCCTGTTAAGGGTTTGGGGAGGGAGAATATGGTGTCCCAATTGATGTCTTTTTAGGGAGGAGGCGGGGGATGGAGAAGGTAGAGCTTTAGTAGGGGAAGGGGAGGCTCCAAGGTTTACCTGGCTGCTGATTCTTTTGTGTGCTTGCAAGCGAAACAGGGCCGCACCGAGACTTAGCTTCACCCAGGGCCTTTGCACAATTCTCTTCTTTTTTTAAATTTTCTCTCTTCCTCTTCCTCTTCCTCTTCCTCTTCCCTCCCTCTTTTTAGAAAGGCGGACCGGTTTGGGGGCATTGCTTCCACCTCCATAGACAGGTCCAATTGTGGCAGTTCCACAGGGTCCGACGATCGCTGTGTCTGCTCGGGCTGCTGCTTGGTACAGCTGTTGTCGGAGCTGATGATGCTGTGTTCCTTGGTCTGCCCTTTCCTCTGCTGTTGTTTTTCCATATTCGGCTGCTGTTGTTTCGTCGTTTTCTTGAGTGTACCATCCTGCTTCAGCCGACTTTTTCCCCTTCCTCACAACTTCCTTCCAAACACAGGAATCACTAGCAGACTGGCTAGAATTATCCTTCTCCACAGTTTCCTTGAATGCTGCTGGTTTGGGTACTGTTGTTTCTGCCGGGGCATGTTTTTGACAAGTGCTCCGCCGCACCACACGACCAACAGTGGGGGCGACGACCTTCCATGATCACTAAGATATTGCGTCCTCGAGATGACAGCATATTTGGGATCGACAGGACTTCAGTTGCCAATCTCGGTTTTTGGAGGTGCGCCTGTATGTTGTTGTATTATCTTAGGCAGATCATTTATGTAAATCAAAAAGATCGCTATATATATATATATATATATATATATATATATATATATATATATATATATATATATATATATATATGCATGCGTTTGTGTATGTGTATATGCGCACAAAACCTAAAATTTGAGATTTTATACAAATGAAGCTGTGCGCCCAAATAATAAGAATTCCGGTCGCAATTTTGGAACTAATCCGTGGGTCAATTTCAAACTGGTTTCTCAAACTTTGGCATATATACAAACGATTGTGTGTGTATTGCATTATTGGCGTGTGTGCGTTGTTGTTTTTGTTGTTGTTTTTGTTTCTATATGTGTTGGTGGTGGTTGTGGTAGTAGTAGTAGTAGTGTAAGTGATGGTGGTAGTAATCTTGGCGGTGGGGTGGTGGTAATGTGTACGTCTTTCTTTTCTCTTTTATTAATGTGCATATTGTTTTGTTGTTTGATAGTGGTGGCAGTGGCTTTGTGTGTACGGGCATGTGCTGCATTATCGATGATGTGAGGTGGTGGGATTGGTAGCTGTGAGTGTCGAGGGAGTTATTGTTGCTGTTATCCCCGCACAAACGTCAACAGAATTTTGCACAAGCACGTTTCAATTTTCAAATCTTCTGTTCACTGATAGAAACACCAAAACAAAATCTGTGACGTCAGCCATCAATGATCTCGCTCCTATCTTCATTGATTGCATAGCAGAAATTTTCAAGGTTTTCCTCATTTTGGCTTTCGCGATGTTTCAAACGAAAATGCGGTATATGTTTTTATCAAAAGCGTCTGTACCTCCAAAAGTTGTTTTTCCCTACTAGCAAATAAAATTCCACACATATTCTGTTCTCTTTTATCCGTTATCGTAAAAATTGCTAAACCTACATGCAAACACACCAGAAAAACAAATCAATCAATCCGACAGACTGACTCGGAATAATGTCTATTCGTGACACCTACGTTTAATTCGTGCGCTACACTTGAAATCAGATGTTATGAATTCATATATGTTATATATTAATTGAGGCACACTCGGTTCATATAAGACATATTCTGTACGACCTCTTAGGACCAAACATTTGTGTCGTTAGGAAAATTAAAAGAAATATATAGACTTCTACATTCGTTCATAATACGAAGCATACCAATTACGATTGATTTGTTTTTACGGGTAATCAACCTTTTTCAGGTTATTTGTCGCCAGAATATATTTTTACATTGTAAGATAATTTTGTAGATAATAATGATTTTGCTGGTACAAGTCCTATTAGAAGGGTAGAGAAGAGGTTTTTTTTTCATACCTTTCCCAACCATATTTGTGTGTAAGTGAATATAATGAACCCGACTAGAATTAAAACTCGGCTCTCTGGTTTCCAATAATAGGTCAGTATTACAGCATCTGTACATCTAAGCTTACAGCACTTGGTATTCCCTAGCGGTCACCTATTTCGGTACGGACAAGGTTCAATGTTGCATAACTTCGGTGATTGTAACCAATGACGATAATCCAATGAAAAGAAATCTTAAAACTTACAGTGTATCATGTGTGTCCCCACGCGTCATCCTTTTCAAGGTGGCCCGATCCACTTTCCAGAGACAGTTTGCAGTCATTTATCATTGAAATACTGATTTTAAGAGAAAATATTGAGAAAAGTCTAAAAAATCTTTATTGCCGTCTTTGGGTGAACTTTATCAAATTAAGTGATTTGCCTTGAAATTCATATTGGCTTTTTGTCTATTTGTCCACTTCCCCTCGTCTATTTGTCAGTAAGGAGACTTCCTGATGATATCGGACTGGGGGGATCGATCCCCGTATGCGGCACCTTTGAAAAGTGCCTAAAAACCATACAACGGGTTGACCCAAGCCTTGTGAATCAAATTGTGGCTGAGGGCTTGAGCGTGCTAGCCCTGTTCAAATTGCTGATCACGCTAGATAACACGCTCTTTCATAGAAACTGTAACTAAGGTCTGCTCTGGTTATATAAACCATAAGTGGGCTCTATGGGTGTTGAATAAACACATATGTGCCTGAGTAAGGGTCTGCAACAGAGATTGGCTACCCGCCCTAGTAGACAGGTATCCTCGAATACTTGTGGCCAGCTCTACATACATATATATATATATATAATTCGCGCACCATATCAGTTAATGTATATGTCAAAAAGGTTCTGTTGAGTAGCCACCGAAGTCACCAGATCTCACACCCTTGTATTTTTTGCTTTTTGTGACATTTGAAATCAGTTGTTTATCAGACGCTCCCAAGAAATATTGAGAAAAGAAAGAAATATTGAAGAAAGAATGCAGTAAAATGACAGGGGGAACAATCCGACGTGTTAATGAATCATGCAGGCACAGCACTGAAAAGGGATTTTAAAAAAAGACGACATTTTGAATAATACATATAACAACTAGTAAATAAACTTTTCTTGTGTAATTAGACTTTTAATAAATTATCCCTATGGTGCACGACTTTTGCCTCACCTTGTATATACGGAAAATTCTATGGAAGTAAATCAATACAGAAAATTTGGAATGGAGACCAGATTATGGTGGCTGTCAATGCTGACAAGCCTCTGGCAACTCCTTCATCAAAGTCGGCCCCAAATGTAATGCCCTGTATTTCTTGTCGGTATATGCGGCAACATATGGTTTGGGCAGCGCACGACATCCATATACCATCATTCACTCTTGCCTTTCAATAAAAGGTCTAGATTTTGATTAAGTAGGGTGTTACCATTATCTCACGGGATAAACGCGGATACTTGTAAAATCTCCGGTGTCCCTAAAGTAACATCAGGTTACATATTAGCTTTACCATGTTGGAAAGTCGTTGTATTCGTGCATCTTGTTTTTCTTACTCTTCCAATAATTCTCGCCTGGTTTGTGGTGGCCTAGAAAGCCATGTCAACGGGAGTATTACTCCGGTGGGGGGGGGAGAGAAGAGACGAAATCATGGGGTTAAGCATCGTAATGCGACAGAAAAAAAATCTCAATTTAAGACCAGCGGAGCAATTTAAGACCACGAAGCAGAACTGACCAAAAATTCCATAATCCCCAAAGCGAATTACTGCTATGACTGTAATATTGACAAACTTTATGACTTTGACTTTAACAAGACGCTTTTAGATGTATATACGGGTGTGTCTATATTGCGTGTCAGTCGCATTATTAGTTTAATAATATTTTTTTTTTATTTAAAGTACCTTCTCAGATCCGACAACTAGAAACCAGAAATTGTTTTCTGTTTGAAGATTTTTTCCTTTGCTTGCCGAATTAAATAAGGTAACTTAATTTTTTGTCCCTCTTATCATCAGAAATCCCAACGCATTTCCATTACATATCACAGACCTTTCTTGGGCACCTCGACGTGGTGTAATGGTTAGCAAGCTTGTCTTGATAGATGGGTTACTACTGAAAAGTGAGTTCGATTCTCACTGGATGCCCCATACTTTCGACCTTGTGCCACATCTAAGCTACGCTTGGAAAATCTCTATCACATTTCTATCGTTTCGCTCTAAAGAAAAAGAACCTAACGCACGTCACGTCGGCGAAACGCGTAGTTTAAAATCATTATCTCTACTTTTGTTTTAGATACTATTCTACATCTTTCAAACCTGTTTCGTTAAATATGACAGACAAGGTAAATTTCATGAATGTTTATTTAGTTTTACTAATATTCTTATATTTTTCTGTTTCGGGAAGGTAAAAATTGTCTGTAGTATCTATTGTGCCAAGCGCTTTTGGCGACTTTCTTTAGCCATTCTCAAGAAAATTGATGTTGTTCATTTCTTTTCACGTTTGTCTGTTTAAGATGCAGTTTTTTGTCAGGCCTAAATAGCAGTAGCGTTTATTTCGATCCCCACGAAATGAATGTGACTGGAATTCCTTGTTGGCGTCTTTCTATTTAAAATAAAAAACTTGACGGTTTCCGCTGCTGAATAAGGTAAGATTTATACTGGTGCTAGACGTTTTATATAAAGGGCCTCTCTCATATCGAAATGCCTTCGGTTACAGGACCTACTATATATATATATGTGTGTGTGGTGACAGTCTGTTTAATGCTTAAAGGCAATTTTCACGCCATCTTTATATTTACATAGGCTCTATCTCTGATATTGAGCACTTTTGCCCATAAATGTAGCATACCTTAAGTCTATATTTTTATCATATATATATATATATATATATATATATATATATATATATATAAACAAAACATAATATATTAGGAGACACGCCCAAAGGAACTCTTATCAAACCAGTGTCTTCATTTGGAACATTATATACAAAACATCTCTTTTAACGTCATAAAGCCTCGGTTTCAGCTAATAAATAAATAAACCTTGTTATAATTGAAACCGAACTTCCCATGTGAAAAACATTTCTCATGAAGATAAGCTGAATTGTGATATTAACACTTTCACTTTAGCTTTTGTTTTTGCTTGTTTTTTAATCAGATTTTAAAAGGTTATTTCTTTTTATTTAACGCTACAGAAAATGGTGTTAAGTGGCCTCGAAAAACGACATCCTGTGGCGTCCTGGAGTACCAATTGCTACTAGCAAAGAAGAAAACGGTTGAAGTGAAACTAGTGAACGTTAACCGTTATTTTGTCACTAAAATAGAGATAAATTCAAGTGAAATGCCATTTTAAATTAAGTCGATTTTTAAATTGTCACGAGGGCATACAACGACGAAACAGACTACATGTAATTTAGGATGACAAAGTTACAGTCGATATGACGAAAACATATGCATCAACGCTTGCTTGCAGCCTTTTACCAGATAATACTAACTCTAAAACAGAATAGAGTAAAGATATCTTTGAAAAAAATACACTTCGAAATCGTAGCTTTTGCCTGGACTCAAAACAGCCACCACCAGCAGTGAGAGGCTGATTCAGCCACGCGTGTAAATCTTAAAGGAGGTTTTGTATACGTGGTAGGAAAATTAATGTATCTGACTAGCTACAATCAAGGTTGTTAATGAGTGTAACAGCTAGAAGCTGCTATGATACTACCTGGAGAGGTTAATTATAGGAGAGTCGTTTGCCTAAGGACCCATTCACCAACTTTCTTCTTGGGTAATTTGATGTGGTCATAAGTGGTGATAAGTCTAAAAAGATATTTGGTAATGTGATAAAAGACAATAACAAGTCAATTCATGACACCCCCCCCCTTCCCACACACACATAAAAAAATACCGTGAATTTGAATGCAAGCATCCTCGCCCGGAAACTAAATTGGTTCTCTGATAAAAGCTATCTCAGTATCACTTCCTGTATGCCAGCCTATTTCCGAACTTGTTGTCTGACTCTCATTTTCTCTGTCAGCCTGCATGGTCTCTCTCTCTCTCTCTCTCTCTCTCTCTCTCTCTCTCTCTCTCTCTCTCTCTCTCTCTCTCTCTCTCTCTCTGCCTGCCTATTTTTTACTCTGCCAACATGGCTTCTCTCTCTCTCTCTCTGTCTGGTTTCTCTCCTGCCTCTCTCTGTCTCTATTTATTCTCTTTCTGTCAGCCTGCTTGCTTGGCTTTTCTCTCTCTTTCTCTCTCTCTCTCTCTCTCTCCCCGACTCTGTGTTTTTTCCCTGCCTGGTTTTTCTTCGTCCTTCTCACTTTCTCTGCGTGTCTTTGAATATATTACGATTTGTTTATACAAATGCCTATTACTAGTAAATGAAGAGCAAATTTACTGTATCTCTCTGTCTCTCTCTGTTTCGGCCTTGTGCCATATCCAAGCTATGCTTGGAAAATCACTCTATTATGTCAAGTCCCTTCACGAGTGTTTCTGGTAACATGTAACTCAATGTTACCTGCCGCATGGTCGCGTTATCACCGACTAAACCGGGTTCTTCCACCAAATTCCTCAAGTGAGGAAGGTGGCTAGGATTAAAAACAAAGAGCGGAAGATCTTTCTTGTAGGGTAAACGGCTATCGAACTGGGATCCATATCTATGCATGCAGTCAGTGCGGTCATCGCTGGTCAACGGCCATGGCAGAGTGTTTCCTCAAAGACCCGTCGCGTCTTCAAGTTGGAGACATTGACAGTGGTTTGACCTGATGAGAGATGGGCACCGTTAGGTCAAGACATGCTACACATGAATGAATACTTCTCCGGTTTTCAACCCAGATATACGGGGGGGGAACTGATTCAGGTGGTCAGATGTGCAGTGACCTTATGACTACATCCAGTCATGAAACTGATAATGTTTTCTTGTTATAACCTTAACTAAGTTCAAATTTGAGATGAGGTATTATGATTACTTGCATGATTTATATTATTCGGGCTGTTATCTTCATCTTCATTGCCATATACACAGTTTCGTTGTACGCTCCGACCTTCGTCAGGTGATTGGAATTTCGAACCCTTTATTTCGTCCACCAGGGTAGATTGTTCTAGTTCCACGTGCCATGCCTCTTCCAGATGTCTCAGTTAATTCCCTTTAACTCAATTCGCCAAGTTTTGGTTCACCACTGCTGTGGACTGGTATTGAACTCACAACTCTTTGGGTCTAGTCACTGGATCTAACCAATGTCTTTATCCACTGGGCCTTTTATCTAGAACAATCTACCCCGGTGGATGAATTAAAAGGTTCGAAATTCCAATCACATGAAGAAGGTCGGAGCGTACAACGGCCGAAACGTTGTGAATATGGCAATGAAGATGAGGATAACAGTCCGAGTAATGTAAATCATGTAAGTAAGTTCAAATCGACAACTATAGGGAAAGATGTTAGTGTGAATTGAATGTATTATATAGAGGTTGAGTAAGTTTTAAGGAAAATGGAAACAAAAGGGACATTTATATTATATTCATAAAGTGAAAGATGCAGCTAACATTTCAAGGACACATAATTAGGAAATGAGGGCTTGGAAAGTTTAACACCCACAGGACATATCGAAAACAAAAGAGACATGGGGGCGGACCATCTGATGTGCTTATTTTAAAGGATGGCGAAACGCGGATGGAAAAAAAAGACAAGTGTTTCTAAGCGCTACTAAGAATAGATATTTGTGGCGAGTTATGACCTCCCATGTCCTGAAGGGCCAGGACACATAGAACAAGAAAAATAGACAATTTCACAAGATCGTTATCCCTTATCCACCCGAGTTACGAAAAACGCACTTCATAATTGATATTTTATCATGTGGCGTAAAACACAGTTGTCTTCGTTTATAAGAAAGAAAATATTTGTTTTAATAGCGGATTGCCTGTTGGACTAAATTATTTTGAAAAATCACACATGTTTTTAGTTGAAGATAAAAATATAAAAAAAAAATATCTTAATTTTTGGTCACTGAAGGAATTCCTGGCAATGCCGAATGTTAGTCATAAACTGTTAAAATGAAAGATTATCTGTTTGATTCTTTTACTGATGAAACATGTTCTGCCGACACGACATTTACAGGGTATCGTAGTAAAGATCTCTCACTACATGTAAGCTTCTATAAATAGTCCAATATTTACTAAGCTTTGCACAGTATGACGCAGGATCAAAACGTAGTGGAACACCGGCCTCCTTTGAAAATCAGGATATTTGGCTTTTTATTTTAATTTCTCATTTTAAAAGATGTACTTTTTGCTGTTTCGATTAGCTGGTCACATTTACTTTGATGTTATAAAAACCTTTTGAAACTTTTGATTTTATAAATCTTCTTAATAGGCTTAGCTTGATCAAGACGAGACGGAAAAAAAAACATAGGCAGAAAGACTACGTTGCTAAAGAATGTGCGTTCGGTTTTTAAAGTGTAAGTGAGAGCTGTCAGGGAAATATGTACTTATTTCGGGCACGTCATAAGTACCTAGTCGAAGACACTCGTTGTTATTTTTGTTCTTTTACTTCCAAAAAGAGAACAAGGGAAAAAAACGTCTACTTCTTCTTTGTATCAATGCAGCGTGGCCGCTTTTTTCCCTTCATTTTTCTCTTTTTTCTGTTTTTCCTTTCTCTCCTTTTCTTTACCATCTTTTTCCTTCATTTCTTTTTTGTTTTCCATCTTTGTCCTTTCTCTTTTTACATATCTTTCACTCCTCTCTTTCTCTCTTTCTTTCTTTCCCTCTTTCTTTCTTTCCCTCTTTCTTTCTTTCTTTCTCGATTTCTTCCTTTTTATCTTTCATTTCTATTTTTCCTTCATTTCTCTTTTTATCCTTCCTCATTTCCTTTTGCCTGTTTTTTTCCTTTTTCCTGTTTTTCCTTTCTCTCTTTTTTATTGTCTTTTAGTCCTTCTCTCTTCATTTTCTCTCTTCCTTTTTTCCTTTCCTTTTCTCTCTTCTTTTTCTTTCACTTCTCTTTTTTCTTCCTGCCCTTTTTCTTTTTTACGTTTTTCCTTTCTCTTTATCCCTTCATTTCTTTTTCCCTTCCTCTTTTCTTTTCTCATTTTGTCCTGTCTTTTACCACTGCTTTTTCTCTTTTCTCTTCTTTTTCTTCTCTTCTTCTATTCGCTTTTTTCTTTAATTTCTCTTTTTTCCTTTTTCTTTTTCTTGTCTTTTAGCCATCCCTCTTTCTTTTCCTTATTCTTCCTGTTTTTCTTTCTCCTTTTGAAAAACGGTATGGCCTTTTTTTCTTTTCCTTTCTTTTTTTCAAGCTAAGAGACTCGATAGTTTGCAATCAGTTGCCAAACGAGTCGGCCGATGACTTGCATCTGCCTAACAAGAGATAAACACAAGTTAAGCTCATTCCATTAAAAACAAAATATCTACCCACACTCCTTAACTGCTATAATACGTTTTGTACTATTCATTTAAGTTTTGTTGTTTGGTAAATGTCGTTAGAAAAGGCAATTTTAATAAGGTGGATTGCGATGAATGTCACTTTCACGTTGATCAAGCAAAATCCCACAAAAGGTTACAATGGCAGTAGTGCTTAACAAAAGTCTATTATTATTTATGCAATAAGTTGGCTCCTCACTATGTGCTCTGTAATTGTTGGCTAAAATTAAGTTTAGTTAAGTAAAGAAATATAATTAATTCCGGACTCATTATAAAGTTTAACGCTATTCGAATGCTCTCAAATATCTGTTGAGGCTTCGCGCCATTATATAGAACAGATTTTTCCGACCAGTGGGCCGCATAAGATATGGCTCATCATAAGGTGGGCCGCGCTACTTTTCGTAACTTTTCGTTGAAAATACGTTAGCTATTTTCACTACAGAATATCATTACGAGAAAGCATGTGTTTTAGAAATAGGGCGGAGGGTGTTGATTTTTTAATAGACAATTAATGAATTAATATATTTTTTAATTAACAATTAATTATTGGTAATTAAGCTTTTTATAAAAATAATTTGAGATTTTTTAATGGAAAACTAATTCTTAATCCATTATAATCCATTAATTTTCACAACAGAAGATAATCGGCGTAAATCATCTGACATGGAAATGGGGAGCAAAGATTCTTATATAATATACCAAAACTTGAATTTTCTTTTAAGAAAATTAATGTCTTTGTACATTATCACTGCTACGTGTGATTTGCTTCTAATTTATTTTTTTGGCTATGCAAAAAATAATATTTTTAAAAGAAAAATATATATCTTCAGAAAAAAAAATATTATGAACCTTTCCCGATTGTAAAGTAAAATTTTTTTTACACGTATGATCTTCCTTAATAAAAATCGTTAAGAGTTTAAAATGCTGAAAAGTTTTTTTTTCTTTTTTACAGTAATGTTCACCCTATAAAACGCCCGGGGTAGATGGTTATGTTAAGAGGCAGTTTATGCAGATAGGAGGGAAAGATAACTGTCATTCCTAGATTTGAACAGGTTAAGATTATAGTGATCGGGGAAACGTCCTCTTGGAAGTTGGTTTCAAGGAACAATGATTCGCGGGAAGAAGCTGTTCAAATAGAACTTACTTCTCACCGATGGAATGTGGGTGGTTTACTACAATGTGAGTGGTATGGCGGATCCTGGTCGTGAAGGTTAGAACTGTCAGAACCAAGGAATGCAGTTTATCCGAGCTTTTTCCATGGAAGTAGTGATAGAGCAGTGAAAGGCTTGGCACACACCACTTCAACAAAAGATTACAAAATTCAAGAAACATCGTATTTAATCATTGTTTATGTATGTTGTTATGCATGAGAGAGTGTGTGAGTGAACAAGTGAGAACGAAACAAAACAAATGTTTTCTCCGTCAAATTGGGCGTACCATTCAGAAAGTCAAAAGTGTTGCAGTTTGCTCATGACTGATATAGACAAGACATCCGAGATATTTAATAAGCATAGTTTAGTCTGACACAAGTTTATAGATATGGGACTGTATCTAAATGTTAAATGAACCTAATCTGTCACAAGACAAATTTGCTGGGTAGTTGCTATATGTGAGAAAGATAGATGTAATTGGTTGTCGAAGTTTGTCGGAAACAATTGAATGATTGTCTTGAAGCGGATAATGAACTTCCAGTTTCAAAATAAAAATTTTTTTTGTCATCTTCACAAAGAAAGATTTGTAAAGTCCCCGTGGAAATTTGACGGTTTTCCTGTTTGAATTTTCTAATGAATCATAATCCTTAAGTTCATGATTGACAAAACTACTTGGATTTGATTGAGTGATTCGTTTTTACGGCTTATCAGCCCTTTGCATGTTATTTAATACCAGAAAATATTTTTAGATTGTATTTTTTTTAGATAATAATATTTTAGTGATACAAGTCTTACTAATTAGCCTATAGCTGGTGGAAGAAGAGATGGATTCATGCCTTTCCGAAGGAATTTGTGCATAAGTGAATATAATGAACCCAACTGAAATTGGAAGTCGGCTCTCAGATTAACAATTCTGAACTATTATCCATTACACCACCGCACATCCAAGCTTACTGCACATTGTTTTCCCAAGCGGTCACCCATCTAGGCACTGACGTTGCTTAACTTCGGTGATCGTACGACAACCGGTGTTTCATCGTGATGTGGCCATAAGCCAAGCTCCTCGGGAGTTCCACGACTATAAAATACCTGTTGAAATTTCTCTTTGGCATCTTTAAATATTTGAGCTTAACAACCTTAACAAAATATTACAACAGCAATCATGAATGGAGTTCATTATTTAAAGAAATAAGAGGGTAAAAATGAAAAAATTGGAAACATGTTTTCCATTTCACTGAAGCAGGCGTTAACCACAAGTGTTATCGACTCTTTCTTTCTTTTTTCAGTAAAACCAAACAATGTCTCCACATCTTTTTCCTGTCTTTTCTCACAATTAACCTTGGAATGCTTCATTATTTATCTGGAACAAACAGAATCATACAGACATACCTCGATTAATGCGCATTTAATTAATGCGTTTTCGATTAGGGCGCTAAAATTTTTACATAATAAAATTCGATTAGTAAAACATTCTCCAGTTTAATCATAGTAATTGAAAATTGTTTTTTTTTGTTTTGTTTTTTTTTTTGTAGTTACCAATGTACACATTAGCCGTACTAATCGAGGGATTCCTGTATAATGCTTGTATATTTTCTCTAAATTTCTGCCAAAAATATTGTAATAATAGGAAAATATTGTTAATGTTTTGTTGTGGGTTGATTCTTAACTAAAGTAAATATGGAGTTCGATCAGCTCTACATGTAGCCTTGTGAAAATTTAACGTCATTCTAATTCTACTGTTAATTCTACTGGTTAATTTTCCTCGTCTTTCCTAATTCGTATCCGACGCGTTTGGTCGTTCATGTGACGCTTAACTGCCAATCAGTGATGTCCTAGTCTAGACAGCGAACATTTTGGAGGCAGATGAGAAGATGCATCTTTGACACGTAATGAAAAAGGAGTATCTTTTGCAATATGATGCAGTGGATTTGTGAATGAAGATAGACTTTTATAATATTCGCTATCTTTTATTTTCGGAACCTGAGAGAAGGCATGAAACGCATTCATACATTTTATTAACACGTTCACTTTGTATAAAACAAAACTTCCACTTACTTCTCCCTACACGTCTTTATTTAATATTTGTGTAAATATCTGTACTGACAGCATGTACCACTAAAACCGCCCACATATATGGTAAATGCAACACTACAAATAATCCGCTTGAACGCATCGCCATAGAACAATAGTTAGCGTGATTGTTTGTCTGAACATTGGCTATTAAAGTGAATTCGACCTTCAATGAGTGCCTCCAACAATAGAAGCTTTCTGAGAAGCTGCACAGATCAATATTGTAGTGTTATACTGGACAAAGTGGAGTTAATTATTCTGATTCGGCCCTCTTGATATATGGTAAAGCTAATTTAGTTACTGCTTTGAGTAAGCCCAAGTAAAGCAAATTCCCTAAGAGTAACTGAAATGGTTAATGGGCTCTTGTTATGAATTTGTTTTATGTCGAGGGTTACATAATTATAATCGTGTTTAAATAAAGTCTTTAAGAAACAGAAAAGTTTCATTAGAAACAAAGAAACGACTGCTGTACTGTTATGTAATATAAGTCCTCCTATATGGCAGTAAATACTGGGAATCTCCCCAGAGATGAAGAGGGGACCTAAAGCAAAAGAGATGTGGTTCTACAGAAGAATGCTGAGAATACCAAATACTGTTGCAGTTTTTTGTATATATTATGTACTAGTAAGCTAACCCAAAATTTTATAGTCCACCAAGAGAAAGGTTAACCAATCAGAAGACGTAGAATATTCAATCCGTCGTGTATAAAGGCGGTCATTTTGTTTACTCTATCCGAATGTCCAGTGCCAGCTTGTCAGGCGAAGAGGAACAGAAGGAAGAACTACTGAACTACGCTCTGCTACTTTCCCGGGTTATCCACTGCTAACCTGAACTACACTTCCCTACTGTCTTCGAAATATTCACTGCTAACCTCTGGATTCTATACTCAAAGACGACCGTCATCATGAACAACAGTTTTCGAGAAAATGGAATCATTAAAGACACTTGTACTTAGAACCAGAAATAGACTGTTGAAAATTCGAGAACACAAGAGGATGAAAAGAGAGCTTGGAGAATATGACATTCACAGGAATATTGAAGATTAAAGCGGCAACGAAAATCAGCGAATGAGTTAATTAACAAGCTTGTGTATATTGGCTTGGAGGAATAGTGAGGTGATAAAAAAAAAAGCTACAAAGAATAGGAAGTCGTGGAGAACCATAACCACGTTTTGAAGAGACACGTGATATAGAAAAACATAAAGTATAATATCTCTTTTAGATGGGAAATCTGGGTTTACATCGTACCCAGTCTAAAAGTGGTCCGGGAAATTTCCCGGGGTCTCAAAAATGTTTTCATGTAATGAAGATTAACATTTACATTTTATGTGAGCCGATATATGTCTGTAATTTATAGGAATTGTGATTCTTATGTGTTGACTGGTTAATGGAGTAAGGAAAGGAAGCCTGAAAGAAATTTTTTACCCTTCTATAAAATTCTTCTCGACAGTCGTGAAAGTGTAAAATTCATGACTATCGTCTTTACTCTCGGAAAATTCGTAAAGCGTTTTATCATTAGAGCATTCCATATCCCAATCTTTTTAAAGGATTTGTTAAACTCTTTAACGACATCCAAGCATGTCTTCTTAACCCACTGACATATTTACGAAATTCTAGGTCACTTTATTCATACCGGGGAGTTAAATTCATGCAGATTTGGGTCATTCATCTTCTAAATACTCTGATATCGACTAGATAAAGGACTTTTTCATTGTCTGATATTTTCACGGTGTTATATATATATATATATATATATATATATATATATATATATATATATGTGTGTGTGTGTGTAAGTGTGTGTGTAAGTGTGTGTAATGATTTTGTTGATGGTGATGTCGAATATAAGAGGAATTTTATATATGTTTCTTTTATAAGAGATTATTTTATCTTTTTATTCATGGGGCAATTCTCTGTGAAATTCTGCGAATTATTCTTGTCATTCCATAAATCTTTTGCCTCGGGAACTTTTACCTTTCAAAATCATTTATTCGGTGTTTCTGAACTTTTTTTTTTTTAATTAATTTATTTATTTTATATATAATCTTATATATATATATATATATATATATATATATATATATATATATATATATTAGGTTGGTGCAAAAATAATGACGTAATAATGTCGTTTTTTGACGTATTTTTAACCTAATATATATATATATATATATATATATACACACACAGACATACACATATATATATATATATATATATATATATATATATATATACATATATACATACATACATATATATATATATATATATATATATATATATATATATATATATATATACATAGATAGATATTTCAACAATATTATTGGTCCTGATCTCGCGGCTGGGCTTCAGTCTCTTTCACACCGCCGTAAGGTTACCTCTCTGTGTCTTTTCTATAAATATATTTCATGGTGATTGTTCAGATGAGCTCTTCGCTATGGTACCAATTTTTTTTTTAATTTAAGCGGAGTGCTAGACTGGCGACGACATCTCATACATTTACAGTTTAGCTGGCTAGATGTAGCCGTAAATTCTATGTTAATAGTTTCTTTTCTCGCTTGTGGAACTCTTTTCCGGTTCTTTTCTTTTCCAGCCAACTTTAATCTCTAAAAGTTTAAATGCAATGTCGCTAGCTATCTACTGATTACTATTTTCTCTTTCTGCTCATCATTATTAATGTTTTTGTTCCTAATTATTCCACAGCCTACAATCCCTTTATGTCTTAGTAGCTTTACTGTTTTGCATGGCGTAATACCGATTAATATATATATATATATATATATATATATATATATATTCATGACTATCGTTTTCACTGTAATCGCTCTTCAGCGACTACAAAACTGTCCTCTTCTTGTGAATTTACAATAAAAATATGTTTATTAGATTGTTTATTTACAAGAATAATTTTATATTTACAACATTCTAAAAACTAATACAATGAGAAGAATTAAATATTTATCATTTACCAATTTATAAGCAAATAAATATGAAATCAATTTTTATTCATAAATTTATTCAATTATTAAAATATATGAACTATAAGGAAATCCTTATTATTTACCATTTTATAAAGTTTGAATCAATTGGCAATTAACCGATGTTTTGACAACCATTCCAATAAACAATCTAATAAATAAATAGTGTTTATTATTTTTGTTTTCAATTCTCTAGAACAAGAAAAATTTATAAATTCACCTTCAAGGGTTTTATTAAAATTCTAATCATCACTTTTTAAAACAATAATGATTGCCGAAGAGTGACGGCAATTGAAATAAAAGAGCTGAAAAAATCGTCATTTTTACATTAATTCTTATTACAGACACGTTTCTTCGTGTTTGTCGATTTTTTCATTAGTCATTAATTTTTCGACAAATTTTTCTTTCATCTAAAATCCATTTGTTTCTCATCTACCTAGGCCGTCGTAGATCGAGCATCAAGTGTATCTTACAGTGAGACTTAAACTTGTATCACATCTACCTCGGGAAGTTCGCACTTTTGAAACAGCTTCTCTACCACGTGAGCTACAATAACTTTTACGGTTGGCAGGAGATCAAGTCTAGCCTGCTAAACATTCTTTGTCCTCTCAGATTGCTTGGCTCTATATTATTGTTTTAGTGTACACACGTAAGATTAGCAGTCCTAATATTACAATTGGCCATAGACGGTTTGAGTAGCTACAATAAAAAGAACTAAAATTAAAAGAAAAAGTTCAAAATGTTACTAATGCTATTACTGAGTAAAAGCCTAGGATCGGGGATATAATTTATATGCACAAAATGGCGACTTAAAATTTATATATACATCGTTAATTGTTTTTAACATATTTTCAAATAACATATTTTCAAAAAAATATTATAAATTAATAAATATTATAATTAATAAATTAAATAAAAAATAATTAATTAATTAATTAATTTTATATATAATAATTCAAATAACATATTTTCAAATACATTTTTTTCATTTTTTTCGAAATATATATTCAGATATATCTTCTCGTTTTGTTGGGTTTTTTTTTTCTCTGCAGAAAAACTTTAGATGACGTCAGCTATTCTCTCTTGGTTGAGTATGAACTGAGGATATTTTTTTCTTTTAGGACATCTCCAAATACATCGATCAGAACTTTTGGATACCAAAGGTCTTTTATTGCAGCAACAATCACCACACGTTCTTTGTTCTGCAATTAGCTTCTTTTTTCTTTTTCTTTTTTTTCTTTTTTTCAGAAAGTTAAAAAATAAATCTTGTTCTTCAAGAGTTCTAGCTAATTTTCTACTTACATTTTTGTTCATGCGGATTATGGCCTCGATTCTAGACTTTTACCGATTATGATTCTAAATAAAACAAATGAAATAGAAGTCACAAATTAAGAATGGTTGATAGTCTAATAAAAATAATAAAATCAACGTCACGTCAAGATTCATGTGTAATGTTTTTGTTATGTAGACTAACAAGAAAACGAGAGTAAATCGTTCAAACATAAAATAATTCCTTATTCAACTCCGGAGTTTGTTAGTTAATATCTACTGTTGAGTATGTGTCTTTGAGTGCTCTCTCCGAACGTAGATTCTTCTTCTTATGAGGATATAAGAGATTTTTGCCTTTTTCTCCTCTTAGGTGAGTGCTTATATATCTTCCTGTCAATGATTGTTTCACGAGTGAACACCCTAGGCGCAGTGTCTCTTGCATGTTCGCGAGAAAAAGAACCCACATTCGGAGAAAAGCCACATACTCACTCGTCGATATTAATTGATGAAATCTTGAATTGAATACACAATACTTTTGTGTATAATCATTTAGCCTCATGTTTCTATTAGTATGGCTGGCCACCCGTATCCGAGTATACCTGTCTGCCTGGGTGGTTAGATAATCCACGGTGGAGACCCCTGCCCGGGTACATTTGTGCTTGTTCAACGCCAATAGAGACACCCAGTGGTTTATACTGCCACAACGCTGAGTGAACCTTAGTTGCAGTTTCTGAGAGAGAGCATATAATGTCTTAATCAACAAAGCCAGTACCCTGAAACCCTCTGACTTATGACTTCATGCTAGTGCAACCATCAACGGCTTCTGAACAGTTCTGTCTATCCAATTTCCATTAGAAGTCTTGGTATTGAGCCGAACGCTGAGATTGTCTCCTCTGGTCGATATTATTATGACAAATTAACCATGATGGGAATATGGTTAGAATGCTAATGTAGTAACCACTCTGTTATTAGGATCTACAATTATAACAATTTCAGTTGATCTTCCAATCGTGGCCTTTTAAAACAAATGCATTTTTCTTCTGAAGATTTCTAGTTTTCTTTACCTGTCGTGCTTTTCGTTGACAGTTCTCCAAAATATCTTGCTACAAAACTGATGCTGTATTTTTTAGCATATACAGCATTCTGCTAATGGTTCGTTGTAAATAATAAACACTTCTCAAAAACTTTTAGAAGTATTTCACAAAAAATTAGTGTATATTATATCTTTGAGAAATAAGACGGTTGACCGAATCTAATGAATATACATGAATGACCAGAAGATGCTTAATCTGCCAAGACGGTTTCAAAAGGTTCCTTGGCTATGGTAGCGTGATTCGTGCTTACTGAAAAAACTGCCGAGCATTTCCCTGCTGTGTATAACATAAAAGGATTTTTTAGGTTCTAATTTTGATTTTAAAAAATAGTGTACGTGTTATACACAAAATATAGTTCCTATGTCGAATAGTGGAAGTGTGCCAGCCATAGGACGATGGTTAGCAAATGAGTAACAATTTCTCAAATGGTGGAGAACCATATGTAAAGAGCTTGCATAATTTAAAAAAATGTGAAGGGCCATATTGATCGCAGAAAATTAGCCGTGGGACGCAAGAGTGAATTTTTAGAGTAAGTTGCTGAATATGAGTGAGATTGAAAGTTATATAGAGGGAGGAAGACAGAAACTGTTATATAGAGGGAGGAAGATAGAAACTGTTATATAGAGGGAGGAAGATAGAAACTGTTAATATAGAGGGAAGAAGATAGAAATTATTATATACAGGGAGGAAGATAGAAACTGTTATATAGAGGGAGGAAGACAGAAACTGTTAATATAGAGGGAGGAAGATAGAACCTGTTATATAGAGGGAGTAAGAGAGAAACTGTTATATAGAGAGGGGATGACGAGAAAATTATTTCTTTTTCTACGGAGAGTTAAAAGGATTAATTAGATTCAAAAACTGAAATATTAGTTGACTAAAGTTATGCTTCCACAAAACTGTCACGATGAAACACCAATTCTCACACCGGTTAAGCAGCGTCGATCTAGTCAGTACCTAGATGGGTGACCGCTTAGGAATAACAAGTGCTGTCAGTTTGGATGTGCAAGTTGTTTAATGGATAACAACAGGCAATCGAAATCGGAGAGCTGCGTTCTAATTCCAGTCGGGTTCGTCGTATTCACTTATGCGCAAATACCCTCGGGAAAGTTATGGGTCCACTCCCCACGCCCTCCGCCAGCAATGGGTTAAATAGTGGCATTTGTGTCAGTAAATCTTTATTATCTCCCCAGCAAAAAAGAATATTTTTTTACGATCAAAAAATACTTTCTGGCTTTAAATAACCTACAAAAGGTTGATAAACCGTAAAAAAACAAACCAATCAATCAATCCACAAAACTAAATCTTTCTTGTTCGATGTATCGCCGAATTTATTCTGAGGAACACAAAAAATAACTGTTATGAAAGCTGTCCGTGGGTCATATTTGGGACGTAAAAAATCGTATGCATTTCAAATATTTTCCCTGCCTCCTCACATTATACGAATTAAATCACTATATCTCATAAAATATTTGAAACGATTTCCCCGTGATTGGAGACTCTGGTTTTTCAAGTTTTGCAAATGTCGATTTCCAGATCCATATTTTGTTGCAATAAATGTACGTGGAAAAATGTCTTCCCTATTTTTTCATTAGTACCTTTTGCTTTCTTGCGCGCCTGTTACTAGATGTTTTCATTATTATTGAAATACAGATTTTCTCTTTTAAACTAGGTTCTTCGTAGCGTCCAATCCATATCAAGGTTTTGATATAAGCGCTTACCGTGGTGGAGAAAGTCATCCCAGCCCAAGATTAGGAAGTGTCTATTTGTTGGATACTGTCGCTTTAATTATCTGCTTGCTCTTTTTGAAGTTTCGAATCAAAGAACGGAAGCCGGTGTTATTCTTTGGAATTCTGGGATACGCAGCCATCACTTTCTGCAGGTGTTTCTTTAGTCAGAACGACAGATATCTTTCATGTAAGTAATCCCTATTGACAAACTGTCTCACTCATTAATTAATACGGATCTATCTAATGCGAAGCCATTTTAAAAGACTTTTAAATATTGGGTTGCCAAAAAGGTTGCTTTGATTAATTTTCTTTTCTTTTTCGATATTTATTTTATTGAACATTTACTTATTGTTTTCTTCCAATACCTTCAGCAGTCTTGCAGACAACAATGCAAATAAGTTTCACAAGATATTCAGCAAAGAATGGCCCCAGGTACCTTCGATTGAACCGATTGTCTTTTAAAAAAATTATATAACAACTGGGTTTTTTATTGATTGATTCGTTTTCTACGGCTTATCAACCCTTTTCAGGTTATTTAAAGTCAAAAAACATTTACTAATTAACCCATAGAGAAAGGGATGTCGAGAAAATTATTTCTTTTTCTACGGAGAGTTAAAAGGATTAATTAGAACCCAAAACTGAAATATTGATTGACTAAATTTATACTTTCACAAAACAGTCACGATGAAACACTGATTCTGACACCGTTTAAGCAATGTCGAATCTAGTCAGTATCTAGATGGGTGACTCCTTATGAATATCAAGTGCTGTAAGCTTGGATGTACAGGTGGTTTAATGGATAACGACTGGCAATCGAAATCGGAGAGCTACGTTCTAATTCCAGTTGGTTTCGTTATATTCACTTATGCGTAAATACTCTTAGGAAAGTTATGAGTCCACCCCCTCCCGCCCCCAGCAATGGGTTAAATAGTAGGATTTGTATCAATAAGTTCTTATTATCTTCCCACCCCGCAAAAAATACATTCTTTTTTACAATCCAAAATCCTTTCTGACTTTAAATGACCATCAAAAGGTTGATAAGCCGCAAAATAATATGCTTTTCCCAAGGGTATTTGCGCGTAAGTGAATATAACGAACCCAAAGGAATTGGAGCTAGGCTCTCCGATTAAAACTTCTGAACTATTATACTATTTGTATATCCAAGCTTACTGCAGCTGGCATTATCAAGCTGTCACCCATCTAGGTACTGACCAACTCGACGTTACGTAAACCAGTGCTTCAATGTGATGTCGTAAGCCCAAACTGGATAGACTAAACGCTTCTAAAGCCGTCAATATTTGTGCTAGCCTGAAGTCCCAACGGTTTCAGCATATTGGCGTTAACTACTGAAGATACCAGATGATGGGATCTCTCCCAGCAACTGTAACATAGTTGCAATATAAACTGCAGGTTTCATCTATGGGGTCCCTGTGCAGGTGTCTGCAATAAGGATTAGCAAGGAACCCAACTGCATATCCAGTAAATAATAAATCTTTATAAAAGGTAAATATTTTTTAATAAATTTTGTAAATAAATATTTCCAGGGGAGTGAACTCTGTTGAAATAATAGCGGTGTCAACGGAAAAACCGTTCTTTTCCCACACTGTTTTTAGCGGGCAAAAAGATCCATGTCTGACGATGTTTCAATAAACATTAAACAGAATATTAAAATAGAAAATAAAAATTAATTACACACAAACACACACACACGCAAATATATATATATATATATATATATATATATATATATATATATATATATATATATATATATATATATATATCAGAAATGTGTATCAACAAGTTGTATTTGGACTCCACGAGTGCTGTCCGTATTTTTATTACTTTTTAACAGGATAACGAAGCAAAGATAGATGCAATTTCCGTGTCGTCATGCTTCATAGGTTCAAACTATAGAGGGTGGACAGTTTCACAACGGTCCGCTTCTAGTTTTATGGATCTCAAAGATGAGCCTGTTTGTGTCCGCAAGTCGTCACTCACCAATAAATAATTGAGGGCGGCCATTGAGACCCACCAGCAAATAAACACTCTCTTATTCGAAGCAAAGTTAAGCGTAGTCGATGGAACAATCCGAAGACATCTGGTACAAATCGACAAAGTGAAGAATATGTAGAAAAGGCTACACAATGACTGGGTTAATCATCTAGTACTTCCAAAATTACCCTTTTTTTATTCGTTTAATAACTGATGATGAAGAGTATTTCTACATGATAATCGGAAACGAGTCTTTTTTTTTGGGGGGGGGGGTCAAACTGGTCCCGCCCTTATCTTTACCAGAACCAAATTTTCATTCCAAAAAGGCCCTCTTGCGACGGTTGAGGATGCAATTAGATCGTCTTGCATCCTGATCAGACCATCAGAGTAGTCATAGTTTTCGGTGCAGAATTGATAAATCGTAAGTTCAACAATGCTGAAAAGAAATGAGTCAGTTTCAAAAAAATTGAATTTCAAACAAGATAAATTCTATCTGCGTAATTCGAATGCTCTTAACAAAGGCATGAATCCACACTTCCTGCATCATCGTCAGATATCTTGGCAAAAATGGTTCGAGGGATATTGTCGACTTTTACCGTTCGAAATAAATTTTGATTTGCAAACACTTAATTACCTACCTTAGATTTTTTACCTAGCATAATATTCTGATCACACTATTTCCATGAATAAAAAATCATTTTTTTTTACCTATAAAACTTTTGCTGGCGACTCAAAAACATGAGATATCAGTATCTAAATATAATGGTAAGTGGCATTACCATACTGTGATATCATAGATATACCCATTCCTATAACAGTTATCAGTGTGAACAACGGTTAAACTTCTCATAGCAAGAGGACATTAATTATTAGTGTTAAACATTTAACATGCCTCAATTTACAATTTCACCTGAAATAATTGACAGAAGGCGTGCCTGACTGGTCCTTAAGAATGTTGACAAGAGGTATTTGGCTAGAATTGTCTACGGTAACAGAAAAGCAACACTGACAAAAATCACATCCCTATTCAATGTATGAAGTATTAAATGCATACCCAGCAGGCCAGTTCTTTAGTTTTCATCTGATATTTTAACCAAAGTCCTATCATGATGTCCCTGTTGACATAATGCAAGTCCTGGGACTTTGACGTCGCTTATTGGACCCTGGTAGCCTGGTAACTTATAGCGCGGTCCGATGCATCACATTTGCTACGTTTTGGGTATGATGCAGAACCTCTGGTCTTCAGTTGTCCACAAGACACCATGACACCTGGTTTCATAATTATGTGGATTACATTCACATGTCATCAATTGGATTTGCTGATTTTTGCTGATTTTTGCTGATTTTTGCTGATTAACCATATATTTTACTATATGAATGAATTTTAAAAAATTAACTAACATATAAATTTTTTAACCATATCTTGTTCCAGGATGTTGCAATTATCAAATTTTCAATGCAAGGTGTTTGTTGTTTTTAAGAAAAAACATCCAACTTGGGACTTGAAAAAATGCCAAAATGCGTTCTTTAGTTTAAACACAATATCTAACATTTGTGTTTTTGTTTTGTTTTAAGCCATTAAGTTTATATATTTTGCTTTTGTTTCAAATAACTGTATCAAAAATTCCAACAATTAAATAAACTCTACCAAATTTCCTGTTTTTTGTGGGTCATTCTGTAGTTCAACAGTAAACAAATGAGGCCCAGTTACGAGTCTAGTAGTAGGCGTCTAAATTCATTCGGTCGAAGTACAAAGGAGAAAGAAGATCACCAGAACAATTTCCAAAAAAATATTGTTAGAAAAGATAGAGTGAAACCAGTTCATGGAGGAGGAGGAGGGAAAGTCAAGATGTCAGGTTATAATCGATAACATTACAGGCCATTCACTGGATTTTGACGATTTGCTTAAATACATGATTGACCAGTTACTGCCTTGTTACACTGCTTCATGAAGCTTTGCACTCATTCAGGGACTCGATATACTCCAGCTTACCGCCACGTCACGTTGAAACATAGGTTGCAGTACGATCACTGAAGTTAAGCAACGCCGAGTCTGGTCAGTACCTAGATGGGTGACCGCTTAGATATACGGGCGGTGTAATAGATAATGGTTCGATATTGTTAATCGGAGAGCCGAGTTTCAATTTCCATTGAGTTAGTTATATTCACATACGCGCAAATACCCTTAGGAAAGGTATGAATCCACCTCTTTCCCCCAGCTATGGATTAATTAGTAAGACTTGTATCACTAAATCATCATCTCAACAAAAAAACTTCTTATAATCTAAAAATATTTTCTGGCTTTAAATAATCTAAAAAGGGTTGATAAGTCGTAGAAAATGAATCAAGCAATCAATCAACCAAATACCCCAACAACTATGGCTTATAAAAGCAGAAATATTTAACAAGTCACTGGGTCTAATTTGTTCAGAATTTGTTTTATGAGAATTCTATGGACTTTTGACGAATAGTGTGGCCACCACGTTTATTTGATATGAGTCCAATCGAGCATTTACAGCATGTGGCAGAGAGGTCTGTTTGCACTGCTGACCACCCCCCACATATAATTATCCATTAGCCATCGAATCGGCATGACTCTAGAGGTCTTCCTATCACTTGTGGAATCGATGCCGCGTCAAGTTTCTATACGCCTATCTGTTGACCTTTGGCATGCCATGTAGAATTTATGATACGAGGTCTGATCAAAAAGTATCAGGATTGTTACTATGGTAACAGAGGTAAAGTATACAGAGTGAAGCCGCTTGAACTGCGTCGCGTATACACACGAAGTTATAATGTCCTCGCTCACTTTTGTTATTTATAGCAGTGCTTGGAAGGAGAGTGTGTAGAGTGAGGTTGTCTCACCATACCTCAAGACATCGAGGAAATCCAAAAGTATATGACTAGTTCGATGTCCGCTCTCCCCACAAAAAGGGGTTCCAGGAATGCTTCCATCAATGAAAATGACGCTGGATAAAGTGTGTGACTTCAGAAGGGGGACTACTTCGAGGAAGATTAAATGCCGAATTGGAGCGTGCTGTATTTTTTTCTTTTTCTAGCACTAGTCCCAATACTTTTTGATCAAACCTCATACAAAAATAATTTTAAAAAATCAGATGTCTGACCTTCTTCCTATTGGGTTTGGAAAGTCGTTTTTCAGAAATAAAACTTTAAAAAACCCTCTGAAATGTTTTTTCGTTAATATCTTCTTAAGTCAGCGGAAAAATCACGTAATTACTTATTTCATGGCTTTAAATTTATGAGTCAACCAAGACAGAACCAAGGTTGACTGGTAGGAAATGGCACCTGGAAATGGTTTACCCTCTCTTCTCTCCAACAGTTTGTCGTTTATAGTGCGTTTAATTGTATAAAAAAAAAAATTTTAAATTGAAAAAAAAAAATACTTGCGAAGACAGAATTTGGTACTGCACGAACTTTCGCTTGAGAACCCAACACAACGTTCCACCGGCAGTGTTTTAAACAGGAATACCAACTTTTCATTTTTGCATCACATTCTTACAGGCGATGAAAATGGGTTTTGCCCGTCGACAGTAAAAGAAAATGAGAAAATAGTACCAACACCAAAGTCAGGACTCCATCAATAAAAGTCCTTACTTTGTACTTGGTAGAATATGAAAGGTGTCGTTCATGACAATCTAACAAAAGATAGAAGGATCATCACTGAAGCCCGTTTATAACCAGTAATTTGATCGGATAAACAAAGTATTATGACGAAAGTACCCAGCCTTGATAAACAAAAAAACATGTTATTCTCGGACATGACGATACAAGCGGATACTCTTTGAAGCAAACGCTAAAAAAAACACAACAAAGGATCGGCAAGTTTGGCAGTTCTTCCACATCCTCCGCAATCAGCAGATTTAACACCCACAGATTCTCATATGTTACCATTAGTAGAACAGTTCATAAGTGGTAGAACATTCCGAAACAAAGACATTAAAAACGGTTCTTCAAACTGTGTTTTCGAGAGAAAAAAAAAACATTTGTTTAAATGTGGAATTTGTGTTTGTAGAATGTATAATAGTATTTGAAACAAAAGTTAACGAGACAAAGTGGAAAGTTTTATTAACGACGCGTTTCGCCGGAGAAGCGTATGCTCTCTTTGGCTTCCTCAGACTAAAATGAAAGAAAAACAAAACTGTGTGTGAAGAAAATGCCCGGGCATTTCTGAGTATAAGTGGGAATCATAAATCAAATTAATTACCTTAGCTTATCACCCCCCCATTATCCAGACTTAGAGATTGTCTGTCCGCCTGTGGGTTTTATCGATATCGTATTAAAACCGTTTGCTGTTGTATAATCTTAAATCAGGGATTTTTTGTTATATATATATATACACTTGCACATGTATACATACATACACATCCAACCAGGCACATATATATATATATATATATATATATATATATATATATATATATATATTAAAGTCTTTTTTGCATGCTTGTACATACATGCACACATATACATGGTCATCGATATATACCTGTGCATGCATACACATACGCGCACGCGCATATACACATCATAGAGCTTTCTTTTTTATACATACATGTGCATAGATAGATAGATAAATAGATAGATAGAGTTTTTTCACACACAGTTTTGTCTTTTTTTTTCATTTTAACCCGAAAAAGCCAAAGAGAGCAGACGCTCTCCAGCTAAATGCGTTGTTAAAAAATGTCGAATTAAAATTTGAATTCCCGCATGACTGCAGTCATTACGATTACATTTTTCATGGATAATATTTAGATAAATTAAATTTGTTTTTATATACATTTTGGTAAAATGTAATTATTTTACGAATACCATACTATATGAATTTGTATGAGAATCTATTTGAGGTTAATAAACACGTAGACTCAAGAAAAATATCCTTGTTAAGACTTCTAAGAACGTTTTCCTTCTACGTGAATTCCTTCATATAGGGATTTTCTAAGCGTAGTTTAGATCTGACACAAGACCGAAAATAGGGAGCTCCCAGTGAGGATCGAACTCACTATTCAGTCGTAATTGACCCAGCAAAACAAGCATTCATATAAAACGGGAATATTTTTTGGCTAGAACCACTTCATACTTCCAAGATTAACACTTAAAACAATGATTATATTATGAGTCTAGACAATAAAAGAGGAGATCTAAGGGAGGCAATTCGATGTGTATAATGTTAAATTTGTTACGAACGTTAAAAGCAACGATACGCTTTTCATCGTTAGTATGTCATGATAGTATGATCGAATATCCCTACCTTACCGCTCATTGATACTCTTGATAAGGAGCATAAATGAAAATAACGATTCGCCAAAAAACAAAATGTGTGATTTTTCCTTTTCTTTGTAGTCTGTCTTGAAAGAGAATGGTCTGAAATTTTGTGGAATGTTATTGGAAGGCTATCAACAACAATGTCGATCAGCGTGTTAAGTCTGGTGACAGTAGAGGTGTCTCCAACTCACATCCGGGGTTTTCAGCTCGGTCTGGCATTTGTGGCGGCAAACCTCGGAAAGCTCGCTTGGCATTTGACCTTTATCATGCAAGTAAGTACCTCTCAACACACTTACGCTTGTCCTAACACAATCTTCATTCCTTCCATTTTTTATTTCCATAACCAAGCAAAGGATATCTTTTACTTATTTTCGCTATAATCATTTCACTAAAAGATGTCGAGTGGAATAACTGTGATCAGCACGAAAAAACGGAGCCTGCAAAACGGGATACGGCCGAATCTGTTTGCGCCTACACCCTTGGAAAATGCATGACTCAAGCTCTAGGTAAATAACATGGCGGACTGGATGCTCTAGCCTTAGTTGGTAGCCAGTCTAGCGATAAGAATCTCCACTATTGATCTCAAAAGGCTTTGTTTTGAGAGTTGGGACTGACATTTCATTTCATTATCATCAGAAAATGGAATCCTAGCCGAGAACAATGAGCTAGTCTCATACTTTATTGATATATATATATATATATATATATATATATATATATATATATATATATATATATATATATATATATTATTATTATTATTATTATTATTATTATTATTATTGAAGATACACCAAAACCGTTGAAAACCAACGGACGACTTGCCAAAATATAAAACACTTATCCAGATAAAGTCTCGAACAAAAACGACAACACTGAAAAAAGAAGAAAAAAGGCAAACCTACCAACTCAGTAAAGTGCTCAAAGTTTAGATTACCTAGACAAACATAAAAAAAAACGTTTGAGAACGTTAATTCCTATAAAAGGATAGCCCTATTCGATTAGGGTCATCTTTTCATATATATATATATATATATATATATATATATATATATATATATATATATATATATATTACAAAGAGTTAATGTTACCTTGAATCAATTAGCAATATTAATGCAATTATTGACGAAATCCCTTCGCTAGTAGACATAATTATAAGCATTATACTACTAATAATTCACTGAATGATGAGATCCTTATGTATAAAATGGATATGGTGTATTTTTTAATTCAGCTAGTACTTTCAAATGCTTCACGCATTCATCTTCAGGCTGTATTTTTTCCCCCTTAGAATCAAAACTGGAAGACGAAATTAATGTGTTTTTCCGACCGAAAGTCCGAGCTATTTATTAACGGTTATGTAGTGTTGGAGCGTGCAGGTCGCAACGCTAAAGTTCAAATATTTCAATAGAGAATTTTTATGAATTTTGTAATTTGGTAAATCCACGAATATTTTTATAAGTGTTTGATATATATATATATATATATATATATATATATATATATATATATATATATATATATATTCATGAATTATTCATACAAGAAACAAATATAGAGGTTAATGATTTAAATGGCGAGAATACTTCGTAGCAAACAATATAAATAAGATACATCAACACCGAACTTGTATATGAATGATATGATCCCCGTTTATAAATTCCAGTTGCACAAGATCTTTTTAATTTTTTACAAGCTTTCGTCTGTTCCTACAGATATCATCAGGTATGGAAGTAGATTTTGTTCTTGTTTTTACTTCTCAGTAATAAGAGGAAAACGAAAATAGAGATGTAATCCGAAAAAATCCGAAAAAATGCTATGAGAAATGTGTTATTGTTTTGGAACGTGCGGTCGCAACGCTGAGTTTGAATTTAAATTTTAAGGTTCTGCGTTTTTGTACAAATATAGCAATAAGATATATTTGCACCTTTTAATTGAAATATATATATATATATATATATATATATATATATATATATATATATATATATATATATATATACTGATTTTTCAACAATATATACTTGGAAATCTGATCCACTGATAGTAATCCTCCATTAGCGGGCTAATACTGAATATTTAAAACTATTCTACCACAACTACCGTAGCTTTCCAGGTTTTGTGCAAAAGTTATCTTTGTCATCCATTGTGGCATACCGATGACGTGATATTTTGATGAGTGCGCAGAACAAAGTGAATCCATGCTTTAACCAGTGAGTAGAAGCAGCTATAATGTCTGTTGATTAATGTTTCTATACAATATACACGAAAATTTGCACACATCTCTTATCTTTCAGACGAGTCAATTCGTGCTTCGCATAACCTCGGGCCTTCTAGCCAGTTGTAGTGTTTTTGTCTGCTATTTATTCTTACACGTGACCCCAGAGACACACAACACTTTCCTGTCAGATATGACAGTGAAGAGAACAAGGTAAGTGAGAAGAGAAGAGTTGCCAAATTTCACTCAAATTATTTAATTAGTAGTTTTTACCATAAGTCGACATGAAGGCTGAGTAGCTGCTATCAGCGCAAAAATGGAATCAACAAGTTGAATTCAGTTTCTGTTAAGCATAAATGCATCTATCTATCTATCTATCTATCTATCTATCTATCTCTCCGTCTTGGGTATGACGATAAACTACATCCGGCAGCAAGGCCTCTGATCGGGAGGTTTTGAGGAGCGTGGAATGACCTCTTAGTTACTGTTGCTGCCAGGTCCACACTGGCTCAGTGTAGTACACCTGTTGGCGTCCCAACTATGGGCAAATAGTTAACACTCAAAATGGGTTCAAAACACTATGAAAGTATAAAAATAGATTTTATAGTAAAAATACCAGCAAAAAATATAATATTTAAAAAAATATTACCAGCAATACATTTGACTCTCGACAAAAACCACCTTTACAAAAATACTTCAATGAAACCTGATCTACAAACTGATTTCTTACAAAGAATACATGCTCTATTCATACAAACATATCCGAAAAATGTCGTTGGCATTAAATAACCCATGTTTTTGATTGTTTGCAATAATGCTCCAATCAGGTACGACTATTAATTTCCTGGTTCACCAATAAAAGCCAGCATTTTGGGTTAGTATTGTGAGACCGGAAACTACCTACACAATAGACTCTTCCAGGCCTATATTAAGTAGGCGACATAGCACCCTGGAGTGGCACAGAGAGTTTAGTACGACTACCAGTGTTGGACACTAACTTATAGTAAGCTCTGCTTACACTATCTCTGTAACCTGTTGTCAATATATGTTTCTTACATCTAATCCGTGTTCCGTGTGTTTACTTCTGTGGGCCCAACTTTGGCACCCACATCAGTTAGTACAGAAAAAATAAATAATATTGATGAATTGTTAAACTTATACAAGCATTTTAAGTTTTGTCATTTTTATTACATTTAGACCAGTCGTTCCCAACCGATTTTGGGTCATGCCCCAATTTCGTATTTCTAAAATTCTGGTGCCCCCCTGTAATATTGAATTCTTACATGTACGCCAATTACACATGTACGTACATACACACAAAATATTTTTTATGTGTGCATACTGTATATGCATCGTACACATATTAACATTAACACTGTCACTCAGACTCACTAGAAAACAATTCACTGTTAATAACTCATTCTCGAATTATCCCCTTATTTTGTTGGTATAGTAAGCCGAAAGGTGCACATCCTACGCAGGCCCTACCAAAATATTATCATGCCCCATCGATGGGACATGCGCCCCACGTTGGGAATCATTGATTTACACCGTCCCTCGTCCTCTTTCAAGAAATAACTCAAGTATTCTGCTATTCGTTTTACTGCTTTTCCACTACACAGACCAAAGATTGAATGAATATTGTTTTGAATAATGATTTATGTATGGTAGAGTTCAAGCCGTACACTTTTGTCTAATTTATGGCATTGCCAGCCATGTTTTAGAATTATAGGCGGTACCATTTTTGAAAATATCATTCTCTTTTGCACCAAACACATCTCGCAATATAGTAAAATACATTCCTGGTATGAAAGCATTTTATCACTTCATAAACTTTAAAGATTGTATAAACATTTAAAAATTTCAAATAATTCCTTTTCTTTTCTTTCCTGTCTAACTGTGCCAACAAAACACTAATAATTCCGCAAACATATTTTAATTTTATCAATATGTTTTAATTCCTTGGCTTGTTCTTTTTGTCGCCTTCTATGATGTCGGGATCTTTTCTAATAATCACCACAAATAATGTAAAGTTACTTATCACAAATATTAATTTACCCCAAGAAATTATAAATTTTAAATCAAAATTTGTTTAGCTTGCGTCGCAACAACTCGAACCTCAGAATGAAAAATTACAAAAATCAGGGAGTTCTTCAGATTTCGTAAGTGCGGATGATATTCGATGCACTTACAAAGAATTTTTCACTATTTAAAAAAAAAGAAAAATATTTGTTTTTGGTTTGCTTCTCGGGATAAGCTCGAATGCTGCCCCTACACTTAGAAATAGCGCACCCGAATCGCCCACATTTTGGGCGATCGCAAAGATGAACCTATCTGGGTGCAATGGAAAGGGTTCGCTCTGGAAGAATTTAGTGTGAATTTTAGTAAATATAAATGCTTTTTATTTTGGGGTGAATTATCCTAATGTTAATTTTTTCTAACTAACCACTGTTAATTTTATCCATTTCATTACACCTTAAATATTATTTATCCAGACTCACACGAGTGGGTAAAACACTGTTGACAGAACAGATACCTGAGGGGCCAAAAAATGATTATTCATCCCGTCTAATAATAACTTTGTTCTTAGAATTAGTATAAAGTGAATAGGCGTCGCCTTGATGTCTACATGTTTTCGACTCCCAACCATTCCCGACTGTTCCACGAACGAAAGAGGAAAGAAAATGGCATTATTTATTTATTTCTCTTTTTAAGAAATGGCTTTCTGATCACAGAGACAGAAGTATCAAGCATCAAAGCGGACGGATCAAGAAGGAAGGAGTTAGACCAAAGATCACACCATATATAACGAATTCTTTATTCTGGTAAGTTTTAAGAGAATATGTATCTTCAAGAGACGGCATTTTTTCCGCAGACGAAAGCGAATACATTCAAATAAAATATTTACATAGCAAACCAAACAGTACGCGTTTATTGTATTTAAATATATTCTATAAAAAAATATTCACTTTAATTACATATTTTAACGTATTCAGAACATTTTAAAAATCATTCGTTAAAAAATAAATTAAAAGTTCATCTTTTAACAAAATCAAGAGAAAATGTCCGTTATAAACATTATCAGTTTCATGTTTCGTTGTGGCAGTAGAGTCGCTGTGGAACACCTGCCCACTTCTCTCCACATATCTGGGGTAAGAGCCGGAAAGGTATTCATTAATGCGTAGTGTGTCTTGGGTGAGTAGACATAGCGGTGCGCATGTCTCGCCAGATAAAACCATAGTCGATAAATCTGAAGGCTCACCTTGGTTACAGAAATGTAACCGTTGAAACTTTCACACTCATAGGCACGAGAAAGGATATATCTTCTTAGGCACATTCATTTATCCTTTTTACATTCTGTTTACTTTACTCAATCGTTAAATTTCTTCAAATGAAAGATGATAAATCTATGAGTATCTGAAGATTTTATAGAGGCATTTCTATACGAATAAAAGCATTCTCAAAATTGTTCCCTAGATACTGTAATGAGTACGAAATAATAATAACGCCCTTTACCCACACTCTTCAAATTTGGGTGAGCTGAGGAAAAAGACGGAAAGAAATTCGCAAGCCCATGTGAAATTTTCTTTGGATCAATGAAAACCTTGTATTAAGAAAAATTAGCGGTTGAGTCAAGAAGAAAAAGAAAAGAAAGTAGCGAGCCTATGCGAAATTCAGATGAATGTATTAAAATAAAGTAACTATTAGATTGGTGCAAAAATAATGTCGTTTTCTCACATAGTAACATATGTGAGAAAACGACATTATTTTTGCACCAACCTAATATTAACAGCCCAAAATAATGTCCTTAGCAACTGGAAGAAATATTTTGTTGTTAATAGTTACTTTGTTTTAATAAATTCATTTGTTTTTTGCCTTAAAAAAGTCCACATTGGACGAAACGCGTCGGCTAATATTATAGTTTTCCTATTGTCATTTACCTTTATATATATATATATATATATGTGTGTGTGTGTGTGTGTGTGTTGTATTTTTTGCTGATATGGTACAGCTGATGATTGTGTTAATTTGTTCCTGTGATGCCAGTTATTCATCACTGTTGAATCAGTGTTTCACTACCTTATCGAAGGATTGAATTCATGACCACAAGATATAAGACACGTTTGATTTATTACTTTATACAAAGGTCGACACGAGAACGATGTTTAATAAAATAATAACGGTGTAGATCCCTGCGGAAATGGCTTCATGCGTAATGTCAGCGGTATCACGCAAATAGATAAACTTTTAAACGCAGGCAGTTTTTCTTAAAGAAATAATTACAACAAAATGTTGTGAAAACAAGTGTTCTAATCGAAAGAAGAAAAACGAAAAAGCAAGAAAATATTTTTTTTTTTACGTTTCCAAATAATCGTCAGCTCTACAGAAATTCTAGTTTCATGTCGAGAAGCCATATTTCCCCGGCCTGAATTACGTGTTAATTTACTTTGCTTTATTTTAAGCACCTGGATAGACTGCTTTTCAGTCTTCTGTTTTTTTTTTTGTTGTTGTTGTTTTTATCAACAGATGTTTTTTTTTTTTATCTTGTGTGTTAGGTTTTAGTCTTGTGCGCTATTCTACAGTGAACAAGGAAGGATATGTTTTAATTTTCCCAGGACATGTTCATAGGTACTTGGTATGTAGAATGGCGCTTACGTCATACACAAAAATATTTCACAAGTAGATAACGCCTCCTTAAAAACGAAAGTAGTTTTTTCTTGCTTTTGCGTTTTTCTTATTTCGATCAGAACACTTGTTTTCGCAACATTTTATGCTCTTTTTCAATGAAACGCGGAATAAACAAAAAAGTGGCACTCACTCTTCCAGGGAATGTTGTTGTTGGTTAGAGGACTCCCAGTTGAATCTGTATTCTATAAGTAAACCCAAATCCCTTTTTAATCCTTTAACGTGTGATTCTATTTTGAAAATGTATTTTAACTCCGATCTGCGTCTTTCTTGTCGGCTCTTAAATGAAGACGCAAAAAGCACAAATCTGATGTCATCAATGTTATGGATCGGTTGGTAGATGTGTACAGTGACAAGGAAATTGTTTTCTTTGATGATTTTTATTAAAACCATCAAAGACAAGAACAATTTCCCTCTGAAAAAAGGACATAAGTGTGTCCGAAATTTTCGATTTTAAATTCATTCTCTTCGTGCTTCAATTTAGTCAAATGGCCGACTAATATATTAGAAATATCATCAATCTTATTGCCAATATTGTTATTATTTTGTTGTCTTTTTATTCCTCAAATTTCATTGACCGACATATTAGATATACACACACACGTACGCACACACACACACGTACGCACACACGCACACACACACACACGCACACATATATATATATATATATATATATATATATATATATATATATGTGTGTGTGTGTGTGTGTGTGTGTGTGTGTGTGTGTGTGTGTGCATTAGTAGCAGAAATAAATAATAGGCCTAAAAAATGCCGGTTTGATTATAAGTGTAAAGAATTCACGAAGAAGAAAATGCATTTAAAAGTGCTCTGATCTTGCAATTCTCTACGAAGAACCTCAGACCAGATTCATACATAATATCACCGATCACTGCAAAAGCCTGAGTAGCATAATGCAGTATAGGAACTGATGGAGAGACAAAAAAAAAAATCAGAGATCTACTTAAATGGACTAATTTCAAATCCAGCAAACATTAACGGTTTCAGTAGGGGAAGATAAAAAAAACTTTCTGTCCGTAGCATCTTGATCAGAATTCCAACACACTTTCCGCGCACGGCTCTTGTCACTCATTCCGACCTGAAGACGTCTAACATAAAATACGAATCGTGTTGTCAGAATAGGTTTTCCACTTTGTTCCATTATCTCCATATATATATATATATATATATATATATATATATATATATATATATGTCTGTATGTATGTGTGTGTGCGCGTGCGTGTGTGTGTGTGTGTGTGTGAACGATTAAAACGAATAAAATCTTTCCCTTCGTGCTTCAATTTAGTCAAATGGCCGACTAATATACAATAAATATCATCAATCTTACTGCCAATATTGTTATCATTTTGTTGTCTTTTTATTCCTCAAATTTCATTAATCGTCCTATTAAATCTGCATAGATATATAACAAATAAGAAACATTTATAAATCTAGCATGTTTCACTTTTATTAAAGCTCCGTCAGAAAATGAAATAAGGTGACAAAAATTCTAGTATTTTTATTTTTGCGTTGTTCGATTTTCATTAGCCATGAAAGTATCACGTGAATTTACCTTCTCTCTATATATTTCATTCTCTGATGAAGCTTTAATAAAAATGAAACATGTTAGATTTATAAATATTTCCTATTTGTTATTTATCCTATTATTCTGTCAGATTCCGATCCATATTTGATTTGTATTTCATCCCTAATATATATATATATATATATATATATATATATATATATATATATATATATATATATATATATATATCAGTGAACATTGAAGTCAATACTCAGAGGCTACAGGCTGTTTCATGCTGGACGCAATATTTTGTCCATTTATTGACTAACGCACAAATACCGTTGGGAAAAGTATGAATCCATCTCTTCGGTTGAATAGAGAAGACAGACTGGGTTCTTTAGCCTTGTTTAGCGACCAGTCCTACCACAAAAAGAAATAGCAACCTACTGCGGGAAAATCTTCTGCCTAGTCAGATGGAAAGACTCATGATCGCCAAAGCGTGTATTATGTGATGGCACAACTCACTGAACATTAAGCCTTAAAAATGACTCAGGGTACACTTCGACGTTGTATAATGGTTAGCAAGCGTTTGTCGCTAGAACAATTACATCACTGGGTGCCCCTTATTTTCGGCCTTATGTCATATCTAAGCTAAGAAAACCGAGGAACCTCGACATGATGATTTGATTAGCAAGCTTGTCTCTCTAGAACAACTATGACCGAGTTCAATCCTCACTAGGTGCCCCATACTTTTCGACCTTGTACCGCATCTAAGGTACGCTTAGAAAATCACCTTGTAAAATACTAAGGTAACAGTGACACTCCAGTTGTGATTGAGGCAATATGAAAGAAATGACCAAATTTCCATGTGCAATAAGTTAACAAAAACCATTGACCAGTAAAAAGTATCACTCCGAACAGTAATGACTCAAAATTTGGATAAGCATTGCAAAAAGTAGACAGGAAGAAGTTTTATCTACAGAAAAGCCATCTGGATATGTTACCCAGATCAGAGAAAAGTTACACGTAAGTCCGCAAGCAATAAATGTCATTTCATAAAACCATCTTTCCCTGAAAACTAAATAAAACTCAACAAGTTCATGGCGATTACGTAAGATTAATGACTTGCTTATTTTATCCTTCCATCAAATACTTGACAAACAACGAACACGTGTTTCTTGAGATTACCATATAAAGAGAACACGACAAATTTCCTCTTCTTTAATTCCCTGAATAGACTCGGTTTAGTTTAAATAATCAACATGGTTTTCATCAATCGGTCAACCGATTAAATAGCGACAACTCCAAGATCTGGGACGGAATCACCTGGAAGTGGATATGAGCGTAATTATTATTATTATTATTATTATTATTATTATTATTATTATTATTATTATTATTATTTTGAGTGACAAAATTTTTTATATTAGGGACTATTAAGATAAAATATTCAGATTAGTTGCCCCCAATCAGACAAACAATTGATGTCAGTTTCACCATTGATTCTTACTGAAATTGTTAAAAATATTTTCTCTCTACGATTTTCATTAATTTGATAACTTTTCACGAACTCAACACGTAAGCACTGTAACGCAGAGAGGGGTGATCTTGGGATTAAAAAAAAAAACTCATTTCATTGTCTACTTCATCTATGACAACTGTGACAATATAAACTGTGGCTAATGATGTGATTTTCTTTTTCTTTATACAAGGTAACAAATATGTTTGGGACCGTGAGATTTTTTAAAATTCTTTCGTTACTTTTCCACTTGGTCGAACATCGTTGCTAACAGGAACCAATTGTGACGATGATGAAGCCGGGGTTCACTTCGGGAATTGATAAGCATAGGATCAGTCGGAGCACTAAATGTAACATTATGCGGAGGGGAGGGTGCTAATTATATTAATCATAATTGTTGTTGATAGTGATGATCATTGTCTGACAGCTGGTTTGTACTGGCTTCTTCGAACTTCTTGGGTTTTGTTAGGCTTCTCTAGCCATTTCGTAGTGACAAGACCGACTTCGTAACATAAAAAAATAACATTAGATTTATTAGAGCGTTATAAACCCCCCTTGAATTTATGACGTACAACCAATTTTCCAGCTCTTTCCAGCGTATTAGGCGCGATAAGCCGGAGTTAAGGACAAAAAGATATTTTCTCTGCCATCCCTAGCTCTAACCCTATTCTGTCCAAATTAATTTTTCAACCGCAAAAACCTAGGATGAAACTTGGCCTATTGTTAACTTCTATCCCTGTTCATAAACAATCCTTTGGTCTTTCCAATTCAACATAGACAGCACTCACAGTCCCCATCATGAGTGATATATTTAAAACATTGCATCTCTAGTAAATTCTTTTTATTCGTACTTGTAAAATCTTACCTCTTTCCTTATTTTCAATTAGTGAATCTTAGAACCAAACCAATTCTACCACTTTATAAATAAGGAAAATATTATATTTCTACAGAAACAGCTCTATTTTGATTGATTGATTTCTTACGGCTTATCAACCCTTTGTAGGTTATTTACAGGCAGAAAATATTTTCACATTGTAAGAATTTTTTAAGATAATAACGATTTACTTTTATAAGTCCAACTAATTAAACCACAGCTGAGATAGAAGAGTTTCATTCATATCTCTCCTACGGGATTTTGCGCGTAAGTGGCTATAACGTGCCCGACAGGAATTGGAACTCAGCTCTCCGATTTCCAATTCCGAGCCGTTATCCATTACACCACCAGCACACCCAAGCTTACCTTACAGTACTGACCAGGCTCGATGTTGCTCAACTTCCGTAATCATATGAGAACCGGTGTTTCAATATAATCTGGTCGTAAGATAAACAGCTCTGTTATGCAACTATCAATTCTTAGACAATAAAATTGCTTGCAAAATATGTATATCTGCACTTTGTCCGAAACTTGTAAAAACGCTGTAAATATGACAGCTTTCTGATTAAATTAGGTATTTCGTGTTTATAATGTTGTAGACGTGAAAACATATATAATTCTTAAGTATTTTATTCTTTGATTAAAAGTCAAATGAGTTCAAATTTGTAATTAAATTCTTACTGTCCAGCAGCTATGAAAATACTCTTGTGAATTTGATGATTTTTTTGTAATTCTAACACTTGCATCTTAGTAGCTTTATTGCCTTGCTTGGAGTGAAATGATTATATATATATATATATATATATATATATATATATATATATATATATATATATATATATATATATATATGAACAGCGTATGTGTAGACAACTTTTACCGCCACATCAATTTAATATCTACAGTGCTACAAGCGAAAGTTAACACGTTCTTTTTTATCATACATATGAATTATATGACGAACTTGTATTTCACTGGTTTAGAATTGTTTAGTTTAGAACTGAACCACCAGACTAACCACACGTGTGATTGGAATTATATTGATGAAAGTTTGTGTAGAACGAAACAGTTTTCGGAAGAACTGATAACAAGGAACTAGTGCAGAGTGGTTCATGAAGTTTCCAAACAGTTCTCTTCGAATGGTTGCTCGCCAAAGTTAGAAAACCAACACTGCTTTAAGCCATAGGAGAGAAGAAATGAATTCATATCTTTCACAATGAAATCTGTGCGAAAGTGAACGCAACAACATCGTCGATTGTGGAACTCTCTTGCGTCTTCTTGCATCCCAGCCAACTTTGATCTTCAAAGATTTACATGCAATGTCAATCAATATCTTCTGTCTTTTTAACTTTTGTTCTTTTATTGTTCTCTCTCCTTGTTAATGTTTCTTTTTCATATTTTTTACACTTGCGTCTTACTCTCTTTATGGCTTAGCTTTGGGTGAAATGATTAAAAAAGACACAAACAATTTGGCTAAGATATTGGAATAATATCAAATTTTGCGATTAAAAAAAAACAGAAAGAAAAATTATTAAAACCCTAAAAATATCTTTTATATGTAAAATTTTATTGGACGTTTTGGAAATTGTTCGGTAATAAATAGAATTATTTTTAAATTTTTTTTCTATTTTGCAGATAATATTTTGTAATATTTTTAGGTCTTTCAATGGCTTAAAATGTACATGCACTCACGTAAGCGTAAATACACACAATAAAATTCAAATGGATTCTTTTCAAATAACTAGATGTAACCGTCCGTTCTATTTTAGTACTACCTTTTCCCGCACTTCTCGCATGTGGAACTTCCTTCCGGTTTCTTGCCTCCCTGTCACCTACGATCTTCAAAAATGTAAATACAACGTCAATCGCCATCTTCTATCTTCCTGAATTTTATAATTTTATTGTCCTTTCTTATCGCTAAAGTTTTCTCATTCTCTATCACTCCTTGTAAGCCCTTGCGTCTTAGTGGAATCATCGCCTTATTTGGAGATAATTCTTTTAATCACTTCACGGCAATAAAGCCACTAAGGCAATAAAGCCACTAAGACACAAGGGTGAGTGTTTAAGAATATGAGAAAAAAACAATACTAAGGAGAGAGAACAATCAAATAATACAAATTAAAAAGACAAGTTAACGGTCGATATTGCATTTAAATTTTTGAAGATCAAAGTTAATTAGTAAACAAGAAGCTAAAAGATAGTTCCACAAGCGAAAAGTGCGATGGAAGAAACTGTTAGAATAGAACTTACGGCTGCGTCTAGCAATTTCAACTGTAGGATGATGAGACCTAATCAACAATTTATTACTTATATCTTTTTTTTTTAATCATTTCTTTCCAATGGAGATTAGCATCAACCATGAAGACAGAAGGCAAAAAAAAAGATTCTGTATGAAAATTAAGAGATAAGTTTCGTTTTGGAAGCAATAAAATTGACAAGCCACTTCTTTCGCCAGTTAACAACTAATTGGAGGTCATTTTTGAACGCAGATACCAGTCTTATTTTGCCGGACCTTTCAAACATACAAATGATGAAAATTACCTGTTTCGCGAGGGTTAGTTTTCCTTTCTGCTTGCCCTTAGTAACAACCCCTGGTAACTGAAAAAATTCTAAACGAAAATGTGCTACAGTTTAAAATCAATTTTATGACTCCTCTCTTTAAACTGAATCTATTTTCTAATGAATGTAGTATTTAAAATGGACAAGCAATTATCTAGCCGTCAGCAAAGCGACTGGTCCCGAACTAGTATAACACAATCCATGTGTTATTTTATTGAACAAAATTTAATTTATTTACTATAAATAATGATACTAACTTAGGACATCACAATATCCTGCCATATTTCGCCTTCTGTGCCAATTTTATTATTATAAAAGAAAATGCTCTACAAATCTAAGTAAGGAAAAAAACAACAGTGAAAAGGTTTTTACTGTCATTAAAAGGATTAATATGTTCCGTCTATTGGATGTAATTGTCAAATGTACACGGTTCAGTAGAAAAGTATGAAACCATAAGTTCCCAACCTTTTTTTGGCCATGACCCACCTAAACATCTTTAACATCCTGATACCCGCCGAGCCCGTGACATATAATTCTTATTATTCAAAAAGTGAACTCCTATTCACGTGGAGGAAGCCTAAAAGACCATTCAGTTTAGAATTTTATAGTCTTTATAAAAATATTGTGTTACTAATATATATATATATATATATATATATATATATATATATATATGGTTGGATAGATGTGAGTTTGTGACCCTGGGTTTCACGCTTTAGCGATCGTCAGACAAAGATTTGTCTGACGATCACAAAAGCGTGAAACCCAAGGTCACAAACTCACATCTATCCAACCAAATATGTTAGCTCTATCTCTGATATTGAGCGCTTTCTAATAAGTACCGCGCATATAGTATATAAATAATTATACATATATATATATATATATATTTATTTATATTTATATACACACACTTTTCATATATATATATATATATATATATATATATATATAGATATAGATATATATATAGATATATAGATATATGTGTATTATACAGCACATACGTAATTGCACATGTACATACATACACACAAATATTTTTATGTATGCATATTGCATATACATTGTATGTATTAATTTGCACACACACACACACACACACACACTCATAGACTCGTTAAAAAAAATCACTGTTAATAGCTTATTCTCGAATTACGTCCCCTTCAAAATCAAATTGCCCTCTGTGGTGCGTGCGGCCCACGTTGGCAACTATGGTATTAAACGATGCAAGGTGTCGTTGGGGGCTTACAAAACACTACGGCAAGCTACCTTCCAAAAAAAAACTTGCCTACCAACATCCCAATGGAAGCGAGTTACAAAGGAAAGGGCAAACTTTTGAGATTTAGCAAACCTGAGATGTTCTAATTGTACTGTGTTATTTTATTCTCCACCTACTCTCACCAATCTTGCACTGAAATAGTGTGTCAAAGTCAAAAACACAGAAGACAGCATTTCTACACAAACGCCCTCTACAAAAAAAGGCATCGTAACATATGAACAAGAGCATAACTGTTTCGACAAGAGTTAAAAGAGTCTGAGTAATGAGTTCGATCCTCACTGGGTGCCTCAGTTTTGACGTTTTACCAAACTTAACCAGTCATTATACTCTTTTATACTAAATACAAATGATTTAATCACATCGGAAAAAATTTTACAACTTATAAAACTTTCCGCTAAGAATTTTTATATAAATGTTGAAAAATATTTTGAAAAAAAAGTGTGCTGTACCAGTTATTGTCTATGCCGGGAAAGAAAAAAAAAACAGAAGGAAATAATTTAATCATGCTGACATCTTATATTTGGTATGCAAAAGTATATAACGTAAGTAAGAACATTTTAGACTTATCTTGAGGTAATGCTTTAACCGGAAGGACGTGAAAAATAACAAGAATTTTCCCAATGTGAATAACTAAAGGCCAAGGATATAAAACATCCATCTTTAGTTACCTCTAAAATATTTATATATTAAAACGTATCTCAGCTGAGAAATACGTCGTAAGATTGTTCGAGGATGAAGAAAAAATTTTAAGTACAAAGGACAATGAAAATAAGGCATAACTAAATAGACTATGTTTACTACTACTGACATCATGTTTCGAAGTGTGATAAATTATCGAGAAACATTTTGTCAAAATACAATTCCTACCTTAATACTAATCTTGTCATTTTTCGTTTTGTGGAAGACAGAGATCTTTTTTTTTTAATTTGATGCTGCCTTTATACTAACGTGATACATGACTGCATATTTCATGGAAGTAACACTGCATTTTGATTAGTTATTTCTTTATTCACGTGTATTTATTGGACGGTCTAATAACGTCTCAATCATAAAACAATGAAAACTTTTTTTTAAATAAGTTTTAAGCATCAACTAATTGTTTAGTAAATGATAGATGCTACTCACTCCTGTACATCAAAAACTCAATTTGAATATAGAAGGTGATTTTCTAAGCGTATCTTGGATGTGACACAAGGCCGAAAGTATGGGGCACCCAATGTGGGTCGAACCCACTACTCATTCGTAAAATATGACCCGTATAAGATGTGTATTGTGGTGTTAATAGATACATTATAGAGCAAAAACCAGGAAATCTTATTGACCACAAAAGGAGATATATGTCCATGTAGAAAGAAGGCTGTTAAGGAAAATATTAATAAGTTGATTCAAATTCAATTGGACATCGGCTCTAGTGGCGGCTCGTGGCTAAAATTTGTGGGGGTTCTGCTTCAGAAAATGTTTAGCCATTGTTTTAATATTGTGTAAAACAAAACAAACGCATAAAAAGAAAAGTTATTCATAAACTTGACTAAATCTAGAATGAAAAAATTACTTTTACTTCTAAATTGTTACAGTTCAAGCTTGAGACATTCATTTCAAAATGAAATCCATTCTTCTTGTTTAACTTTGAGCAAAAAGATGTCCTTGAAAGATTCTCACAGTAATTCGAGTTTCGTATTTCTAAAATAACTGTTATGAAACCTATTATATATTCATTAAATTTAATCACACTAATTTCTCAAAATTGCATATGAACTCTGTTCACGGTCCGCATGTTCGAGAATGTTCCATCTTGTAGAGGATGAACGTGGAATGTTGATGTTCATATGCTTCTTGAGAATGGATACGCGTTGTGGTGATCTTGAGAAGAATATTGGAATAGCCAAAATTTTAGAGAAAAATATTCTTGCTCTCCGTGTAATACTTGCTGCATTTCTCATTATTAAATTAAATTATGCATAACAGTGAATGAATGAATGCACTACTATAAACTACTTTTATTTTTGCTTGAACTCTTCCTTTTTTTTTTTTTTTTTTTGCCTTTTGTGACATTTGCACCATCAAATGTCTGAGCTATCCATTTTTGTCCATTTCCTTGAAGGATTATGTCTAACTGTTCTACAATACCTTTTGATATGCCATCTGCAGTTTTCCTGGAATAAAGAATCCCCCAAAACGCTTAAATATTTCTTCATTCAACACGTACCCTAGAACAATGAATATTTGTTGAATGTGTTCCAAAACACCTGTTATGTCATCAGCAGTGACGGCTACAAACGAAGCTTCCTTAATTTCTCTCCTTATCTCCTTCTGGTCTATTTGTAACAGGTAGTCAAGTATCTCATTCCGAATGGTCTTAGAAACACCTTTGAAAACCGTATTGATTTCTAAGTTATTTGTTGAAGGCTTGCAACGCCTGGTCAGCACCGAAGCCTCAAACATACAAAATGTATCATTTACAAACAACAATTCGAAACCAAATCCAAAATAACATTTATTCAAAAACGACAGTATGTATTGACTGTGTGTGGTTCGGTTGTGTTCCCGTATATAGGTAAATGTGGTTTTCACAGTTGTGCACATGCATGCGCATACGGAACGAGTTCAGTGAATATACAAAAATAGAAAGGGGGCGTAAGACAAGGATGCGTCTTCTCAGCCAACCTGTTCAACCTATACAGCGGGGCAATCCTGAGAGAATTGGAAACCCTACCGAGATTTAGCATTGGCGGCTACAATCATAACAACGTATGATACGCAGACGACATGGTATTGATAGCAGACGCGGAAAAGAAATTACAAAATCTCCTACAGAAGGTAGCGACGGAAAGTGAGAAGAAGGGACTAAGCATAAACTACAAGAAAACGGAGTGCATGGTCGTCAGTAAGAGGATGAGCCCGAAATACGATCTGAAGGTCGGGAACGCTAGAAAGCAGACGCAGAAGTTTAAATACCTGGGAAGCGTCTTGACAGAGGACGGTAAGTGTGACACTGAAATCTGTAGGCGTATTGGGATGGCCAAGGACATATTTCAAAAGCTGGACAGACTATTGCGAGACAGGAGGATATCTTTAGTAACAAAGAAAAGAACACTGTTAAGTGACATCTGTCCTTCTTTACGGCAGCGAATGTTGGACGATTTCCTCAAAGATGAAGAAGAGACTCGAGGCGACAGAGATGTGGTTCTACAGAAGGATGCTAAGGATATCATGGACCGAGCGTGTGAGCAACGATGAGATCTTAGAGTGGTTTCAAACAAGAAGCAGCTGAAGTTTATGGGACACATAATGAGGAAGGATGGCCTGGAGAATCTGATACTCACGGGTCGAATAGAGGGAAAGAGAGACAAGGGAAAACAACGCGTGGCATACCTGGCGGACTTAAGCAAGTGGATGACAGAACGTGGTCTGGGGTAGGAAGCAGAGAGAAGGAACTTGTTGAGAGCTGCAAGAGATAGAGGGAGGTGGACTGCCATGATCGTCTACGTCCTGAAAGGACATGTCACATAAAAAGAAAATGCCTTTTCCTTTATTACATTTGCGAGAAAGAAGCAGTACTTAACTGGTGTCGCTAATATGGGGTGTTTCCAGTTCTTGACCTGGTTACCGTGGCGATGTCGTGAATCAGTGAATTCGTTCTTTTGGCCACGGTTGTTGAAGTGGTGGAAAAAGGGGATAAGTGGCTGCTTTTTCTCCATTTGCCGACATGAAGTTCATTAGCTGACGGATTTCTCCTGAACTGAACTGAAAATTTCTGCGCTATTTATATGTTTACGACGGCTGTCGATGACTTGGGGTGCGGACATAGTTGTAAACTAGAATTCACACCTACTTCAGATAAATGCAACGCAGCGCGAAAAATGAGTAGGAAAAAAAACTTATTTCCCGACCAATCGTTTTTTAGATCCACTACATATTCTTGAAATTTGCATTTAATTTAGATGCAAAATTATTTGTCTAAATACTCCTGGATTTACTGAATCATCTTTTTCATCATGTCCACGTAAGAGTGTTTCAGAGTAAAATACAGTCTATTATTTTGGATAAAATGTCACGGTTCTTTTTAACCTTAATTTTATGCTCATTGATTGAAAGTCTGTATGCCTCAATGAGTTTGTCCTTAATATTTACGTTTCTTAACAGTGACAATGAAACTACATTTTGAATATGCTTTATTGACGTCTCATTTTTTGCAGTTTTTTCTTTCGTTTAGTTTATATTTCTAAAACGGTCTTTTGTTCACGTTACATCACCCAGAAAACACGGGAAACAAAACAATGCATTTTCCATTGTACAGCCACAAAGTCAACTTTTCCGTCTGTACCATTCAGAATTAAAGCTACAAATATACCTCTTGTCGCTGCTTATTCTTGACGGTGATATTTAAATATCAGGTGTTGAACGGCCTCTTTTCTTAACTGCAACTTTCTCATGAAGAGACAACTGTAAAAACAAACTGTTGAAATTCGCTTACTGTCACAGAACTTATTTCTTAGGGATTCAAAGAGGTCATGACTAAATTATTGAAATTTTCTATACAATAAAGCAACTGAAAAAAAGCAATGAATAGCTGGAAGTATGATAGTCATCTACAGTTTATCACATTCAAGAATATGTTACACGGTTTTTAAGCACAACACTGAGTTAAAAATAAATACTACCTTAAACTCGGACAACATGGTCAACACTACGTGAGCGACATTGTTCTCTCTAACCAGCGTTCAGCTTCTTTCCTCAAAGATATGCGCATGCGCACAACAGATAAACACAGCATTATTGATACTGTGAAGCACACAGTTCCATACAAGGATTTTTGTAATTTTTCATGAACGAGGGAATAGCTACTGACATTAAGCTTAAAAATTATATAGTAGACAAGTATAAAAAAAAAAGAACTAAAGAAAAAGACTCATTATATTGATTATTATCAATAATATCGAGTAAAAATAGGAGGCTACAGCAGTTCTGCAGTGCCTATAACTGTTAGCTTTCCCTAGAAGTCAGTTGCTTTTGTTTAGCGGTATATCAGTCCGTATGAGTTATTTAATACAGAAATCTAAATATTTTGTAATAATATAATTTTTTGAAGATAATAATGGCTTTAGTGATACAAGTTTTACTAATTAGTCTACAGCTGAGGGTAGAAGAGGTGGATTCATGCCTTTACCAAATGTATCTGCGCGTAAGTGAATATAACGAACCCAACTGGAATTGGAACTCGGCTATCCGATTTAACACTTCTGGAGGATTATCCATTAAACCACGCGAATATGCAAGCTTACAGCACCTGATATTCCCAAGCGGTCATCCGTCTAGGTACTGACCAGGCCCGATGTTACTTCGGTCAACGTAAGGGAAGCGATGCTTCAACGTGGTGTGTCCGTAAGCCTCTCCCCTACAAAATCAAAATAGTTATTTGATAGCTAAGACTAATTCACAAACAGAAACAAAATTTACAGATAAAAGGTTAGGGGTACTTATTAGGTACTGGTTGTATTTTTAAAAATTTCTTTTATGCAGTATCGTGTTTATCAGATCTTCACCTATATGTGTGTGTGTGTGTGTGTGTGTGTGTGTGTGTGTGTGTGTGGTACAGGTAATCGATCCGTTGGTATATAATCCGGGTGGATCATAGTAATATTATAAAAACTGATACACGAAGAGCTCGATGTATTTATTATAACAGAGCTTATGTATTTTTTACAGCAAAAAAACAAAAATTACCTCAACATTGTGGATAGTCTATTTCAAGCCGTTCTGTATGCAGCTATCATCAACCCCTAAGGAGGCTCAGGGGGCTGATGATAGCAGCGTACAGAATGACTTGAAATAGACAATCCACAATGTTGAGATATTTTTTGTTTTTTTGCTATAATATATATATATATATATTGTTGAGATGTTGAGTGTTTCCGCGTGAGTGTATTGAAATAAGGACAAACACATACGTCGGGAAAAATACTGCTATATTCGAAGAGGTATTTACAACAGAGAGATTAGTAGTCAAACGAACGCAGGTTAGTCAGTCACAATCAGAAAGAATATAAAGTCCAACTGTATCTTCCGGTAGAGAGACGGAAGTGTGATGGTCACCTGAACGATATTTATTTATACAATGTGTATAAAATGTGGCACAAGGCCTAAAAGGGGGATGGGGAATGATGGTCTTCTTCTGTCTTAAATCTAAACTTAGCTAGTCCCAGACACGGACCCAAACAAACTAACAATATTCCAATCACCAAAACAACACATTCACTCCTACCTTTCTTACTACGTCCACCATAATGCCTCAAATTCTCTATGAAGTCCTAACTAGTCCCCTTATGTACAAATATTGTTCGTGGGGGGAGGGTCATAAAATAACAATTTTTTAAAAAGAACCCCAAATGATTGTGTACAATATGACTTAAAAATATTTACACTAAAACTAAACAAAACTGTGTTAGTAATAAAACCCCCCACAAACCATAAATGTGGCAGCAACATCAGTTAACTAGACGAAATCAATGCGGGGCTAAGAAAAATAAGAAAAAACATTCATTCCTCCAAGCATTCACACAGACACACACACATTCATACACAACAACAAATACGAAAAACCACACACACGAAACGAAAGGCGCCCCGCATCCACCAGAGAACTGAAGTCACTGACCACCTAACGAGGGAGGGGATGGGGAATTAAAACAAAAGAAAAATAGGGACAGAAATAAAAGGGACCAATGCGCATGCATACCCTAGCTAAGTTTACTAGAAAAAAGAAAAAACTAAAGATTCAAAATCGAAAACCTAGTCTAACCTAAAATCTGGGTGGGTTGCCTATGTTCAACCCTGTTAGAACAAATCCTGTACCTAACCGACATCCAAGTGCCACTCTAGGACAGCCCCTTTCACTCTACACATTCGCGCAAGATTCACCCACCTTTTGCTAAATTCCGATGAGGTGAGCCGCCGCCTTTCCGTCCTAATCTTGACTTTAAGCTGATGCTTAAAGTACAAGATCAGTTGGGAAGAGGTGAACTTCTCGCCCTCATGGAATCCCTTCTGACGCGTCGTCCAAATCACGACTCTCATAATCCCTAGTAAGCAACAGAACACATAGTGTTCAGCCTTCGTCAATTGCGGCACCACATTGCTACAAACAGAACTGGCTTCCAGGACAAAGAACTTTCACTGCAGCATGCGAACCATGAAGCCTTCAACAAACTTGCACAACGGCACTACCCTCTTGCACTGAAAAAAGGCGTGACCAATGGTCTCGACTTCCCCAGTACAGCGACGACAGTTTGGATATTTCTCCAAACCTGCTGAACAAAGTCTCTTGCCGACCCAGAGGGCCCCACGAATCATCAGCCAGGTGAGTGATGCCTCATCGTTATTGAGACATTTCAACCCAGGCGCCCAAGGCCATATCGAGCGAGCCTCCTGCTTCGTAAGACCGAGCTCGTCGATCAGATCATCTTGAACGGACCCCCTAACTAACAATTGATACAATGCCTTACGAGACAACGCCTGGGCGTCGGAGAGGCCACCCGTCGTCCGTAAGAGGAGCTTCAAAGCACTACGACATTCGCGGTAGAAGGAGCACCCGGCACGAGGTCTACGGCCGGCCTCCTCCTCGCACGAGTGCACACTTCTTAGGGATGGGAAATGTTTTCGGACATCTTCTTTCCAAAAGGTGCCCACCTCATCCAATCCGCGACACATTCGGTCTAGAAAAGTAATGCGAAGCATATATTGACGAATCTCAATGCTAGGCATACCCAGACCGCCCTCAGAGGGATGAAGGCAACAGATCTCGCGAGTTACCATAGGGGCCTTGTCTCTCCACAAGAAAGAGAACAAGGTCCGGACTAATGACATTAGTCTGGCATACGGGAGCGGAAGCACAGAAAGTCGGTAAAGGAGGATCGGATATATGTGTGAAACACATACCTCCGCCCTTCCCTTCAGGGAAAGTCCCCTCCGAGACCACAGATTAACCGCGATCTCGGCCTTCCCTTGCACCTCCGACCAATTCATTTCCAACTGGAGATCAGGACCGAACCAGACGCCGAGTATCTTGATCGGCCCATCCGTCCAGATGAAAGGTCCGGGAAGAGAAACTCCCTTCCACGCACCCAACCGCAAGCCCACAGACTTATCGCGGTTGATCTTGGCCCCTGTCACCATCTCATACCCACTGATCTCTTTGCTGATTACGTCAATCTCGGCTCTGCTCGACACAAGAACTGAAACGTCGTCAGCATAGGCAGAATACCTGGCTGAGGTGGAAGCCCCAGGCAGGGAAATTCCGCGCAGGACCGGATTCGCCTTTAACTTGCGAAGGAATGGTTCCAACGCAAGAACGTAAAGCAGAGGCGAGAGCGGACAACCTTGACGAATGGAGCGAGACAATACGAAAGGCTTCGATCTTTACCCATTCACTTCCACCAGCGCACCGGGGGTCGCATACAAAAGTCGGATCCAGGAGCGAAAGTCGGCTCTGAAACCGGCCGCCGAAAGGACAGCCTCCAGAAATCGATGGTCAACCCTATCGAAGGCCTTGGACTGATCTAAATTGATCAGCGCGGCTTCACTGTCGACTTGTTCTAAGATCAAGCGTACCACATGAAGGTTATCCTGAATAGTCCTCCCCTTCACAGCACAAGTCTGTTCAGGGGCAATCAGACTAGACAGTACAAGCTGCAAACGGCTAGCTAAGATCTTCGCCAAAATCTTTAAGTCAGTGTTTAACATCGTTAAAGGGCGAAAGTTCACTAACCCGTCCCCACCATCCTTGTCCTTACGCAACAACTTGATCACACCCCTGGTGAAGCGTTGGGGTAAAGACCCCTGCTTCATCCAGTGGTTGTAAATCAGTTCCAACAAAGGAACAAAAACGTGCGACAACCTCAAGTAAACTTCGTAGGGAAGACCATCTAATCCCGGAGACTTATCCAGGCCAACCTGCTTCAGCGCTTCCCAGATCTCCGACTCTGTAATGGGACCCTCGCACCTAGCCGCTTCAGCTGCCGATAGGCAGGGAAAGTCAGCTAAATAGGCGTCGAACTGAGCAGAGCTCAGACCGGGCTCCCTGGTAAAAAGATCCTGAAAGTAGTCCCGAAACTGATGGTCACCTGAACTCCCCAGAACTCGATAGTACTGTCCTATTAGTAGTAGAAAGAACAGTCCATTCTGATGAGAAGGTGGGTGCGGCCCAACATATATATATATATATATATATATATATATATATATATATATATGTATGTATGTATAAATTCATGAATCATTCATACAAAAAACAAATACAGAGGTTAATGATTTAATTGGCGAGAATCCATCGTCGCAAACAATTCAAATAAGATACATAAACCCCGAACCTGTACATGAATGATATGATCCTCGTTTAAAAATTTCAGTTGCATAAGGTCTTTTTATTTTTACAAGCTTTCGTCTGTTCCTACAGACATCCTCAGGTATGGAAATAGATTTTATTCTTGTTTTTACTCTCAGTAATAAGAGGACAACGAAAATAGATATAATCCGAAAAAATTACTGTAATTATTGAACAATATAGTTCATGCCACTTTGACGGAAAATCTTCCAGTAAAAAAGAATTCTCTTATTGCTATATTTGTACAAAAACGCACAACCTTAAAATTTAAATTCAAACTCAGCGTTGCGACTGCACGTTCCAAAGCAATCACATTTCTCATAGCATTTTTTCGGATTATATCTCTATTTTGATTTGAAAAGAAAATGGCGTCTTATAATTAGAATCGGAAAGAAACAGTTGATCTTTCTAAGACAGATAATACGAAAAGACGGTTTTGAAAATTTGACACTAACACTACATATTGAAAACAACTGTGACAAAATTAAACAGCAGGAAAACTAAATGAGATTTTTTTACACAGAACAAGAAGTGGAAGGTATAGTGAAAAGAAAAACATGCTAAACGCTACAAAGGATACAAAAGTTGCGGAGAGCTAAGATCTCCCACACCATGAAGTGACAACCTATAAAAGGACATTTGAGATACTATAAATTTTATGGTATACGATGTAATTTGTAGGAACAGGTCGGAATTAATTGCTAAAAGTTGCTAGGGAAATCAACAGATACGAATTGGTGATATAAGCCAAGATCAATTGCGATCTGTTTGTTTGCATGGAAGGGAGCTTCTTTTCCCGGACGGGCTTGGCAAGATATTCTGCTTTGATCGGAGGTGCAGTAAAAGATCGAAGCTGCAGTTTGTCTGTGATCTCGAAGGATCTTTCCTTAAAGGGGAGGGAGGAAATTCGTGATTCGCGCATCTACCTCATCGTTCTTTACCGGATGACCGTGTTTCCACACCCGTGAGCCGAACTAGTGAAACTAGTTCGAGTTTTGTTTAGCGTTTAGCGTCTTGCGGAGGGCTCCTCAGGTACGTCACGGAATCTGTTGCCTTTAGATATGCCCGTTGAGATATGTCAACACGCTCTGGACTTCTGGAATGAAGACGCTAGGCAAGTCCTTCCAGCCTTAAGGCAAGGGAGGGGCCCACCGTTCACCTTTATCCGACGGCTCCTTTTATCACGAGTTTCGGCACGCTCTGAAGTTCTTCTTATGGACGACGGGAGCCTTCTCTGACACCCGACTGTTGTCTCAGTGTGTGTTATATTGTGTATTAGTTAGAAGGGCCGTCCGTGATGATCTAATAGAAGGGTTCGTTTTGACGCAGCAGGGCGCCTGGTTTGTGGTGTCTCAAAAATGACGAGATATCACTAACCTAGCTGGTGCTGCGTTCGGCATAAATGCTTGATGCATGGAGGCTAACATTTATATTAGAACGCATGAATTGCTGTGAATGAAACGAGTTGAGCCTTCTTTCACTGTAGTGTCGTGCAACTGTTGTGCAAGGTTATTGAGGACTATATCATCCGGGTGCTTGGCGGAAAGTCCTATTCTTCTCGAGGTCAGTTCTGTTTGTAGGTATGTTGTACTGCAGCAGAATAAGAGTGAACTATGTTCTTGCGCTTACTCAGTATCGTGAGAGTCGTGATTTGGACGACGCGAGAGAAGGAATTACATGGAGGTGAAAATTTCTCCTCTTCAAGTGATTTTTTTCTTAAAGGATCAACTTAGTCAAAATCAGGGCGGAAAGGAAACGACCCTCTTCATCGAAATTCAGCGAAAAATAGGTGACTGTGTCGCGATTGATTCGTTTCAATGCTGTTAAGTTTGATTGGCAGCTTAGGGTAGGCTAAGAAAATAATTTTGGTTCTCTGATTGGCCATGCGCGTTAGTCCACCCCGAGGTAGGGGAGTTTAGTGTTTGATACTTTAGTTAAACCTTGTGCTTTAGTCTAGCTATAGGAAATATAAACGAAGTGGCCGCCATTATTTGTGTCCTTCTTTTGTTTCATTCCACTTCTCCTCGCCATTAGGTGACAATAATTTCAGTTCTTTGCTAAATGCAAGATGAACTTTTGTATCGTGAGAAAGTTTTTCGTATTTGTTTTTGTGTCTAAACGCGTGAGTAATTGTGTGAGTATCCGATTTGATCTATATTGATCCCGGCATTTTTTTTATCTTTATTGATCCCGCCATTTTTTTCTTGATCTTTATTGATGCCGCCATTTTTTTATCATTATTGATCGCGCTATTTTTTTTATCTTTATTGATCCCGCCATTTTTTCACCCACTTAACTGCTATCTCTGCCACATTTAGACTGTGGTGGTTCACTTTACTAACAATTTTTTTTAGTTTTGTATATGTATTTTTCATTGTAAATTCTCATTGGGGAGATTTTAAATATACTTGTTAAAATGTTTCACCCCGCCTCGTCAAAGCCTGGAATTACGAGAGAGGCGTTCATGGAGTAAATATGATATTATAGCGCCTATGGAAGAATGTCGTTGTATCTTCGTGAAAGCGACAATATTCAAGAAGGCGGCTAGGTAAGTTACAGTTAAAACAAGTGATGACCAACCTTTTTGCCGTACCACATTTTTTCCTAGTAGCACATTTATATATTTCCATTTTATTATTATTGAAATTTAACTGAAATAAATTAAAGTCAAAAGAAGCAATCCTAGAAAGAACTGGAGTTATACTCCTTCATTCATGATATCTTCTTCTTTATATGCTGTGTCCCTTCAGGATGTAGATGATCATGCCTCTTCACAACTTCCAGTCCTTGTAGCGCTTAACAAATTTTGTTTTTCTGTTATTTCTCCTAAACCCTATTCTACCATCCATTTACTCAAGCTGACTAAATATGTTACGCGTTGTTTACCTCCGTCTCTTGCATTCAATCTGCCCTGTAAGTATCAGATTTTCCAAGCACTCCTTCCTCGTTACGTACGCTAGAAATCTCAACTGTATAAGTTATTTTGTTTCCATTTTCTCTAAAATTTCGTCATATTCGGTTCATGGTATCCTTTGCATTCTTCTATAGAACCACGTTTCTATTGCTTCAAGTCTCTCCTTCATATTTGAGGATACTGTCCAGCACTCACTGTTTGATGTTGTAGTAAGCAGTAAATATAAGCCCATTAACCAAAAATAAGTTCCTAATGCTGTCCAAGTATTGGTTTATATTAAACGTGAGATACAAATGAACGACCCATTTTTGCTTTGTATCTACCGCAACATAGGTAGAAAAGTACACACAATGTATTGGAAATACTACCGCAGAACATTATTTGACCCTAAGTTACACCTACGTACTTTTGGAAGAATTCTCATAAGATAGCTTTAGATCACTAAAGTCTGCAGACTTTTATTTAAACGTACTAACTTCGTTGTCAGAATAGTGCATTAAATCTTCATAAAATTAAATTAACCCTAGAACACTAACCATCAATTAAAGTTACACCACTACTAACCATGGGTATATCATACCCGATTTTGAAAATATCAAAAAAAAAATATTAAATCTAAATCTTTATTTGAAATATTTTACATGCAGGCACTTTAAACTTTGTACTTTGAGTTAACATTGATAGGAAATGAAAAACATATTATTTAGGTAAGAAAATCAGGTACTGAAAATTGTAACTAAAAATAAGAAAATTTGCGCTGGGTACTATATACCCATGATTAGTGTTCTAGGGTTAAAGACTTCAAGTTTTTCGGTTAGTAAGTTAAATGTCAATCAAAAATGAGAGTGGCACTCAGAACTTCCGAACAACAAAAATCCTTAAAGATCAATCAAACTTTATACTTCCATATCCAATCCGAACATATTGGGTTTTTGAAGCAACCAGAGCAGCGAAAAATAACCCCGTTTGCGTGACAGATAGGGTATGCAGCCTCAGTCAAATAAAAGCTTCAATTTGCCACCTGAAGTCATTCATTTTGAAACATATACCACTATTCCTTTTTGCCCTTCACAAGAAATATGCCTCATTCTTTTTTCCAAAAATTCTAATACCAATATTTACAATTATCATGTGGGGAGGAGGATGAAAGATAATTGATTGATTCGTTTTTACGGCTTATCAACCCTTAGCAGGTTATTTAAAGAATTTTTTTAAAGATAATAATGATTTACTGATGCAAGTCCTACTAATTAACCCATAGCTACGGGGGGAAGAGATGGATTCATACGTTTCCCAAGGTTAGTTGTGCGTAAGTGAATATAATGAACCCGACTGGAATTGGAAATCGGAGAACCGAGTTCCAATTCCGAGCCGTTATTCGTTATACCACCCGCATATCCAAGCCTACAGTACCTGGTATTCTCCATCGGTTACTCATCTTGCTACTAAACAGGCTCCAAGTGAAATTGTCTGGAAATTGGATTGAGTGTACATCTTCTAGAAATATTTTCACTGTTCTATTGAACTTTTCTCTATGGTTCCCAGACTATTAATTTAAGCGAAGTATTAGATTGGCGGCAAGGTCAGTTGGAATGGCAAGATGTAGCCGTAAGTTCTATTCTAATAGTTTCTTCTCTTGAACTTTTCGTCTGTGGAACTCTCTTCCGGTTTCTTGATTTCCAATCAACTTTGATCTTCAAAAATTTAAATGCAATGTCAATCGTTATCTTGTATTTTCTTAATTCCTGTTCTTTTATTGTTCTCTTTCCTTCATAATGTTTTTTTTTTCTTTCCCACTCACTAGCCCCTTGTATCATAGTGGTTTTATTGTCTTGCTTGAGGTGAAATGATTAAACAAAATAGCAACAGTTATGAATTAGAAAGAAAAGAAAATGTTTGCTTTTCGTCTGCTAGTAGAATACTGAAGTTAAATATATATATACTTTTTTATGTGCCGTATCCCATGAGGACGTTGACGATCATAGCTTTACACAGCTTCTTATACCTTGCAGCACTAAGCAATGCATGTCTTGTTACTATCCTTCCCATCTCCTCTTCTGTCATCCATTTACACAAACTAATTAGTTACTCGTTGTTTCCCTCCTGCCTTCAATATACCATGTGAGTATCAAATTCTCCAAGTCTCATTTCCTCATTATGTCAAATTTGACATTTTGATCCAAAGGCACAAAGAAAATATGCAGCTTGCTTTCTGCCGATTGAACAGTCGTACTTTTTGTTTTTCTTTAAGATTATTATTTGATTTGCTTTGGTGTAAGCACAGTAGTATTTATCGATAAATGTCTTGTTTCTCGTAGACTTAGTCACTTAGGACATAAGCAACAAACGTGTCTAGTCTTAAGCAATGATCTTTCACTGCATAGAAAACAACAGACAGCGTGCTTACAAAAAGTATTAGTGTTTGAAATTTGGTCATTTGACACCCTTTTATTTGATGATTCAACCAAGATCGCTCCTTTACACAAACTATAGCAAAAGGTAAGTAAGAATTTATAGGAAATGGTAGGTAAGGAAATGCTGTTGGGCAGGATGTAAGGAATGTATCTGCTACAAAACTAGCCTTCTTATTTATCAAGAAGATTCAGGACTTAAAAGTTAGAGCGAGATTAAAAAAGAATATAATCCCTAAACGATGCATATGGTACCTTTTGAATTGTAATTTAAGTAGTTTTGTTTTTTGGCAACAATCTCGCTAGAATAGAGAATAACTGATGAGTCACCAAATATTATGAAATTGTGGCGCATCGATAAACACTGTAGCGACTACGGACTGGAAATTTTATAGCCATAACTCTGGGTAGAATTAAATAATTTGACAAAGATCCTGTCGAACTGTACGGCTGACTTCACTGGCACTTCTCGCCTGTGGAATTTTATTCTGATTTGTTACTTCCCTACCCCACCCTATGATCATTAGAAATGTCAAATGCAATGCCAATTGCAATCTTTTGTCTTCCTGAACTGTTCTTTTCTTGTCATTTCTCATCATTAAATTCTTCTCATTCTCGTCCATTCAGAACCCTTGCGACAATCGACAATGTTTAACCTTCGTGTGTCAAAAGGACGGTTATTCCCTTGACACCGCTATTACTGTATAAACTTTTGACTCTCTTGACAATGTTTATTATTTAAAAAAAAAAGATATTAGAATTTGAATAAAATCCAAACATATGAAAGTGAATTTATACACATTCTTTATTCGTAAGAATTGATTACAATGATATGCAAAATTTAACGCCATCTACTGATTTCTCGATTCCTGTTCTTTTGTTGTCTTTTTCTCCCTACCTTCTTCTCATTAAGTAGAAATTTGAAAGTCACTCCTTCCTCAAATTCACATTAGAACTTAATAATAAAATTCGTTTCCTTGATGTATTTATTGATTCCAGCACACATAAATTTACTAATTCTCTATTCAGGAAACCCAAAAGCATTAACTCGTGTCTTCTTAATTATAATAGTGAATGTCGCCAATGATATAAGTTAGCTGTTATAAAAAGCTTAATCCAATGCACACAAATGATATCTTCTTCCAAAACCATAATTCTATAAAGAATTATATAACATTAAACAAACACTTGTTAATGTAGCTCAATAAACTTAATAATATCTCCAACAAAATAGTCATAGTCTCCAATAACACTACAGCCACGCAACTAAATCCTCTACAAAAAAACAATTTAGTGTATCAATTTACATGCCCATTGAGAGATTGTATCTCTGATGCTAATAATAAACCCACTAGATAGATTGGTTTTACTATAACCACGCTCTCCCGTACAATTACCTGTCACCTTTTTGATTTTAGTTCTACTAAACATTTCTTAGAAAAACATAGCTATATCGATAATAGTAGACAGATATTAGTTGATAACACAACAATACTCACACTTACACACAGTAAAAAGATATTAGAGGCCATCTACATTAAAATGAAGCAACCCACACTCAACAAAATTACATTTCAAACTAGACACAGCACATTACATTGCATCTAGACATTGGTTCTGTTGTAATACTTCGATCTGTCACGTGGTATGACGTCATAGAACCGCATCTTGAACTTACGATCTGCGTCTGCTATTCCGCGACCGTTATCGTCGCATAGCAATCTTATATGTCAAAATAACAAAATATCGTCTTTGACGTTGGATATCTTTGTTTCATGTCTGTATAACCACTCTGAGGATAGCTCATGTGAAAGCTTAGGACCAACTTAATAAAACAATATCCAAATGTTGGACAATTTTTGTCTTTATTTTCAGGAATTCCAGGAATTAAAGCAAACATTCGAACATTAGAACGGCTCATGATCAGACATAATAGACATTCATTGTCTCTTATATTTAATAATATATATATGTATGTATGTATGTATGTATGTATATATTAAGAGTGATTGTCAGTAAAATATCTGAAAATTTTAACAAATATTTAGAAAAATCAATTATATCTAATATCCAATAAAATATAAACAGTTAGAACCCTTAACCTGTTCAAATGATCTGTGGATCCGAGCGCATTCTACTAATCTATATATAAAGTGGACATTGAGGTCAACACCCTACGGCGACAGTCTGTTTCATGCATACACACAGTCTTTAGGCATGAAGATTGCGTTTAAGCATGATACAGACTGTCGACGCTGGGCGTTAACCAATGTCCACTTTTATATTTACATACGATCTATCCCTGATATTGAGCACTTTAATCCATAAATATAGCATACCTTAAAACTATATATATATATATATATATATATATATATATATATATGGGGGGGACTGCATGGAATTGTGGCAGAAAGGAAAGTAAAGAACTTCTGAATCAAACTTATATGGTGACAACGAAATTCAAAAAGAAATCCTCTGCTGCAAGGAAGACACGTCAATGTTCGCGGGTCACTCAGAAATCTCTCCTGCTTTATTATGCCAGCTTACTATGTCAGAGGCGGATATTGCGCGTACACTAATGTTGAACCTTTCCGTCAATTAACAATTTTGCCTTTTCATAGATAGCACCCTAGGAAAAACACTTTTTGACGTGAAAATGCGTACGAAGCAAAAATGTATCCCTGATACATAACAAATTGCAGTCATTAACGTTTGCTGAACGTTTGCGGAAACCAAACAGTAGGTTTGAGCATAAACAGTAAATAATGCGTCTTAACAGGAATGGCTGAGATATGTGCGATAAGCCACATTCAGAAGAATATTTCGAAATTGTATTGTCAATGGAGGTGACCATGTGAGAAAGGGGGGGATTTTGTAACTGAAAATTTGTTCTATACAACGATATTACTGTGCATCTTGTAATTTCCGTGGAAATAAATCAGACGCATTGATTTCTATTGGGGTATTTTTCTCTTAATAGTCCTGGGTATGACGATAAACTACATCCAGCAGCAAGGCTTCTGATCAGAAGATCGGAGGTTTTGAGGAACATGGAACCATCTCTTAATTACTGTTGTTCCAGAGTCCACCCTTACCTGGGGTGATAATACCTGTTAGGGTCCAAGATATGGGCAAATAGTGACCTTCCAAACAAAACACTATGAAAGTATAAAAATGTATTTTTATAGCAAAAATACCAGCAACATTTTTATATAAAAAATTACCAACGATACGTATTTGTAGCGACATTAAAAAACTACTAAATCAACATGAAATAACTTTCTAGACATTAATCCCTATCCTAGAATTTATTAAATAAAACACTATCCCAAAATAACAAAATTACGACATAAAACGCACATCACCGCCTCTAAAAACTATATCTACACAAATATGTATATGTACAAAAGTTGTGTATCATCTACTATGTATTCAATTGTAAAATCAGAATAACATATTTTTATTACTTCATTGCTCCCAAGAAAATTAAATTTCGGCATTAAATGATCCACAAGGATTTGATATGCCGTTAAACAGACAAATCAATCAATCAGTTTCTCTCTTACTAATTTTACATTTCTGTAATTGCATCAGAAAGCAGACAGACGATTTGAAGGCTCAATACAAATATAGAGAGAATATTTGTATATTTTACTTGTAATTCAATTTTGGTACTTGCATCAAATCTCTCAAGTTAATTATTTTTTTTGGAAAAGAGGCTTTATTGAGAAAACTGTGACCGCACAGATGCAAAATATTACAAGTACTATTTACGTTCACCTTCTCCATATGTGGGTAATTCTGCAAAAAGAAAGGATTTGAGAGCCTTTGGTAGAGGCATCAGTACGTACCTCATTTAGTTCACTGAGGAGATGAGCTTGGGTTTTTAGCTAAAATTAAATAATATGCCACACTGGCCAAGCAAAATTAGGCGCAACGTAAAGACCACAAAACCACATTTCTAAAGTTACCCTAATAAACCAAAAAGCAGCCCGTTTTATTTTCAAAGACCTTCTTGCAACTGTTTTCCAAATCAAAACAGGGTGCGAGGGGAAAGAGATGGGGGTTAAAATGTTTTTGAGTTCATTTCTGTTTAATGTCAATTGGGAGTGGGTAAGTCACTCAAATAGAAATTTTGCGCATACGCACAAAAATACAGCGATTAACACTCCAAAAGCAATGTCTCCTATTTATTTCCACGGAATGGACTATTAATTATGCATTTTCAAGGTAAATTCTTTATTTCTGACAGCTATATAGGACTGCCCAAAATTTAGTTTGTCACAAGGAAACTTCAATATTTACTATCATACCTCACTGTTATTATCGTCTTTATGTTCCATCACCTCAGAACGTGAGCAATCATGGCTCTCTGCAGCTTCCTCTTCTTAATAATCTATTTACATAAACTCGTGAAGGGGAAAAGTGGATTCATACATTTTCCAAGAGTATTTGCACATAAGTGAATATAATGAACTCGACTGGAATCGGAACTCAGCCCTCAATTCAATTACAACACCCGCACATTCAAGTTTAAAGCACCTGGCAGTCCCAAGCGGTCATCCATCTAGGTTCTGACTAAGCTCAACGTTGCTTAACTTTGGTGATCATACAAGAACCGGATTTAAAGCTGAGCGTCTCTGTAAAGATTTTGATGTAAAATTGTAACCAGAGTTTGTTGCATTTCTCTCCACCCACAATAGATAACAGCAACTAATTCTACCAAGAAAACTATTATTAGTATGAAAAATCTACTTTTGACACAAAATGCATTACTTTGTAACCCCTCTTCAATTTTACCATTCAATTATATATATATATATATATTATATGTGTGTATATATATATATATATATATATATATATATATATATATATATATATTTAAATAAAAAGAAAGAACAGTAAGATATGTAAATTTACAGAGCATTAATATTATAAATTAACTGATTTAAAATATGTTTTTTTTCGCTACACAGTAATAACCATGTTTCAAAAATGGAAGCTAAAAACTTTAAATTTAATTTTGTAATTAAATTAAAAACATTAGTTCCGTTTCATCCTCAAGCGAATTTTGGAGTAACTTATTTTTTAAAATTTACTGAGTTTTAGCTGCAAGGGAAATTAATAATTTATGGTTACCAAGGATACAGAGAAATCCAATCATCCGGACAAGGGGTGGTAGCGTGTTCAGTTTTATTAACTTTTGTTGTATCAGTTATTTGTTACATTTGAAAAAAGGGTTTAGGTACGGGTGGGGATGTATTTTTCAATGAATTCTGACATCCGTTAAATTATATATATACACGTGTGCATGTGTATATTTCAGCCAAGATAATGTCTGTTGTATATATGACATCACTTATACTTGAGGAAACATCTGAAATTTTATTTTTAATCCTTTCTTTGCTGAAGTGAGAAATTTTTCAGCACTAATTCTTTTTCAGCACCAACACATGTGGGTGGATATGGTGATTTTTAAAGTGCATCTTAGATGCAGCACAAGGCCAAAAGTATGGGGCAGCCAGAGAAGATCAAACTCACTACTCAGTCATGAACTGATCCAGTAACACAAGCTTGCCAACCATTACCCAACATTAGAATGCCCCCCGTGGGTGGATATGAATGAATTAAAAGAGATGGTTGTAGTGATAATTCCGAAATGGGCAAGTGACTAAACAGCACAGAAAATGGCACCTTCTACTGACAATGTCATCCTTCTGGGATTAGTCAAAGACTGCTTGTCAAAAACTAGAAACTCAGACAGGAGCAAAACAAGTCAATTCCAGCTTGAATATGTTTTTTTTAGCAACTGTTAGTTTTCAAAAATTAGATGAAGAATGTGACAAGTGCTATGCCTTGTGGCTGAGATAGTTAAGTAGTCTCTCCTGATGACTGAGAACAAGGATTTTGAATGCTGATTTCCTAGGCAAATAGATCTGCCCATCCCACCCAACAGAAAATTTATACAACATCATCTTCTGCGTTAGATTTCTCCAACATTAAGTAACAGCTTAATCAAAATCTAAATCAATTGGCAAATCTGTAGAATTATGGCTATTCTATGTGGCAAAAGTCTTTTGAGAACCAAAAAGAAAGAATTAAGTTTATATTATTTTACAGTCTATAACTTTTTTTTGAAAAATGTCATTAAATAAAAAAATATTGTTTTGAAAAATACACACACACACATATATATATATATATATATATATATATATATATATATATATATATTATTATTATTATTATTTTATTATAAGAGATTATAATAAAAACATGTTGAAATCTCTACACAAAAGCTTTCATGTTTCAATACTTTGATTAAACTTCTTGAGGTAACTGGTGATTCAATGATTTAAGAAAATTTAAAAACAAAGTGTTACCTCTTTTCCAAAACTTGAGAGGGGAACATAAGGTCAAAATTAAAAATGTGAGTATGTCATGATTAACCAATTAAATGTCAGGTCTGCACTAAATAGAAAAGTAAGCTCAGAGGGTGGAGGTTGGTGAGTTATTTTTTCATGTCATGATAAACTGGAACATAGACAGGCCATCATTGACAATTGGGGAAATTATGTCAGCAACAAATGTATTGTGATAATAGACAAATATGACATGTTCACTTTTTTGAAAAAGTGTTGAAGGGAGGAGTAGGTTAATCAGATGTAAAGCTAACAGAAATCTTTTTTTTTTTTTTAATTTTTTACATTCAGGAAGCTTCCAAAAGGAGCTTGTAGATAAAATTAAAAATGTGGAACATCTATATATTTGTTATATACCATAGCTAATTAACTGTAGAGGGTGGGTCATTATGTACTAATAAATTATGGCTATAAGAAATGGTAATATATAATTTTAAAAATTTAACTCTATTTTAAGGTAAAAGATAAACTGTGTCAGCAATTTACAGTTAATTCACTCCTTTGATTTAATAGGGATTTTTTGTCAGCAAATTTGATAATTTCTAGTTTTTCATGTAAACATAAAAAGTAAGGTTTATTTAACAATTTACAAGTTCTATTTTTTTTAGTATTTTCCATTTTACCATAGGGATTTTATTAACTTCTTTTAAATTCCAAAAATATTTAGAAAGAAATGTCTTATTTCTCTATGTGTTATTGGTGAAAGATATGTTGGTACCACCTAGTTTTAAAGGAATTTTTGGTACTCTCAATATAAAATTTTAAATCTGTTGGATTTTCTATAGTAGAAATAATACTTAGGCAAAAAAAAAAAAAAGAGTCTGTTTGATATCAGTTTTGCCCTAGACATTTGTTATAATTTCTACAATTACACTTGTTGGTATTATCTGCGTTTGCTGCTTTGGAATGGCTATTATTACTCAAGTTTTGTATTGATTTATAATTTTATTATTATGTCTTTTAATAATTTTTTAAAGATTATCAGTACAGCTATAGCTTAGTTTTAGTGTATTTATGTTAAAAATCTTACTAAGAGGATTATTTCTGGGGAAGTGTTTCTCAATTAAATGGAAAAACTTCTGCCCTAACTTAATACTAACCATTTGGTTAAATGGAGGTGTGTACCAAATGATTTTTCTGTTTCTATTTTTTATTTCTTATAAGAATAAAAACAAAAACAGAAAAATCATTTGGTAAGAAATATAAAGGCAAAACAGACCAGCCCCTTAACTGCAAGAACATTGTAAAGTGGTAACACAAGAAGAAATAAAAAGTCAGACATAGCTGACCACACATGGTGGGAAAAGGGAGACCACCGCCCCCTGTGGGATGAGATTGAAATAATAGTCAGAGAACATCACTGGAAAATACAAAAACTTAAGGAATCAGCACTTATGCTAGGCTACAAAAATCTGCTGAGCTAACCTAGTATAGAAATTAATACAATATGGCAACCAGTAATAAGGAGTGCTAGAGAAAAGTAATGAATAACAACACAAAAAATTGCAATATATGCTCTGGTAAAAAAATATACAATAATAATAATGGAAAAATTGCAATATGAGCACTGGTAAAAAAAAAAAAAAAAAGGTTGCTAAGACATTAGGTTTATAAGTCTCAGAAATTCATACACAGATGTCCTCAAGGACCTCATGGTCAAGTGGATAAAGATGTTGGTTAGATCCAATGACTAGAGTTCAATACTAGACTACAACAGTGGCAAATGAAAAAACTTGGAGTTGAGTTAAAGGGAAATAACATCCAAAAGAGGCATGGCCTGTGGCACTAGAATCTACCCTGGTGGACAAAATAAAGGGGGGTCCAGTTCAAAATTCCAATCACCTGAAGAATGCCACAGTGTACAATGGCCAAAATATTGTGAATATGGTAATGAGAATAACAGTCTAAATAATGTAATTAAGCCATGGATTGACAGAAAAATAACAAAGTTGCTCACTTTGAAAGATTTACCAAGCAACTCTTGTGCTAACCTGCATCTAATAAATAATCTGAGCCTCATCTTTTACGAGAGATTTACCATCTGAATGTTTGAGACTATATTAAGTCTAAGAAACTTTCCCTCTGTAAATAAAAGGAATGGTTGATGGATCTAAATGTAATTTGTGATTCTCTTGTAGTGTTTTCATCTTCTCCACCAACCTCCCACTGCTTTAGTCAATCTCCACATCTGTTTTGTCCTTGATTGAGCTCTGAAGAGTGAGGAGCAATAAACAGCCTCTTTATTGTTGTTTCTGTTTTATTTTTCAATTTATATTAATATTTTTCTTATCCTTGATCTTCCCCCTACCTCATTTAATATATTTACATATATACTTTTAAAAAGTCTGTTTTTTAAGCCATAATACAATATATTTGTATTAATTTTTCTTTTTAATTATTAACACCCACCATCCCAAAAATTGAATGGTGAAGATCAATAGGTTATAGACAGATATTTATAATACCAGAATTTTTTAACCAATAATATTACAGATTATTTTGAGAAATCTATAATTAATATTAAATAATATTTGAATTTCACATTTACACCTTCCCTGTCATTAGTTTCTTAAATAATTAAGGAGGAAAAAATAAAAAATAGTGTTTAACGACAAGTAAATGAATGTGAATTTATCTCCAGACAAGTGTAGGATTTGACCCATGCTCAGTTTAATATAGGTTGCCCACAAAAGTATGTGTGGGTAAGGACAAAAATTTCACAGTCATCACAGCCAGTGTGATAGACATCAGAAAACTCATACACCCTCCCCTTTGTATAGTGGGGAAGGGGCACTCTCAGGATTGAACCCCCTGCTGATGAGAATAGCTTCATGTTCTAACATATCCTACTCAAAGACAAGAACATAACCGAGGGGAGGAAGAAACACTATATTAACTGCCTTCATTAAATTTATATTTAGCTATAAAAAATAAATAGCATTAAATAATTTTTTTAAAATTCAAGACATAAAACCTTGATTTGAACAAAATGTTTTCCTCTCTCAAAAAGAGAGGAGAGACAATCTCAACAATCATAGCTGAATTCAAATCAGAATAGAAAAAAAAGCAACCAGTCAAATCAAATCCACATGGCAATGCCTCATAGAATCAAAGAGGTTAAGATTTAGTTTCAGTTCCGTTATTGGAGATAGTTGTGAACTCACCAAACCAGACTCAAGAGATTAAAAACCCATTGAACTAAAGCATAGATCAAAAGTCCTATTACTTCCAGAATATTTGCTGACACCAAATGTGCACCTCTACAAACACAAGGTAGTTTAAGTTCTAATCATGAAGAACATTTAGTTGTATGGCACTCAACTAGGAATAAAGTTATCTTTCATTCTAAACTCACAAACATGTAATAGAAAATTTGAAGAGTTTTTTTTTATTGTGTATTTTAAATCCTACACCAAATCTTCAAATGGCATGGAAAATAAAAATACTACAGTAAATCAATTATTGCTTAAAAGAAGAAAATAAAAAAGAAAGTTAATATCTGATTGCCCAACAAACAAATTTACAAGTTGGTTCACTGTGTCATGCCAGACAATTTTTCTCATTAGAATCCATCTTGCATATTTATATATCCACCATTCAACCATGCATGGAATATTGCTGCTGCCATATCTGGTCTGGTATACATGCTATCTTTTGTAAGATTCTCAACAAAATCCAAAGAAAGGTCTGTAATGTTATCAGTCCTGACCTGACATCTTGACTTCTGTCACATTTCCAGTCAAAATTTGTTTCCAAATAGGTTCTAATCTAGCATCTGTCTGTGTGTTCTTCCTTTTGTCATACTGAGGTACTACTTTTGAAAGTCCAGTGTTATTAAATTTAGAATTTCATAACTTGTAACTTTTGGGCCTACTTTTCAAATAAGTTGCACTTACTTGGATTGCTAATGGAAAGGTAGCCAATTCAACATTTAGTAACAATGGGATTTTTCAAATATAACTCTACTTGTTGCTTAATTTGACTGTAATGAAGTTCTAATTGTAGCCTAATTTAGCTTCTTTTTCCTGGTGCCATGTTCTTTCAGGATGGAGGTGATCATGGCTTTCCACAACTTCCTGCATTTTGTAACTTCTAAGTTTTGTCTTTTTCATATCTTTTAATCCCTGTTCTGCCAACACAATCTCGTTACGTTGGTTATTTGCTACATTCCTAATTTGGTTACTCCAGATACTCCAATTTTACAGAACAAATTTTTTAATAATTCTTTTTGTATGATTTTTCTGTCATTTTTTGTGTGTTGGAGGAATTAGGTCTTATATGCTATTATTAACATTCTGAAGAAGACAAAAAGCACATTTGGACCTGGTCATCATTGAACAAATCAATTCAATAGATTTGGCATAACACCCATACATAAAGTGAAGAGTTTATAAAACAAAGAGGTTGACAAAAGTTAAAGCTCACCTTTTTTGGAGTTTTTATCAATTATTTTTTTATGTATATTCTATTCTTTACTTTTGTCGACCATTTTCTTCTTAACTATTTTGGAACTGATTAAAGGTAAAACTTATAAATATCTTAAGCCTTTTTTTATTGAATCAAAAACATTCTTGTTTTTTTTTCGATGAACACATTGAATAAAACTTTATTCAAACTTCATTTTCACACAAATTTCCTTTCGTTAATTTTGCAACATGACCTTCAACTTGGAAAAAATCAAGTCAACCAATTACCAAAATTATGTCATTTTGGACAACTTATAATTTTTTAAACATTTTTGTTAGGAATTTTCTGCATTATTTAAAAAAATACCTTCCACTAAAAAAAAGTGATAGAAATCCCACTACTGAAATCAAGATACAATTCAAGATTCTGTGAAAAAATCCATTTTCTAATAAATTTAAAAAATGACTCGCCAGTTTTTACATTCATATCAATTCCAAAACAAATTTAGATTTCATTAAATCTAAAAGTCTGCAAAGTATAACAAAAAAACAACTTTCGGAAGAGCAGAGAACAGGGCTAGAAAAACAAATTTCATAATACAAGGTCTGTCTGTAAATGATCCAAGCTATTTAGCCTAGTAGAGCAAGAGACTCTTAATTCTCTTCTTGGTCTCACACTTATCCCAGCATCACTTCTATAATTTAAAAGACCTCTCCTTAATCTCATTCACAGTTTAAACTTTTCTCCTTTCCCATAGGGATTTTAGCTTTTGAAGAAATTACAAAGAACCAAAACTGGATTGAAGGGAATTGACAGTCCAAGGTGAAGCAATGTTTTATAACAAAACTTCATAAAACATGAAAAATTTACTCACATGTTCATTGTGAATGCAAATCACATAGTAGAAAAAGTGTTTACTCAATGGGATCCTCTTATTGACTGAAAACCAAACTGGAGAGTGGGGGGCAGTTCACAAATTACATCACAGCTGTTCATTTGGTTTTTTGTTATATTCAAAATGGCTGAATGCTTTCTGAACAAACCTAATAAATTGAAACTTATCACTGAACCATATTCCAAATCAGATTTGGATTCATTAAATCCAAAAAAGATTATAGGTGTTCATTCAGCTTATTGTAATCTGGCACAAGGCCACAAGAGTAGGGCACCAATGTAGATTAAGCTCACGCTACACCAATAATAAACTTTGAAATGAGCTTGCTACCCATTACTCTACAGCAGTGGTTCTCAAACGGTGTGGTGCACCTCATAGATACATCAGAAGACGATAGCAAGTGAGACAGAATGATTGAAAGACAATCAAAGATTTAGAAACAGTTTCAAAAAATTCACATGCCAAAAATAAATATGATTTCAAAAATTATTATAGATTACTTGTAATTGCATGCACGATTTCCAGTATAAATAGTTATAAATAATTATTGACCGATTTTATCATTGTAATATTTTTGCATTATATCAATTATTAAGAATATAGTAACTAGTGTCTGCAAATTGGAGGAGAGAGTTATCAATGATAATGTTCTGACTTTGAATCTGCAGTTATCTCCCTTTAACCGTCTCTCTGTTTTTTATTTTTAAATGTACTTTTTATCATATAAAATTTGGTGAGGTGCAAGCAAATTCATTCCGAAAATGCAGCCCAGAAGAAAAAGTTTGGGAACCACTGTTCTACAGCAAGGTGACAAGTTTATTAAAGGCTAATTGACAATTTTTGTCTTTATTAAAAAAAACAGAATGAGAGGACAGATTTCACAATTAAACATCTTAATGAAAACAATGAGTTTCTCCTAGAGAACACTTGCTTCAAAAACATGCAGGCTTCCTTCACTGTCTGCAGATAACATAAGTCCATGTTTGGTTGGATGCCAACCATGATACGTAACTTGGTTAACCTCTGGCTGGTTGCAGCAAACTTGGTGTCCATCATGTACAAAAATGGGTTTCACTTTATCAGGATCTTCAGCTTTCTTCCATTGGCTGCTGTCATAAATCTGGATGATGTTTCCAAATCCTTCAAGCAGAAAAATAATGGAAAAATTTAGTGTTGTATTGCGGCATGCCCAAATGTAAAAACACGAAAATATTTTTAAAAATTCAAATTAAAATAAGGTATTTGTTTTCCTTAAAAACCTATATCTCTTTTTTTTCTCACTCTATACTTTTCTCCTAAATAAGAGAAGGTAACTCTCACATAAAAAGAGGAAGAAAAAATTGAACTTCTGCAAAACAAAATTTGTTAGTCCAGGGTCTAATTATTGTGACTAGAAATCAACCAAAACGAGAAAGGCTACACACATAACTTCCGCTATTAAAAAAAAAAAAAAAAAAATAAATAGAATGCCAGAAAATAATTAAAAGAATTTTGGCCAATCAAAAGAATGAGATGTTTGATGTTAGCCAAAACAAGATTCACACCAAGTAGTCTTTCAAAATTGTATATAAAGAGACAGTCAAGTGACAGCATGAACCACTTCAGCTATGGGTTAAATAAGAAGGTAGACTGGGCTCTCTAGCCTTGGGTGGTGTCTCATCTAAAAAAAAAAAACTCTGATTTCCAAACCATAGAGAAGTCAATAGGAAACTGTTCTATCTTTCCCAAGAAGTGTTGCATAGAAAGACTGTCTAACCTGCTCTACACTATTATTGAAACATGGACTCACCCATCCACTATGAGTATGTCTGCTCATAGAACAGTGGTAAAAAGTGGGTTGCTAAGGCATGGTGCTTTCAGTCACATTGAACAACTGTATTCTCAATCTATATTCTCCTGTGATTAAACCCTTCTTCTATCAACCTTTTGTTTCCAGGGTTTTCCTTAATCTTACTAACCAGCAACATTGAGCATTATACAAACTTTATAACAATTAGACATGGCAATTCAAGCACATAAAAGAAAAGGAAATTGCGGAGAGCTATGACTGCCTACATCCTTAAGTGTCATGTTATTTTTCTTTTCATAGCAAGATGAACCTTTATAAATTTGTAAAATATCCTGACCCTGACTTAACTCATTAACTTAATTAATTGCACTCTTATAGATCAACTGTAAATGACAAAAATTTCTATCATTTATGCACATACCTAACTTGGACTGCTTGTGAAACCTGACAATTATCATTTTATTATGACTGATGGAAATTCAGTTCCATCTGTGAGTCAGGATATCAAATAGAAACTCCTTCCACTAACCCAGTGATTCTCAACCCTGAAAGGTAACCATGTGTGTCCCAAATTCGCAAAAGAGTAATCTATTAATTATTTTTATGTTTAAAAACAAGTTATATTTTTAAAAAGCTAGAGACACCAAGCACATGGCTACCATGTCTAAGTCAAGTTTATGTCATTTGATATTTTAAACTGGATGCTAAATTCTTTAATCTATTCCCTTTTGCCTTCCTCAAGGGATTTAAATCACTCATTATCAGCCTCCCTAAAAAATAGCATAAATCCCTCTAAATGGAAAGAGTACTGCTAATCTTTCTTTGGAAATGCTAAAGCAAACATGACAACCATTAAAATTAACATTTTTCTTTACCAAAGCACATCAAGCATAGATTTCATACCAGCTGGCTTAAATATACAATGTAATGTTTTAAAAATAAATGCTTATTTCAGGAGATTTCTTTATTCTTTTCCTGTTTTCAAATTTCAGGATTTTTTTCTTACTAAAATTTAAAATGCACCCCAAAGTTTTAAAATGTGCCCTGAAGTAAAAAACAAAAGCTTGAGAAAGACTGCTCTAACTAATCAGTGCTTAGAAGTTATTTATTCTGAAGAGCCATTTCAATTTTTTTCTCTTTTCTCAAAGAACATCATTTACAAACTTTGCTCTTCCTAAAGTAGAAAAAAATCCAAGAGATCTTTTTCTTTAACCCTACAGTTGTGCAACTAAAGGAAAACAAAAGAACAATTTCGTAAAGAGTGATAATGAATGGATTATAAATTATACCATGCTTTGAAATTCATCATAGAAGAATGGATTTTTCTAAATATTTTTGGATTTTAGTTTCACTCAAAACCATGTTTAGAATGTTTTCCTTTCTTTTTTTCTAAACTATTTAAAATTATTTTCAATGAAAAAAAATGAAGAAAAAAAAACTAGAGGCAGCAGAAATGTGGTTCTACAGAAGGATACTGAGAATCCCATTGACAGAGCAAGTAAGCAACAGGGGAGGCTTAAAGTAAATAGCAACAGAAAGAACACTTCTACTTCAAAATCAGGAAGAGACAAATGAAATTTCTTGAACACATAGTGAGGAAGGAGGGCTTGGAAAACTTAATCCTCACAAAACATACTGAAGGTAAGTGAGACAGGGGAAGGCAGCAAGCTTCTTCCCTGACAGGCTTGTGTGAATAGATGACAGGATGATGTTGGGGGCTTTAGCAAAGGTAAAAAAACAGCTAAGAGCCATATGAGATAGAAAGTTGTAGAGAGCCATGATCAGCTATCTCCTGAAGGGATGAGGCAAATAAAGAAGAAGAATTTTCATGAAAATTAAAGTTACTGCTGAATTCAGAAAACAACAAGTAAGCTCCCCCCCACACACACACACGCTAACACAATGGATTAATTATATTAACATGTAATTCTGTACAGGTTTCCAATTTTTTCTTTTTTTTTTAATAGCAATTTCCTCACAAGGACAAATGTCAAATGGGCTTGATTTGGTTAATGTTGCAGTGCATCAAATTTTCATTCTTTGCAGGCAAATGAATACAGACATACTAAAAGACAGAGACAATCTTCTGCATGTATCATCTCATACCCAGCAGCAAAAAAATGAAATACCCAAAATTAATGGCCTTGCAAGGGGAACAGTTCAATTTTTAAACTCCTCTTAATACAGTGCAGTGTTTGAACATCCAGCAAAATGGTTTTCATTAATACTTAGCAAATGGCAATTCAGATTTTCATGCTTATTCAAGCAGCTTTCTAAATAACTTTTCTCAAGTAATTATAAGGAGTTTTGAGTTTTTAGTGTTATATTTGTAAAAATTACAAGTAGTTTTATTTATTTACTGAACATAAAACGGAACCTATTTTTGCATATTTGATTTTAGAAATTTACATATCCATTTGTTAATATTTACTTTTCATTAAATTCTTCAAAATAAAAATTTTTTTAATTATATCAGCAAGTTAATAAAGCCACTAAGACACAAGTAGGTACTATATGTGAGAGAATACAGGAAAACAAAAAACATTATTAAGGAGAGAGAACAATAAAAGTACAGAAATAAAAAAAGATAGAAAATAATGATTAAAATTGCAATTAAATTGAAAAACCAAAAAAGCCAGAAGATTGTTCCTCAAATGAGAATTATGAGAAAAGACATTGTTAGCATAAAACTTACAGTTACATCTATAGCTATTTCAACTATGAACTGATGAGACTTAACTGCCAATCTAGTACTGCATTTAAATTAATAAAATCTAAATACCATAGAGCAAAGTTCATTAGAACAATTACTATGAAAATATTTATAGAAAAGGTACAGAAAAGCTATAAATGGGAAAGTGACTGAAGCTAAGATGCCAGGTCAGTACGAATAACATTGCAGATTCTTCTTTGTATTTTATCAAGAATATCTAAATACATAGCAGAAACACCAAACCAGATGTGACAATATTCAATGCTTTAAAATCAGGTTTTTGAATAATGACTCGAATGAATTTGCTTGATAAAATTTTTCATTACATTGATAAGGAGTGTGCAACAAACAAGTATACTTACCAGAAATTGAAATTAAAGGACTCTGGTCATGTGATACCTGAAAAAGAAAATCAAGTAGAATTAAGGGAGGAAAAAAAATTACTTGAAAGATTTTTATTCAAATTGCATAATTTAACCTCCAAAGACAGCAATTATAACAGGTTTCACTACTTTAGCCTAAACTCCAAAAATTAGCAAAAGTCATTTTGAGTTAACTCAATTTTGATCTTAAAACTAGTTTAAACTCAACTTAAAAGAAAAAGTATTTTTTTCTAAGAACTTAATTTCTTTTTAAATGTTTTGTACATCTGATTTAATATTCAGTCAGTCTCTTAAGTGCCATACATGCTTGGGTGATCATGTTTCTTTCAATTCATGACGGGTAAAGCAGGAGATTTTCCATAGTAAGTTGCCATTTCTTTCTGTTAGACTGGCTGCCAACCAAGGCTATAGGACCCAGCTATTCAACTGGTATCTGGGGGTGGGGAGGGTGGTAGAGATACATTCATACTTTTCCCAAGGGTATTTGCACATTAGTGAAACGAATCTGACTGGAATTCAAACTCGGCTCTCTGATAAGCCATTCCAATGTGATATTCATTACTCCGCAATGCACATTTAATATTATTGCTTTAGAATAAATACTGACAGATGCCAAATATCATACAAGGTCTAAAAATATAGTTTTAAGGTATGCTATATTTATGGTTAATACACAAGCTAACATCAGATGGATATACGTGTCTCTCACCTCACTACATTCAGAGTTTGTCATCTACCTAAATTATGTTCCCTTTTCTTTTTCTTGTCAATTTTAATTTTAGCTTCTCAATGATAAAAGGTTATGACAAAAAGAGAATCCACAGCATTTTAATTCCATCCTGTGCATCATCTTGTAATAAATAATTTTTCATTCCATGTAACATGAATGATCAAGAAATTCACAAACAAATAAAAGATTACTGATTATGGTTTTAAAAACAAACATTTGAAAAGTATATATTAATATATACAAATATATTAAAATAGGTACCACCACTTGCTCACTGAAAAAATAGCATAGGATGATGAAGAAAGGCCCCAAACTTAATAAAAAAAAATTATTGTCAAAATGTTTATGCTATTATTAAGAGGATTTTTTGGTTTTGTTTGTTTTACAGCATATCAACCTCAATGGGTTATTTAATGCCAACAAAATTTTTATTGCTGGTAATATTTTGTTTTGTCAAAAATCTATTTCTGGTAATATTTTTCCTTCAAAAATGTATTTCTGGTAATATTTTTTTTCAAAAAAGTATTGCTGGTAATATTTTTTCCTCAACAATGTATTGCTGGTAATATTTTTTTTCAAAAATGTATTGCTAGTAATATTTATTTTTTAAAAACATTGTTGGTAATATTTTTTTGTTCAAAAATGTATTGCTGGTAATAGTTTTTTTTTCTTCAAAAATTTATTGCTGGTAATAATTTTTTAAAGTATTTCTGGTATTAAAACCTATTTTTACACTTTTTATAGTGTTTTTACCCCAGTTTCAAGGTTAACTATTTGCCCATAGCTGGGACCCTAACAGGTGCTACCACCCCAAGTCAGGACAGATCTGGGAACACCAGCAATTAAAAGGTGATTCTACTTTCCTCAAAACCTCCTGATCAGGGGCTTTGCTGCCGGATGTAGTTTATCGTCTTACCCAGGACGTGGATGTAGTTTATCATCATACCCAGGACATTATTATTAAGAGGAAAGACCAAAGTATTTTTAATATTTTATTAAATTTTTAATCCTTTCTGACACATTTGAAATTTTGGTTAAAAATCTTGTTTTTTTATGTCAGCAGTTGATGTAATATTTATGTATGTCTTTGTGCCTATTTTTTTTTTCAAGTTAAAAACACATTGATTTGGAAATTCTTGCAAAAATCAAATAATTGTTGAATTTTAATGAAACTTTCAGGACTTATTCACAAATGAATGAAATTATCTTTGAAATTATTTTTTTAGAAAATCTTGGTAAAAAATATTTTTTTTTTTTACTTAATTTTTTTTTACTTAATTTCATGAAATTTCAAGAAATTAAATTGCAATCTCAAAATTTGTTCTATTTGTTTTAACAAATAGAACAAATTTTGAGAGTATTAGAAAAAAATACTTTTTCTTTTAAGTTGAGATTGCAATTTAATTTAAGCAGGAGAATTTAAATCATCAGTTTCCTTTTCATAAAATAGGACTCCCAGTTACCGAAAATCTTCTCTGAATCATAAAATAAAAAATGCAATGAAACTATGACATTATTTAATTAGGAAAGTTTTTAATTACCTTTATAAATAAGATTTATTAAGGACACTATTGTCTTAAGAAGAAAATTTTTTTCAATGAATAATGAATTTTTACAAGAATTGTTTTCATTTTTTAAAATTTTAATTATAATAATTTATAATATTATAAATCATTTAAAATTCTGCATTACTTCAATCCGATTGGGTGATATTGTTATTAAGTGAAAACCATATTTATGAATCAAAAATTGAAAAGCTCAATAAAAGCAGTTTACACCAAATATTTTTTTTAAATTTTTTACTTTTTTATTTATATAAAATATTATGTAACTTACCCCTGTTTGAAAGTATGGTCGACCATACACAACATAATCAGAAAATAAGAGCAATGACTGTAGTAAATTTAAATTCAGCATCACTAAAATTGGATTATTGAGAATATTTTCCAACATTTTTAAGATTACTGAGTACTTATAAATTATATAAAAAAGGTGCTCACCGGTAATTTTCTTAAATTATGTTTTAACAGATAAAGCACAAAAATATCCAATGTTCAATCCCAGGGTTTCCATCCACCCAGACCATTACACCTTGTAGGAAGTGTAAAGTCGCTGACAGATTTTATCATTACTTGTCAAGTGATCTACAGGTGATAAGTGTGTAATCACCACTACCATTTGTTTTAAAAATCTATTTCTCTATTATTTTAAACTTAAAATAGATATTTTTTTTTTCAAATCAGATTAATTATAATTTAAATCAGCTTCATCTTCCTCAAATAAACTTTCAGAAAAGTATATTTTATTTTGGAAGATTTTGAAAACAGAGAATTAACTTTTGTTAACAAATGTGTCAAAAATAGCCAATATTTATCAATTTATTGGAAGCAACCAAAAATTCGAGATTCCAATCAATATAATTTCTATTAGAAATGCCCCAGAGTATTTTGTTTACTGGAAATAGTAAATGTAATCATTTAGCTTTCAATTAAAGCTAAAATAAAAGCTTCAAGAATGCGTTTTCATTTTTTTAAATTCATTTTAAACCTTAGGTATTGAAAATTTAGCGGAGGTACCTATATTAAAACAAAGGACAAAGAAGAACAAGGATAAGAAAAAAATTAAAAACTGTAAAATGACTACTGTTAAAAAATCATTGTTAAAGCTGAGGCAGGAGTCAGATTATTTAGTTTTGTAATCACAGAAGTGGAAGTATAGACAAGTGTATACAATTTTTCATACTGCCCTCAACGGATCTATACTGATCAATCCTTGTCCCCTAACCTCTGATTAGTTCTGCCAATATATTCAGCATTAATATTTAAAGTCATAAATCACCAAAATAACATGATGGGGGGAGAGAGCAGCTTTACAAATGGTTTTCAGCATAGATTGGGAACACTATTTACATTATTCGGACTATTGACCTCATCTTTATCGCCATGTTTATCACAACGTTTCAGTCGTTGTATGCTCCAGCTTTCTTCAGGTGGTTGGAATGTTGAACTGAACCCTTTATTTCACTCACTGGGGTAGACTGTTCTAGTTCCATATGCCGTTGTGATAAACATGGCAACAAAGATGAGGACAGTAGTGTACATAATACCTCATCTCAGAAATATAGACAGATACTGAAGGGCCAAAACATTGTAATAAATATGGCGACAAAGATGAGGACATAAGTCCAAATAATGTAAATAGTGTACAGAATACCTCATCTCAGAAATATAGACAGATACTGAAAGGCCGAAACGTTGTAAGGAATATGGTGACAAAGATGAGGACAATAGTCTGAATAATGTAAATAGTGTACATAATACCTCATCTCAGAAATATAGACAGATACTGATAGATTGGGAAGTGAAAACAAGTCATGCATTGGCAGGAAAATAATAAAGCTGCTCACAAATTATTGATAACTTACTAAGCTTAAGTCAAAAATAAAATAACAATGTTGCACCAAGCGAGACTCATACTCATTATATTAGTACATGAGATAACCTCGTAAAGCATCACATTATGGTAAGTGCCCAAGAGACTAATTAAGTTATGTATAATCCCAAAATTTTAGTCATAAAGCACAAAAACATCCAATGTTCAATCCCAGGGTTTCCATCCACCCACAGACCTTCACACCTTGTAGGAAAAGGTATGACTAAATCCCATCATTTAGCAACTGTAAAAACAAAAATCTTACTTGTACACTTCTTGGAGCTTTATTTTCTTTTCCTTTCTTCTGTATTGTAGAGGGACATGTTTTAAAACATGGCTTTTTCAACTCTGAAACACAGTTTTCAAGAATGGTACCATCACTGGAAAAACGCCATATACTCCCAGAGCAATCTTCATCATTACTTGGAGTCACTGCTATAAGAGGTCTAGTCATGGTCCACTTCAAATCCATTGTAGATGTTGAACAATGGTCAGTACACGGAGGAGTAGAAGCTTTCAAGGGTTCTTTTAGCCGAAAGTCAAGCATCCACAAACAGCCAGAATGCTGTCCACAAGCAACTAAAGTATTTGAGGTTAGGGTTTCTAAACCGCCAAGTCTTTCATCAACACTAAGAGCTAGAAAAAAAATATCTTTGATGATTAGTCATTTTGAAGTTAAATTCCTGTACAATATTACAAAATAACAAGCATTATGAAAATTTAAAATTTTAATGAATATGGATGAAAAACAGTGCTTATCAAAAGAGTCTTTACTTTTGATAAGAAGTCCAATTAGTAATCTGAATACCCACAGATTCATTAATGATTCTGGATGAGGTAAAGATCTATAATATGCCAGTGACCATTTCAATACGATTTTTGTACAAACATTTTTTTAGTATTTTTTAATATTAATGAATTCATGAGACCTTCATTATACCCTTTGATTAGATCTAATGTTTTTAAAGTTTTTTCAGAAAAAGTTTTTGGAGTCGTGTAAGGGTGGGTTGGGGTTTTTTTGTCTGGCTACAATGGCTAATTTTAGCAAGCTTCGTTGCTTTTTTATTACTGTCTGCTAAAAATCTAACTGATTGATGTTGTAGTTATGGTCCTTTTTAGTGTTTGTTTTTTTAGTTGATGGTTTCTTAAAAAATTTGTCATATAACAAACAACCCTACTTTCATCAAAGCAGAGACCTCTTGATAATGAACTAACCCCAGATTACACCACCATTTCAAAATATATATAATTTCTATATTCCCATCTATAACCTCTTTACCTATATTAATTATAATTCATAAACTTTCCCCTACTTTAATATTTCCCCCAATTCTCTTTCTATTAATCCTTTACACCTTTATATCTAAATATTTTAAAGTTATTTTTAAATCCCTTTTTATTTCTCTTTTAGTTTTAAATTAATATTTCATTCTTCATATAACCCCAAACTAATGTCATAAGGTTAATATTTGGGTTTATTTTTATACAACTTCTTTAAGACAAATACCTTCCACCCTTCTCTGACCTCTGTCTTGTGCCTTTCGTCTGACTGAAACATTGAAATGGATAAATTTTGTATTAGTTTTTTTTATGTGATTCTTTTTTACCATTAAATTTCTCTTTCTGACACAAACTCAGTCCATACCGAGATTGATAATACAGATGGCCGGTGTTTTCGCCTGCTGAAATAGGCTATTCCCCATATGAGATGATTTGGGATTTTATTGTTTATTAATTATTTGCTCTGTAATAATAAATACATTGAGCTCTATTTTGGATCAGTTTTAATATTTTATATTACTAGGAACTACTTGGATTATATACCAATGGATTTGTTACCTTATATATATATAGGTGTTGAAACAAAATGGCTATTTTTGTAGTGATTTTATAACATATTTATGTTATAATTTTTAAATAAATAATTATATATATATATATATATATATATATATATATATATATATATATATATATATATACACACACACACACACACACACAAATGTCATTAAAGACAAGTGACAAGATTCTGTAATTAAGCTTTTTATTCAATTTTTCTGTGTTCATATAAGTGTTTTGTTTTCTGGACATAAAGTGTGTAAAAACTGAATGTTCCACATATCCAAGTGCTGCCAGCTAGTCTATTCACTATTATCAAGGATGTTTTTAGATTTCATGTTTTTTTATTTATAATCCAGCACACAACTCCTTGGTTTCAATGGCTGTTGTGTGTAACTCTGGTTCTAAATCCTCCATATTCTGACTATCATCTGTTCTCCAACATGAAAAAACACTTGGCTGGGAACCAGTATCACAGTGATGAAGACATCATACATGCTGTTGATGTCTTTTTGACTAACAGGATTAACATTCTTTGAACAAGCAGAAACAATGCAGTTATTAATAAGAAGAGTTGAAATTAGTGCATGCAAGAATTCACAGCTTTCACATCACTCCTTCATAGTCTGCCTATGATCTTTTCAGCACACCCTCATATAATTTTCATCTGCCAACCTTGTTTTTTTGAGAGTCTTTAATAAAGAAAATGTGCTCTTCAGCAGGGTTTGAAACTGCACCTTCCTCTTCAGTTTTTGAACTCTGCATTATTTAGTAGCATTACTTCCCCTTTCCTTTCATTCTTTTTTCAAGGTTCTTCAGCTTTAATTATTGATTTCAGTCAAACTCATTTTCTAATATCATAGCAATACATAAACTTCAAAACACTATCATTTGGTAATTGAATTTGCCTCCAATGGTTAACCAAACATTTTGCTTGGCAAACAAAGTCACCAATGTACTAAAGAATAAAGAAAAATGGAAAAACAGAATGATTAATATTATTTTATCTTTTAGAGACTGAATTTATAAATTTTACCAGTTTTAAGGTAACTCAAATTTAAATTCAATTTGTGAGCTATCTACATAAATTAATCTCTCTGTAGCATTACAAAACTAAATTATCTGCCCTTGACTCAACCATAATTTATGCATATACCAAAAAGTAAGAAATGAATCATGTGACAGTCTGGTAAGAGATGTGAAAAGTAAGTTGCCTTGCCAGCTGGTGCCAGCTCCTTAGAATGGCAGCACATTTAATTCCCAAACTTTAATTTTCTCTTAGCATTTTACAGTCTAGCCACATCACTAACACAATGTATGCCCAAGTCAAACTATCAAATAAAATCGTAATTCATTTTTCTTTTCATATCTGCCAATATGTATCTGTTCCTCTGTCAAGGCAAATTACTGTCACATTCTTGCTTCCCTGCTACCTACATTCTTTAAAAATTCAAATGCAACATCAATTGCAATTTTCTGTCTCACTGTATTTTGTTCTTTTATTGTCCTTTCTCCTCACTAAAGTCTTCTCATTCTCTGTTACACCCAGTAACCCCTTGTGTCTTAATGACATTATTGCCTTGCTTGGGGTAAAATAATTTTTTTTAAAAATTTTGTCTTTTCAGAAGTGAAAAATCTTTCATTCAAACCAAAGTAAGGTTTGTTTTTAATGATGTCTGCTCAACTATGAAAAAATGTCAATATTATTATCAATGTTTTGTGTAGTTATTTTATGTTATTTTCTCCTCACTAAAGTCTTCTCATCCTTTTCTACTCTCTTAACCCATTGTGTCTTAGTGGCATTATCACCTTGCTTGGGGTGAAATGATTGAAAAAAAATGGTATTTGAATATAGTTAAAGTCAGAGATTGTCTTTAGATGTACACATGAAATGAGCTTTGGAGTAAAGGTCTGTAAAAAATTTAAATGCATTCAATACAACTTAATATACAATAATAATAATAACAAAGTGATGACATAGTCTTTAGATTTATATATGAAATATACTTTACAGTAAAGGCATGCAAAAAATAAAAATACTTTTGAAGCATCATAATATAATAATAATAGTGTGGTATCATAGATTGTCTTTGGAGGTGTACATGAAAAAAGCTTAGAGTTAAAGGTCAGAAAAGACAAAATTACTTTTTATACAAATTTACTCATTTATACTATATATATAATAACAATAATATAATATAGTCATAGTCTTTAAATGTGTACATGAAATAAGCTTTAGATTAAAGGGCTGTAAAACTTACTTTTACTTTGGGTGTGATGCAATACGGTCTGAGTAGCAATATCAGCAATGCAAATATTATTTAAGCAGGAACCGAATGCCATGGTTGTATCAGACATTTTGGATAAAGCAGAAGCTTCACTACAAAAAGAGAGATGAAAAAAAAGAATTATTTTTTCTTCAATTCCGCCACGATATTCTTCATTTCTGTTTTTTCAGTCAACAATCGTTTTCCTAAAATCAACATTTAATTTACTCACAAAAGACACCTGTAAAAATACAGTTCTATAAATGTTCAACAGATCCTGAACTTTCACCTATCATAATGGATGGGTCTTCTCTCAAGGAAGCATCTTGCCTTAAACATCTATTTGAACTCAAGGACCACTCAGACCACAAGTGGAAGTCATCTATCCAATCTATTGCTAAAGATACTGGAAAACTGGTTGGTTTATTGTGCAACTCCTGTATCTGACTTGTCATGCTATATTCTGTCTTTACAAGAATCAAATCAGACCCAAAATGGAGTACTGTCGCCCATATCTGGGTTTAGCTTGCCCAGTCCTCACTTGTATTCAAATGCATCAACATAGCATTATGGGTGATTATTTTCCACCCTACAACCCCTTTCCCACAGATGAAACATCATGAGCCTCTCACTGAACCTATCACTATTTCCATGGCATGTGTTCCAATGAGTTACATACCTTACTCTCACCAGCACTGACCTTTGCAACTGGGAGCCGCCATGCCATTTACACAAAGATGAACAATCCCAATTCCATTCATATTCCAACAGAAAAAAATAAGTTCCATTCCAACAGCTTCTTCCCAAGAACTGCTGCTTTGTGGAACAGATTCTGGGGGGTTCTCCCAAAAACTACAAAGTCGTCACGTCTAGAGTTAACCATTATCTTTCCTGCATAACCCCATGAACTTCACTTCTGGCTTTTTCTTATGCTCATACAACACCACATAGTAACCCTCTACCTTTAGTGGCTCTTGAGTTTTGTATTGAGTGAACATTAGTATAAAAAAGAGAAAATATGAAATTTTTATTGCATTGTATTAAAAAATGAATAAAATTTCTCTATTTATATATATATATATATATATATATATATATATATATATATATATATATATATATATATATAGTTTTAAGGTATGCTATATCTAACGTGCTCAATATCAGGAATAGAACATATATGTATATATATATAAGTAGAAACTGAGGTCAACCCCAAATGGCAACAGGCTAGAAGATTGCGTTCAAGCATGAAGCAGACTGTCGCTGTTCAGTATTGATTTGATACTTACATATGCTCTATCCCTGATTTTGAGCACTTTTACTTATAATATAGCATAGATGAAAACTATATTTTTATCATATATATGTGTATGTACCCTCACTGGGTGCCCCTACTTTCAGCCTTGTGCTACATCTAAGGTACACTTCGAAAATTGCTATATATATATATATATATATATATGTGTGTGTGTATATATGTATGTATGTATGTATAGTCAGTATCAGTTGTTTTATAATGTTCAAAATACCATGCTATGTTTGTTTTCATATCTAAGCATATAAACCAAATACTACTTTCATATTTCATATTCATTACCAAAACATATCCATGTTGCTCATATCAATTTAAGTAAAAAAAGCAATATAAATAATAATAATAATAATAATGATCACGAACCTTTCAATAAAAATTTTCAAATGTATTGCAGTAATATTTTCTTTGAAGTTTTAATTGCGACAACATAAAGTCTGTCATTAAAAGAAATAAAAATTACTTTTGCGTGCATAACTGTTTTTAATGTCATTTCATCTAAAATTTACGACAATTACCCCATGAGTGATGTCTGCCGACAGAAAAAAATTAAGCTGTAATTAAAAATCTTAAAAGATAAAAAAAAGTAGTAGTTATTATATAAATATAGGATTTAATAAAAATTAGTAAAATTAATGATTATATAACTAGATCTAGAAAAAATGCCTTGCTTTTTACTTAAGTTATAGTAAAGTATGGATAACCAAAATGACAAAATGTCGTATTACTCGGAGTATATTCCTAAGTCAAACAGCAATATATAACAGGCAACAATATATATATATATATATATATATGTAATAGCAAGTTAAAAAATAGTCATTTTTGTATTTTTGCTGCAGTATATTATCATGATATGTTAAGTAGAACATAAAATGCATAAAGGTTTACCATTCCTTATGGTTGAAACAATTGCATTTTTTTCCCTGTTGAGATAAAAAGCCAAGATTTCAAATGCTGATTTTCAATGTATGTAAGAAACTTTCCTCTCTTGGTAGATGAATTCCACATACTCTCTCTAATAATCTATTTCTTCCTCTTCTATTTAACTGTGTGCCTACTTTAACTAAGTAAATAGCTGTTAAAATAGTAAGGTAATGGTAATATTAGCTGTTTCCTTATAAAGCAACATTCAGCATTCATTGACCAAGCAACCAGTGTTACTTTTGGTTGAAATTCATAAAATTTTTCACTAAAAACAATTTTCCAGGAAAATAGGTTTCTTAAATCCAGTAACTAAATTGGATTGTGAGGAGTTGACTTTCATAAAACAATGAAAGCCAAGTTAATAATTTTCATTACTATTTTTACCACAATAGATCCAATTGAGATACCTCTGTATGTGCATGGGTCTTGAGGACTACCTTTTTGTTTCCTTATTGCAATGTACAATATATTCCACTTTTTCAGGATGCATTTCTAATTCCAGACTTCCTTCATGAAATTGAAAAACTTGTTATTTGAGAAGATAAGCAATTTTCAAAAGTTCAGCCTCATTGTCAAACAAGGTTTTATTACTCTTTAGAATTATTTATATTTTTCTTTACTTCTTCATCATTAGGTTTGCTATGGTTTACATTTGGAGACAAACTTTGTACTAACTGTATGTTCTTTGATATATGTTCTATTTCTGCAGGCATCTTCAGTTTAGTGTGGTCACGGTTGAAATTTCATTCAAAGAGATTTTTGAAATCATGATATTTCTTCTGTGGAGGTTTTGATTGTATGTTCTTGTGATTTTTCTTGCCTCTCTCCACATTTCAACACGTGAACTATGCTGTTTGGCGTCATTAATTTGGATTCTTCCAATTTTCCGAAGACATTGGTTTCTCGGGTCATTAAGTAGTTCTTTTTTTATATTCTTTGTTAATCTTTTAGTACACGCCCTTCCATTTTTCTTCCTCTCCTGCTGCTTGCTTCTTCCTTGTATCAATTTTTTCAACTCAGGATTCTCATCCTACATAAGTGTCTTTTTTTCCATCTAGTTATATTCTTGATATGGTCTCATCTGCTTTAGCAGATTCTTCTATATCGGTCAAGATTTAGAGAAATCAATTTGGAATCCCATTTCATTATATACTCATCAATAACAGTGGGTAAATGAGAAGACTTAAGACTGGAAGGTCATTAGAAATGTCTTTTTCAGTAATTACAATTATCACTATTAGGTGGAAGATCTTTTCTATCAAAGGTTACTGTAATCACATTTTAACTTTTCATACTATATGCCCTCTAACAATTGTTTTTATTAAAAAATTCAGCACTACCTAAATAGTCCACTTGTAAAAATAAAATCATGAAAACATTTTGGAGAAATAATTTTTATATATCAGTATTATTTAGACCTTCTTTAGGTCACAATACATGACAGAATTGAAAATAACTGATTTTTTTATCAATTTAAAAGTGGGGGTCCTGTTTATAATATTGATACAGTGTCAAATCAATCCCTGACTTTTACTTCTGAGTTAGATTTAGGTGTTTTGTGTCCAAAACAGACTTGGTGGGGGAGGGGTTACAAAAAGATTTAATTTAAACAAAAAACAAATGCATATATACATTTTTAATTAAAGAACAAAAATTTATGTAAATTAACACAAGTATATATCCATTTATTCTTCATATAAGATAAATAATTATTAACCACAAATGTCTGTTTGTGCTTCCAAAAAACTTATGCAGAAAAGTTTTCAAAAATAATTTTTAGAAGTTTAAAATAGAGGTTAAAAATATGCAGATATCAATGACATAAGCAAATTTGACATTAGTAAAAAAAAAAAGGTGAATCCAAAAACTCTGTAAAAGTCAGGGACCAAATTTTATATTATAGTAATATTATGAACAGAACATTCAGCTTTCTAATCTGACTAAAAAAAAAAAAAAAATTTTTTCAATTTTGACAAGTGTCATGGCCTAATCAAGGTTTTTAACAAAAATTATTTCCAAAACATTTTTCCCTATTTTTATGAGTGGATCAGTCTATTTATGTAGCGCCAAAATTTCATTACTATTTCAGAAGCAACTGCAAAATTATTAGCAACTTCAATACCATCTTACCTGTTACAATTAACATTCTGAATGGTTTTCACCTTTGGCATGACGTCTGCAAAGAGAATTCAAGGTTTAGTCAAGGGGAACCAAGATAAATAATCTTTCAATTTTCTGATTAACATTTTTTGCTTACCAAATGAACTGAACTTATAATATTTCAACAAACATCTTCACTATGTGGAAGGATAAGATAAAAAGAGAAACTCAAATCACATAAAAACAAAGATGGCAGCTGTTCTCATATATGTAAATGGAAAGAAAGATTTTCAGTTCCACAAACTTAAGGAAATTTCTTCTTTTCTAAAGATTATATATCTTATACAAAGATACCCATATAATTCTTTTAGTCATTTCACCCCAAACAAGGCAATAAAGTCACTAAGATGCAAGGGGTTAAAAAACATTATTAAAGAGAGCTAACAATAAAATAGCAGAAATTAAGTAGACAGATCATGATTGACTTAACATTTAAATTTTTGAAGATCAAAAATCAAGAAACCAGAAGAGAATTCTCCAAGCAAAAAGTGCAAGAGACGAAACTATTAACATAGAACTTATGGTTACATCTCTCACCATTTCAGCTGCAAAAGGATGAGACCTTGCCACAAATGTAGTGCTACATTCAAATTCATAAAATCTAGGTACCATAGAGTAAAGTTCATCAGAAAAATTACTATGAAGGTATTTATAGAAAAGGCACAGAGATGTTACGTTACAGAGGTGGGAAAGTGACTAAAGCTGAGATGCCAGGTCAGGACCAGAACATTGCAGATGTTTTTGGGATTATATCAAGAATCTCTAAATAGGAGCCCCAGACCAGATGTGGCAGCAATATTTAAAGCAATATACATGGCATATTTGCCACTATGCAAAATAAACACCCCATAAATTTAAAAAGGACTTTTTTTCTTTCTTTTTATGTATTTTCCAACATTTTTTTTTTTTTGCTTCCTCTCAATATCAGTAAATTAGGCACACTGTGATAAACATCTTTATTTTCTTGTCATGGAAAAGTACAACTTACAGGCTGGCAAATATGCCAAGCAAGCAGACACCTTTCAAGTTTTAGTCTTTCAATTATAACAAACATCAATTATAATTAATAAGCACCATAAAAAAAAATTAAAACAATGAAAGAGAAAAAATAGAAATTTTGGCACAACTGTTTATTCCTGCCATAGTAGCAAGTCCATAAAGTAAAACTGGCAGTTGCTCTCAAAAAGAACCTCTAATCAGTGCTTAACTGAGGCAAAGAATGGCTTGTAAATTTTAATGCCTCCAAAACAAAACTGCTTTCATTTAATCACCACAGAGAACCTTTCCTGCCTGCCATCAGCATGGCTGATGCTATCCTCCATGAGAGCAATACTTTGCGCCTTCTTCTTTTCACATTTTGCACTGGTATGAAGTGGAGTGATTATATTGAATTACTCGCTAGGTCTACTGCTAGGAAAGTTGATTCCATGTGTCATGCCAGACAATTCTCGTCAGCATCCATCTTGCATATTTATAAACTTACCATTCATCAATGCATTGAATATTGCTGCCATAACTGGACTAGTGCTCCTACTATATACCTCAAAATTCTTGACAAAATTCAAAGTGTCTGTAATGTAATTAATCCTGACCTGGAATCGCGACTTCAGTTACTTTCTTACCATTGAAAGTAAGGCTGATCAGTCTGACAAGGTCAAAATAGCAACTGATGTACAAAACAATCTCAAAACAGCCATTAACTGGGACAAAAGATGGCTTGTCAATTTTAACACCTCTTAAACTAAACTTCTCTTTATTAATCAAGTGAGAGAGCCCTCTCTGCCTTCCATCAGCATAGCTGATGCTATCCTCCAAAAAAGTAACTCATTGTGCCTTTTTGGGCTAACAAGAGGTGGAAAGACTACATTGAATCCATTGTTAGATCAGCTGCTAAGAAAGTTGGTTCACTGTGTCAAGCAAGACAATTTTTCTTTCCGGAATCTATCTTGCATATCTGTTAGTCTACCATTTGTTCATGCTTAGAATATTGCTGCCATATATGGTCCAGTGCCCCTGCTATTTACCTGGAGCTCCTTGATAAGATCCAAAGAAGAATCAACAATATTATTGGTCCTGATTTGGCAGCTCAGCTTAAGTCACTTGCCCAGCACCATAAGGTTGCCTCTCTGTGCCTTTTTTATAAATACTTTCATGGTAATGTTCAGATGAGCTCTTCACTATGGTACCTAGACTGTATGAGCGCAGTACTAGACTGGTGGCAAGATTGCATCATTTTACAGTTAAGCTATCTAGATGCTGCCATAACTTCTATGCTGACAGTTTATTTTCTTGCACTTCTCACTTGGGGAACTCCCTTTCAGCCCCATGCTTTCCTTACAGCTTTGATCTGCAGGAATTTAAATACAATGTTAATTGCTATCTACTGTCCTCCTAATTGCTCTTTTCTCTTTCTCCTCATTACTAATGTTTCTGTTCCTAATTCCTCCACACTTGGTAAACTCTATGTGTGTTAGTGGCTGTAATGCCTTGATTGGGATGACACAAATTTAAAAAAAAATGTTTTCAAGATGTACGTATGCATCTTTATGAAACTTACACAGTCTATATATATATATATATATATGTGTGTGTGTGTGTGTGTGTGTTTTCAAGACACACTTATATGTATTTATGAAACTTATGTTGCCTGCTGTTGGTGTATATATAGATTTTCAAGGCATACATATATGCTTATGAAACTTAAATTACCTGTTGTTGATGTATATATTCATTTTAAGACAAACTTACATTTACATTGCCTGCTGTCAATGTGTATATATGTTTTCAAGGAATATATATATCTTTATGAAACATAGACTGCCTGCTGTTGACGTATATATAAATTTGTAAGATGGGTTTATATGCCTTTGCAAAACATACATTACTGGCTATTGGTGTAAGTATACATTTTCAGGATGTACCCAGACAACTTAATGAAAATTTATGTTACCTGCTGTCAATGTATATATAAATTTGTAAGACATATGTAAATGTCTTTATGAAACTTAGATTGCCTGCTGTTGATATATACATTTTTAAGACACTGTGAAAATGTTAGTTCCTAGCATTCACATTATAAACTAACTAGTGCTTAGTACTATTTCCAAACCAAAATAGATATATAGTAGCATACAATATTATCTGTTTTGTGACATATTTTTATTATACTATCTGTTGAGACTGTTGTTTAGCTTAGTATTTACTACAAAATATCTGATTGAAACCAAAATGGTACCCATGAGATATTACTGCCAGTGTCTTTATAGTCATTTATTTCTAGTAAATGGCAATTTTCTATTTTTCCCCAAATGGGCAGCACAGCCTGGCAACAATGCTATAATATTTGAGCAGTAAAAGTTATATATTAAGTTCATTAACAAGGAAGGACATTATTTTGAAAAATAGATATTTGTTATTCAAAATAAATGAATTCTTCATTAAGCTACACATTGAAATATCATTATTAACATCTAGGAAACAAAAATGTTTGATTCTAACCTTGCCTAATATAATGGTTACATAATGTTACATTATTACAGTGTACTCGCCTCGGCAATACATATACTAAAATTGGAATGATACAGAGAAAATTAGCACGGCCCCTGCACAAGGATCACACACAAATTCATGAAGCATTCCATATTTTTTTAAGAGGAGGGCACGGTGGAGTAATGGATAGCCGCTCAGACTGAGGAATCAGAGAGCCATGTTCAAATTCCAGTGAAATCCATTACATTCACTTACATGCTAATAGCCTTGGGAATTGTCTTCTTCTCACAACTATGGGCAAATAGTAGGACAGACTGGGATCTATAGCCTTGGATGGCAACTGGTCTACTGCAGAAAGAAATGGCAACCTACTGCAGAGAAAAAATCTGCCTCATCAGTCATGTATCAAAAGATACATGATCGCCTATGCATGTACCATACATGGCACATAACTGATAATTTAATATCAGAAAGAAAAATGCATTCATATTTCAGTGACCAATTGCACAGCCTTGATGCAACTTAGCAACCAATCAGATGGGACCTTATTGTGCATATGTGAACACTCTCTCATTGAGTTACTCAGTCAGCAGTGAAATACCACTGCGTAAGCTTTCAGACTGTATCACATTCATAATGACCATGGAAGTAGATTTATGTTTTGTGCAAAGTTTTTTTTGGCAAAACTTTGCATTAGCCTGGTCCATCAGCACTCACCACATGCAAACTGGTCTCCTAGGGACTTCTGGCCTTTCCACAAGAAAAATTTAAGACCATAGATGAGATTAAGGCAAACATGATGAAGCAGCTGATGGTAATCACAAAAGAGATTGTTTTGAACAGTGGAAGAAATGATAGGATATGTTCCAAGGGAAACATTTTAAAAAGAACGAAGCAACCACTTCCCTAGGCAAGCCTTCTTTTTTTTCTTTTTTTTTTCATTAGCAGTAAATGGCTGGATACTTTCCGGACACGCCTTGTATAATATCTTATATTTATCATTGCAAATGTATTGATTATGTAGCTTAAGAACATTAATTAACATTCAACTGAGTAAAGTGTTGGCATTTAAGCTTCTACATAGATAAATTTGGAACCTGACCAGAAATTGTGTGGAAATATTAATGTTAACATAATTTAGAGGTTATAACTTATACTGATAGCATGAAGTCACAAGTCCTCATGACTGAGGGCATGAACATACAGCCTTGTTCAACCACTGATCATGACAGATTATACACACCCTCTCAGAATTTGTAACTAAGGTTCACTCAGCATATATGTAGTATCAAGTTGTTTGCAACAGGGATTAGCTAATCACCATTAATAAATTCCATCATCTCTTGAGACTGATGGATGCTTAGTATAAATTATATAATGAATGAAAATTGTTTACAGATTCTTTTTAATTGGTTGTAATAAAATTAGTGACAAGATTCAGAAAAAATTAATACAGATCTGATTTTTTCGTAAAATAACCACAATGTCAAATTTATAGTTCTTCAGTCTGGTTTCAAATTGTGGTGAGATTTTGTTTTTTTTATTTACACACATGTTTCTTAATTATTTCACCCCAAGCAAGGCAATAAAGCAACTAAGATGCAAAGGTGGTGTTAGAGAATATAAGAAAAGAAAACACTATTAAGGAGAAAGGACAATAAAAGGAAAGGAATTAAAAAGAAGATAACAATTGATATTGCATTTAAATTTTTGAAGATCAAAGTTGTCTGGGTATCAAGAAGCCAGAAGAGAGTTCCACAAGCGAAAAGTACAAAAGAAGAAACTGCTAGGACAGAACTTACGGTTCCATATTGCCATTTCAAGTGTAAAATGTTGAGACCTTGCAGCTAGTCTAGTACTGTGCTTAAATTCATAAAGTCTAGGTACCATAGAGGAAAGTTCATCAGAACATTTACCATAAAAAGTATTTATAGAAAAAGCACAGGGAAGCTAGATTATGGCAGTGAGAAAGTGACTGGAGCCAAGATGCCAGATCAAGACTAATAACATTGCAGTTTCTACTTTTGATTTTATCAAGAATCCCTAAATATATAGCAGGAGCATCAGACTAGATGTGGAAACAATATTCAAAGCAAGGACCAATGGTAGACTTATAAATATGTACAAATATACGTTAATAAATTAAAACCACAATTTGAAACCAAATCAAAGACTGTTGTGCAGCTCCACTATTATATCACAACAGATTTCAAATGTGTCACAAATGTTGAAAGTTGGCAGACCACAAAAATACAGTGTACACTTGATGGTAAATTTAAGTTTTTGTAAGGTTATTTTGAAGTCACTCTAAACTCCTTTAACTGAAACAAATTTAGTAAGTGCACAAGATGAGAAATTTATTTATTTGTTAAAAACACAGTCAACAGTGAAACAAAAATTGATGACAGCCAGTAAAAGATTTTTATTACCAATAATTTAAATAAAGAACCTTTATTACAAAAAATAAGAGACAAAAGATAATTGCATGAAATTATACTTAGAATTGGAAATGATTCTTTCTGGAGATTATTAGTTCATTCTATAAGAAGAAGACAAAGTTATAATTAATGCTACAATTGATTTAAAAAAACAACCAAATATTAGAAAGACATATGAAAATATTTAAGGATGTTAAGAATGCACAGGTGGTATTATAGATTGGTGACTCTGAACAAGAAATTAGCAATACAAGTTTGAATTCCAGTTGAGTTTTGGTGCATGAGGAAAGATATGATTCCATCTTTTCTCTTTCCAGCTATCAGACCAAACGAGGTTCATCAGCCTTGGTTTGCAACTAGTTTAAGAGAAAGTCAGGATTGTCGAGTTCACAATGATGACTGCCAATCCTACAGATGGATGCAAATATTTTATGTGATTATTTCTTTTTTCTTAAATTAAAAATGAAAGAATAGACATATATCAAATGCATTATGCAGTTTATAAATGTAGCAGGATGACCAATAAAATGCAATATATATATATATATATATATATATATATATATATAATTATAAAAGTGAACATAGAAGTCAACACTTAGAGGCGACAGTCTGTTTCATGCTATATGCAATCGTCAGGACGATTGCATATAGCATGAAACAGACTGTCACCTCTAAGTGTTGACTTCTATGTTCACTTTTATATTTACACATGCTCTATCTCTGATATTGAGCACTTTATTCCATAAATATAGCACACTGTAAGACCATATTTCTTTATATATATATATATATATACCAAATTTTTACAAAAAGACTAGGTCATCATTAATTAAAATGATGTTTATTCTTTTTGTCCCTCAATTTATTCATGACTGTATACTACATACAGAGGTAAAAAATGATAGACAAAAGCTTAACTCAAAATGGAAGACAAATTCATTGGAAAGAGGATCTTTTTGCCGCCTTTTCCGAAAAAAAGTGAGTTCTTTTTGTTTTCTTTTTGTAACAATTTATAGTAATGAGAAAAGTCAGAACACAGAGAAAAATTAAAGAATCCTTGACCCAATTATATTGTCTAAGTTATTTTATACTGAAAATACATATGGTAAACAGAAGCTGCAAAGTACCATAGAGAAAAAAAAACTAACAAATTTTTACTTACTGACACTGGAATCTGAACAAAGTTTCAGTATATCAACAGAACTGGTATCAACAGGGGCTACAGCTACATACCTGAAAATATATATAAAACCTTTGAAATCTTGTCTACTTGCCATGAAGTCTCTTAAAAGATTCCCCAACTCAACAAAGGTACATTCCAGACACACACACAAAACTTTAAGTACTTGTAACTACATAACTTTTTCTATAGATAGAATTTAAGGGTTTTAAATTAATTTTAAATTGTTTGCTTTTTGTATTAAGAATTTTGGAATGTTAAGAATGCTTCACTTTAATCTTTTAGCAGATGTGTTTAAAGATATTTGTTTATATTAAAATAAATAAGAGAGAAAAGAAGGCCAGATAAGGATTATGCATCAGAGTGAATTGTCAATATGAAAAAGAAAACAGCTGTTAATTTGAAGTTAAATTAAAATTCCCTTTTGCTGTCACTTACAGATGATATTCTAACATCTGAGAGTAAAGCAAATTGAATAGAGACAATGAATCAGGAAAAACACCATCAAACATAATGACAATCCAAGATGTTATCAAAATCAAGGCAATGTCAAATAATCTAATTTGTTGTTGTAAGATTTAAATATTATCCTTACTTTTCTTTCTTTTATCATTCCCTCTGTTGAGTGAAAATAAATAAAATTAAATAAGTCTGACAAGTAGTAGAAAATAAACTCTTTTCTCACTCTTCAGACAAAGAAGAATTTTGATTAGGGGTAAATCTTTAACCCTTATTTCCTATTTTTCCCAAAATGGGCCTGCACAGCCTGGCAATAATGCTAAAATGCTGGAGAAGTAAAAGTTATATGCTAAGTCCATTAACAAGGAAGGAAATTATTTGGAAAAATAGATATTTGTTATTTAAAATAAATGAATTCTTCATTATTAAGTTACAGACATATTGATATATCAACATTAACATCTAGGAAAAAAATGTTTGTTTCTAACCTTGCCTAATATAATGATTATATAATGTTACATTATCACATTGTGATAAAATTTAATATCAGAAAAAAAAAATGTATTCATATTTCAATGACCAGTTGCACAGCCTTGATGCAACTTAGCAACCAATCAGATGGGACCTTATTGTGCATATGTGAACACTCTCTCATTGAGTTACTCAGTCAGCAGTGAAATACCATTGTGTAAGGTTACAGGTTGTACCACATTCAAGGAATTCAATTCATGCTTCTTTTTGAAAAAACATTGCATTAAAAGGAAAAGTTGCATGACATGCACAGTAAATGGATAAAGAATGAGAAAAGTTATTATTTTAAAGGATAGTTTTTTATGCTTATTTTCACTTGTACAAAAGGCACTGTGACCAGAAATAATTACTTTTATTTTTTTTCTATAAATCCTTTTTATTTCATGTTACTATACGTTAAGCAAAGCTTACCGCCATATCACATTGAAACACTGATTTCCATTTGATCACCAAAGGTAAACAACATTAAACTTGATTAGTACCTAGATGTGACCACTCGGGAATACCAGGTACTGCAATTTTTAATGTGCGTGTGGTGTATTGGATAAAGGCTCAGAATGAATAATTGGAGAGCTGAGTTCAAATTTCAGTCAGGTTCATTATATTCACTTATGTGCAAACACCCTTGGAAAAAGTATGAATCAACCTCTTCTCCTCCCAGCTATAGGTTAAATAGTAAAACTTGTATCATAAAATCATTATTACCTCCAAAAACTTCATACATTCCAAAAAATATTTCTTGGCTTTAACTAATCTAAAAAAGGGTTGATAAGTCATGAAAAACAAATAAAAAATTATATACATTAAGCAATCCAGGTTAGTATAATCAAAAGAAAAAGTTTTTTATTAAACAGTAGAGCATGTCAAAACAAATGGTGGTTTCCCTACAAAAGTTTTGGTTTGGTTTGGTTTATTTTGTCTAACGGCATATCAACCTCAATGGGTTATTTAATGCCGACAACATTTTTAAGATAAATTCGTATGAATAGTATATGTATTCTTTGGTTTAGATTGGTTTGGTTTATTTTGTTTTATGGCATATCAACCTCAATGGGTTATTTAATGCTGACAAAAATTTTTATTGCTGGTAATATTTTGTTTTGTCAAAAATTTGTTTCTGGTAATATATTTCCTTCAAAATTGTATTGCTGGTAATAATTTTTTTTAAAAACGTATTGCTGGTAATAGTTAACTATTTGCCAATAGCTGGAACCCTAACAGGTGCTACCACCCCAGGTGGTAGCACCTGCAAGAGTGCATATTTTCTTACTAGGATTTCTCAATTACACATAAAACTCACTAATAAATAAAAATGGGATGTCTAATTCAAATACAAAGTGTCCACTTTAATAATGTTTGAAATAATAAAAATGTCAGATTACAATAAATACATTAATTCATTAGAAATTACTTGCTAAATTGTATAAAAGCTAATAGAGGGTCCAGTTTACTATGTAAATCAATTGTTAATTGATCCCCCTACACAAGTTGAAACAAATTTGCTCATACAACATGATTTCTTTATATGTTAAAAAAAAAAAAGGTAAAAATTTGTTTTTTTTTAATTTGTTTTTTTGGATGTTTTTCATAAATTACAACTAAGCATGAAAGCTATAAGAATATTTTAACTCTTTTACATTCTAATGATGAAGAAATAAGGAAATAAATCAGCATTGTGCATTCTTTGCACCTAGTTTTTGCCTTCATTTTTCACTCTTTCTCTTGAAGAATTATACATGTCGACACAATGCTGTTTTTATTATGTTTAATACTCCAGAAAATGAATCCTGAATCCTGGAGTTGCCAGTTAGTCAATTAGACCTGAATAAATGATACCCATCTTGACAGGAAAAAGTTTAAATCATCAATTGATGATATCCATTGATGGCCACCATTTAACGCTCAAATGAAATAAAAAGAAAAAAAATCACTTAATATTGCTGCAAATTTATATTAAATGTATTTGATGTCACATAGCCTGTATCACTCTAGTAAGTATTTGATTCCTCACACTATCCTCTACCTTTGCAAGAGCCAGATTCTTCACTTTCCACACTCAAAAGAATCCAAAAGCATCTCCACATCCTTGTAGGTGATGAATTATTTTCCACCCTACAACCCCTTTCCCAAATATGAAACATTGTAAGCCTCTTGATTCTCTATCACTATTTCCAAGCAACATATTCACAGATGCTACATTCTTTAGTTCCACCAGTTCTCTTATCTTCAATCTGCCAATGCCACGCACATTGTAATGAACCACCCTTATTCCCTTCGTATTCCTTTGAGATGTGGGTTCTTCCTACAAACCACTGCTCTGTGGAATGGACCCCCAAGAGAATGCTTCCCAATCACTACAATTTTAACCTATTCAAGTCTAGGATTAACCATTATCTTCTCCCCATATCTCCATAAACTGTACTTATTACTCTGTAACCCTCTACCTCGAGTGGCTCCTGGGCCTTGTACAGGATGAACATCAGTGTAAAAAAAAGAAAAAAAAACCTATCACCTCTTCAACAAGAAATACCAAAAAAAATTGTTAAATAATACGATGAATGTTCTAATATTTGAAGAGGGGAGTGCATTTTACGTATCATCAAAAAGATTCCCAGTTCAATCATTAAATAAAATTCCTTGATAAATCCCTGTTTTCCAGGTTGGATGTGAACCCTGTCAAATAAAATGGCTCATAAAAACTTAGCTAGTTCTATTAAGTAACACAATATAAACAAAGTTATACAAAGGGGTGCTGAAAAATTCTTAAAGTAACCCACCAACTTCTCAAAATCTGATTAAACATCAGAATTTTATTTTTTTGAATCTCTTCTTGGACTAACAAAATTTTCAGTACCCTTTATATATCTCTATCTATAAAAGGCAGGATGTGTGTGTGTGTGTGTGTGTGTGTGTAATGAATGCGCGGCCACAATTTTTGACAGATTTGCACCAAAATTTACATGCACATGCTCCAAGTTAGCAGGAAGGCCAAGACTAACTTTGCATTTCCCAACTCCCATCGATAGTGGAAATAATCAATTTGTTCATGTTTCTACGGCAGTTTTCATGTAGTTTGCAGCCATTTTCTACTGGCCAGAGTGAGAGCCTATAGCTGGCTGCCACGAATAGGCAGGAAGATTCTATTGGCCAGCATGAGAGCCAACAGCTGATTGACATGAATGTTAACTAGCATGCTAGCATGCAAAAAAAATTGATAGCTGCATTCGTCACAAGTGGGAAAAATTTAACTCTGCATGGCACTTTACTCCAATTGGCTCATTCGCTTGCTTAAACTCAACATTGATTCTGATTCCGCAGAACTGGGTTGGGTGTGAAAAAGTATTTGTTGTTAACATTCTTTTTTCATTCGGTTCTTCCAGTTACAAGTCCTTTTTTAAAGCTGATCGTTTTGCGTTCATTTTGTTTAGTTCTTTTTTCGTAACAGATTTAATGTTTAGTATGGAGCTTAGAAAAAATTCACAGTGTGAGATAGGCAAGAAGTAAGGCATGTAACAACATCAGCACGGCAAAGGGCACTCCTTTAAAGGCAAGGAAGGGCAAAAATATTTTAAGTCAAGTGATAGTGATTGCTGTATGAGTCGTACGATTTTTGAATCGAGCACGGGCAACACCGGGCCACGCTGCTAGTAGTTACATAAAAATCATCTGTAAAAGTATTAATGGACTGAACTGGCAAAAAGTCTCCACAATTCACTCCACTCTCATCTAATTAAAATGATTTTTCAAATCATCTTTAATCATAGAAGTCTGAAATCTTTTTTAAAAGATTGGACAGTTGCTTATTTCACAACAGGTGCCAGTCTTTGTTGTTAGAAACTAGTTTAAATAATTATATTAAATATTTAAATAATATTATTAAATAAATTTTTAAATAATTTTAATATTAAATTAATATTAAATAAATTAAATAAATAAACCAAAACAAAACCAGAACTTCAAATGTTGACTTTTGAGAAAAACAAAGGGCATCTCAGTTTGAAGATCATGTTGCTCTCTTCACAGTGTGCCTTGTACCAGCCTAGGTAAATAGCGTGGAAAAGTTATTTAGTAAGCATAATTTGAATAAAGATTGGTTTGATATAAGAGCTAAGGACTTGGATAATAGAATCAGTGATTAAAATTTAAATTCCAACCAATTCTGTATTCACTTTATCCTTGGGAAAGGCATTCCATCTCTCCTCACTTATGAACAGAATAGTAGAGTGGCGCTCTGTTATGGTAAATTACCCATACACAGATAGACTCTTCCAAGTTCTAAATAAAAACAGGTACTGCTTTTGTCAGAGTAGTTTTTTCCCAACAGTCAGCTCTGAAAGTTCGAACTTATCATTCTTGCTCATTATTGTATTACCAATTTTCGTTAATATATTTGTTAACTCAAATCCACTCTTGTGTCTTTATTCTGGGACACAACAGGCTCTTTAGCCTTGGTAGGCCAACCAATCTAGAAGAAAAATATAAATTCAAAACAATCTAAAAAGAAATGGCCTCTATCAGGTTATGTTGCCATAGCCACACCTGTAGCTACAGTTGCAGTATAATTGATGTTTCTTTGACATAAGGGCAAAATAAAATTAAAAAAAAAAACCCTGTAAACTTTCAACAGTTCTGTTTGCAAGCATGTTTATTAATATAAAGACAATCAATGACATTTAAAAGTCCATAATATTTTAAGCTTTCTCTAGCTTCATTTATTATTTTCAAAAGAAAATCACTTTAGAAGTAAAAAAAAAAAGCACAATGTTTATTTTTAAATATTCTTTTTAGGTATCATGTGCTTTCAGGATGCGAGTAATTATAGCTCTCCACAACTTCCAATCCTCTGTAACTTTAAGTAATCTTTGTCTCTTTACTATTCCTTCCAGTGCCTGTTCTGCCATCCATTAGCACAAGCTCGTTAAGTAGGTTGATCGTGGCTCTCCCCAACTTCCTATCCTTTGTAGTTCTAAGTAATCTTTGTCTCTTTTACTATTCCTCCAAGCCAACCATTTACACAAACCCATTAGGTAGGTTAATTACTGTTTGCTCCTGTCCCTCTCACCTTCCTGTGAGTGTCAAATTCAAGCTCTCTTTCTTCATTATGTGATCCAGAAATTTTTAGTTTATAAAAATGAAAAATATCAAATAACAGAGAAAAACTAAGTATTAGGTTGGTGCAAAAATAATGACGTAATAATGTCGTTTTTTGACGTAACGTCAAAAAACGACATTATTACGTCATTATTTTTGCACCAACCTAATAGATTTGACCCAACTGTATTATCCAAGTTATTTTTAAAAATACACATAGTAAACAGAAGCTGTAAACTACCAAAGAGAAAATAAACTAACAAACAAATTTATAAAGAATAAAACTCAAAAGGTATTAGTACTTAAATTATAAATGAATCTTATTTTCTTATAAAAATCTATTTTACAGACTCATTTACTATCAAAGAAAAAAAATAATTCATGGTGTTATTAATCATGCAATTGTTTTGGCTATATTTTCTGAGTGAGTAATCTCAGATTTTTAATTATACAATTAACTATTGCTGCATGTAACAAAAAATTCTGCTTTCTAAATCATTAAAAGTAAAAATATCCAAAGAAAGTGAGTAACCTTTACCATAAAAAATTAGACATATTTAATTAATTTTGCTATTGTACTGGTCATATATTCTGAACGAATAAAAAAGGCAATATATTAGCAGTCTGATCTCCCTTAATTACTAATGAGATATACCATTGTTATGGTAACATGAGGCATGTTTACTTATTGATATCAAGCAATATCTCCTGTTATTAATACAATATCTCATTACCAAGCAGAGATCAGGTTACATCACCAATAAATATATAATGTTATATTTTTCCTTGTTTTGTTTTTTTTCTATCATTAATGTTTTACCCTTCTTTCTTTCTATGTGCCATGTCTTTTCAGGATGTAGGCAATTATGGCTCTCTACCATCCCTCTATCCCTTGCAGCTCTCAAGAAGTTCCTTCCCTCTGCTTCCTCTCCCAGACCACATTCTGTCATCCACTTGCTTAAGTCTGCCAGGTATGTCACGCATTGTTTTCCCTTGTCTCTCTTTCTCTCTGTTCAACTTGTGAGTATAAGATTCTCCAGGCCCTCCTTCCTCATTATGTATCCCAGAAGCTTCAGCTGCCTCTTCCTAAGTATAAGCCTCCTCCTTGTTTGTAACCTCTCTAAGATCTCATCGTTGCTTATATGCTCGGTCCATGATATCCTTAGCATCCTTCTGTAAAACCACATCTCCATTGCCCCGAGTCTCTTCTTCATCTTCGAGGAAATCGTCCAACATTTTCTGCCATAAAGAAGTACATATGTCACGTAACAGTTCAATATTCTTTTCTTTGTTAACAAAGATATCCTCCTGTCTTGCAGTACTCTGTCCAGCTTTTGGAATGTGTCCTTGGCCATCCCAATATACCTAAGGATCTCAGTGTTGCATTTACTATCCTCTGTCAAGACGCTTCCAGGTATTTAAACTTCCACGTCTGCTTGATTCTAGTGTTACTGACCGTCAGATCGCATTTTGGGCTCATCCTCTTACTGACAACCATGTACTCCGTCTTCTTGTAGTTTATGCTTAGTCCCTTCTTCTCAGTCTCTGTTATTACCTTCTGTAGGAGATTTTGTACTGATCTCTGCCTGGTAATAAAATGTATTGATAACAGGAGGTATTACTTCATGCCAATAAGCAAAAATAATTCATCTTAACAAAACAATGGAATATCTAATTAGTAAGTAAAAGAGATCAGGCTGCTGATACATTGCCTTTTCTTTTGTTTTATGTTAGTGTTCTTTGGATATTTTTACTTTCAATAATTTAGAAAGCAGAACTTTTTTTCTTACATGCGACAACTTAAGATTATTACTACTTGGTGGAAAAGCAGAAAAAAATATTTGTAATAATTAACAATGATTCATCAAAGAAAGCTTGAGCACTAAAGTCCATACTTCTCCCTTTGGAGAGGGGCAGAATCATTATCTGGCACCATAGGTATCCCTTGGTGTATTTTTCATCCCCAGTTCATATACACATGAGCTATCAACTCATTTCAAAATTGACCTTGTTTCACATTCAATCTGAAAGTATGAGATTGGATAAATACCTATTAATTCTTAATCCCTGACAAGTTTTTTTCCTGTATTTCTATAGTAAAATCATTAGTAATGTATTTACATTTTACATATAAAAAAGCCCTATTCTACAAATAAAGCAAACATTGCTTCCTGTCAACTGAAAATCCTTTTTCCCCCCTCATATTCAATAACACAGTTTGATTACCAAAATTTGTTCTAATTTTAAGTATAAACTTGAAGAAATTTAGTAGTTAGTACAAATTCTGTTTTTAAGCAGATATTCACCATCTTGCCCAAAGGACGACAGACTGTCTGTTACTTCCAAATTATACTTACATTTACTGATATCAAACATAAATAAATGTTAAATGATCAACTTATTGAACAATTAACATTTGTATAACACAGTTTGAATGCCAAAATTTATTCAAAAATGAATTTTTTGAATCTTTAAACATTTAAATGCAATGTCAATCATCACTATCTTTTGAATCTTACTCTTTTATTGTCCTTTCACCTCAATAACGTTTTTCTCAGCTTATTTCACTCTCAAAAACCCTCTTGCATCTTAGTGACTTTATTGCCTTCTTTAGGATGAAATGGTTAAAACAGACAACATAGTGGCATATAATGTACAAAAAAATATAACTAAATATGAATGACTTATAGGTAGCCATTGTTGCCTAATCAGTAAGGTGTCATCACAGTAAGACAGGCTCCCAAGATTAAGATACTCAAACTCTAGCCAAATGTTTATTCTTTATTTTCAATCTATGCTGCTTACTTAACCATTGTAGAACACAATGTGTGTGAAAAAAGCAACAAAAATAAGATTAGTCAAGAAATGAATAATTGACAATACATAAGGAAAAGCAGAAGGAATAAGGTGAAAAATACATTGATTTGGAAATTCTTGTAAAATCAAATAATTATCAGATTCTAATGAAACTTTCAGGACTTATTTACAAGTGAACAAAATTAATTTTGAAATTTTTTTTTTTTAGAAAATATTGGTAAAAATATTTTTTTTACATATGTTACCCCCCATTTACTTAATTTCATGAAATTTCAAGAAATTAAATTTTTATCCCAAAAAATATTTTTATTAGTTAAAAGCAGGACTCCTTGGAGAATGTAAATCATTAAATTTTTTTTTCAATTTACTACTCATTTCCCAAAAATCTGCTCCAAATCATAAAATAAAAAGAATGAATAAAATTATGACATTATTTAATTAGAAAAACTTTTAATTGCTTTTATGTTATGTAGTGTGGTTTCACAGTGGAGGCTTGTATTCGTACTAAGTCGGTCCTAAAATAGGTTCGACGTACAAAACATTAGGAACTTGATATAATAGGTAATGACGCAGTAATCTAGTTGTGGTGGCTGATACTTTAATATCTGACTAACGGTCATCTGACATCGACTGACTGACCAACCCACTGCCGACTGACTGACTAACCCACTGCCGACTGACTTGTTACTCTTACTACTCCTACTTATTATAGGTGGGAGAGTCTATTAACTATAGAATAGGTGTGTTCCACTATAACATTTTAGAAATAAGATTTATTAAGGACACTATTGTCTTAAAAAAAAAATTGTTTTCAATGATTTTTAATTTTAATTATAATAATTTATAATATATAAATCTTTTACAATTCTACATTAGTTTCATCTGGTTAGGTGATATTGTTATTAAGTGAAAACTACATCTACTAATCAAAAATTGAAAAGCTTAATACAAACCATTTTGTACCAAGATTTTTAAAATAATTTTTTATTTTTCTTTATGTACACAAAATATTATATAACATGCCCAACCATACATGACATTAGCAAAAAATAATAGTGATGACTATAGTAAATTTAAAGTCAATATTCCTAAAATCAGATGACAGAATATTTTCCTACATTTTTAAGATTACTGAGTACTTGAAAATTATATAAAAATGGGACTCAACCATCATTTTCTTAAATTATGCTTTAACAGATAAAGTCTCCATAGAACAACAATAAAACTGTCAACACCTTTATCAGCACTTGTTACATGATTGATAAGTGATGACAAGTACATAATCACAGCTACTGTTTGTTTTAAAAATTCATTTTTCTGTTATTTTAAACTGAAAGTAAATAATATTTTTCAAATCAGTCTAATTATGCTTTAAATCAGCTAATATTATGCAAATAAAGTTTCAGAAAAGTATATTTTATTTTTAGAAGATTTTTAATACAGAGAATTACATTGCAAAGATGACTAAAATAATGGAACTAATCAGCTATTTTAGAAAACATTTTTAAAAATTCAATTCCAATCAATATAATTTCTGTTTGAAATACACCAGAGTATTTTGCTTACTGGAAATAGTAAATTTAATCATTTAGTTTTCAATTAAAGCTAAAATAAAAGCTTCAAGAACGTTTTTACATTTATAAAAACTCATTTTAAACCAAGGTATTGAAAATTAGTGGAGGTACCTAATTCTTCTGCCATTACTTCAAATTTGTCACCTTTCAATTACCTGTTAATATCCAGACACTTAAATTTGAACACCAGCGAGATTTTGACAATCCTGATATGTTCTTTTCACCTTTGGTTATCTTATACAATGAACATAAAATCAAATTTACCTGTACAAATAATTCTGTGGCCACAAAGACAAACATACCTGAATGAGAGTCCCAGCAACAATAACACCAATGTGCAATGAATATATCTTCTTTTTATTACTTCCCACTTCCAGTAGACCCCAACATTCCTTATGTATACATCATATCCATTACTTATATTATCCCTGATTTGTGCAGTGGTAATATGACCCCACTTCACTCTAAAGATTTTTGATTAAAAAAAATGAAGAATGAAAACTCAAAGATATAAAACATTTTCCATTTACACTGATCCACACTGGATGAAGATCTTATAGCATTTTATAATTTCTTATTTCTATTTATACATTATGTGAAATTTCCCAACTACATTTGCCTGTACTGACTGGCATCATCGTTTGACAAACTTCAAATCTCAGGGTCACTCTTATCAATCCTATATGTCATCATAATCTACACTTCTTTCTTCCTTCCTTTTACAACTTTACAACAACCTCATTCAGTAAACTGCTACTCTTGAACTATATATTATGATCAACAGTAAAAAAAAAAATACATTATATGCCATTAACCAAAACTTCTAGAATTAATCTCTGTCACTCCTCTCCTATAACATTTAGATGTGCATCGATTACAAGAGTTCTGAATCTTTCATATGCTCCCACACCCATCTACAAAATGTTTGACCAATGTTTGCACCCACTAAAATTAAACATCATATTTGAGGTTGAAAATGACTAATTTATAATTGTTGAACCATATGTATTATTAAACAAATTAATTGATGTATTTTTTATGACTTATCAACCTTTTGCAAGTTATTTAAAGCCAGCAAATATTTTTGGATTTTAATGATTTTGGGGGGAGATAATGTTTTTTTATACAAGTCCTACTATTTAACCCATAGTTGGAGGAGAAGAGGTAGATTCATACCTTTCTCAACAGCATTTGCACATAAGTGAATATAATGAACCTGAATGGAATTGAAACTTGTCTGTCCAATTTCTTATTTTTTTACACCACCCACACATCCAAACTTACACCACCTGATATTCCTAAGCAGACACCCATCTAGGTACTGACCATGCTTGATGTTGCTTAACTATGGTGATTGAACAAGAACTGGTGTTTCAGTATGATAGACATAAACAATAAATAAATTGAACTAAACAAATTATGTTTTAACTTGGCATCAATACAACAATAAATTGAGCAATTGGAGTTTAATTTTTCTTTAAATTATAAACGGTAAAATTAATCCAATGCAAACATAGGATTCAATGATTTCTTTGCTTCTGCTTCTTGTACATGATTTTGTCAAAATGTGGAACCTTCTTGCTAGCTGCAATGCATGAGTCTGCCTGAGGATTCTAAGATTTTGTAATGAGTGACAAGAGAAGTGAATCCAGAAATTAACTGGTCATAATAAAATAACATTTTTATTAATAAATTCAAGAGGTGCTACAAGCATCAAACTAGCGTATTAACAAATTATATCTCTCAACACAGAATGGCCTTTGGCTGAGTGATGACTTCTCACTCAATGACACGATCCACTTTATCACACCTCATGAAATTCCCTCTTGTACACCCTAAGTTGGAAAACCTTTATCAAAAGACCTCACTCAAACTTCTTCCTCATTTGGTCTTTCTCCAACTTTAACAATTGTTATTGGTACCATTCTTGGAGACCACCATTTAAATATAAACACTATGGCCATGTTCAGTTGTTGTTGAAGCCGCAGTGAAACATGGTCTGGAGTCAGTCACAATCTGCAGCTTCACTGTTCTTTCCAATCCATCTCCAGTGAATTCAGCCAAATCAGTTAAATGTTCAAAGTTCATTTGCATAAATAAACATCCCTTCCAACATTTTCATTGTTGCATGACTGTGCTGTCCTGTTTTGGGAAATTGCCATTTACTAGAAATAAATAACTATAATGATAGTGACAATGATTTCTCATGGGTGCTACCATTCTACCATTTTGAAATCAGTCCGACTCAATGAGCAAATTAAAAACATTCTGGGTCAGATTCGGACTCACAATCCTTACATTTTGGATTCACAAGTTTTTATTACTGTGATTGTTTTCTGTGATTTTTGTACATGATTTTTTGTGACAAATTATTTTGGAAATAAATTTGAGAATAATTTAAATTAATTGCAAAATCCAACAAAAGACACCCATGAAATAAAAATAATTGTTTGTACAAAAAGTAAGGACCTACATACATCAAATTGTCTTTAAATTAAGTGGTGACAGAAGAATTATCATTGAACTTTTAAAAGCTAAGCTTAAATATTAATGCAATACTTAAATGCAGCAATCAATTTTGAGTTCTTCTGTAGTTTATTGTTGCCTATCACATCTACTCCTCCCTGCCTATTGTGATGTAGGCCCAATGAAGAGCCCGCCACAGGTGCTAGCTTAAATGCCACCTGATAGGATAGCTTTTAAGTTAGTATATAATAAATATCGGCATTCTTATTGCCAATACTGTTATGATTTTGTTGTCTTTTTATTCTTCAAATTTCATTAACTGGCCTATTTAGTCCTATTATACGAAGCATATATGGACCATCATTCATTTTAATCATATACATATATATTTAATAAACAATAAAATCCAAAATTACCTCATATGGGGAATAGCCTATCTCAGCAGATGAACATATCAGTCAGTCGTCTGTCTTATCAACTCCTGTGTGGACTTAGTTTGTGACTATACAATGAAGGAGGGGTGGGAAATAGAATTTAACTGTGAAAGCTAAAAAAAATCAACCTGTCAAAAAACTAATACAGAATTTATCCATATCAATGTTTCAGTTAGACGAAATGCACAAGGCAGGCATCAGGGGAGGATGAAAGGTATTTGTCTTAAAGGAAAGAAGTTTTATAAAATTAAACCCTAATATTAACCTTATGACATTAATCTGGGGTTATATGAAGAATGAAACATTAACTTAAAATTAAAAGAGGAATAAAAAGGTATCTAAAAGCAAATTTAAAATATATAGATAAAAGGATGTAAGGGATTAATGGAAAGAGAGTTGGGGAGATATTAAAATAGGAGAAAGTTTATAGATTATAATTAATATAGTGTAAAGAGGTTATAGAGGGGTGAAGTAAAATATAGAAAATTAGAATTACTTATAATGTCAACATTTGAAGAGATGAAGGGGAGTGAAAATTATGGAAATATGGTAGCTAATTAAGTTAAACCTATATTATGGAAATTTGTTTTTATGTTGACATTTTAACACTAATTCATTCCCCTGATTATTAAAACTGATCCAGAAAAAGAGCTCAATATTAAAACTGATCCACTGATCACTGATTTTATATTACTAAGATCTACTTGGATTATATGCCAACAGATTTGTTACCTTTACTATATATATATATATTGACCAACACAAGGACTGACCAAAATTCATGCTAAAAAAATAAAAAACAAATGAAAACTACAGAAAAAAGTTCATTTTCTCCATCAAGACATTCATTTCTGTAGTTAACTGCTACCAGCAAGCAGAATTTTTTTTTTCTGATGATGATGGCCATGTTGACCAAAACTAGTCGAGGAATCTAAATGAAATAATAATAAAAACGAAAGAATATTAATATACAACCCAATGTGTCTGAAGATTATAATTTTTTAATATTTTTATTGTTCAATATATATATATATATATATATATATATATATATATATATATATAGGAAATACTTATCAACAGCAGGCATTGTAATTTACATAAAGATTTATGTCCACAGATGTTGGAACGTTAGTAAAACTTCTATTACAGCAACATTCAGTTGATCTTCTGTTTTTATTTCTAAAGATTTGATAGGCATGTGGCCAAGTGGTTAGAACGTTTACATTCTGACCATGAGACCGGGGTTCAAATCTCACCATAGTTGATTTGTCAGGAAGGAGACTTCCTGATGTTATCAGTCTGGAGGGATCAATCCCAGCGTACGGCACCTTTGGAAAGAGCCTGAAAACCACACCACAGGTTGACCCAAGCCTTGAAAGTGAAATTGGGTAGACAGAACTCTCAGGAGCCATCAATAGCTGTGCTAGCACAAAATCACAAGTCATCATGCTAGAGGGCTTGAGCATGCTGGCCTTGTTCAAATTGTTGATCACGCTAGATAACACACTCTTTCCCAGAAACTGTAACTAAGGTGTTATCAGTATAATTGCAGTATAAAGCACAGGTGGGCTCTGTCAGTGTTGAATAAACACAAATGCACCTGAGCGAGCGTCTGCAATAGGGATTGGCTAGCCACCCTAGTAGACGGATATCCCTGAATATGATTGGCCAGCTGTACAATTTTCTAAAGATAGAGCTAATACCAGAGGCACAAATGTGTCACATTTGAAATCTTTGGTAATTTTGCAACCAATTTTACATGTTAGCCTGCCATGCAGATTCTCCGATGGCATATCATTGCATTCTTTGCTGACATTTCACAATACTTATGAGTCAAAATAGTTTGCGGTTAGCTTGATCAGCAACCAAGGAAAAGAAACAGTCTTACCAGATGTTACTGATATACCCCCACACACACATACACACCAACACTGGCACACAATGAATGCAAAATTTACAGAGAAAGTACCAAACTTGTACAAATATTTCTGCAACCAGTGAAACAAATGAATGACTGTCCCAGTGAAACAATGCTGATGAGTACTGAGAATCATCCTTTTCTTCTTTACCCACCTTCTAGTATGCACCCCCCAACATCACCTTACATATGTGCTATCTCCATTATTTATACTACCCTCCTACACACTGTATGCATTACTTTTCAGTTTATACAACAAAGAGCAAGAGAAATAAAATGAAAGATTTGATTTGATTTTTTACAATTTATCAACCCTTTACAGGTAATTTAAAACTGAAACACATTTCCGATTGTAAGAATAAAGAATAATTTGTTTTTTTAAGCTAGGTTTGCTGCTAAGAAGGTCGATTCACTGTATCATGCCAGACAATTTTTCTTGTCATAATCCATCTTGCACATTTATAAATCTACAATTCATCCATGCATTGAATACAGTTGCCATATCTGGTTTAGTGCTCCTGCTATATATCACGAGATTCTTGACAAGATTCAAAGAAAAGTCCATAATGTAATCAATCCATCACCATGGCGTGGCATCTATTTTGTCTACAAATATTTTCATGGCAATTGTTCTGATGAGCTTTCTTTCTTGCTACTTCAACTGCATAAATTTAAGTATACTACTAGATTGGTAACTTGGTCTCACCATTTTACTGTTGAACTCACTATATGTAACTGTTAGTTCTATTTTAATACTTTCTTTTCTGGCACTTTTCACTTGTGGAAGTCACTTTCAATATTTTGCTTCCCTATCACCTATGTTCTTCAAAAATTTAAATGCAATGTCAATTGCTATCTTCTGCCATCCTGAATTCTGTTCTTTTATTGTATTTTTTCCTCAATAAAGTCTTCTCATTCTTTTCCACTGCCAGTAACCCCTTGCATCTTAGTGGTATTATTGCCTTGCTTAGGGTGAGATGATTAAAAAAATAAAGAAAGTGAATATTGTATTAACAATGTTTTGAGAATAACAATGATTTTTCCACTATTTACATGATTCAGGCTATTGTCCTCATCTTTGTTGCCATATTTATTACAATGTTTCGGCCGTTGTACACACCAGCCTTCTTCTGGTGGTTGGAATGTTGAACTTAACCCTTTATTTTGCTCACTGGGGTAGTTCTACGTACCATGTTTAATGGATGTCAGTTATCTCCTGTTAATTCCCCTCTCCAAGTTCTCCACTGCCTTAACCAGATATTGAACTCACACTCTTTGGGACCTCTCAGAAATATAGACAAATAATGATTTTTCCAGATACAAGTCCTACTATTTAACCCATGGGAGAGATAAAATGGATTCACACCTTTCCCAAGAATATTTACATGTAAATGAATGTAATAAACCCAACTGGAATTCAAACTCAGCAGAAAAACTTATTAATTGATAATGCTTTATACAGAGAAAATTCAAAAAGAAATAGTATAGTAATTTTAACATCTGTTTTACTTCCAATATATCCTTTTATTATTTGATGTTTAGCTTAGATATGATCAGTTTTTCAGATTGTGCATAGATCATATTTTAATAAGAAGTATGTTTCAGTTTTGTTTTCATCAACAAAGTGGAAAAGTTCATCCTGTTCTGCTATTTTACTCATAATTAGTAAAAGAGATATATTTATGCCTTTCCTAAGGGCATTAGTGTGAAATGAAGAGCAACTCAATTCCATTTCTCATACTGTTCACTTTTTTTGCTATTCCAATGAACCCTCGTATTCCAGTGTCACATTTTCTGTCCTATGTTAAAAAACAATTCCTAAATATCTAAATTTTTATACTTTTAGTGTCTCCAGTTTATAGTCTGCATCTTGGGCTGTTCCTTTTGCTGACAACCATACATTCTATCTTCTTGCAATTGATAGTCAGTCCTTTCTTCCCACTTTCCTTTACTACTGTCTCAAGTTTCCTTTCTATGTCTGCCATCAACCTTGTGTCATTTGCATATCTTGTCCTTAAGATTGTAGCAGCCAATGAATGCTGGTAAAGCGTAAGCATTCTGATACTGCCATTTCTAATGGTAATTCTAACTAAAATATTAAATATCATTATGTCTGGGTTCACATGTCCAAGGTGAATAATAGTGAGTATGTCTAGAACAAAAGATAAGTACAATAATATGAAAAATAGATGGAATAATGAATTTGATGCTTGCTAAATAATTCCATTATTTCAGACTTTCTTTTAGCCAGGTGGGATGTGTTTTAACAAATGACACAAAATGTGACACAAAATTAATGCAAAAGTGCATTGGAATAACAAAAATGCCTTTAAAAACTAAACAATATATTAAGAAACAGGAAAATTTCATTAAAAAACAAAGAAAAAGAGTACTGAACTGCTATATAATATCAGTCCTTTTATATGTCTGTGAATACAGGACAATTTCCACACGGATAAAGAGGAGACTTGTGGCAACAGAGATGTGGTTCTATAAAAAGATGAGGACAATACCATGAACAGAGCATGGAAGTTTTGAGGAAGAAACAAAAAGGACAGAAGAGAGAGTTGAAATTTCTGGGACACAGAGAGAAAAGAGGGCTTGGAAATTTTAACACTTACAAGGTTGAAAGGCAGAAAAATAGAGGGAAACATTGAGTAACCTACATAACAAACTTGTGTAAATGAATTGCAGAACAGAGACAGGTAGGGATAGCAAGAAGAAAAATGTTGCTTAGAACTAAAATAGAATAGGAAGTTGTAGAGAGCCATGATCACATATATCCTGAAGGGTTACAGCACATAAAAGAAATAGCACAGAAAGAGTATCATGTACAAAACTGCCTTTCTTCCCTCCAGGATACCAATTTTGAAAAGACAATACACTTTGGAAAAGGAAGATTTTGATGGGCTGAGTAAAAACACCAGTTTTGTACGTAAAAGTTCATTTTTTAATTAAAGTTTTTAAAGGATTTTCTACAAAGAATCATGATGACTACTATAAATGTGTCAACTTTCTTCTTCTTCTTCTTCTTCTTCTTCTTCTTCTTCTTCTTCAATGTGCCATGTTCCTTCAGGATGTAGGTGATCATGGTTCTCTGCATTTTCCTATCCTTTGAAGGTCTTAATAAATTTTATCTGTTATCTCTCCTAATCTTGTTTTGCCATCCAATTACTCATGCTTGCTAGGTAGGTTATGCATTGTTTTCCTCTGACCCTTTTGCCTTCAATTTGTCTTGTGAGTATCAAATCTTCCAAGCCCTCTTTTCTCACAATAGGCCCTAGAAATTTCAAACATCTCTTCTTGATGTTAATTATAATTGTTCTTTTTGTTTGCTTTTTCTCTAAAACTTTGTCACTGCTCAAATGTTTGGTCCATGTTATTCTCACCATCCTTCTGTAGATCCACATTTCTGTTGCTTCAATTCTCTTCTTCATCTGCGAAGAGATTGTCCAGCATTCACTGCCATATAAGAGGACTATTATTACATAACAGTTCAGTACTCCTTTCTTTATATTTTTTAATGAAATTTAAAAAAATATCTTTTATGCAAATAAGCATTTTACATTTACCTGGTGTAACAGCAAAATTGTCAATCCCACAAAATGTTTAATATTTAAAAAATCACTAAATTAATTGAATTTTGTTTTTTGAGGTTTTCAGATAAGAGTTTTAGCCATTTTGGCACCATTTGTTGTAAGAATCCTAGAAAAACCCTTCGAGTTATTCAGCTAGAAAAAGAACAGATTAAAATCATTTTGCGTCAGCCACACTGTCTTCACAAATGAGCAATGATGAGAGGAAAAAGATCATTAAAGCCTTCAATAATAGTACCAACATTCATATTCTGGCATCCATCTTCAAAGTCCATTCAAGTACCATCAAGAGAACGGTGAATAAGTTTAAAAAAGAGGGAACATTAGAGAGGGAAACTGGATCAACAGGTCACAACAAGAAGTGAGATCATCATTTCAAGTTAGAGCTAAAGAGATCAACTAGAAAAGATCCAACTCAACCCATAAGACGTTTGGCATGTGAGAAAAGAGTTTCAGTCCAAAGAGCAATGAAAAAAGACTTGAAAATGAAATTGTACATGAAATGTGTGAGGTACCTTGTTACTCCAAGATAGAAGGTTAGAGAGGGTAAAGATCATCTTGAATAAGTTAGAAAATGATCCTGGAATAATATACATATATTTGAACTTTATTTCAATCCTTCATAAGCTTCTGATCATTATCTATGATTAATTAATGATGTACATATGTTCATTTATGATCGCTTTCATCATGACTCTTCTGTTAAACTTGGAGAGTAATTATACATTCTTATTGTTCAAAGTAGAGTCCAATAGTGTTATAAAAACCTTGGAGAATTCCAGTAAGATATCTTTAATCATTTCTAAGATACAATGGTTCAAAGCTTAATCTAACAAATGGACAATTTTTTTGTTACACTCAGTATATTCATTTCTATTAGCCTTTATCAACAGACCAGCCAAATATGTGTTTGTTTACAACCAAATTTAATCATTTAATCAATTGGTCATAGAGAGGTATACACAACTGAATTAGCCCAAGTAACATGGTGTGTTCTAAAGGGGTTTCCTTATTAGTGATTTACACTTTGATTTTGAGGATCAAATTTCAACACCATAACAACCAGGTGTAGACTTAAAAATGCTTTGGCTTTGCAGATTATTCTCAACTGACAACTAGTTTGAAGCAGGAGTTAAGGAAAGAAATAAATATAGTTCCAGTGACGATTCAAACTGACAGTACTGGCTGTAAACAAAGTGCATGTATATATTTAGAGTTTTACAGCTATTTTATTTCATTTGGTTTCCATGGAAACAAACGAAACCAGATACACTTACACTACAGTTCAAAAGTTTCAGGCCACCCCTGGTAATTTTTTAAATTGGCCCCAAAAGTAGTTGTTTTTTATTTTAAATAAGAGAAAATTATTACACATGTTTAAAAAAAGTGAGATATGATTTTTTATTAGAAATATTATTATTTTTATTATTATTATTATGACAAAAAGAAAAAAAGATTTTAAATTTTGCTCTTGTCAAAATATCCTCCTTTAGCCTTGATTACTGCAGCACACATTTTTGGCATTCATTGCAAAAGTTTCTCAAAGCATAAGTTTGATAATTGATTCCATTCTTTTTTCAATGACTCTAAGAGCTCTTTTACATTTATTTTTTTTTTCACTCTTCTGTCAAGTTCATCCCATGCTAATTCTGGAGATGGCTTCAAACTTTTGAACTGTAGTGTAAGTAAAAATTTCTTTACCATACAGACTGAGCATAATCCTACACAAATATATACAGTATAGAGGGGTTTAGATAGCTCAAAAATGAAATTCAAATTCGAGTTACCTTCTAACTAATAAAATTTAGAGATAGGTTCAGTCTAGCAAGGGTTAAAATCAGGACTTGGAATTAATGCTGTCCTGTTATCCCAGGGAAAATAGAACATTCATTTGGGATGACTGATTAGTTTTTCAGGGACTGTATCAGTACTAGAGAAAATTTTTAATTAAAATTCTATTATATTTATTCTAAAAGTTTATAACTATTTAAAATAAAAAATAATGTCTTACTTCTCACCAAGAGTGGTGCACTTTAAAAAAATGGAGCACACACACACAAAAATATGCAATACTTAAGCATTTCTTTTTTAACTGATGAATGAAACCCAAATAAAAGCTGAAGGACTTAAATTTAGATTTTTGTAGAAGAGGAAAGATTATATGGAATTAATCGCTAGGTCTTCTGCTAGGAAAGTTGGTTCACTGTGTGGTGATATGTGATTTTGATCTCCAGAATCTATCTTTGTTTTTTTTTTTAATCAGTATCACCCCATGCAAGACAATAAAGCCACTAAGACACAAGGAGTAACAGGGTGTGGAAGAATTAGAAACAGAAACATTAATAATGAGTGAGAAGAGGAAAGAGTAATCAGGAGGACAGTAGATAGCAACTGACATTGTATTTAAATTTTCCAAGATTAAAGATGACTGGGAAGCGTGAAGCTGGAAGAGAGTTCCACAAATGAGAAGTGCAAGAAAATTATGAAAGAATTTATAGAAAAGAAAAATTATGAAAGAATTTATAGAAAAGACACAGAGAGGCAACCTTACGGTGATGGGAAAGTGACTGAAGCTGAGCCACCAAATCAGAACCAATAATATTGCTGATTTTCCTTTGGATTTTATCAAGGAGCTCAAGGTAAATAGCAGGAGCATTAGACAATATGTGGCAGCATTATTCTAAGTATGGGTGAATGGTAGACTTATAGATATGTATAATAGATTCCAGAGAGAAAAATTCTTGCACAACACAATGAACCAATTTAACATCTGACCTAGCAATGGATTCAATATAACCTTTCCACTTCATATCAGATGAGAATGTTAGCCCAAGATGGTGCAATGTCTCACATATTTATAAATTTCCCATTTGTCCTTGCTTTGAATATTGCTGCCACATCTTTTATGGTATATTTAGAAATTCTTGATAAAATCCAAAGTAGAATCTGCAATGTTATTGGTTCTGACCTGACATCTCACCTTTAGTCACTTTCCTTCCACCATAATGTAGCTAACCTATGACAATTTTTATAAATACTTTCATGGTAATTGTTCTGATTAACTTTCCTCTACTTTATGAATTTAAATGCAGTACTAGATTGGTAGCAAGGTCTCATTATTTTACACTTGAATTGGCTAGATATAACTATAAGTTCTATGCTAACAGTTTCTTCTGTCACACTTTCTCTCTTGTGAAACTGTCTTCCAGCTTCTTGCTTCCCATTCAACATTGATTATTCAAATATTTAAATGCATTGTCAATCGTTATCTTCTTTCTTGTTCTTTTACTGTTCTTTCTCCTTATTTTTTCTCATATTCTCTAATACTCAATAGATCCTTGCATCTTTGTGGCTTTATTGCCTTGCTGGGGTGAAATGATGAAAAAAAAAATTGTATTATTTATATCTGAATGTGAAAATTGGGGGTATCTAATTATTAGATTTAATTTTCATATAGTAAACAAACCATGAAAATTATATTTTTTTTCTTTCAAGTTTTGGTTAAAAGATCGTGAATGAACCATTAACAAACAACATTTATGTGTTATGTTTTCTGCTTAACATAAACTACCATATATACTTGTGCATCATATGATTTTTGAAGACCTAATTTTGAAGCTAATTTTAAGGGAGTTGCATCATGCATGAAATATAAATTAGCATATTACTTCAAAATTAGTTCTTCAAAGGTCACATAATAAGCGAGTATATACAGTAAATTGAAATGCGCAACTGTCTCCTGAATATCTCCATTCACAGCCATCCTGCCCAGCAATATGACCCAAACGGTAACCAAGATTGAATAGATCAAAATAAATATTTATTTTCAAAACGTTTTAATCTTGTTTCACTACTAACAAGTGTAAATGATAATAAAGTTAAAAAAAACAAAAACAATTTAAACTTTATTTGCAATATTTACATTCCCACTATTGTCCTCATCTTTGTTGTTGTTATCACAATGTCTGTACCCTATGACCTTCATCAGGTGTATATCAATCTGGGTAACCTACAAGGAATTCTGAACTGAATCCTTTATTTAATTTAAATGGCCTAGTTGATTAAAGTGTTGATTCATAAATTTGGTAACATTGTAATTGTGAGTTCAATCCCTGGGCCAAGCAGTGGAATTCAGTGAAAATGGGCAAGCAGTAACTGAGCAATGCTAAGAATAAGAACTAGACAAGATATCCCTAGATATGGAACACAAACAGTCTAACCCCCATAGATTGAATAAAGGGTTCAGTTCAGGGTTCTCTTTAGGTTACCCGGATCGATAAACACCTGATAAAGGTCATAGAGCATAACAACAAAGATGAGGACAATAGTCTAAATGTAAATATTGTAAATAAAGTTTTAAATTTTTTAAGGATGATGGAAATTGTTTTTGAGGATGATTCCAGAATGATGGTGAAAAAAATGTCCTCCAAGAAATGCTGTTATTACTATCAGCACACAGACAACAACAAACCCAGCACACGACTAACAATGTGATGTAGGCATGATAGAAGCTACATTATGTAGATATACACCCACAGGTTCAAGGCAGAAATAGCTGAAGGCTTCCCACCTCCACACCTTTTTTTGGTTTCATTTTTTTTTTTTTTTTTTTTACTGAAGGTTTCCATGTGCTTTTTTTTTGTTTTTATTAACAAAGAATGAAGAGTCTTTTCATTTTGCCACAAGTTTTTCTAACATTAACACAAACACATTTGCAATTGCTTCTGAAATAATATTCATTTTTTTTTCTCCTTTCAGAGACACTTTTATAAAGAGAAAAATAAGAAGAAAAATGTTGAGGCATAATTTTTGATGACATGCTTTATGCACATGCAATTATGACTTGGGTCACACAGTTGTTCACTTTTGCTTACATTTGTTATTAACACTGCAAAAACTATAACTTTATTTTTTTAATGGTTAAATAAAATTATTTCCTCTTTATTTTTTTTTTCTTTAAAATAATCTGATATTATTCTTTTCAATTATTTTTTTTTTTTGTGTGGTATGTTCTACATTAATTTTAACAAATTTATTTTTTCATATACACTAGTTACATTTAGACTATTGTCCTCATCTTTTTTGTTGTTATTACAGTGTTTCAGCCTCCAGCCTTCATCTACAGTGATAACAACAACAAAGATGAGGACAACAGTCTGGATGTAAATAGTGTAAATAATGACAACTTCTCATTTCAGAAATTCAAACAGTAATCATTGTTTTTCATTTTTTTAACTTTTTATTAAGCTATTTCCAATTTATTTGCCATCTTTTTTTATATAACTAATAACAATTTGCATTTTTCTTGCTCCTAAGTTCTGTTATTTTTTTTCCTGTGGTACATTGCGTTAATTTTAACTTGTTGCATTCTATTTGTTTTCATTTTTTTTTTTTTTTAATTAAAATGACTTCATATTTTCTATATTTTGTTTCATTCTTTTCAAATCTATTATAAAAACTTCCTGAGGTTTGAACATGATAGCATTATATACAGCACAACATTCCTCTTGGGAGCACTTCTTTATAACCCTAACTACTTTTAGACCCCTACCCCCTCTACACACATAGTAAGTGAGACAAAAAAAACAAACAAACCCTGTTTCTTATTTACAATGGAGCCTCCATACATTCTTGCCAGGTGCTTGTTTCACAAATTCCAAAACAGATAGAAAGTGTATGAACATTGTTAATTAACATCACCAGTCTATCTTGTTCAGATAGAAAATTAACTAGCAACATTTAAGCTTTGTTTTTGTATAAACAAAAATGTTGTGTCAAAAGGACAGTTATTCCCTTGACATCACTATTACTGTATACACTTTTATGACTTCCACATAAATGTTTATTGTTTTAAAAAGCAAAATAGATATTATATGTTTATTGCAATTATCTTGTTGAATAGTTCATTGATATTTTTATAAAATTATGAATAAAAAATTGGCTTTCATATTTATTTATAAAATGTTAAATAATAAATGTTGCATTGCAGTTTGTTTATATATTTTAATAATTTTGTTATTTTTTTATAAATTTTTAAATAAAAAGATTTCTTTTCAATTTTATTTCTTTATGAAATAGTAAATAATTAAAAAAAAGTATATTTTTATAATTTATTTCAGTCATGAGCAAAGTGTAGCCCTTTTCACTTTCTAAATGGCACGCCAAATTCCATGATTAAAATAAGGTTTATTTAAATTTTTTATTTTTTCATCCTCACTTATTCACTTACATTTTTTCATGCATGACCAACAAATATAAACAATGATTAAGCACAACGTTTCTTGCATTTTGTAACTTTTCGCTGAAGATAACGTTTTCATCATTTTAAACGATTAGTGATTTTCACTAAGGAAGACCATGCATGTAAATATCATTTGCTTTAAAAACAGGCCATTCAAAATAATTTTTTTGTCTGGAGAAGAAACATATTATTTTCTCTAGAGAAGAAATTTTTATTTTAATTTAAAAATTATTTTTGGTATTTTCAAATGAATACATAAGAAACAAATTACATGCAACTATGTGTGTAAACCAATGTGATCTGTGATAAAATTATAATGGGACTTCGTTTTTTTAATTATTGTGAAATCTTTTCTCCAAAAACAATCAACCTTTCACCATTTCTATGATAGATGCTTATGTGCATGGTCTTCTGTGATGAAAATGGCTGAGATAGCTTCAACCCAAAATTACCTTGACTCTTTTTTAGTGGAGCTGCCTGCTGCATGATGAGTCCTATCCAATGTAGCCCACTGGTCAGAAAAGGCTGCCCATGCCTGATTTATTTATTAACACAAACAAAACAATTTATTATAATTTGTAATAAAAAGATCATAATTATAATTCTACAAAAAACTTATATTTATTTTTTGTTTATTATAATTTAACAATTAATGAGATATCTGAGATTGACAATATTTTTTAATATCTTCTACACTTCCAGACATTAATGGGGGCCTCACCCATACAAATACTTATACAGGAATCCCAAAACAAGTTATTACAGTTGAAGTGGTCAACAAAATAAAAATTGTTCTATGATTTCTTCTTTACAAAAAATCTACTGAATGTTAAAAGTTGAAGTTTATAACTGATCTCAATAGATTTATCCAACTGAATTGCAAACATTTATTTCTTTGAAATGAGATTTTACTTGAAATTTTATATTTACAGATAAATCCTTAATATGCCAAGAAATTGTATTAACTGAAAGCGGAATTTTTAAAATTTCCTTTTCATATTCTTCTCCAAACATTGCTTTTTAAAATCATGGAGCAGGCGGGTAAAATAATGGAGTCTGCATTTGTATGAGTTTTTTTTTTTTTTTTTAGCTACAATTTCTGTAATTGCATAATATTTGTGCACTTAATCTGATACAATTGCATATTTGGTCTTATATTTTTGCTTGTTTAGTATAACTAAGTGCAAGTCATTTCAAATATTCCACCGGCTTTTTGAACAAGTGGGAATGTCTTGATTGTAAATGTCTCTTTAATTTTCTAAGAACCATGGCTTCATTTATTAATGATTCCCCACATACGGGTTGGATTTCTTTCACTCCATATGAAACCAATTGATAAATAATCTTTGTTATATTGATAATTGTTTTTATTAATTTAGTTGTTAATGTACTAGATGAAGCAGTATTCAATGCATTAGCATTGTTTTCTATTTTTTGTTTCTTATTTAAAAACCTTTGAATGCTATGTAATAAAAAAATACATTCAGTACGAACATCCACACTACTTTGAACAGAGTTCAATATGTGTACAATGAGGGATTATTGAGTCATTCCCGAAATCAACATCGGATGATTTCAACATAACGGTATTCATCAGCAAATCTTTGTCAAATCGTGCCATCTATGGACGTATTGTAAGACGTAATTTTTCACACCACACACACTTTATATATTATGTATACATTTATTTTTTTATAACAATCATATACTCATATAATCAATTTAATAGGGTTTTAATTTTGATATGTACAATTAATGTACTTTGAACTTCTTAATTTAATTAATGACCTTTAAATATTTTCACAGCATACCTACAATCCACCCACTGCACACTGGTGCGCAGTGGCACACTAGTTGAAAATCACTGGTTTAGCATAAACCTAAATTACTAAATTACTATTAAAACAGTTACCAACAAGATCTGTTTTGATAGCAGCAAGTAAAACAAAATCTTTGGAGTAGGATATACATGCACACAAACAAGGTGACTCCTATCGTACCTATACTATAGCACTTATATTTAAAGACTTGCATTTGTAAGAAGATCAGATGTCACCTGAAAGCAAAGACAATATTCAAGAAGAAATAAAAAGGTGCAATGTGAACTTGGCAGGTTTCACAGATAAGGAGAAGTGTTGTATAATATATATAGGTGAATAATGAAAATAAACTGGTTTATAAGACATGAATGGCAATATGTACAATTAATGCCATCATCTGTAAAGAATTGCAGAGTTTTGGCTGGTATGACACCAAGAGGTTAAAGTACAAAACTTGAAGCCGTGGGGGAGGGGATGCAGCAGGCAGGAAAATTGCTTATCATAAAATCTTTTCTCACAGGGAAAAAAATAAGAAATTAAGAACAATTGCACAGTTAAGGCTTTGTCAGTGAAACCTATATCTACTAGAGAAAAGAGAAAGGGAAAGAGAGAGCAGAGGAGGAGGCAGAAAGAGAGAGAGAGTGTCAGAGAGTGCAAGGGGTTGAGATGGGAACGTGAAACAGAGCATAGAGGAGAGGAGACAGAGGATATGAGAGAGAGAGAGCATGGAGGAAAAGAGACATGATATGAGAGAGAGAGAGCATGGAGGAGAGAATGAGAGAGAGCACAAAGGAGAGAGAGAATGAAGGAGCAGACTCAACTAGCAATACAGTCAAGTACTGATCTGTTTGCCCAACTAAATCCTACAAGTATGAAGGAGACAGAGAGAATGAGAAAGAGTACAAAGGAGAGGTGAAAGAGAAAATGAGAGTTCAGAGAGGAGACAGAGAATAAAGACAGAATGACATGAGGGAGAGGTGACAGAGAGAAAGTGAGAATGAGAGAGGGCACGATGGAAAGGAAAAAGAGAGAATGAGAGAGGGAGTGAGTGAGAACACAAAGAAGAGGAGACAGAAAGAATGAGAGAAGGTATGAAAGAGAGAATGTGAGAGAAAAAGAGAGAATGAGAGGGAGCACGAAAGAGAGGAGAAAGAGAGAATGAGAAAGTGTATGAAAGAGAGGAGACAGAGAGAGAATAAATAGCACAAAGGAGAGAAGACAAAGAAAGAGATCATAAAGGAGAGGAGAGAAAGAGTGTGAAAGAGAGGAGAGAGAAAAAGGGAAAGAGAATGAAAGGGATAAGAGAAAGCAGACAATGAGAGAGAATGAGAATGAGAAAAAGGACAAAGGAAAGGAGAGAAAGAGCATGAAAGAGAATGAGAGAGAGAGAGAGGGAAAGAGTCATCAGGAAGAGCATGAAGGAGAAGAGACAGAATAATCAGAGATAGCATGAAAGGGAGGAGAGAGCAAGCAAAAAGAAGAGAGAGAAAGAGCATAAAATGGGTGAAGAGAGAGAGCAGGAGAATGAAAAGGATGAGAGTCAGTAAAAAGAGCCCAAAAGAGAAAAAAGAGAGTCAAAGAAATCATGAAAGTGGGGAGACAGAGAGTGAGGAAAGAGTGAGTGAGCAAAAGGTAGAGACAGAGAAAGATAGTCAGAGAGCCAAGGGGAGGAGTCAGAGAGAGAAGACAAATGAAAAAATATAGATGTAAATATTGATGTGTATGTGGGGGGGTAAAATATCCTCTTTCTGTTGTCCATACAATGGATATATCAGAAAAATACTGTTATTTTATCCCTTTTGTCAATTTGTCCTTTAAGAACAGGAAAAATGAGAAGTCTTCCTTTGTGTATTGAATAAAGTACTAAAATTCTAAATTCCAACAATGTTGCCTAATACGACATACATCAGAGGATGGCCAGAATCTACAAGGGCCAAAACATTGTGATTATAACAAACATGAGAAACATAGTTAAAAAACATGTATAATAATAATTTCTCATGTCAGAAATTCAGACAAATACATTAACCAAATTAATAATAACAGAATATCCATCTTCTACTGCAATTGTTTTTAATGTCCACCTTCATCCAATTTGGAAGTTCAATTACCAAGCTTACAAACCTCTCTTCAACGGACTAATAGTGGTAAGGGGGGATCCATTAAAGCCAATTGTCCCTAGATGTGGAAGGAGTATTTTTGAGTTATAAAACCACTATAGTAACTGCCATTCGTTATGACCATAATGTAAATAATATAAACATGTATATATGGCATAAATATATACTTAATATAGATATATTAATCAAAATAACAAAAATAATAGATTTCTCATGTATGTGCTAATGTATCTTACTTTCCATCTTTATTTACAATTGAAAAGCCCAGCACCACCATCAAGAGGTCACTTTGAAAACTAATACAACTAAGCCCACAAATTTTTAAATACATCGCTGATGATTTGGAAGTTTTTTCCTGCAGATTATTTTTTATTTTGCCTGCAGATTTTGTCCGTTGCATCCGAAGTGCATTGATGAGGAGTCCATAGAGGAGAGGTTTGTCTGTAATGTCATTGAGCATGTCCACTATTACAATTGACACAGAAGACCTAACAGCAGATATTATGTACATATATATTTGGGGGAGAGGCAAACAAACATCTATATAGAGTTATTTTTTTTAAATCATTTCACCCCAAGCAAGACAATAAAGCCACTAAGGTACAAGAGGTTACTGAATATGAGAGAATATAAAAAACTACCATTAAGGAGAGAGGACAATAAAAGAATAAGAATTAAGAAAGCAGAAGAAAACGATTGACATTGCACATTATTTACATTATTCAGACTACTGTCCTCATCTTTGTTGCCATATTTATTACAACATTTCGGCCATTGTACGCTCCAGCCTTCTTCAGGTGGTTGGAATGTCGAACCCTTTACTGAATGTCGAACCCCTTTGCTCACTGAGATAGACTGTTCTAGTTCCACATGCCATGTTTAATGGATGTCAATTATCAGTTATCTTCTGTTAATTTTCCTCTGAAAGTTCTCCACTGCCTTAACTGGGTATTGAACTCACACTCTTTGGGTCCTGTCCTGTCACTGGATCTAACCAATGCCTTTATCCACTGTGCCATGTGTCCTTGGCGACAAAGATGAGGACAATAGTCCGAATAATGTAAATAATGTACATAATACCTCATCTCAGAAATATAGACAGATACTGATTGACATTGCATTTAAATTTTCAAGATCAAAGTTGACTGGGAAGCACTAAAGCCAGAAGAGAGTTCCACAAGCAAGAAGTGCAATGGAAGAACTTACAGTTACACCTAGCCATTCCAACAGTAAATTGATGAGACTTAGCCGCCAATCTGGTACTGCCCTTAAATCCATAAAGTCTAGGTATCATAAAAGAAAGTTCATCAAAACAATTGCAATGAAAGTAGTTATAGAAAAGACACAGGGAAGCTATGTTACAACAGTGGGAAAGAGACTAAAGCTGAGATGCCAGGTCAGGACCAATAACATTTCAGATTCTGCTTTGGATTTTATCAAGAATCTCTAAATATATAGCAGGAGCACAAGATGAGATATGACAGCAATATTCAAAGCAAGGACAAATGGTAGACTTCTAAATATGTAAAATAGATTCTGGCAAAAAAAATTGTCTAGTGAACCAACCTTCTTAACTCCAGACTTAGCAATTGATTCAATAGACTCTTTCCACTTTATGTCAGCTGAAAACCTTAGTCAGAGAAGGCACACCAAGTCACTATCCTGGAGGTTAGCATCAGCCATGCTGATGAAAGGTAATAAGGGTTCTCTTAGATGATTAAAAGAGAGCAATTTCATTTTTTGAGGCATTAAAATTAACAAGCCACTCCTTGCCCCATTTAACAACAGATTGTAGGTCATTTTGTGTCTGGAAAGTATCTAGTCATTTTGAAGATCTCAAGAACCAATTAAACAGTCTTGATGTAACTTGGCAACTAATCAAAGGTGACAGTGTGAACACTCTCCCATAAGGTTACTCAGTCGGTAGTGAGATGTTATCAAGGGTGACAGTCATATTCTCCATGAAAATCAATTCATCTGTATTTCACATCTCATGCAGAGATGTTCAACCAATGCAAGGCTCGAGAGCCACTCAAGTTAGGAGAATATTTTTAAAATTGTTATTATGAATAAGGTGTGTGATATAAATGAAAGAGAGGATCGTAGAAATTGAAGATAATAAAAATAAGGAGAATAGATAGAAAGCAACTCTTGACTTGAAGGGAATAAGATTGTAGTGTTCAGAAAAGTATCTACATTAGAGTCTGTTTTGCAAAGTGGCAGTTATTGGGAAGCTGTTTGAGTGGAACACTGGAGAAATGGGAGTGATTCAACTCTGTGAAAGTAACATGGAAGGTCATAAGTGTAAATGTCTGAGCAGGTGGAACTAAAGAATGGAGTGCATCTAAATATTTGCTATTGAAATAGCAGCAGAGTAACAATAGGCTTGCAATGTCGTGTCTCTTAAAGCAACACATTACTCAGAACTTCCAATTTCTGCCTACAGTCTAGATTTGGCTTCATAAGATTTTTGCCCTTACTCGAAAACTTAAAAGATAAAAGTCACCATTGAAAGGGAGATTTCAGATTAAAGAGAACCCAATGAAGCAGCTGATGGTAATCTCCAACTATTCTACTCAACATGAAAAGAATGCAGGGAATGCTTTCTAGGACAGATCCCATATCAATGTCACTATTTAGAACCTATGGAGAGAAAATGTCAAAATATGTTTTAAGCCTTAAAAAAAAAGATGAATCTACTCATCCTCTAGTAAAGAAGAAATGTTAATCTCACAGATTGTTTGTAATTACTTTTGTGCTATGCTAAAGCTTTTGAATATCAACAATATTAGAAATCATTTACATTGGCTTTTTAAAAAGGCAATCATGTGGATAAATTCTCAGTTTAAACCTCGGCTATCCAAATACCATTTCTCTACTGTAATCACCACAAAAATCTTTACAGATTTGATGATCAATTACTATCAAAGTTCATAAAATTCTTTAAAAAAGTACTAAAGTTCATAAAAATTCATTAAAAAAAATACCAAAAACATAAAAATGCTTTTAAAGAAAGTAGCAAAATTCATAAAAAAAAGTTACAATGTTCATAAAAAAAGTAACAAAGTTTTATGAACTTTGTTACCAAGGTTCATAAAAATTCATAAAAAGTACCAAAGTTCATTTTAAGGACTGAAAAAAATGTATGCCTGTGAATTTGCAATAATCTCTAGATGTTTTCTCTTTTTCTTATAAAGGTTTGTAATGTTTTGTGAACTTCAATTGGAAGAAGACGAAATGGAGTTAGAAGAAAGATACATTATAACAGAATGAAATTTAAAGCCATAGATGCTAATCTCAATGGAGACATAGAATGAGAAGCTTAATAGTTAAAGGGACGCCACTCTGCAATCAACATCAGCATGATCCATTGGCTTGAATTCAGAGTTTTTCTTCTTCAACTGGCTGCTATCCAAAGTGAGAGAACTTTTTCCGCCTCCTCATTTAACTCATAGCTGAAGAGGTGAGAGAGATGGGCTCATGCTTTCCAAAGAGATTCAGTAAAAAGTGAATGCTACAGTCTTGTCCAGAATTGCAATTCTGCTTTTCAATTCTCCTTTCCCTCAATTAGCAAAACTTCTGTATCCTTGTATCACATTGGCTTAAAGCCATATCACATTGAAACACCAGTTCTTGTACAATCAAATAGAAAATATTTTCTTCTAAATTTAATGTCTCAGTTCCACTTATTAAAAAACAGGTAAATTTTGAATTTCGACTTTTAGTTACGTCAATAAAATGATGGGCACCTCGAGGTGGTGTAATGGTTAGCAAGCTTGTCTCACTAGAACTATTACGACTGAGTAGTGAGTTCGATCCTCACTAGGTACCCCATACTTTCGGCCTTGTGCCACATCTGAGCTACGCTTGGAAAATCACTACGTCAATAAAAATGAAATATTTAAGAGGAATAACTATGGTTAGCCTAAGGAAGAAAATTTTTTTTTAATTAAAAAAAAATTTTAAATATAAAAAAATTTTTTTTAAATTAAAAACAAAAAATTTTTTTTGAAATATAAATTTTTTCTTTTTAATTAAAAATAATAAGAATTTCTTTCTTTTTTTTTTTTAGATTTAAAATTCCCAATATCCCTTGTTCGTGCGCATGTGTAAGTCGCATCAATATAACACATTTATCCCAATGAAGTACTAAAGGACAAAATGCATCACACAAAAACTTTTTCCAGTTGGTTATATATTTTTTTCAATCTTGTTCTTGATATATAAAAATTTATATACCATTATCTCAAAGGAAATAAAGAGAAAAATATTCACTTACTGTTGAGAAGCAAAACATTTCACAGCAGCAATTTTCTTGTCACAAAAGCCACCAGCAACTAACTTAAAATCCCGATCTTTGCTTAAACACTAAAAAAGATAAATATTTTACTGAGTGGAAGTGGTGATTTCAGTATTTTTTTTTTTTTTTTCCTAAGTTTCAACTTTTCATACATTCGAACATGTTTATTTTGATTATAGGATTTTTTTTTAATAAAAGCACCAGTTCATTAAGTCAGAAAACATTACAAGAGTTTAAAAAGTTGTAACTATTAAAAAAATAATTATATTTAGCTGAAACTTTTCACGTTTTTCTTTTTTTATATATAATAATGTTTACCCTATACAAGGCCCAAGAGTCAGTCGGGATTAATTTATTTGTTTAATCGCATATCAACTCCTCATGGGTCATTTAATGCCAAAATTTAATTTTCTTGGGAGCTTTGAAGTAAACATATTATATATGTTATTCTGCTTTCACAATTGAATACATGGTAGATAATACTCAACTTTTGTGCATGTACATGTTTGTGTGAACATAATTACTAGACATGGTGATGTGCGCATTTTATGTTGTACTTTTGTCGAATACATTTTGATTTCTTTAAGAAATTGTAGGATATTATGTGTATTAATGTCATGAAACAGTTATTTCATGTTGGTTGGTTGATTTCATTTTGCATCATATCAACCTCTATGGGTTATTTAATGACGAAATCTAAATATTTTGAACACAATTTATGGCTTTAACTAAATGTATACTATAAATAGGTATTGTTGGTAATTTTACTATAAATATGTATAGTTGGTATGTTTTTATATAAAAATGTATTTTCATACTGTCATAATGTTTTGTCTTTGTTTGGGGGGGGGTTCACTGTTTGCCCATACCTGGGACCCTAACAGATGCTACCACCCGGAGTTAGGGTGGACATAGGAACAACAGCAATTAAGAGGTGGTTCCACACTCCTCAAAACCTCCAATCTCCCAATCAGAGGCCCTGCTGCCAGATGTAGTTTATCATCATACCCAGGACTAACTTGAGATAGAGGGTTACAGACAGTGCTGGATCAAGCTTAAGGCCTCAAAGTCTAGGGGCCTCCAGCCAAAGTGTGTAATAATTTTGACACTATCATAGGCCTTTCTTACACAGGGTGTCATAACCCATTGTAGACTTTTAATAATACTTTAAATTTAAACCCTCATCACCATCCTTGGCTTTACTCAAATTGTTTAATTTAACACTCTTCCATTTTCCTCCACTCAAGAGAATGGGAGATTTGAAGAGGCCTCATGAGTAGAAAAATCCAAAGGCCTCTCTTTATCAACCCTGGCTATAGAGAGTAAGAGGTAAGAGGAACAGTTTATGAGGAAATGTGGGAAGACAAGAGTGTAATGATTAGGAAAGCATCCTCTTGGGAGTCAGTTCCACAAAGTAGCAGTTTATGTGAAGAAATTGTTGAAGTGGAACTTACATTTTGCCAATGGAATTTCTAAGTGAATTAATGTTTTACAAACTGCAAGAACTTTCCTTCCAACCAGATACATTATTTACAGTCAAATTAATGTCCCCATGTTTGTTACTATTATTTTGGCCATTGTGCTCTCCAGATTTCTTCAAGTAATAATTAATCTGAGAAACCTTCAGGAAATTTCAAACTGAACCCTCTGCTGGGGTTAGCAGTGCTTCCTATACTGTCAATAACAAGGCATATATCTTTTTTTTTTTTTTTAGTTTTGCTCAGTCATTGCTAATCTAGCTTCCACTATTTCTAAGTCTGTGCAACTCAGCTCAGGGATGGGCAATGTAGTGTCATGGATATCCACACAGAATCAGAAATTGGAGAGCTGAGTTTGAATTCTACTCAGGTTTGTTACATTCAATTTCATGCAAATACCTTTGAGAATGGTATGAATCCAACTCCCCCCCATTTATGAGTTGAATAGCAATACAGACTGAGTCCTCTAGCCTTGGTTGGCAACCAGTCTACCACCAAAATGGCAACCTACTGCAGGAAAATCTTCTGCCTAGTCAGTCAAGGGTCAAAAGAGACATGATTGTCCAAGAGTGTATCATTTATGGCACTTAACTAAATCAGTCATGAATTGAAAGAGACATGGCTACCCAATCATGTATCACATATGGCACTTAACTGACCAAGTCAGTCAGGAATCAGAAATGACATGATCAGCTAAGCATGTATCACATATGGCACTTATCAGTCATGAATCAAACAGACATGATCACCCAAGCATGTATCATGTATAGCACTTAACTGATCAAGTCAGTCATGAATCAAAAGAGACATGATTGCCCAAGAGTGTATCATGTATGGCAATTAACTGACTGAGTCAGTCATGAATTGAAAAAGACATTATCACCCAAGCATGTATTAGGTTGGTGCAAAAATAATGACGTAATAATGTCGTTTTTTGACGTTAAAAAATACGTCAAAAAACGACATTATTACGTCATTATTTTTGCACCAACCTAATATGATGTATGGCACTTAACTGACTGACCAAGTTTAAGGATTGAATTTACAACTATGACACAAAACAGCATTTTGATCCTTTAGGCTGTTGCCTTATAGAACAATCCTGAAGTTAAAACTTGAACCATAAACTTAATTTTTTTATTGCCTCCCTGCTACTGCTGCCAACTTGATGTTACACTTGAGGTTTTCTGCAGCTATTTTTCTTTCTTACAGCTGAAGTCTTGCTGTAAAGATTGGCATTTCTCTTTCTTTATCAATAGCTCCCATATGCTATTTCTATGTTAGGCCTACCAAGGAAGCTGTCATAGGTTCATAAATGCATTGATTCCTCGAGATGGCTTATTCTTCAATGGTCTTCTCTGAAGTATTTTTACTTCATTCTACAGGGATTGCTAACCACCTTTTCCCCTACACATGATCAGCCATACCTGATTTCACTGTCTTACACCTAATTATGGATTCTCAATATCAGACCAGTTGAGAGTTAAGATCACTGAAGGGACATGACATTAAAAATAAATTTTTAAAAATGAAACATACTGGTTTCCTTAAAGAAAAAAAGTGATAAAAAGTTCATTTCCTGATAAACTGACATCAAGAAATGTATGAAATATGTGTCTGATCAGTCTGCTTGAATTCCCCAAACTTTTAAATAGTTTCATCCACACATAAGCAGGGAAATATTCACTTAAAATAGACAATGTCACATTATAAAATGAAACAGTAACAGACATATTGATATAAACAGCAAAATTTCTGTGCCTATTCCAACGACCAAATACTTACTGATTCTTGTTCTTCTTCAAGTAAATCATCCGGAAGAGCCACTTGCCAAATCTCATGATTCTTTTCATCTGATGTAGCGAGACAAACATCTAGAATTGTTTAAAATTTGCAAAATTTGAAAATTAGAAAATTTCAAAAATCATAACTTATATTACGAACATCAAATTTTATTATCACATAATTTCTTTATATCTAATGTTAAAATGTATAATTAAAAAAGAATTCTCTGCAGTCCATAGTTTAGTGCAGTGTTTCTCAATATTTTTTAATTCAGGGTGCACTTGTAGAATGACTAAAACTCTGGGGTGACCTTTAATTTTTAATAATGAAAAATTAGTCATGTAATTTGAAACAATAATAAAAAAGTCTCCTGAAAGAAGCATATACTTTTGAAATATTACATTGTATATTTAAGAAGCAGTACAGTTTTCATTTAAAGGGATTTATGAAGAATCTGTTATTTTTTTTTTTTTTTTTTTTGGAGAGGACAATGATGACTGATTTAAATCCCTTAAGAAAGGCAAAAGGGGAAGGATTATCCACTTCTTAAAGATTGAGAAATTTACCATCAAGTTTAAAATCTCAAATGAAAAGACTTAACCTACACATGGAAGACATGTGGTTGGTGTCTCGAGCTTTTTAAAAATAAAAATAATTCATAAATTACTCTTCTGTTAACTTGGAGCATGCATTAGTCTGCATCAGTTGAGAAACACTTGTTTAGTGCAATGAAATATTTAGGGCAACTCCATCATCAAGACCTTAATCTTAAACACTCTCTAGGCAACTTAGTCACTAAGGAAAGCATTTGTTCTGCCATTGCAGCTGACTCCAATAGCCAAATAACAGTATATTTAAATTTCACAATTGTGTTGTCACATCCTGCTATAGCAACAGCAAAAAAACAGCCTTGACTTAAATCAAGATCAAAGCTACTGCAGTTTGTATTTGAGGAGCTAACATATAGTGGAAAGAGAAGTAATAATGTAAGGTGCTAATGGTTAAAATAGCCAAGTTAAAAATAAAATTCCATTAGTTTTTTCTTGAGAAAGAATTAAATATAACATCTTTAACATTATCTATATTGTTCAGATTGCTGTCCTCATCTTTATTATCCTATTCATGACATTACAGCTGTTTATGCTTCAACTTTCTTCAGGTGATTGGAATTTCAAACTGAATCCTTTATTTCGTCAACCAGGGTAGATTGTTCTAGTTTTACATGCCATGCCTCTTCCAGATGTTTCAGTTATCTCCTTTTAATTCAACTCTCCAAGTTTTTGGTGAACAAAAGTTGCATTAAAGGAAGATAACTGAGACATTCAGAAGAGGCATGGCACGTGGAACTAGAATAGTCTACCCCAGTGGATGAAATAAAGGGTTCAGTTCAAAATTCCAATCACCTGAAGGAGGTCAGAGCATATACCATGAATATGACAATAAAGATGAGGACAACAGTCCAAATAATGTAAATAATTACAATACCTCATCTCAGAAATATAGACAAACATTTTTAACATAAACTTGATAATAATCTTGATAACAATGTGTATAGTGTGTATTATTAATTATATGATTAAAATGTGAACATTTTAATTAGATTAGTTTGGGTTTTCAAATATAAAATTTTAAAACAGGTTATCATTTCTTATTCTTCTGAAATGAGATATAAATGATCTGTATTCCGTTATCTCAATTAGAGACCTTATAACATTATCTTCACCCATTATCTCTCATGTCATTGCCTCATGACATCTAATTCTTTAACACTTTTTTCATAGTTACGTTGTATGAAAGAAGAAATAAATCCCCAGTGAGGGGGTGGAATAGGCCCCTCTTTCAGACTTTCACTGACCAGACAAAGCAATCCCTTTGTTGTGTTTTGCTTCTGATTTGAACAGATGTGTACAAAAACTGGAAAGGACTCTCGGTGCATTCACATGAGCCGAAAGATGAGATCAAAATCAAGAAATGAAGACACAAATCCGGTTCTCAACAATTTGGTGTTTATTTCAATAAGGTCCCTTGGTTAGACCTCGTATTCTCTCTGGCAATAGGTAGGTGACATAAATCCCTTTGACTCCTCTTCTTATTTAAGCCGATGCTACTGGGACTAGTTGGACAGCTCTCTCTTTCTGTCTGTCCAATCCTAATTGGGATTCTACTTAATTTATATAAGGCTGCAAGTAGAAATATTTGGTGTCCTTGATCTCTTTTCTTTTCATTATTTTCTTCACCTTCTCTCAAGTGGGTTGCTGCTTTGAACACCAGACTTTACTTGCCTTCAAAGACTGTATCTTCTAGCCATTTAAAAAAAAACAACACTTGACTCCAATAACATCATTTAGGGCCCAATTGACTTTATGTGTATTCAGCCAGTTGTGTAGGAGGGAATCTATTATACCACAGAAGGGCGGGGACAACAAACATTCTTGTTTTTTTTAAATATTTCTTATGAAAGAGATGAACATAAAACAGACATGTTAAAAAAAAAAGAATCTCTCAAAAGTGAAAGGAATACCTGCCTGTCTTGAAGATCAACATTTTAAATTCTGGCTTTTCACCTGGGTTTGATAATGTTTTTTGGTACCAGTGGAGAAATACCCAACTTCCTCATTACCAAGCAGGACCCATGCACTGGGACAAATGAAGGTAAAAACACTGCCACCTTGAATATTTGAACTCTTGCATAGTTACATCTGTTTGTTTTGTTTTTTCCCCAGAGTAAGCATTAGAAATTGCTTTATCTGCCTAACTTATGCTTTACTTCAACAAATAAATTTTATTAAAAAACAACACTGACTTGTACCACTGACTTTGTTTTTATCCCTATAATTTCAATTGTGCATGGCTTTTGTTGGTTCTTTTTTTAACTTTATGAGGTAAAAAACATTGCAAAAGGCTTTATTATTGATAGAATTGTAGCCTGATTTACTGAATTAAAATTTCCCTTTAAGTAATGCCAGAAAGAAAGAATTCCAGGTGACATGGTGATGTTTGGTGATACCTGGTGATTTCCTTGATGCTGCTAAGACTGGGTGGGAGTGCCTAAGGCCTAGTACTGAGAAATATGAGAAAGGAAAACATTTGAAATATGTAAAAACAGATGAAACATGAAATAAATACTTCATTCAAATTAAATTTGTATTTCATTCTTTGATTGAATGTCTGGAGCCGTCGCACCCTCCCCCAGTTCTGCACATTGCCGTTTAAGACAAAGAGTGAAAGATTTTTGAATTAAGCGACTCAAAAGAAAATAAATTAAAGGGAGATAACTATTAAATGTCAACTATTAGAGTACCACATCTTATTTATTTCATGAAGAAAAAAATTTGGATGAGAATATAGAGTAACAAATCTTTACGATCAAAGAAGTGAGTGTGTGCTCAAGAGGAACCAACTACTTTGTCCGATACTTTTTTGCGGGGAGATTGGAAAGACTGAAAATGATGGTCACATTAAAGAGAATTGAAAAAGATGAGACAAAATGGAGGGATTAAAGATCTCCTATAATTGTGGAGGGGAAAAGCAGTAGGTAGAAATTGTTGGTCCTTGCTGGATGGGTCATTTAGCCTACTATGTTGGACCTGCAAATTCCATGGACATAGACGGTATAGCAATCTTTGACTTTTATACCCACAAAAAAATGGTGTGTCAAAAGGACAGTTTTTCCCTTGACACCACTATTATTTTAATTGCGTTCACTCCTCAGCAATGTTTATTGTTTTAAGAAGCAATGATTAAAATTGTAATAAAACCTATACATACAATTTACACATATTATTTGTTCTTGAAGATTGATAACAAATATAATAAACACTATCTATTTATAATATTGTTTATTTACACTATTTATTTATTATACTGTTTATTGGAATGGTTGGCAAAACATGGACTAATTGCTAATTGATTTGAACTTTATAAAATAGTAAATAATAAGGATTTCTTTAGAGTTGGTTCATTTGCAAATTTTAATAATTTAGTAAAAGTTTATAAATTTTTGAATAAAAAACTATTTTCATATTTATTTCCTTATAAATTGGTAAATGATAAATATTACATTGTATTAGTTTTTAGAATGTTGTAAATATAAAATTATTCTTGTAAATAGACAATCTAATAAACAGCATTTTATTTTTTGGTTGTAAATTCTCAAGAACAAAATTGTATAACTTCACATTCATATGTTTAGGTTTTATTACAATTCTAATCATCGCTTTTTTGACACTGTTTTTTATTTTGTTTTTTCTTTTTAGGCTACAAAGGTCCAAGATTGCTGAAGGTTTTCTCTATTAAAAAGCAGTGGCTTATCCTCAAAATTGTAGGAATTGGGTCACAGGAAATATGAAAAGTGTGATACAATAGAACACATAAGGAAGCAATAACCCTGTCCATCCTGGGACAGGTAAAAAGTTAACAACTAGACCAAAAAGGAAAAATATCTCAAAGACACTTAAGAAAGCTTTAGTTTAAGTGAGAAAGCAGGAAATCCCAAATGAAGTGGTTGGAAGAGCATGTGACAAAAAGTAACAAATTGTAACATTTAGATATTAGGCTTGTAGAAATCCAAAGTGAATAGGAAGAATTTTAGATGTGTTGGAATTGTGGTAGGAAATGCCACATAAGAAGTGACTATCATGTAAGAAGTAAGACAAGTGAAACCAGGAGAGGAAGAGATAACAAATAGAGAAACTGTGAGAGTTTGTTTGGCTGAATTCAGTTACCAAACTAAGGTAAGATCAATTAACGTGTTGTCTCTGTCATAACAAAGGATAAATAATAGTTAAGTCTGAAGTAGGCACTAAGGCTTATCACATAAATGTAATCTGTGATACAATGAGCCCAGCTTGATTTGTTTGTACACCTAAATAGTCAAGTGGACTGCAAATGATTTTATCTGGGCCTGGAACAACCAGCATCAGTGGTGCTCGTCGTTGTGCGCATCCACTTTGGTTACTGCTGTCACTTCGCATGCGGCAGCATCTGTGAACGGGCCACCCGATTTGACACTCACGACATACAGGATTTTGCCGTCACCATCTTATTTCGAACACCTTGTGGAGCATAAGACGAGGGATCGCTCATAGACCACTTGACTTCAGGCTTGGGGTATCGTACTTAGTAGAGCAGCCACCACACTGTGATCTATAGAGTCTAAGCCCTCAACCGACTCAATTCGTCCTCCTTGAGGAACGACTAACGTCGACACTTTTCTTGAAACAGTAAAAGACAAAAATAACAAAAAAATTTTGCACGTCTGTTTGTTCGTTCAGCTTGACGTTTTCTTTTTCCATTTCCACAGTGATGAAAAGAAATGGATGTGCCGCAGATATGACTTGTGTGCCGGCCACATGCAATTGTATATGTTCGACACACAGCGAACAGGACCAGCACACTTCCCAGCCGACTATGGTGCGCACTGTGGTATCCCGTCAGGAAGAGGCGTGACAACCAACCGTCCAGACACGATGTGATACCGTTCCACTACTCTGAAACTTGATGGGCAAAACTTCAATCAAGCTCAGGTAAACAGCGGGTGTAACTGTGACTGGCTTAATCTTGCTAGATGCCTCATCCTCTAGTGAATGGCAAAAAAATGAGAGAGACTTTAAGAAATTGAGGTTGGAAATGGAATTAAACCTGTCAACAATTGTCTGCTGATCGTGTAACCACACTTGCACACACTTTCACTCGCCAATTCTATGCGAATGTTGAAAAAAGCAAAGCTTGTTACATGAAGCGCATTTACCACTTAAGGCAGACAGGGAGGCAGACGCGAGTGAGCAAGCAAGCAAGCTTGATAGTGTACTGTGGCTGCTGCCATCGCCAAAGCCCCATCGCTTGTCCAGTTGGGCTGAATTGCCGCCTGAATTGATATAATATATGAGCTGATTGTTCATAAATATTCAGTTAAAGCTGTACAATGATGTGACTGTGTATGCAGTTTGCCAGGCAGGGAGAAGAAAACGTAAAAAAGCTCCTATCCTACATGTGAACAGGCAGAAAAATCAAGACCAGATTGATTTGTTTGTTTTTTACCATTTATAAACCTTTCTGAGGTTATTTAGAGCTGAAACATATTTTTGGATTGTAAGAATTTTTTGAGATAATAATTTTCTGATACAAGTCTTACTAGTTAACCCATAGCTGAGAGGAGAAGAGGTGAATTCATTCCTTTCCCAAGGGGATTTGCAAGTAAGTGAATATAACAAACACAACTGGAATTCAAACTCAGCTCTCCAATTTCTCATTCCAAGACATTATCCATTACACCACCTGCACATCCAAGCTTACAGCATCTGGTATTTCAAAACAGTCACCCATCTAAGTACTGACCTGGTTCAACATTGCTTAAAACTGAACTAGAGATGAAAACCCTACTAGAAAATAGTTGAGCAGATATGTCTTCATCTTTGTAATTCTGAATCAAATAACAAGATTAAATGCAAACAGGCTAAAAATTTGAAATTAGGAGAGAGAAGAATGGGAGATTTCTCCCACCTTCTCAGCATGCAAGAACTCCCCTCCCTATAAATTATATATTAATAATAAGTATACATCTTTTTCTTCACCAGTACCATAACTCTGAATTTCATGCACAACACAATCTAAGTTGTTACATAATTTAAAATTTTATATATATATATATATATATATATATGTTGTGGCCTGTTTAGGGGCCAGAAAGAAAGACACGGAAGATGAAGGTAGGTTGAAAAAATATATTGAAGGTATATACAAAACAATAGTGTTAGTAATAAGTAGATTAGCACTGCATCTACTACTCCACTTCACTCCTATCCGACTCTCGCAGTTTGTATTTATGAAAGGAGGAAGAGTTCATTCTACTGTAGGAGGGTTTACCACAACAATATACTAGACTATCATAATAGGTAAGCAGTCCATATTATTTGCAGAGATTGTTTTAAAAAATTTTTTTTTAATTTTGCATTTAAAATAAACATAAATAAATGGTGGGGAAAAGGGGTAAAAACACAAATCCACACAACTTATGTACTTCAAGTTAGAAAGGTAGAAATATAAATATACAGTTAAATATAAATATACACATCTAAGTAATTATAAAAATAATACAAAGGTATACACAAATATCATGGCACATCAACATATGTAAATTATATATATATATATATATATATATATATATATATATATATATAAAATGAATAAGGAATCCTTAAAAATCCATTATGTGTAAATAATTTATTTCATGGGCTATTGCCCAATCATTTAGACCCCAAAATTTTTTGGTCTGAATGATTGGGCAATGAAATAAATTATTGTGAATAAGATAAATTATTACCACATAATATATTTTTAAGGATTCCTTATTCATTATTATAATATTGCTCTATTTGGATTCATATCCCTCTTGGAATTATCCCTACTAAACATCATTGGACATATATATATATATATATATATATATATATATATATATATATATATCGGAAATCCAGTTGAGCACTCTAGGGAAAAGGTGGTTTTAAAAAACAACTCCTACTGCTATTAAGCATTACTAAAGTAAAATTGAATGGAGTTCTGAGCTGCTGGCATATTTCTTCTAGAGAAAAATGTTAAAATTCCCTTCCTTCCCTGCCATGTGATGATGGCCTAGAGTTAAGAGATCTGACTGATGTCAAATCAGTTGAGTTTTGATCCTGACTTGAAGCAATCAGATGTCTAGCCATACTGAGGAGCTGTGATACAGCAAAGCAGTCTGTCTGTGGATGACTATTTATATATATATATATATATATACACACACACACACATATATATATATATATATATATATATATATATATATATAAATGTGGTCACATATGAGTATTAAAGTCAAAAGATGTAGATGTGTTGTAGAAAAATTAACTATTTTAAATAACCCTAATGTATTAAAGAAGAGAAATGAATTAATGGTCACATGTAGGCATAAAAATAAATACCAGTTGTGACATGTTGAACAGATTCATTTCAATTGAAGACAACACCTTCCTTTTTTAATTAATAATGTTACTTTATCTTCAATTGAATATTTTCTTTTTTTGTATGAGTACATAATCACTAACTCGAATTAGTTTTACTTTTACTTGTATATATGTCATGTCTTTCAATATGACATGGCCATATGATTTCAATGAAAAAAACACGGCTGTGTGCATATGTATGTATACTTTTCAAACATATATTGTTAAATACAACAGATAATGAATGTCTATTATGTTTGATCATGAGCCATTGTAAACTTTTTGTGGTTGCTTTAATTTCGGGTGAAAATTAAGAGAAAAATTGTCCAACATTTGGATATTTTTTATTATGCTGTTCCTTGATCTAAGCTTTTGGCTCATATGTGCCATTTTCAGAGTGGTTATATATGTGCATATATGTATACACAGCAAGTATATCCAGTATTTTCTACTGCATTAAATTATTTTTTTGTTAGTACTCATTCAAGTAAATAAAGGTACTTACTTTTCTCATTAATCCAGTCTGAGGCTGTAACAGGCAAATGAAGATCATACATATGAAGTCGATTGTATCTAAAGAATAATAAGAAATCATAAAATAAGAAAAAATGTTAGAGTTAAATAACTAATCACAATCAATTTACAAATCTAAGAATCTATTGACACATGATCTGTCTAGAAAGCATTGATCCATTTTGAATATTCCAAGAGTCAGCTGCACAGCCTTGATGAAATTTTAACAGCCAATCAGGGGAGACCTTATTGTATATATATGAACACACACTATCTAATGTAGTTACTCAGTTAGCAGTGAGATTCTACTCAGCAAATTTATGACAGTCATATTCAAATTTTACTTGAAACTCAGACATTTGTCTCCAAAAATTATTCAAATGTCTAATCCATTAATGCCCACCATAAAATTCAGTATTATTTATATTTTTTTTTTAAACAGTCCAGTATTAATTATAAGTTTCTATCTATAACCCATTGATAATTATTGTAGAGATGCAAAGGTTGATTATCTCCCTTTGGATAAGAGGAAATCACGAGGGTCACATTATGGCCAGTGAATAATGTCAGTTCAGAGTGACAAATATGACTTGTTATTTAGGATGACTGTTGCTATGTAGACTACAGAAATAACAGATGTCACAAGCCCACAGCAGTAGGACAAACAGAGGAACCAACATAGTCTCACCAGAAACATAATGGACACCATCAGCTTGCTCATTTTCCCTTTGAGAAATATTACTAGTAAGATCCTCTCATTTTTCACACCTTTCACACTGCTTGTTGTATGTATATGTTATAATTTCTGGCCTGGTATTGAACTCACAATACCAGGCTGTAAAAGTGGTGAACCAAAACTTGGAGAGTTGAGTTAAAGGGAAATAACTGAGATATCCAGAAGAGGCATGGCCTATGGAACTAGAACAATCTACCCTGGTGGACGAAATAAAGGGTTCAGTTCAAAATTCTAATCACCTGAAGGAGGTTGGAGTGTACAACAGTTGAAACATAGTGAATATGGCAATGAAGATGAGGATAACAGTCCAAATAGTGTAAATAATGTAAGTAATCATAATACCACATCTCAGAGATATAGACAGAAATTTCTTGTATGACTTTGCAACATAAAAAAATCTCTTTGAGAACAATGCATGTTTATCGTTCATTTCTTCCAGTTATTCTGTTTCACCTGTGTATTAAGGTGTTATTATATCACAGGTATATTAATACCTATAATGGGAAAATGCACTCTGGACTTATTCTTTCTTGCTTAGCACCCCTGTTTCCATTGTACCAAAAATGAGATGCTGACTATTAATGAGTTAAAAAGAATTTAAGGAATGAGTAATACCCAGATAAAATTTTGGTGATAGTAATTAAAAATTGGTCAGGAAGTCATTGAAAGAAAACCAAATCCTGAGAGGCCTTGAACCTGCAGAAACCTCTAAGAAAAATGCTACAATCAAAAGCAGGTGACAATGAGAGAATTAGAAGATTTTCTGAAAAGTTTCCTGCCATTTAGAATATCCTGATTGTTCTTGTTCTGTGCAGGAATTTTTAGCAAAACATCACATGCTACCAAAAGAGATATACTAGACATTTGATGAGATTAAAACAATGCAACAAGGCTGATTATGATAATTCCCAAAGACAACTTAAGACTGTTTTGAAAATTGGAAGGGATGCTGAGGATGAGTATATATTTTCTAAAGTTTTGGATTATGTAGCGTAAATGAGCTTGTGTTCCTCGTACAACACTAAATACTTCTTTTTCAATCTGCTGTTCTTGATTTTCCACACACGTCACCAATGTAAAAATCGCTCTGCTTCTCACTGCTTCAGCCATCTTTTGTCATACCAACACTGTGGCTGACTGACCAATTAGTGTTCTCTGCTTTATCCTCAGTTACCCAGTAGAATGGCATCCTCCAGTCCAACCAATCAGCATGCAACTTGCTATTGGTCGAAGCATGCTAAGCTGTACAAAAGCCACCATTACAGAATATATACTTTTGGAATAATCTAAAGTGGGGAAGGGAGATTCACGTCACTTTCAAGGAACATAATGCCACTGCTATATGTCATGTATTGAAGTAATGAACTTATTTTCCTTTGCACCAGATGCAAGCCATTCTGACTCGCTTGCTTCTATGTAATTGCTCCCCACAGATTATTTCTAGACATAGCCTGTATTTTCAAAATGTGTCATACAGTGACATTTATAGTTTCTTTACCAATGTCTCTTCAAAGAAGCTAAACTGTTTAACACATTTTCCAAAAATAAAGTAAGTTTTTACTTTGTAAGAAAAAAACAATTATCAAGCATCATTTTTATCCATTTTTTCTTTCAGCATAGACGCTGTATGGCTTACAGCCATATCACTTTGAAATACCAGTTCTCGTACAATCACCAAAGTTAAGTAACATCATGACTGGTCAGTACCTAGATAGGTGACTACTTTGGCTTGGATGTGTCAGTGATGTAATGGATTCAGAATTGGAAATCAGTGAGCTGAGTTCCAATTTCAGTCAGGTTCATTATATTTGCTTATGAGCAAATACACTGAGAAAAGATATGAATCCACCTCTTCTCCTTCCAGCTATGGGTTAATCAGTAGGACTTGTATCAGTAAATCATTATTATCTCAAAGAAGTACTTACAATGTAAAAAATGTTTTTTGGCTTTAAATAACATGCAAAATATTGATAAGCCATAAAAACCAAACAATAGACCCTGTGACAATAAACAATTTAGATTGTCTAAACCATAACAAAGTTTGATTGATCACTAGATCCATATCTATTAACTTCTAATCAATTTTTCTAATATGTTTGGGGGCATTCAATCCCCCTCCCACACACACTCTACTTCTTTATTTTCTTCATATGCATTTTGGTGTTTGGTTTCATTGTCACTCACCTGTTTCTATTGGAATAAAATAATCCCCAAATATTTTCTTTATCACCATCCTCAAAACCAAAATCTTCTCCAATAGTTACTATTTCTTCAACCATATTATTCACATTTTCAAAGTCACAAATTGTGTTTAAAATTTTTAACACACACATGAAAAGGATGAATGGCATTATCAAATTTAAAAAAACATGTTAATTAAGGTATACATGTAGATGTTTTTTTAGGTTTACCCAATACAATGTTGAAGAGCCACTCAAGGTAGAGAGCTATTGTTAAAATCCTCCTGCCATCTTTTCTTTCATTCATATGATGTGAATGAAAGAAAAGGTGGCAAGACGATTAGGAGGAAAAACAACAACTGATTCTTGAAAAGATTAAGATTGAATTGTTGCAACCACAAAGTGGCAGTTCTTGCAAAAAAATCTGAATGAAACTTTCTTTTTACATTTAGAACAGAGAGGAAATAAGAATGATTCAACTCTCTGGAATCAGCAAGGTAAGTTCTAGCTGCAAAAGTCTTAACTACTGGGTCTTGAGAATAGAGCTTATGTGAATATTTTCTGTAGAAGTGGCAACAGAGTATCAACAGGCTTACAATGTTGTGTCTATGGGGAAACAGGTTGCAGAGTGGAAAACACAAGAGGCTAGGAAATGTGAATTGAGCTTCTCCAATCTACATATGGCAGCAATGTTTCATTTTTTGTCTAATCTGATTGTTTAAGTTTAATATCAATGTGGTATAAGTAGTATCCAGTGGTACATATAGAAACTGAAATGAGAAAGAGAGGGAGAAGACTTCAAACTATATTAATCAATTGCTTAACCCTTAAATAGTAGGGCAACATCCAACTGATGCTTCACTAGAGATCAGTGAATATCAACTGATTATTTAAATGTTTTCTATTAATACAAGTATCATTTCTTCAGTCTAAATGACTAATTGGCAATTCTATGATGTTATCTCATTTCCTCGAGTATTTGGCTGTAAATAAATGCAGAAAGAACAAGTCAAAGACGCTAGTATGTCTGCATGCAGACTCTTCTCAAAGCAAAAAAGGTGAAAAATAGCAATAACTTGATGCAAAGAATTCACAACTCCAGTGTGCATGAAATGTTTCAAGGAAACTGTTGAAAAAATATTAAATTTGGGAACCAAATACTTATTTCTCCCTTTATTTTTATAATGTCCAAATCCATGGCCTTTCCCACTCCTGTTGGAGGAACCCCTCCCTGATCACATTTTCAGGGGTGTAGCTGTACTCACCATGCTTAGTCAATTGCAGATTGGTGAGGCTATTTCAAAGTTGACGCCCAAGGCTATAGGATGTCGGAGTTAGCTCCCCCTTTAGTTCCTTAACCCTTCACCAGGGGTCTCTCTCCCTTGGCTATAAATACTGGATGACCCTTTGCCTCAATCTCTTTTTTACTCAGGCATTGGGCCTTATACCACCTCGCATATGTGAGCTCTCACTGATACAGCATTTCCCAAATTCTGGGAACACACTAAGAATAATACACATACGTACGAACACTCACCACAATACACACACACTACACACACTCAGTGTAACTGTCCATGTGCTTGTGACTTGTACATGTCGTTTATACATGTTTGCTTGTATATAATTATCAGTATTGTTTGTTTTCTTTGGACTTAATTAAAGTCCAACATTCTCATGTAGCTGGGCCAGTTAGCAGGAAATTTTAACCCACCTGTGTTCTTTATATTATTGGGCTCGTCTATTAGCCTAATCTTACCTTCTTTGAGTAATGCACTATTCCAACTTTCATTCGTAAATCTAGCCCTCTGATTAGTTTATTTCTACCAATCAGGTTGCCTGCACGTGCACTTCGAAGTTTTGCCGCAAAATCGCTCTGGATCCACCCACACGATTATGATCTCTTAAAAAGAACCCAAAGCACATGTGACCACGCAGAGGCAGACGGAGACGCAGACCTGGGCAGATCAGCAGCAGACCATTTTTTGACCACTTACTCAAGCTTAAAAATGTGACGACTATTAATTACCGTCTTGCGAATCGAGACGACAAATCTTTCCCATTCAATATCTTCTATGAACTTCTTCGTCATTCAAGAATCTCAAACTATACATTCTCTTTGATCATATATGATAAATCAGTCAGTCGAACGAGCACAGAGATATGCTAACATAATCCATGTCACTTGCAACTGCAATCTTCCCGCGCAAACTAAATCACAACTGACTCACTCGCAAGCCCAAACCAAACTCTGTGAACACCAAACTTCTATCCGAACGAGTTTACTTATCTAAAGTGAATTAACACTCACTACTATTCTAAGTAAATAACAATATCGAACGAACTCAACATTTCAAAGGTAGATTACTTTGTAATGACTCAATTCTAAAAACATAATATCGACATTCTAAATACAAACTACAATTTTCTAAAAAGGCTGTAACACAGATACACAAGACATAAAAAAGGACATACAAAAAAACTTCAAATATTATGAACATACCAACACATTAACACCTTCAAAAATATTCTGTACATATTATCTTATTTGTATATAAATGCATTATTGGTTTTGAATTGCATGCATGTTTCTGTCTTGTTTATATCGAAATTGTTTATTTGTTGTGGATGCAGAAAAGTTCACGCAACCTGACATAAAAAATTCCTTCTGATTTACCTCAATGCTACAACAAATTCCTTAGTTTATTCTGCACATCCCCAACAATATCTTCACCCCAAGGTCTGCTACAAGGACCCAATCTGTCCTGTTATTTACCCATATCCGGGGTGGGGGATAGAAAAGAATGGATTCATACCTTTCCCAAGGCTATTTCCAAGTAAGTGAATGTAATGAACTCAACTGGAATTTGAACTTAGCTCTCTAATTCCTCAATCTATTATTACACCACCATGCTTCATATCATTTTTATATTTCTTTATAAATTGATAAATGAGGAACACATTGTATTTAGGTTGGTTAGCATTTTTAGAATGTTGTAAGATTTAAAAATATAAAATTATTCTTCTAAACAGTAATATTTTTGTGGAAAATTCTCAAAAACAAAGAAAATGTAAAATTCACTTTCATGTTTATGTTTTATTAAAATAAAATTCTAATCGTCACTTTTGGAAACGATAAACATTGCCGAGAGAGTGAAAGGAGTTTGCTGTAAAATAGCAGGAAAAAAGGCGCTTTTGTTTGACCCACAGTCCCTTACGGGTACACATGTTAGTTACCAAATTCTTGGTATTATTGACCTTGTAAAATCAGAGAGTGACTATCTGTTCCAGTTCTGAGAAAGCTTTTCCCGTTAGTAGCAAGTAAGTGCCGGAAGTAAAATACTGCAAATAATTGAAGCATGAGCCAGATTTATTTTTTTACTCAACTCAACTGTGTTTCCTTACTTTATTGTTACGACGATCTGCTGAACAACGAACGGTGATATTAGGTTGGTGCAATGACGTAATAATGTCGTTTCTTGACGTTAAAAAATACGGCAAAAAACGACATCATTACGTCATTACGTCATTACGTAATTACGTCATTATTTTTGCACCAACCTAATAAAAATTATAACGGAAAGAAATGAAATAAATTTGTACTCCTTACGTATTTAAATTCGATCATCCCAAATTTGATTCATTGCAATGTTAACTTAAACTATTTCGATGTTTTTGAAGAAATAATTTAAGTTTTTAATTTTATTTTTAACCATCCACATTTGAAATTTCTTAGACACAAGATGTCACATAAAAAAATAAAATGTTTATGATGGATTTCGGTTTTATTATTAAAAAAATAGCCCTTTATTTTAAATGAAGAGATTTTTTTAGCACAAAAGTTTATGTCTATAAATATGAAACTACTACAATACATTAATCTCGTAATTATTAATTGTTTCACTTTCCAGAATACTTTGCAATAATAATACTAAAGCAAAAAAATACTCCCCGTTTTAAAATTACCGCGATAAAAATAAATGACTGTTTAGTCACCAGCTACTACTTAAAAAATACTTGCAAACTCTATGGTTGTTCAGTATTGCCATTAGGAACAAGCATTTTACCTAAATACCGATTCCATCATCCATTCATCTGCATCAAATTTAATATCTTCATTTTCAATTTCCATCATTTCCTATTCACACCGAAGTTTTCAAACAACTCGTGTATTTTTCTAAGGGAGATAACTCTAAGACCGGTGAACAATTTTTTATCAATTATATTCCTCTTTTTTTAACTTAATTTATAAATAAAGAATAAAGATGTATTAGATTACATTGAAACTGGAGATTCAATCTAAGTTTGTTTGTTTTTTTACTATAAAATAAAGCAAATAAAATGAGTATTGCTCAAATTCAATTTGCTAGCACAACAAAACTGAAAGTATTTTCAAAAAATTCGCTAACAATTGATATTATTCTGAATATATTGTCTTGTTTGATCTGTAGCACGAGGGAGATAGAGAATCAAGTATCACACTTAATCTCATTATATTTTTATACGTAAAAATATAGTAATGATAATAATAACCTAATAATTATTAAATAATATTTTCAACTTAAGTTGTCCGAATAGTCTAATTTTAGTGGTTGCATTTTTAATGTGACACCGTTTATTAAGTGTGTGATGTTTTTTGGTTTGGGCACATGGTGGAATTCTCAAATTTCCAGAGATATTTAATGAGTTTGGTGAGTATATTTTCTTCAGGGTATACAATTTAGCTTAATTTTATAACTTGTTAAAGGTTTTCTTTGTTAAGTTATGATTAACACCTTTCTATATTGCGTACACTTCTTCATTCAAACAAAAAAAACATTGTTCGCCATTCATTGCCGTTAATTCTGTTTTTATGTAATAAACGTTAAAATAATATCACAAAGATAATTATATCGATCAAAAGCTCACCATACTAAATAAAGGATTATGAGTTTTTGGTCGAGATAATTAAATTATTATAGTAATTCAGTTCTCGTCAAACTTCTAGCAATGGATTGGGTTGTACTACACATCTGATTTCGTCCTTACAAATAATTTTTAGTGATGAAAATGTTGCTTGTTACTTTTTAGAAAGTGTATATATCACCGTTTTCATGGTGATGTTGAGTATTTTTTTTTATAGATTATTTTTAAAATTGGAAAGAAAAAATATTTGAGACCTTCGTTGATATCTGATCGAAAATATTTTTGTTTTCAATTTAGTAAGACTGTAAATCTTAATTTTCTCTAATTGTCCATTGTTGAAAAGATAAAATAAAAAATCAAACCATATTGGTACAAAAAATCGAGGGAAAATCTTTTTACCATTTCAATTTCTTACGAAATTATTATTAACGTTTTAAAAACCCTACCTGACACATATAAGTACAATAATTATTCTACTGAAATTGTTTTGAAAAATAGAAAAGTTGTAATTTTAAGTAGATTTACTTTTGATTTCAAAATTTTATTTTATTTTCACATAAAGATTGATTATCTCCTTTCTAATACTTTTTCATATGGTGTACATCGCGCTGAACTTTTTATTTAATTATCTTTATTTCTCTCTAAAATTTTGAAATTTATTTTTCATAAAGTGAATTTAAAGTTAAAAAGAACTTGTCAGTTTTTGAGAATTCATTTAATGAAATTGCGTATTAAAAAATCTCTTTCGGATTGCTTCTTTTTTTTCAGTCTAAATTTCTAGGATGAGTTTTCATTATTTACTTTCATCCGCATCTTTGTTGTTATCACAACGTTTCGGCTGTTGTGCCCTCCGAACTTTTTCAGGTATATGTCAGTCCAAGTAGCCTTCATTTCTTCAAGGAATTACAGTACACTGAATCCTTAGTTTTTACTTTTGTATTATTTTCTTGTAGTATCTGTGAGGTTCGCTATCTCCTCCTTTTTTAATACTGCTCTGCTCTTTTCTTTTTTTTTAAATTGCTTACTTACACCCTTTTTCATCGAGTCCAACTCTCGCAACAAATTACGCAGCACTTGATGAACTGCATTACTTAGAAATAATGATTACTTTAGTAAAGTTTAAATCAGTAAAAAAAACAGTCTCAGTTGACAATATAAATCGTATAATTGAGAGATGACTATAAAAAGGCATTGTTGCTTATTTACAGCTAATTTGTTTACTGGTTATTGTTTGCGTCCCGTGATGCACTAAAATAAGTTACCAAATAATCGTTTTAAGTTCTCTGAATTTCGGTGCCTTTTCTCCAAGTTTAGACTTAAAATAAAAATACTTCGGTACTGTAGTATTACTTTTTTCTTCTTTATTTTACATTTTTATTACTAATTTTTTTTTTTTTTTTTTTCCTCAATCCTTTTCGTTATTTTTTTTTTTAATTTGCGATACACAAGAAGGGAAAGTGATTCCAATGATAATTTTTGTTTTTGTTTAATCAAAATTTGATCGAATAAACAACCTCCACAGATCCGCTAAAAAAAAAAAAAAAAATGAGCATACCTTGATGAAAAATGTTTCCCCATCTCAAACCTAGTAACAAATTTTTCACAATCTTTATTATTAAGAAGGCGAAATTTTGGTTGAAAATCTTGTTTTTCTTGTGGATACAAAGAAATAGGAAATTTTAGCTTTTTTTTTTTTTTTTTTTTTGTGGTGGTGGAAAATATTGAATTCCAAATTCTTGCAAAGATCAAATAATTGTCGGATAAAACTTTCAGTTTCAGGTCTTACACAAGTGACAAATGAATTAAATTTATTTTAGATTAGAATTTTTTTTTTTTTTTAGAAAATCTTTGTAAAAACTTTTTTTTTTCATATCTGTTACCCCCGCACCCACATTTAATTGTATGGAATTTTGAGAAGTTAATTTTTGTACCGTTTCTTTAATGTTGTAGAGGGTGCGAAGAAATCCCTCAAACAAATAATAAAAATGCACTACAAATAAACTTTTGTTTATTTTCGTAAAAAAAAATATAAGAATTATTTTTTGTACAACAATGAAATTGTCCGTAAAGCTGTGGAAGAAAAGGAGAAAGAAAGGAACTGGGAATGTGAGAGGGAAAGGTAGGACGATGTGTAGCGAGCGAGATGAGAGAAAGAGAGGGTGAAAGAATGTTCACTGATACGTGATACTGCCTGTTGTGTGAACGGCTGAATTGTGTGTGTGCTCGAAGCTGTCCGTGTAGCTAGTATTTATTAACCCACCCACGAGGATTAAATGTGGCACAAGGCCGGTTTAATGTGGGTTGCCCGCGAGCCCGTAGGCTCGGCCAAAAATATGACCTTTGAACCCGCCTGGACGGGTTCAGGTCCTGTCTACCTCCCCGAAGGAAACCTTGCCCTTCGGCAAAGCTTCCTCCGAGTTCCTCTCTGTATTAGAGAGTTCGACAGAAGCCAGCCCGCATGATCACAAAGCACAGATACTACACTTTGATCCTATCCATGTAGCTTTGATGTCAGCTTGTCGCTGTTCTCCCTCTGGTCTGATGAGAGTTTCTTATGTCGAGTCCTGATTGGCCAATAAATCATATTTTTGACCACGTGGTGTGCTTTTCACTACGTCCGAACTTTTGGGTACGCCGTCCTTATTTTTGACCCCACAGGGTATGGTAAAGAGTGAATTCCCGCGCAATTGTATTTTTTAGATACACGTGGTGTGAATTAATTTTTATTGTGTATGTGTGTGTGGAAAATAAAATAAGAAACAGCACAATCAATGTTTATCAGTTATGCGCAGAACTCAATTTTCTTTTGTAGAACAGAACTCCTAGTTACCGAAAATTTGCTCTCATAAAATTAAAAAAGAAAAATGCAATAAATCCAAAACACTATTTAGAAAAGCTTTTAATTGCTTTTAGTTTTATGAATAAGATATACGAAAAAGTTTTTTTTTCTTTGATGAATAATGAATTTTTATAAGAATTTCTTTTTTTTTTTTTAGAATAATTTAAAATGTTAGTTAAAAATGAAATCTTTAAATTTCTGTATTAATTTAATTTGTACCAGATTTAAACTCCATTACATTATTTTTAGTTTTATTTCTGATGCAGGTAGTTCCAACATTTTTTTTATTTTTTTTTACATTTAGAAACTTTATTGTTCCTAAATATTGAATTAAATTAAAAATAGCATCTTTCTTTACTAAACGAAAAATTGCAATCACATCCTATATAAGGGAGATAACTCAGTGTTTATAACTAAAATGCATGATGACAAACTGACAATTTGCATACATGATGGAACTGATTTCAAAAAATTTGCATACTGAATACTAATTTTAAAAATTTCTTCTAGAAAATGCTGTGGATTACAGTTGAGGATTTGGGGATTGTCTTTGTTTCTTTTCTAATTATTAAATAAAATTTAAATAAAATTACGACTTCTTGTGTCTGATATATAAAGGTTCCCTGTAATACAAGTTGTAATATAATTCAGACATTCTCTGAATTTCTTAGATGAAGGAAATTCATTATTGTTAAATATTGACCAATCTTTCTTTCATCAGACCACTTATTTTCCATCCTTGATATTAGCCATAGAATTTAAAATGACAAAAGCATTGATTTTAAAATAAGCAACAAAAATCATTTCTGGAATGAGGAGTTATTAGTTCACATGTAAACAATTTACATTGTTTACATTCAAACTAATGACCCCACTTTGTTGTTGCTGAGAAAAAGGAAATAAATTGTCTTGGCCTTCTCCACTCTCTAAGGCTCATATTAGTATATTTGTGATATACACAATGGACTAGAGTATTTCAAAAAAATTAATTCCAAAAATTATGTCTAGTTAGATTTTATATACAGCATGGAAATATATAAAATTTCTGACTAAAACATTGAAATGGATACACTCTCTATTAATTTTTTTCCTTTTAGCTTTCACATTTAAATTACTATTTCTGACACAAACTCAGTCCATACCAGGGTTGATAAGGCAGACAACTGATATTTTTGTCTACCAAAATAGTCTATTCCCCCAGACAAGATCATTTTGGATTTTATTGTTAATTATTTGCTCTGTAATAATAAATACTTTGAACTCTTTTTGTGGATCAGTTTTAATATTATATATTATTAGGGTCCACTTGAACTATATACTAATGGATTTGTTACCTTTACTATTCTTGTAACCTAGAAAAGGTTACTGAATGAGGAATAACCAAAAGGAGGTTAGAAATGAAATGGTTATCTTTATAATATCGACAAAATACAATACTCGCCAATAGTATAAAGTAGGTAAACCACTGGTGAATTTTTTTAGGTTATTTTATATTTTAATTTTAAATTATGAAATTAAGATTCAAAATTTGAAATTTTAGATTTTAATTATACAATTTTTACTCCTCAGTTATTATTAATAATGTTAATATTTATTGTTTGTTTATCTTATGTTCACATTATATTTTTTTCCTATTTTATTTTGTTGATAATTTTTAAATTAATGTCAAACATTAACTGCAAAATATATGTCTATATTTCTGAGATGAGGTATTATGTACATTAGTTACATTATTCAGACTATTGTCCTCATCTGTCGCCATATTTATCACAAGGACACATGGCACAGTGGATAAAGGCATTGGTTAGATCCAGTGACAGGACCCAAAGAGTGTGAGTTCAGAACTTTTAGAGGGAAATAAATAACTGATAACTGACATCCATCAAAACATGGCACGTGGAACTAGAACAGTCTACCCCATTGAGCGAAATAAAGGGTTCAGTTCGACATTCCAACCACCTGAAGAAGGCCAGAGCGTACAATAGCCGAAACGTGATAAATATGACGACAATAGTCCGAATAATGTAAATAATGTGCAAAATATATCAATCTGTGTTTTTTCAAATTAACCACAATAAACCCATATATGTTAATTTATTCTTCCTTTTCTTCTTTCCCCACCTTTTTCCTCATGACACTGCTTCCACATTTGTTTTCTTATATCTTTACTTCTTTTGTTTGTTTTTTTTTTCTCTCTTTGTCTCATTTCCTGTGAGATGACTTATTAAATAGGTCAATGTCTGGTCCTTACACCCCTCCCTTACTCTTAAGTATCTTAATAAAAATAGATTTAAAATTATTCCTATCTCACCATTCCCTCTCTTTAATTTCGGCCATCTCTATCACCTTACATCAACTTAAAACTACCCCTCAAAAATGTATAAAAATAATACGTGAATTTAAAACCATTTTTAATCCTTGGAAATATGAGGAACCAGGAAAAAAACACCTTCCTGAGGAAATAAAATATAATCAATGGACCCTTAAGGTTGTCTGTTTTCTAATTAAATTAATATTTACTCTGGTTTGATATTGAGCACTCTGGATTACATCCTCCTTGGGATTATCCATATGGATTACCAAACTTTTCATTACCTAACTATAGACTGAAACATAGTGATAATAATGTAGGGATGCAGAAGGAGATTTTCTTCCTTTTTTACCAGATTTACTTACTAATGTCCTATTGGTGATGACTGATAGTTGCTGCATTGGCCCAAGTTAGATGTGGTAGACAGTTGTGGTTATGAGAACAAGCAAAAATCATGCAGTCTATATGCAGCACATAAAAAAAAGATTTACCCAGACAGGCTGTGTCCCTCCTAGAAATATTACAAGTAAGACTTTATATTTGTCCTTTCACATATTGCTTGTTTTATTAATATTTTCTATAATTTCTCTGTGGGACAAATTGTTTTTTATATTTATTGTAAATTGTGTTTTTTATATATATATATATATATATAAGGTTGGTGCAAAAATAATGACATAATAATGTTGTTTTTTGACGTTAAAAAATACATCAAAAAACAACATTATTACGTCATTATTTTTGCACCAACCTTATATATATATATATATATATATATATATATATATATATATATATATATATATATATAAATAAAACAATTCTCCTGGAACTGACTGATGTCTTGATGATTAAGCCTGGTGGAATTGGTTTTAGGTTTGTCTATCTGAATTTCTGGAATGTTTATCTGTATTTATATTATTTACATTTAGATTAGACATGTTTGGATAAAGCCAACAAAAATAAGGATTCCAATGTAAATAATATTTTTTCAACATTGTAGTTAGAAATTAGGAAATGGTGCACACACACACACATATATATATAAAGTAATTAATGAATATTCTTCATAATTCAAGACAATTCACAAAACCAGATAAAGCTCATAATTTATAAATAATTTTTTGATTTTTTAAAATAAAGTTCATTTAGACTTGTCAAATATAACCATATTAAGACTTGTTAAACTGAAACCTAATTTTACATCTTCTTGCCTAATATTATTAATGTGAGCAATACTTTCTGTGTAAATGCATACTGGGCTTGGCAAGCAGGTTCTTATTTTCACTTTGCACTTAATCCCATTAAGAAAGGCATGAATCCACTTTTCCTTGCATTCTTACCCATTGCCAGCTGTCGTAAAACAAATGTCTCATATACACTAATAATAAATACTAATAAGTTGTGTCTATAGTCCAAACTGATGTATATCAAAGAGTTTCATTCACTCAACAAACATTACATTTGTTTTTAAAAAAAATCATTCATATTAAACCCATTTTAGTCTGCTTCATTGCTGTTTGTGTTAAATATGGACATCATGAGAGTTTTATTTATGTTGACTGTATAGTATCTATTAATAGATGTCTGTGGTATGTGAATCCAGCAACAAACTGATAAATTATGTATGTCTATAAAGCATCACCACATACTGACTGTGAATTTGTAATGGCAATGTTCTTCTTTATGAATTCCTGTTCTTTGAGATGCTTTTCAGTTCTGCTAAATCCAATGTTGGATATTTTGTGTTACTTCAACCATTCAATCAGATCTTTGGAAATCTTGTTTTCCATCGGTCTACCTTTTTTAATTTCAGAATGGACTTTTTTTCTTTGGATGTTCTGAGTGCAGTATCCAAAGTGATCATCAGCTTCCCATGTTCCTCTGTAAATAAAGACTGATGCTAACTTAGATAACATGGTCAAAACAAATCAACAGTTTTGATGTGTGTGTGTGTCTGTGTGTAGAGAGAATTTGCTTTGTAATAAACAGCATCTAACTTTCACAGGGGAAATTATGAATGAACTTGTGTTTTGGCTGACCAATAAATGGCAGAAATATTTGTTTGGTTCTATTATCAGCTGCACACATATGTAAGAATAATGTCCACTTTTATTTTATACCACACTACAAAAGAAATAGTCAGTAGCCATGTGTGTTTATAATTTTCTTTCTCCTCTTGTAATGTAAGCAATATAAATTCTTATCTTTTAGTTGGTATAAAAGTTGAACAAATGATGAATTTTGGTTAAATTTTGCTGCTACTAATTCTAAAGAGACATTGCAATTATACATTATACAAATTTTTTGATTTTATAGAATTTATATACAGTAGATACTCACATATTATGCAACCTTTGAAGACCTAATTTTGAAGATAATTTGACTATAGGAAATGGATATATAGTTTGGTCAATGGCGTAGCAAGGTGCATTAGGACATATGCTAATTTAATATCTTATGTATGATGCAACACTCTTAAAATTAGTTTCATTATTAGGCCTTCAAAAGTTGCATGATACGTATGTACAATATCTATTCTTTATTGAATTATATCTGGCCTTGTGCTCCTGCTATGCTATATATCTTGAGATTCTCAACAAAAACCAAGGAAGGATCTGTAATATTATCATGACCTTAGTTCTTGACTTCAATCACTTTCCCGCCTCCATGATGTGGCTTCTTTCTGTCTTTTCTATAAATATTTCCACGGCAATTGTTCTAATGAGCTCTCCTTGGTACCTCAACTAGATAAATGTAAGTGTGCTACTAGATTGGCAATTAGGTCTCATTGTTTTACTATTGAATTAGCTAGATGTAACTGTAAGTTCTGTTCTAATAGTTTTTTGTAGAAGGAAAAACTGCTTACCTCTTGGATTAAAATGCACTTGTACAGGTCTCACATGAAAAATACATGAAAGAAAATATGGCTTATCCAAAAGCTACAATTTAAGAACAACTTGATTTTGTAGGTCAGAGATTTTGTGAGACAAATTTGTGGCTTATGCAAATTTCCTAGCCTCAGCTACATTTATAAAATGAGCTTGAGTGAGAGAACATCAGACAGCAGAAGCTGACTAGTCGAGTGGTTGTGCTTTGAGTGTGGAGTTTTGCAGTAGTCTCACTGATTGTGATTGAAAAAAACAGGATACAACTGGTACTCCAAACAGCTGTACCATTTTCTATAGTTTTTTTTCTTTCACCCTTCTCACCTATGGTACTCTCTTCTGATTTCTTGTTTCCCTGCCATCTACAATCTTAAAATGCTTAAATACATGTCAATCACAATCTTCTTTCTTCCTGAATCCTCTTTTATTTTCCTTTCTCTTCACTAAACTCTTCTCATTCTCTTTCATTCCTAGTTATCCCTTGCATCTTGGTGGCATTATCACCTTGCTTGGGGTGCATATTATAACTAAAAATAATTACAATATTGTTTTTATTTCTTTCAGAAAGAGAATGTACTACAAGATGGAACCAATTGCAGTGATGAAATTACTTTTAGGAAAAGATGAACTTCCAATTGATTGCCATCTTACCAGAGCCACCATCCGGTAAGTACACTTATTTTAATTTCCTTATTTAGTATAGCACAAGGCCACAAATGCCGGGTACTCAGTGAGGATTGAACTCATTACATTTATAATGACCTGTAAGATTAACTTGCTAATAAGTTCTCCATAACAAGGTATTGTATTGATTGTTTTTACTAAACCTAGCTTGGTATGGCAGAATGTTACAAATGTAGCAGTAATTCATCTCTCATGGCATCATCAAAGAAACTTATCTTAAATTAAACAAAAAAATACCCCCTTAACTCAACTCTTCAATCTTTTTTTCACCTCTGCTGTAGACGGGTATCGAACTCACAACTGGATTACTTCAACCAATGCACATGACTTAGTGGATAAAAGTGCTGCTTACAGTAATCCAATGACTTGACCCAAAGATTTGTCAGTTCAATACCTGTGAACAAAAACTTCAAGAGTTGAGTTAATGGGAAATAACTGATACTGAGATATCTAGAGGTGGCATGGCATGTGGAATTAGAACAATCTACCCTGGTGATAAAATGATGGGTTTAGTTTTTGAAAAAAAAATACCAGCTGAAAAAGAAAAAAAGAACATGTTGGATTTTAACCTTTTTTTTTTTTTAAATAACTCAATCAAAGTCACTGTTTCCATTTATGCAATAGAAATAATATTCACATGAATAGGTAAATAGCTGCTTCTGAGGAATACTTTTATCCTTTATAGTATCTCCTCAACAGACCTACATTTTTGGGGCCTTGAAGCTTGAACAGATACGAGGCTCCTTCATAACCAGTAACAATAAATTTGAAGATCCGACTGCCAAAATGTAGGATATGAATAGGTGCTGGTGAGTTCAATGAGCCCATCCCATACAGCTAGGGGTTTGAGTGCTGCAAGTCCACAATAAAAATTAGAAATTTGCCTAATTATAGGGAATTTTGAGGCCCTATGAAGCATATTCTAAGGTTAACATTAGCTACATGAACCCATTGGCCATCCTGGGTAAGACAATAAACTATATCCGACAGCAAAGCCTCTGATCAGGAGGTCTTGAGGAGCATGGAACCACCTCTTAATTGCTAGTGTTCGCAGGTCCACCTTAACCCAGGGTGGTAGCACCTGTTAGGGTCCCAGCTATGGGCAAATAGTTAACACCCAAACCAGAGTCAATACATTATTACTAGCAATATTTTTTGGGAAAAAAATAGTACCAGCAATACATTTTTGAAAAAACATATTACCAGAAATACTTTTTAAAAAAATAAATAAATAAATATTACCAACAATAAAAAAAATCTTGTAGGTATTAAATAACCCATTGAGGTTGATATGCCATAAAACAAACCAAACTATGAACCCATTGGATTATTATTCTATCACTAAAATGGCCTTATTTTAATAGCAAACACTTGAGAGAAAAAAGAAGCTTAAACTTCACTAGTTTCTGACACTGCTCCTCAGGCCTGGTCTATGATAACCATCCCATTGGTTCATTCGATGTTTGATCCCTGCGACTGACCATTGAATGGACCACTTCGATCCAAACCTTGCCATGTTCCATGTTGTGTTTGATTTAGATCTCAAGGCTGGTGTGGATCAAATTGTCAACAGGAATCATTGAATTGGTTTGGTCTAGACAGAGTGAAGTCCACTAGTTTAAAAAAATAAAAATAAAAAATAAAAAAAATAAATTGTATAAATGAAAATGTTTTATATAACATTTCTTGTACAGAGCTGGTAGTACAATTATAAGTTCTTCAGGCAGGAATATATATTCGTCATGCAGAGTTATCAACCCTTCCCTCTTCAAATATTTCATGACACTTTGTTTATCATGAATAAGTATAGACAAGGCTTCTGGAACACAAATCAGTTGGAGGTCTTCTTCAGGCAGGAAGTTATATGAGATTGGTGAAGCAGTTGTCTCAAACAACTGTCATGTTGGTCACTTCCACTTTCTGTTTATGTGGACCTCTGTCCAAAACTGGCATGAAGTCTGACAGAGGCTGAAGTTTTGGTAAATCCCCTAACTCCTACAAAGTGTCCTTTGTCATCTGACTCCTGAAAATCAATTGCATGCCCAATTTCGGGGAGACCCCTCCTCCTAAGATCAGTGACAGCAGAATATCAATCCACCTTAACTCCTTCCTTCTCATATTGGTACCTCATACCAATACTACCAAAGGGGCGTAGGCAATTCCTCCATCCACTTGATATTTCCCCTGGCCCTTCACTTTGGTTGTCATTTTGACAAACTTGATGTTTAGAAGACTGTGTAGGCGAACAGGCAGCGTTTATTTATAATCATTAATTTTAATTAATTAATTGTCTAATTTCTAATAAAATCCTGTCTCATCTCTTGGTATGTTTATTGAACATCTCTCTTGGTATAACTATTGAGCTATCCTTTAACCTTTCCAGTGTTTGATAATGTCCCACAGTCCTGTACAAATCATTTATGTTGCTGTTTGCTACTTTTCTTTAAAATAACTCCGATATATTCTTTAATCTTATCATTTTAAATGTTTCACATTTTTTCTTTTTCTTTTTTTTTTTTTTTTTTTTAAAGGGACATTGATCTTTATAAACAAGGCGGTGAAGAATTTAGTTATGACAGTGATGAATTTAGCTCCTTCTCCTCCTCCATTGATACAGAGTTTTACTTAGAGAAAGACAAAGATGATGCCATCATTCCAGATTGTTCTGCTCCTCTTGAAAATTCAGATCCAATGCAACCATGTGACGGTGACAAGGAAGAATTAACGGAACAAACGGAAGATTCTAATCAAGAACAAGAATTGATGAAGCAGTTGGGGTTGCCCACATCATTTGTAGGCAGCTTTGTAATAAAAAATGAAGAATGCACTAAGGTAAAATATTACTTTGGATTAAACATAGGCTTATAAATATTTACTAACCCTCAATTAGTTGGGTACTGTCACATTATTGGGAGACAACATTGGTTAATTGCCTGCAAGACTAGTTGCTATTTAAAATGCTGACTTATCAGGGAAAGTAGTGACTATTATCTCTAAAGCTAAATATTATTTCATTTAAAAATAATCTTAAAGGGATTTTTACCTGACTAATGATCCTGATTTGTGTATGTATTTGAGAATGAGTAAAATATTTGAACATTTTTAACAAATTGTGATGTAGTTTCAACATTTTGACTTAATGTATTTAAAATTAAAGTAAACTAATGGAAACCTTTCTTTTTATCTCTTTGGTTTGGTTTCTTTATTCACTTAAACATTTGTAAACCATCTGGAAAAAGCATAGTATCTAAACTCTTTGGAAAAGAGGTAAAAGGAAACCAAACATAATTTATTTGCATAAAAAATTATAAGTGTAACAAATTAATAGGGGGCCAGAATCAACAAAACCATGATATCAACATGACAAGTTGCTTCAGAAAATGTTTTAACCCCAGACAGAAGTTTGTCCATAAAAAAAACTTCTATCACATGATCTTCAGACATGTAAGAATATGTGATAAAAATATTAAAAATTTTCTTAAACTGCCTAACTGGTCTGCTGATTTCATGAAAATAAGCAATTTTAAAGATGTTAAAAAAATCCAAATATTTTCAAACAGTAATACTGACATTCCTATAAGTGAAATGAATATGATTAATGCATAGAAATAATCTATTAGGTCATAAATGATAGGAAAAATAATTTGTATGCCATATCTGATATACTTTATAAATGAGCTCTCAAAGGGCCTCTTTGCATTTTCTTCATATTTAAGTCCTTATAAAATTAAAAGTACATAAGACACTTAAGCTGCTTATATTTTTGTAATCTACTGCAAGTATTAATTATTGTCATCAAGTTTCAAATCGGTACAAGAAATATCCTTGGATCTATGAATGACATAAATTTTGTGAAAAATCTTATTTAGTAAAATGCAAAAAAATAAAATAAAATGCTGTGAAATTTCAAGATGTTCTGGTTTTAAAACTATTAAAGATACAGATCTAATATTTTGGATTTGTCAATAAATTTGATCAAAGAACACCTTTGAGGTTTCCCAGAGGCTCTGTGTGTTGACTTCAATGTTCACTTTTATATTTACATGCACTCCATCCCTTATATTGAGCACCTTATTCCATAAATATAGCATATCTTAAAACTATATTTTATCATCTGCCTGTTGATTGCCATTGCATGAAACTCTGAGTAGCAGATTTAGTGTTATTATATTTAGACTCTGTCGATTTTGACATTGTTTATTTTACATTTTAGCTTTTACTATTTGTGTTTGTGTATGTATATATTATTCCTTTAAGATGGTAGGAGTTAAAATATAATAGAAAATATAAAATGTAAGTGTAATAATAATGTTTAGACATATTAATGTAAAAAAGGTTTGCAGCATCTTAAATGATTACTCATTTACTACTCAACACACTGTTTCCCACACTTTGTCATCAAACAGGAATGCTTGTTATTGATGCTTTCTAATTGTAATCTCTTCACATGTCAATTACTTGTCTTATTCGTATGTTGATTTTTCTAGAACACCAGATTTGAATTCTGACTCTAAACTTGACTAATCAGCTCAATGTCAATACTTGATCATTTAACTTTTTTTTTCCCCAATTTCTTCTTTATTGGCAATAGAAAGAGAAGAGAAAAAGAAGACCACCAAAAAAAAGGAAAAAGAAAAAATTCAGCAGCAGCAAAGATGTTGAGCCTGAGAAACTAAATTTGTTGGGAGGTGATCAAGAAACCTCAAAAACTGAAGAACCTTTTTTGATACCAGAAATTCCTCCCGAGACATTTTCACTTGTCACTCAACCGGCATTGGATGTAGACAGTGTGTGGCAGGATTACTGGCTGAAATATGGAGAGTATTTAGTATGGCAAGGGTGGGTAACCAAGTACCCTGACCAACTCGACTTGCAGAATTCTACTTATGTTGTTCCACCAATTGCTGAAGTCGAGATTGAGACAGAAGAGATGGGATTAGATGAGGAAGAAGTGAAAGATAACTCCTGTCAGAATTTAAACTTTGAACCTGTAGCTGAACCACAACAAAGTGAACATAATTATTCATTTGAAGATTCAGACACATCACAAAACTATGCAAATGCTGATAGTCATGCATTAAAGAGTCTTAATGACATGGATTTAACATCAATAAAACACAATAATCAACCTTTGCCAAATACTGACTGTGATAACATAGTGAAAGTTTCAAATGTTCTTTCAGGCATTTTAAATACTGTCTCTAATTCCTGTAATAGTAAGAGTTCACTTATGACAGAAAATGAAAGACCAAGTGATGGCTTTCAGGATTCAAAAGAGCAAACAGATTATTCATCAAGTCAATTTCCAGGTTGTACATCTAAACCTGAAGAAATTGACTTACAAACAACTGGTTCAAATTTAACACATCAGGAAGCAACAGACAGAATTCACAATAGCTCAGCTAAAAATGAGCTACAAGTCTCAGAATCAAATTATACTAAGGATCAGCTAAAAGAAGAAGCTTTAACTAATCCAAATGAGGAGAAAACAAGCCAGACTGATGAAAACATTAAAAACCTGTCTAATCCACAGCTGTTGTGGACATTCCGAACTCAGGGACGCTCATTTGACGATGCTGTTGAACGAACAATGAAAAGTGTTACTGAATTGAGTCAAGAGGAGATGCTAGAAGACGTCTCTGAGCCATATAATGAGAATGGAAACCCTGATGCCCACAATCGAGCCAATGAGAAAGCTGAGCTTGTCCAGATGATGCATTGTTACTCATGCCATCAGGATAATATCTCTGAGGCTGTTGACGTATATGAGGTGTCAGGAGAGAGTGTGGAGAAGAAAGAAAATCAAGAGGATGCAGCAGAAGAAGAAATTCAAACTTATGCTGAAATTTGGAATGACCTTTGGAATGAACATTACCAAGAATGTTATTGGTTTTACTACAACCAGTTTCAGGCAGCCTATGAACGGCATCACCCATATTCTCAAGTTCCCAAAGAAAATAGTGGGTCAGATGATCAAGAAATTGACTGTTTGGTTGATAAAGAGCCCCTATATAGTAGGCAGTTGAAAACCTCTGGAGACCATTGTTATAATATCTGTCAACCTGTGGAAAATATTGATGCTAATGTTGAACAAGAAGCTCAAAGTATGAATACTGAAATGACTGAATCATCTCAGATTGAAAGTATCACTAAAGAGATGACTTCAATTATTGTCTGTGAGGATGAGATAGAATCTGTAAGGGAAAGTAACTCTTCAGAGAATCAACCTCAAGATGGCGTAGGACATAAAAGAAAAGGCTCTTCGAAACAAACAACCCCACCTGACAAGTCCTCGTCAAATTCAGGTAAATGTCTGACATTTTTTTTTTTTTCTTTACAGCCAATCTTATGAAGAAATATGTTTTCTTATTTTTATTTTGTAAACTAAATTTTTAAATATTTATTAAATTTGTAAAAATATACATTGACAAGCCAAAGGTCATAAGATATCAGTATATAAAGGTAATGGTAGGTGATGTCACTGTACGTTGATATGAAAATGTACAGACCTATATCATTTGCGCTTTGACATTTAGAGACTCTGCTTGGCTGATCATCATAAAATGACGAATTATCAAATGAGGCATAATAATTGAACACTATAAAGAGCCATGGCTGGCTGTTCATATTCAAAAGGGATATGGTATTTAAAAGAAGGAAAGTAATTTTTATTGGCTCCTGTCAAGATTGAGTGGATGTGATAGATTTTTTGTTGCTGCTCCATCAAATATTATGACATGCTAGGAACTAGAGTTTTTGCCAAAGTGTCTGGGGATAAGAATGTTGAGAGGAAATGGTTTTCTGCTTCTCCTTGGAGCATTCATGAAAAGGGCACTTTAGACAGTTCATCATAAATTACCTGTTAACAATACCTCCTCATAATTAAATGGATAATGCTAATCACTGTACCACATGCAAGTAGGGAAAAGATAACAATAAAAAGATATAAGCCTAATTTAAGTATTGAAAATTTTCTAAGAATTTCTATTCAAAAGTAACATGAATTTAAATAAAGTTCATTAGTTTTTGTTTTTTTTTATGATCTCAGTATCACAGTAAAAATATTTTTTCAAATCTCCAACTTTCATAATCTGATCATTTGCAATATTTTTCTTTTTTAAACTTTCAGTATCACCTCCACTTTTCTATACACAAAAAAAATTAAAAATCAATTATTTTTTTGTCTTCAAATTAAAACTGAATTATTAAAATAGAGAATGTTATTTCTGGCAGAAATTCAGTTAATTTTAAAATCTAAACAAATTAATTTTACTGATTATTCTACCATCTATTCACAAAATGTTAATTTCTTTGATACCAAATTGTTTGATATTATAGTATAAGCCAAGAACTGCAGGTTTTATATGCCACTTTACTTTTACTGGTGGCTAACATGGTCAGTATCTGTTGAAATGGCTATGAATATGATACATTCATTTGACTCACATCAAATTAATTACAATATACTTTTTAGAAATTGCAGTAAAAAAAATCAGATTATTTTCATGATCTCTGTCTCTTTTTAAGAAAATATCTATTTAAAAAAAAAAAACTCATTTCAGCTGAATGATATTGAGAATCTTGTTTCATTTGTAAATATTTTGAGATTATTAAGACTGCATCCATTTAGGCAGGAAACTTTTGTAATTTTTTTTTTTTTTTTTTTTTTGTCAGCCATGTAGCTGATAAAAGCTAATAAAACAGAATGGGATTTGCAAGCAAGGTTCAAATTCTAGTTAAGACAAGTTAGTATTATGCCCTAACCCTAACCATCTTCCCTGGCTATAGATAAAATAGCAGAGCCAAACTGGGTTCTCTAGCCTTGGTTGGTAACCAGTCTAGAAGAATAATTGAATTCAATACCTGAAAGTGAGTAAAAATCATGAAAATCTTAGTGATAATTTATAATCCCACCTTGTAATAACCTACTTACTAAGATATTGATCTAAGATTATTTTTTCAAAACAATTATCAGTCATATGAGAAAATATCTTGTCTCATAGTATCATAGGATGTAATGATAAAATTACATCAAACCAGTTTGATGTCATTGGCAATAGTTTATCAGTTGTAAGTCATTTTCTAACCTATTCTAAGAAACATGGCAAAAGTTTCCTGAATGCTTGGGGAAAAATTTGTATACTGAAGCATAAAAAAAGTTTTTTCACATTTGCTTAATGGGGTCAGTTTAAACTGATCTTTTTTTTTTTTTTTTTTTTTTTCATATATTTTGACTATTTTGGATAATATATATTACTGATTTCAGATGAAAATTTTTCAACATATTTCAGTAAAATTTTCACTTTCCAAAATTACAGTTTGACGAAAAAAGGTGGTGTCAGTTTAAACTTAGTATAATTAAAAAGGCATATTTTTATTATTTTAAAAACTATATTTTTGAACTGCATTTATTTTATCATATGCTGGACAATGACCCAGAGGCAAGAGAAGGATGGGATTCTTTTTCTGTTTCCACTTAAACAACAAAAGACAGCTATTAACAAAAACATTTAAATGGATAAAGCATTTTGCAGGATATGGGCAGTGTTTGCTTGAAGTATTTTTTTGATTTTCTGAAGAGATGGTTCACTAGGTATTTTGTTGATTTGTTTTTGAGTTCATTTCTTGATCACACCCAAAGCTCCAACCACAATAGGAACAGTTTTAGTTTTTAAATGCCACGTTTTTTTTCTATTTCCATCGCCAGGTATTTGTATTTGCTTAGTTTTTCAAAAACCTTTGCAGATATGTTTTTGTCATTTGGTATGCTCATGTCAATAAATGTGAAAACTTTTTCCTTTTCCATCTTTGATAATAACATCTGGGCAATTTGCTTGTATTGTTCGATGTGTCTTGATAGAGGATAACATCTGCTCCCTCAACTGCCAATTCATCATGATGTTCATGTCAGTTTGCAGTTGTTTTTATCCCATAATGATGACACATCTTCCAATGCAGATACTGACCTACCCTGTTATTACAGTTTTTATACTTATTGTATTGAGCATCCTGAGATAAGGTGGCCAGTAGTTTCAATTTGCAATGTTCAGTCTTCAAAACAAAAATCAAGTTTATTGAGATCAATATACTCTTAGATTTATTGCAATGGTTAAGGTTTGCTTTCATTTTTATCTGATTTTCCTGTCCATCCCTAAAATTTTTATATCTTTTTTTATATCTATTAAGAAATTCAATGTCCAGTTGATAGAACGTAGGCTTTTAATAACTGGAATAATCCTAAAAAAAACCTGGCTTTTCTGTTTCAGGCTCTTGTGAAGGAAAAACTGGTGGTCAATCTAGTAATAGCATGAATAGTATGAGCAGTGGAGATGATGACCCTCCAAATGAGAGGCCCACAAAATTAAGCCGAAGGTAAGTTACTGAATGAATAATAACTTAAGATTTTTAGATTTATTTTACAGTCTCTATCCTATTACATTATTACATTTTGCATGCATATTTCATACACTAAATGTATTATGGGACAGAGGTAGTATTTTTTTACTATTTGTCCCATAATGACTGTTACATTTTACATACACATTTCATATATTTAATTATAGTGAAGAAAATGGCGACTTACCTCATCAAACCAAGCGACAGCGCATCGCATGTATCCTACAATGGAAGATGTGGTGAAAAAAAACAAACTACTTACCAAAAAAAAAAATGCATGTATCCCGCATGACATACTGAAGAAGGAATATTTAGATTAAAAACAAGTCCGTTGCAGGAATCTCTATGAAAGTATTTTGTTATGCAAAATACTTGGCATCCTCTCCCAGTTGTCAACGAATGAAAAAAACTGCTCAGCCAATAAAAGCAGTTGGTGTTCTCGAATCAGGAAGAAAAATTTGGGTATTTTGGCTGCTGCATTTGTCGGAGAGTGTGTTATTTTTCTGACTCGTTGCATGTATTGCGATTTGTGAGATAGTACCTGTGAATCGAGTTTTCAGCATTTCTTTGTGTCCCCGATGTTCGAATCTGAACTTAGTGATTTATTCTCTGCATTGTGGAAATAATCTGCAACAAATGTTTCCTTTGCAATCCCAGATTGCTTACATTAATATAACAACTACTTAAGGTAATATCTTCTTTTTAGAGTTTTTTCACATATCACTAAAGAAAATAAAGAAATTTGAGCAACATTTATATCAACATGTGACTCTTGATCAGTCTTAACAAAAAATGTGAGGCTGAAACTTACTTTTGTGATCCACTCTTCTATCATACAATTTTATTTACCCATGAAAATAAAGACATTAGGTAACCTGTTCATGGCTGCCAAAACTGAAATTGTAAATGTTCGAATCTTGAAAGAAAAATTAAATTGTGATGATGTGTATTTGGATTCTCTTTTTTAATTTTCCTGAAGATTACCAGGATTGACAGACACATGAAGTAGGCTAAAAGCCACAACATCTGAAACGTAAGAACAAAGATGAATATATTAGTCTTAATATAAATAAGCTGCTTAGATTGTATATTTCAATGAGAGACACAACATCATATATTCTTATCAACATTTTTGTGATCAGGAGATTGCAGGAAGTGTGCTGGAGAATTACCTTGGAGGTCCAAGAGGGCTAGAGTAACATAGCTTAAAAGTGCAAATAGGACAAGTGAATTGCTAGAGAAACAAACTGTCCGAGCATCGGCACTGAAATGACAAGGTGTATGCATCATTGAGTCGGATCAAAGCTGGCAGCATGCCCAATATGCGAATTCTCTGGCTTGCAAGAATGTATAAAAAGGGATAGTTTTTGTTGAGACATCAGAAGGATTTTGCGCCCAATGCAGGTCCCATCAATGTGTACTGAACCAGAATCCATTGCGAGCATGTTTCCAGTGTCTGTGCTACAGAATCCCAGGTTTCTTGCTACAATATATAAGCTGCTTAGATTGTGTATTTCAATGAGAGAGAGTACCAACCCCCCCTCAGTACCTAATGCCATTAACAAATCAACTGCAATGAGCATACTTGTACATCTTTTATAAAACATATTTTCAAGATCCCATGAGAAGGTCCCTAGTGTTTGTGTTATAAACTAAATAATGCTTAGTGCTACTTCCATACCAATATAGTCATATGGTGGCATACAATACAACCAGTATTCTGATTTATTTTTATTACATAGTGTTGGAAAGTAATTTTATTTTAGTCTCTATTACAGAGTATCGAATTAAAACCAAAAGTACAGTACCCAAGGAAAATAGACGTCAACATCTTTTGTTTTCAATTAATTTCCTGTAAATAACAATTTCCTATTTTACCGCAAATATCCAAGCAACAATGGTATACCAATGAAGCAGTGTAGGGGTTAATTATTAAATAACTCCTTTTAGAAATTCATACCTTGTCTGCATTTGGTTCTCTGCATATGATCCCATTTTTTTTCTTATTGGCAAAAAAATGATTGGTGCTTAAGATATTAGCAATTTATTTTTTTTTTCTATTCTAGTCATGAAGAAGAGGTTGATGGCGAAGAAACTACTTGTGAAGAAAAGCAGTTGAATCAAGTAAAAGAGCAAAAAGATTGGCGTGCAGATTGTGTCAAACGAACGGAACACTTAACAGAATCAATGGAATCTCTTGGATACACAATATTTAATGAAGTAGAAGAAAAGTAAGTGCATTGGAAATTAAGATTCACAAAATTTGATGCGTTTCAATTTGCTATATACAAAGTGGTTCGAAAATCTTTTCACTCTTACATAATATAATTTTCTATTTCAGATGGCTAACACAGTCTCCTATAAAGTGACAGCATCAATGAAAGTGAATAAACTGAATCCAGTATATGAGCTTTCGATTACTGCATTACTTGTTCTTCTATTGTTCTTATTACTTTTTGGTAGGGGGTGACAAAACTTTCGGACCACCCTGTACTATAAAAGAAATTAAAAACTGCCAGCCTCTTAATTATCAATATAAAAATACCTATAAAATCCAGACTTCAGACCACCAATGTAATCTATCAATTCCATTGTCCAGTGCAAGGCTGTGATCCTTGTAATGAAGATAAAACATCGAATAAGTATATTGGTCAAACGATAACCTCTTTAAGTTTATGTTTGACAAGATACTTATCTTAGTTCAATAAGGAGGCATTTAAACACTCATACCCAACTCTCCACTCACATAAGAAATATCCTTGTAGATAATACTATAATATAATTGATGCACTTTTCATAATGATTTACAGACATACACATACCATTTCTATCTTTGAAACCAGTCAAGATATACTGGCTGAGTTTTGAACACTCGAAAAAAACACCTTAATATGAAATTATTACTACTACTACTGTACAACAATGCATAGAATGCAAACACAAAAGTATACTAACAACGAAAATAGCTAAAGAATTAGCGAAAAGTGCTTGGGACAGTGATCTCTATGGAGAGTTTCTACACTCTTAGTGTCCATTAAAGAAAAACTTTAAGGGCACTAGAAAAACAAAATAAAGAAATTTATGAAATTTTCTTTGTCCATTGCATTCAACGAAATATGTATAAATGAAAGATTGCTGCCAAAATAAATAAATTACATCAAATTTAGCATAAAAATGAGAAAAACAGCAAACAATTGCTGAAACCTCCTGACAAGTGGACTGAACAGTTATAAAAAAGATTTGTTTACAAAACTCCAAAATTGAGTTGATGAATATAAAATCAATCAGCTGACAAATTTTATATTTGTATTAATTTTATATATATATATAATGCTACCAGTGCTTTCAGCAAACTTTGTTATCACTTGTGAAATAAGCTGTGTTTTTGACTGTATATGAAAATTCGGGTTTACAGAGCTGTTGTCCTTGCCATCCTTTTGTACGCCTCAGTCGTGGACCCCATACAGGTACCATATATGCCAGCTGGATGTTTTCCATAAAAGCTGTCTGCATGCCATCTGTGGAGTTAACCTTCAAGATAGGACACCTAACATAGACTTGTTTAACAGGTGTAATATTGGAGAAATCAAGACTTTTCTCATACTGTCTCAGTTATGGTGGACTGGTCATGTCTTCAGATTGTCTGATGACAGAATACCCAAGATCCTAATGTACAACCAGTTTAGATCAGGGCTACAGAAATGTAGGATGCCCATGGCTAAGATACAAAGACAAGCTGAAGAGTAACTTGTCAGCTGTCAATATACCTTATAACAACCTCAAGTGCTTAGCCTTGGGGTGGGTAAAATGGAGATCAACATGGTTTAGTGGACTCAGCAATTTTCAATCAGCTTGTCTGAATCGTCTTTAAGAAGTGAGAGCAAGATCTAAAAGGTCAACCAATCTAACAGTAATCTCATCCCACAATCCTAACTCTTGCTCCATATGCGGCCTCCTTTGTAAATCACTAGTGGGTCTTAAGTGTCACTTAAGATTTTCGCACAAATTTAACTGAATCAATTAAGTTGTCAGATCCTCATGTCAAAACTGACGAGAGAGTCCATTATATATATATATATATATATATATATATATATATATATATGTGTGTGTATATATATATATATATATATATATATATATATATATATATAAGAATGAGAGATTACATTATCTATACAAATTTATTTTACATAAACATATGTTTATTTATATTTCATATTTAATTATTTACAAAGTATAACAGTCTCAATAGTAAGGCAACAGTAAGAATCCAACTCGTGACCCTATTGGACAATACCAAGACAAGTTTCGAACCCAGGCATCCAGTTACAAATATATTGCTATACAAGAGTAGATCAATAGATCTGTTAGTATCTTATATACCTTATCTGATGTAGGTATTTATTTTTAGGTATTTATCTTACCTCCAACTTTGAATGAAACATAGTACCAGGACATTTTTCAAGTGGGGCTCTTATACAGAGGATTAGTGGCAAAAATTGCTCAAGCAGATACTACACTCTGATTCTAATTAAAAAAGTCTAACAGTAATAGTTTGTTTTTTTTTTGTTCACCCAATACAAGGCCCAAAAGCCACTCAAGGTTACTGAATGAGGTTGTTGTATAGACATAAATGAATGAGGTAAAAAGTGCATTATATGAGGATATCTAGGAAAGATACAATTAGCCCAAGACTTGAAGAGTTAAGATTTTAATGATCAGGGAAGCATCCACTTGGGAGTCTGTTCCAAAAAGTAACAGTTCTTGGGAAGATGCTCTCTGAATTAAACTTCCTTCTTACTGGTGAAATACAAAGAAAATGGGGTGTTATTCATCCCAGTGTATGTGACATGGGTGAGACTTAGCAGGGATTCTTAACATGTAATCAGAATAGTGGTAAATCACATTACGTATGTATCTCCTAGTTGTTTGAGAACACGTTTTAAGTGAGCCCTAAATGGAAAATCTAACACCGCATTAATTAGCATGAATAAAATTTTTGTTTCTCTTTCAGATGTATCAAGAGCATTAATATGGCAGCTTTCAATCTGACAATGAAAATGAGAAGCCACAATATGTTCAAGGCATTAGTCACTAACCACAGTGATCCTTAAGATAGCAAGCTTCTTGAAAGTGTCAAGATCATATATGTTCAAGTTCAGGGAATAGCTGCAGACTCTCTAGTGGGGACTTGTCATCTGTGACCAAGGCAAAGAAATTTTCTAAGCAATCAGATATAAGGATGGCATTTTATACAGCTGATCCAAGACATCATCTATGATTCCAGAAAGTCAATCATTAAGCAGTTGATTGTGGCAGTGCTCAATATTAGACATGTGGTACATGGGCATCAGGTACAACATGTCCTATGATGTGATAGGGAGAGAACATTTCATGCCTGATAAAATCCAGGAGAACCACTTACTGAATAAACTCAAGCATTCCAAGCAGTCTGCTATGACCTGGTTTTTCTCCATTGAGAATTTTAGCCAAGACCGCAAAATGAACGGCAGAAATAACAGGTGACACTGTTGACATTATGGAAGTACCTATGATGATACACATTAAGTTCACATTATCTGTGATGGTCCTGGGAGTTGTGAGCCATGGGGTACCACACCATGCTGGCCAAAATCTTTCTGCAAGGTCTCATGGTCAAATGCCATCATCTACATAAAAGAGCTGGAAGTAGTGTTCAAATGCTGAGTTAAGGATTTCAATCAGGTGAGATGGCTTAGGTGTTCCAGCAGGATTCAGTTTCCTTTCTACATTTCTCATGTCAAAATCATGTCATCTCAACATGTAGCTTCTTAGCTTTTCTGATTTCAATCTCCTGGACTATATATGGTGAATCATCCAGAGGATAACTAACCTGCAGACTGCCCCCCCCCCCAATCCAATACCAGGGACTCATTAAAGATCACCATAGCGAACGTGATATCCATTATGAATAAGAACTGCCTGATCCAGGCAGTCTCTTCTGAGGCCATATCAAGTCCATCTTTAAGTTAAACATGTACTGTGTACAGATATCTTTGAAAATCTACTGATTTTTTTAAAAAATTTTTAATAAACTTTGTTTTTCTTTGTAATTTGTTCCCAATTACCTGGCAAACCGTGTAAAGAAAATAAAATTATATGTTAATATTATTTAGATTATTTATATTCGGACTAGTCTCCTCATCTTTATTGTTGTTACTACAACAATTCGGCAGTTGTGCGCTCCAGGTTTCCTCAGATTTATATCAATATACACTACAGGTAATTCTGATCTGAACCCTTTATTTAATCTACAGGGGTAGACAGTTCTCATTCCACTGCCCATGTCTAGGGATATCTCATCTAGTTCTTATATTTAGTACTACTGTTATTGCTCTCCTCAGACAATGGCCTAGTGGATTAAAGTGTTGGTCCGTGAATTTGGGTAGTGTGTATTTGAACTCAATAAGCAATAATTGAGCAGTATTATAAATAAGAACTAGACAATATTCCCCGACATCAACAGTGGAACAAGAACAGTCTATCCCCATAGATTAAATAAAGGGTTCGGTCCAGCATTTCTTGTAGGTTATAATATACACCTGAAGAATACTGGAAGACACAACGGCAGAAATGTTGTGATAACAACAACAACAAAGATGAGGACAATAGTCTAAATATAAATAATGTAAATGGTAAGTCCTCATCACAGAAATTCAGACAAATATGTTACTGATATTTTTTTTTTTTTTTTTTCTTAAAGGAAATCAGCCAAAGTTTCAAGAGTTCAGTTATTGATTCATCAGGATTCATTACCCAAATATGCCAAAATGAATGCTGGGAAAAAACCAATGCATATCAGGTTTGATAGTGAGGATGAGAGTGACAATGACATTAAGGACAATGACAGTGACAATAGTAAGAAAATAAGTGTAAAAACAAAGCCTTTGAAGAGCAAAACCTTAAATAAAGTAAAAACGTTTCTTGAATCAATTGAAACCAACAGTGAGCTAGCAAAACAGCCTTTAAAGGAAGAAATGGAAAATTTAAATAGCAATTGTTTTAAAGAAGATGACAAGGAATCATCTTTAAAACCTTGTGAAACTGATGATGGTGATAAGACAGCTGTTGATGTTAATGCTACCGTTTCTTGTGATGGAGACTCCATTATAAGAAATGACAACAGCTCAACAAGTTTGCCAAATGATGGTGATATTAGTCATAGAGTTAGTGCTGAGTCCAGCGCTGCATCTGCAGATCAGATTTCAAATTCCTCATCAGATATTACCAGAACTGAGAGAATTGTGAACATGGAGAAGAAGAATCGTTCAAAATCAAAGGCAAAGAATTTAAATAAACTGACCAGAGTGCCTACTGAAATTATGAATGAAAAAAACACGTTAATGAAATACTGGGCACAGAGGTTTCGACTATTTTCCAGATTTGATGAAGGAGTCAAAATGGATAGAGGTAAGATTACTTACTCATCTATTTTTTTTTTATTTGATTTTTTTTTTTTTTTTTTTTTTAAAGCATAGAATTCTATCCTTTATCTTCCTGACTACCAAATTTCTGGAAACTAAATTTAATCTTTTTTTTTTTTCTTTTCTCACTCCCTTAATAACTGTTTACATAACTTTGTGATGTTGTAAGGATGAATTATTAAATAAATATATCAAATCTTTCATTCATTATAATGATTACTTATATACAGTCTGAAATTATTATGCAAATCACATAAACCTCAATAACTCAAATTTGCTTTGAACAAATTTTTGTCCAATTTTAAACAGTTAATTTAAACATATGAACAAAGCTTGGGTTAATTTTTTAGGTAGTCACATTAAAGTTATTGGATTTATTAAAAAAACTGAAGTCTGAAGTTATTCAAAACCAGAAAATCACTTTTTACTTCAATAACAAGGTAATAAAATAATCGACAATTGATTAACACCTATCATAGAACAAATAACAAATGTCTTACTTATTATAAAATGCAGATTGTGTGTGTGTGTGTCTGTATGTTTATATATTGGATCGGATTTCCTACATTTTTCAACCGATTTCAACAAAACTTCACAGGACTGCATAAAATTACCTTGTGGTGGTTCTGACAGTGCCCAAAATTGGAAAACACAATTGTTTTTGCATGAAATCGATTTGAAAACACAATAAAATATGATTCTGTCACCAGAATGAAAGGGGGACAACTCATATCGAGTTATACTTATAAAACCGAGGTTGTTTGTGTGTGTGTGTGTGTGTGTTCGTTTATATATGGGATCGAATTTCCTACGTTTTTCAACTGATTTCAACAAAACTTCACTTTTTTTTGGCAGGTAGCGTTCCTTATTGCACACTTTTTTCTTTATTTTTACATTCAGAATGCTTTAAAAATTCCATTTACAAGACAATTGTTTATAATAAAATTCTATTCAATCAATAACGATTGAAAACAATGTTTTTGTTTGGGTTTGACCAATTCGTAAAAAAAAAACAAAACTAATTAAGACATGCGTGTCCGTCGACCTTAAACAATAATCTTTGTCAATTTTATTTTTCAGTCTTTATGACAGTTGATACTTGATCTATCTCTTACTGTTACTCCCCGAGCAACGTGGGGCTCTACTGCTAGTATACGATAAGACTTAGAAACATTTACATCTTAATATAGTGACCCATCTTAATAAGGCCAGCCATCTATTATCCATTGATTTTGTTAATTTTTTTTTTTTTTTTTTTTTTTACTTCAGCAGCTTCAATTTCTGACATGGTAGCCTTAATTGCTTCCCATAGGTCAGCTTTGCTGTCATATTGTTTGTCATTTCCATATAATTTCATCTTGGCAATTGACTATAGATTTTCAATTGGATTCAGATCAGGACTTGATGGTGACCATTCCATTATCTTCTCTGATGTAAATCTTTTATGCCCAAAGAATTCATGGGTAAGCTTAGATACATGAGAAGGAGTATTGTCATGTATAAATACACACTTCACTTTCAAACTGCAAGACTGGGACTTGTACCACTCAAAGAAAGTCTTCTTCATGAAATTGCAATAGTTAACACTGGTCAGTTCAACTCCTTCATTGAATTCAAATGGTCCAGTAATGGTTTGATCAATAATTTCAGCCCATATCATCATACTGCCACTTTGTTGCTGCCTTCCTTTAACCACAGGTACATCTTCATAAAATCTATTCTTTGGCCCATCAAGTGTCACCTGAGGTTCATCCATGAAAATTACTTTAGAAAAGTCAATTTTCATGTATTTCTTGGTTTAATTTTGAAACATTAAAATATTTTTAGATTTTAAGAAGTTCTTTTGAGATAATAATGGTTTAGTGATACAAATCTTACTAATTAACCCATAGCTGGGAGAGAAGTGGTGGGTTCCCAAGAGTATTTGCATGTAAGTGAATATCTCAAACCCAATAAGAACTGGAACTTGGCTCTCTGATTAACAATTCCAAACCATTATCCATTACACCATCCACACATCTAAGCTTACAGCACTTATTATTCTCAAGTGGTCACCCATTAAGGTACTGATCAGGTTCAATGTTGCTTAACTTCGGTTTGTTTGTTTTTGTTTTACGGCATATCAATCTCAATAGGCTATTTAATGCCAACAAGATTTTTTTTTATTGATGGGATTTTTTATTTTTTTTCAAAAAAATGTATTGCTAGTATTAAACCTATTTTTACACCTTCATAGTGTTTTGACCCCAGTTTGGAGGTTAACTATTTGCCCATAGCTGTGACTCCCTAATAGGTGCTACCACCTCAGGTTCACGAGGCTTACTCCTACTTCTACTCCTCCTCATTATTATTGTTATTTGAATTATTAATATTTGTGATATCATTTCACAATTTAAATGCATTATGGAAATGTTATGAACATCTACTTCCTGAATATATTTTCAGTATTATTACCTGTGTCATTCTACAGGTAATCATTAGGGTGAATGATCATTTTGACATATTTACTTAATATATATCCTACACCTGATATCACAGCAAAATACTAAAAGTATATATATATATATATATATATATATATATATATATATATATATATATATATATATAAAAGATATAAGCAAATGTTCAAAACATTTCCATAATACATTTAGTATGTGATTTATATCACAAACATTAATAATTCAAATATTGTGATTTATGAAACGGATAAAGAAAGCTGAAAAATATCAGCTATAATTTAGTAATGTTATGTGTGTCTTACATGCCAGAATAGGCTTTGCACTCGGCTTGACCTCATATCATCTGAGGGAGCCAGGTGCAGGATTGACTTCAGGAGATCAGCTGTCACGTGGAGAGCCACATGATTAGAACAGCTGTACCTTGGTTACAAGTATGGGAAAGAGTAATATTACAAGCACCCACCTCAGTGAGGAAATGGGCAGTCTGTCAGACATCTCATATGAGAATGTCAGGTTCACATCCAGCTAATGACTACAGTGTCTCGCACAGACATACAGTTTGATGGGAATTGATAAAGTACAGAGTGAAATAAAATTTTAATATTAAATATGAAAGATTCCAGCTTCATGTTATCATTAACTAGCACAATAACATTTTTTACTATAATACTATTCGATAAGAATTTTAGTCTGAAAACTTATGAAATAATGACAATGATATTTGAACAAATTTGGAAAGAAGTATAGTACAAAAAATAGTGCAAGAATGAGAGAATGTAGGATGAGACGTTAAGCATTTCCCTGATGAGGTTGGCTGCAGAGAGTACACCTGTGCATGTGGCTGAGATTCATTGAAATCAAGAAGAGAAAAGTAAGTGCAACACTAAAGGATATCCAAGCAGTGACTAAGAAAGTGAGCCATTGGGTTAGACGCAAAAGAAATGATAAAAATTGTCTAGCAAAATGTTCACCCAAAAGAATGCATAATACTCAACATGTAGTAAATCAGTGAGTGTGGCTGGTGTTCAATGAAATCTGTTAAGATTTAAGGCTTTGAAATGGAGTGAATTTTCCACTGATTATCCTGAGAACCTTATGGTGTCCAGTACAAAGAGCATTCAATTAACAGAACTTGCAATAACAAGCTCTTCTTATATTATTACTGATAAGGAATGCATAAGAATACATAAAGCAAAAATATTTTAGCAATTTATCGATGCTATTAGGTTGGTGCAAAAATAATGATGAAATAATGTCGTTTTTGACGTATTTTTTAATGTCAAAAAACGACATTATTACGTCATTATTTTTGCACCAACCTAATAATAAAATTCCTCTTTTAATAAATCCCTGTTGCCATATACTTTAGAATATTCCAAAATATTTTGTCTTGTAGAAAGTTGGTTTTCTGTCACTCCTGAAAGAATTGCCGAGCACATTGCTGAGAGATGTCGTTGTGACGTCATTGTTGATGGTTTCTGTGGTGTTGGAGGAAATGCGATACAGTTTGCTTTTACCTGTTCACATGGTAAGTTTTTTTTGTTTTTGTTTTTATGTACTTAGTACTCACTACTGACAATTTTCATCAGTGTTGACATCATAAGTTCATTAAACTTAACTAAAAAATATCAGATTGGAAATTATACATTTATTGTCATTAATTCTGTAATTAATTATGAGGGTGTGGCTGTTGGATTAGGACCTTAGTGTTCCGACCATGAGGGTTCAAATCACACTATGGGCAATTTGCCAAGGATATTTGCCTTGGGGGCGTGTAAAACTGTTGGGAAATGCCTAAAATCACGTGACAATTTGACCCAAGCCATGTCAGTCAAATTGAGTAGACAAAACTGTTTAAAAACAGACTCTCAGTCTACTAACTTTTCTTCACTGACTGATCAGACCAGATTATGTGCTCTCTCCCAGAAATTGTTAGTAAAGTTCATTCGGCAGACTTTCAATACAAACCACACACTGACTCTGTGGGTGTTGAAGAAACACGAATTTGCCTGAGCAACAGGGATTAGACTCCTCTAGCATATTCAGAAATGGGCAACCAATAATTTACTATTTCCTGACCACCGACAATCCCTTTTCTGATTTCAATGCACAACATACAAATTAAGTGTTGAAGCTTGCTAAAATAAATTTAGGCAAAAAAAAAATTCCAAAATTTGATAATCTTGACATGTTTTCCCTACTGCTAATATTTCATTTGTTAGTACAATAAATGGATTGGTAGGGGTGATGGAGTTAGGGTAATGTCAGTGGGTAATGATAAGTAAAGCTAAAATCTTATCTCTCTACATATAACAGATTCAAACTAAAATACAACTGTTTTATTATTTGTTATTATCATAATTTGTTGTGTTACATATATAACATTAAGTTTGTGGGGGAAAAAATGGTCAACCAGAGTATGTCTGGCAAGTAGTTGCTGTAATCATAGTGTTCAATATCAAGGGACAGAGCATTAATAATAATAACAATAAATATGTAAATATTTTCTGTATATTTCTGAGATGAGGTATTATAACTATTTGTACTATTTACATTGTTCGGACTGTTGTCCTCATCATGATGTTTCAACCATTATACACTCCAACCTTCTTCAGGTGAAATATGTGGACTGAATAAAGTGTTCAGTTTGAAATTCCAACGCATATCACCTGAAGGTTAAAGCATACAATGGCTGGAACATTGTGAATATGACAATAAAAATGAGGACAACAGTCTGAACAGTGTAAATGTAAATATTTGATTTATTATCTATCTATCTATCTATCTATCTATCTATCTATATATATATATATATATATATATATATATATATATATAAAGTAAATATTAGATTTGATGGAAGTTTTCAGGTATTTGTTTATTGACATGGGAATAAAAATTGGTGAGCCGTTGGAGTCTGTTGCATTCACTTTGCATTAATGCTCTTGGGAAAGGCATGAATCCATCTCTTGTCTCCTCAGCTGTAGATTAAATATCAGGGCAGACTGATCACTCCAGCTTTGGGTAGCAACCAGTCTAATACATGAAAATTGTATTGAATCAATTGCTAGCTCTGCTGCTAGGAAAGTTGGTTCCCTGTGTCATGCTAGACAATTTTCATCAACAGAATCTACCATGCACATTTATAAGTCTATATTCATGCATTGAACAAATCTAGTCTGGTGCTTTTGCTGAGTATTTAGATTTTCTTAATAAAATACAAAGGAGAATCTGTAATGTTATTTGTCCTGACCTGGCATCTCAGCTTCAGTCACTTTCCCACTGCTGTACCATAGCTTCCCTGTACTTTTTCTATAAATATTTTCATGATAATTGTTTTGATGAACCTTCTTCTTTGGTACATAGATTCTATGAATTTAAGAGCAGTACCAGATTGGCAACAAGGTCTCGTCAACTTATAGTTGAAATGATGAGAGATCTTACTGTAAGGTCTGTGGTAAAGAGTTACTCCTGTTGCACTTTTCACTTGTGAAACTCTTTCAGCTTCTTTTATTTCCAGTCAACTTTGATCTTCAAAAATTTAAATGTAATGTCAATCGTTATCTTCTGTTTTCTTAATTCCTCTTTTATTGATCTATCCTCTTAACAGTTTTTTTTTTTTTTTTTTTTTCATATTCTTTCACATTCTGTAACCCCTTGTATCTTAGTGGCTTTATTACCTTGCTTAGGATGAAATAATTTTAAAAAATTATTCTACTGGAATATGGAAATCCTCTGTATTATTCAGCATTAAAATGAGGTATTTCCCATTGAAAGATATGATCACACAAAACGGTATATTTGCCAGTACTGCATAATTATCCCAAACAAACCAATTATATTTATACTGATAAGCTGCAAAGGGAAATTAAACTATGGTTATTACATAACAAGGGCACCATACATGCTAAATTCATATTTTCATTGACTCCCCTCCAAAAAATTCCTAAAATTGCAACAAATAATGATTCTTGAATTATTAAACCCCTATTATTATTTAATAACAATATTTGAACCACTATCTAAAGTAGAAAGAATTAAATTTTTAAAGATTTTGTAAATTGTTTTACTGTTGTGGACATACCTGTACATTTTTATGAAATATGAGAGTTGATATTATTCCATCACTTTTAGCTTTTTTCTTTTCTTTTCTTTTTTTTCTCTTTTAATTTTAAATAAAAAAAAAAAGGTGTGGCTAACACTCAATAGCATCAATTACAAACTCTGTCACAATGTGCTGTGACCGTATTTGGAAAATCAAAAAAACATTCCCATCATTACTGATACACATAAAAATCTAGATATTCAGTTAAAAATAAAAACATCCTTGATAATGGCCATTAGAATAGTCAAAAACACTTGGATATATAGAACATTTAGACAGCTTTATGTCTATAAAATAAAACACTTATATGAACACAAGAAAAATTGAATAAAAAGATTAATCACAGTACATTGTCAGTCATCTTTACTGAAACTTGTATGAAAGAGTGATTACTGTGGAAACTTAAATAAAATTTTAATTGCAAGAACACTGATCTATACAGAGATGACAGAGTTATCTTCCTATTTAATACCAATCCACAAAAAACAGATCGCCTTAGAAAACAACTTATTAAATATTTCAAGGACCATGGACTAAATATCACCACTAACACCAATGCAAAAGTGATTAACTTTCTGGACGCTACTTTCAACCTATCCTAAAGAATATACAATCATAAATACATTAGCAAAGAATCTAACCATCCCCCAGGAATTTTTAATAATTTGCACAAATCAGTGCAACATAGGCTCTCTACTATAGTAATAAAGATATTTTTGACAAATATAAAACTAAATATGTAGATGCACTAATAAAAAGCAGACAAAGTTAATCTGGAATACATCAACAATAATAAAACTGACAACAAAATGCATAAACACAGAAAATGCAACATAATTTTTGTTTAACCCACCATCTAACAGTAATGTCAAAACCAACATGGGTAAAATTTTCCTTAATTTAATCCACAAACATTTCAACAATAGTCCATTGCTCAACAAGATTTTCAATAAGAACAACATTAAAATTAGTTACAGCTGAACTAAAAACCTTGAGCAGTATATAGCATAACATAATAATTTAATATTAAACAAATATTTAAACAACAAAAATTGTAATTATCAAAAAAAAAAATAGTACCTGCTCACTAAATTCTAAATGCATGAATAAAGTTGTTATTTACAAATACATTGAGTATAATGGCAAGACTAAATTTTATTTTGGTCCCACTGCTAATGATTGGGAAACCTGGTATTACCATCGTAAAATGACACTAATAAGCAATATTCAAATACCACTACACTCTCTAAATTTTTCAGGGAAATAAAACGGATAACTACACACCTGTAGTAAATTGGTATCTCATTGCTATAACTAAACCTTTTAACCTTAACAAAAATATGCCCTGTTGTCTATTAGAAAAACAGACTACCCTCAGACACATCGATAATCATAATCTGATGAACAAGAGAAATGAATTTATGATTACATGCAGTCACACAAGGAACTCTCTTAAATATTTTGATGCTGGCTGGAGCAATTAATCTATCATCTGCTGTAATACCCACACTGACCTGCCTCTGATATTTTTTTCCATATCCAGTTACCTCCCTTACACCATCCTAGCATTTAACAGTTTTTATAACTTGTTCCTTTTTTTTATTTTTCTTATTCTTTATTATTGTTGTTTACATTTTTTTTACTCTATATTCTTTTTAGCCTAACCAGGCTTTTTATTTGGTAACTACCAACTTTTTAGAGTTTGTATTACAATACTCTTATTTGTTGTACACATTAACAGATCAATATCTCTTAAACTTACTATTAATAGCTTAGTTTAGTTTTCAATATCTACCTACTGACACTATATTTCGAATTTATGCCCCAATACTATATTACATTTATAATAATCTTGTACTTTGAATCCACATACAATATAGCATTACCCCCCACCCATGAGACCCCAAAATTTAAAAAAACAAAAAAAAACAACCATATTCAACAGTTTGTAGCTTTTTATAACTGATGATTGAGAAAGCCATGAAACTCTGAGTTGTACTGTAAACGTAGATATTTGTGTAATTATTAATAATATAAGTAGTAATCCATTGGTATATAATCCAAGTGAATCCTATTAATATAATACAAATATTAAAACTGCTTCACAAAAAGAGCTCAATGTTTTATTCAAACAGAGCATATAAATTACCTACAATAGGAGTTAAGATTACATCAAGATTATGATCATTTCACTCCACAAATTAAAATTAACCTGGGAGATTTTGAAACCCATCATGTTAATAAGAAAAAAATAAAATGCAGCTGGCTTAAAAACAAATTTAAAAACCAGGCAAAAAAAAAAAAAGAAAAAAAAACAATAAAAGCAAGAAAGAATAAAAAATTAGTGAAAGGTCAAGATAGAAAGTGTAAGAGAAAGAAGATATAGAGAGGGTGCTAATGGGGAATGGTAAGAGGAGATATATAATGTAGATTGACCTGATTTATATAGAATATCCACCTCAGTTAAATCGAAGTGGAAAAATAGGGAAGAATAATTTTTAATAAAAAAAAAATTACTATTAATCCGATATATATATTTTTTAATATATTAATAATTTCAATTTTTCTCTTTAATTTAAATACATTATTGTATCCCATAATATATGATTAGTATAAACTTTAACTGTTGTTATACATTGAGCATTATTTTATTACCACCAGCAATGCTTTATACATTTTATATATATATATATATATATATATATATATATATATATATATATATATATGATCATGAGAACTCATAATCAGCATCTTTTTTGTTTTGTTAAGTTTGTTTTAAATTAATCTTTATTTGTTTTGTTTGTAGTGATTGCTATTGACATTGATCCAATTAAAGTGGAGTATGCTCGCCACAACGCCCAAGTGTATGGTGTAGAAGACCATATAGAATTCATTGTTGGTGACTACATGCAGGTTGTACCTCACCTGAAAGCCGTGGATGTTGTATTTCTCTGTCCTCCCTGGGGAGGACCGGATTACCTCAAAAGCAAAGTATTTGATGTTGAGAAAATGGAAATCAAAGCATATCCTTTTTTATGAATCTTGTTTCATCTCTGCCTCTGATATTGCACTTTTTCAGATGCTTTACTTTGGTTATTTATTTTGTTTTGTTTTTTTTTGTTTTTTTTTCACTGAACTCTCCCTTTCTTTGTTCTTTACCAATTATTAGGGCATTGTCAGTTGAATAGTATCTTTCTAATCATTGGTGGCAGTTGTCATATTTTGTTCAACCCAAATCTCGGTCACTAACCTTCACCCAGGTTGCTAGTAATGAAGGTGTTTTTCTAGTTGATTCAAATGGAGATCAAAATCAAAATTGCACCACATTTTCTTTGGAATTATCAAATAATGATGTCTCTCGGCTACAGACGATACATCGCCATATGGAATTCAGATCAGGCCAGGAACACACACAGGTTCTTGGGATTTCCTTCAAAACACAAAAACTGCTGTATTTAACACTAAATTTCCAACAACAGCTTTATTTATGCTATCTATTAGGTTGGTGCAAAAATAATGACATAATCATGTCGTTTTTTGACGTATTTTTTAACGTCAAAAAATCACATTATTACGTCATTATTTTTGCACCAACCTAATACTTTGAGAGTTGAAATTCCACTGAATTTTTAATGTTTCAAGGTAGCTATTAGGTTGGTGCAAAAATAATGACGTAATAATGTCGTTTTTTGACGTTATTGCGTCATTATTTTTGCACCAACCTAATAATTATACTCCTAGCAGTCTTATGAGAGATACACATAGAGAGAGAGAAGGAAATTGTGCTTGCCTTAAATATATAACATGAACTCGGTCTCTTCTGTATCATATTGGGTAATGTCTCACTTTACCTGTCAGTCTTTGCCACCCACATTATGTTTAACTTTTTGATCTGAGGAAGTTTTAGATGGAGCTGGTTGAAGCCTCCTCATGAATGAAGTAGGCAGGTTACAAGAAAAGTAAAGGAAGCAACTTTCATGACAGACAAGACATTTGCTTGTAGATAAAATAACATTGTTTTTTTTCCCCCAATTCTAGTTTATCTAACTACAGCCAGTTTGTGAGTTAGTAGCTGTCTGCATTATTCACAATATATTGCAGTAACAGCAACAATTTCCTGGACAGTTCAAAAATTAATTCAGTGAACCTTGCTCTTCAAAACCTGGTCTTCAACTTCAACTCTTATATTCTAATGTTATACATTGTTATTTCAATTCTAAGTTTTATTTGTTTTCCATTGACATATGGAATAATGGAGAGAAATCGGGGTTTCAAGTGCTAAAGAAGGTTTACATTTTACTAGTGGACCATTACTGTAGGGATAAATATTATGATATCCCAGAATTGAAACAGTTTTTTAATTACTCTCTTTGAAGCATTTCACTTACCAATTTAATTTCACGGACTCTGATTTTTCTCAAACTGTGTCCAATGTCTGAAAGAAAGTAGTTTTATAATTTGGCTTTACTTATTTCAACATAACTTCTGCCAACCCAAATTTCTTAGGCAAATACAGTCAGTCTGCATTTCAGTTCAATCTCTTATCAGTCATCTTGACAGAATCAGCAGAATAAGCTCTTCAGATCTGTAATACTCAGTCACAGTGAGGAGTTTGCAGGTTTGAAAAAAAGTAATGCCTGGCATCAGTTATTTTTTTTCTGGCATTTTATTAAATTTCATTTTTTTCTTTTTTTTCATCACTCTAACAACTGTATTGAATCTGTTGTGCTGCACATGAATTTCATTCACAATTTAGATAAATTGTAGGTTAGTTTCTTTTAGTAAACTTTGGAATTTCTTTTATAGCAACTTATTTGACTGCAATAGGAAAAATGAAAACATATTGGACAAATTGATTCCACATGAATTTTATAAAAATCACACCATTTTGCTTAATTGCAACAATGATGATCAATTTCTAGAATGTGTCCATTGCTTGTAACTTGCTGGAAATACACAGGACTTTAAACTTGTTCCTGTGGAAAACCTAGATGAAGGTTTTGGGCCCTGAAACTTTATTTGAAAATAAACTCTTTAGTGACATTTTATTTATCTGGAACTGGGAGGGCATCATAAGAGATCTTCAATACTCACTTTTTTTCTTTTTTTGAAAATATGGAAATCTTAAAGTATGTACTGTGCAATTATTATTGTAAAATCACTTCCCATCTACAGAATTGTTATGACATAGACTTATGGTCAGGCAACATTTTTTTTTTACTTTTTTGCATGGCTTCCAACTTTTGCTCCACTTGAAAATTTCTTACCTAAACTGACCACAAATTTATCCATCCTTATTGCAACAGGGAACACAGGTATAACACCGAATTATGTTTTTATAAGAACTTATATGTAAATAAACGTATTTTGATGGAAAGGATGTCCTTTCAGTTTAAAATATCTTTTCCTTTTCTGTTAAAATACAACATTTAATTGGCTACAACCTAATTTACATGTCCCGCATCCAATTTGATTGAAATTTAAAATGTTACACATTTAAAGTTGTCAGATGTTCATTTGTTTCATTACTCGTGTTTTTTTTTTATTATTTCTGCTATCTTCATCATTGATGCTTTTATCCCAATTTTCCTACCAAAATGTTCATTGGTCTTTTAGAGGTTAATTGGTGCTTTTTTTTCTTCTTCTTCTAAATGTGAGCACTGCAAGAAATCATTGGTCTCCAGTTCCAGAAACTTGTTAAATTATGGCATTCTTACTTAAGGAAATGAAAAAGCAAAAAGTATTGAGTAATTTCTATAGCTCACCAAATTCAAGGTATGTTCTTCAGCTTTCTTCAAGTATATCAACAAAAACATTATGATAAAAACAACAAAAATGAAGATACTAGTCCAGAATCTGTGGATTAAAATCAGTTATCATCTTTTATTTATTTATTTTTTTTAGTTCTTCATATTTTCCTTAACCTGATACTTCCAGCTTATTTTCTGTAGCACGAAAAGTAACCAATAATATTGCATTCTTCATACCTCGTAACACCAGTGCTGAACAGGTAAGTCTATTTCATTCTACCCGCACGTCTTGTGATGGCGGTGGTTAGTTTGGAGAAAAAGGCCATCTCAATGGAATTTCCGTCTTACATTTGGAGCATAAGAGTGATTCTACTCTGTGGAAGTAATATGCTAAACCCTTCATTCATTGTAATCATTATAGCAAATATTAAGAGTCTATATAGGAAATAAGCAGATGTTCAAATTTCTATTGCATGTTTAATGTGTGAGCAGATATAGGGTATATAATGTTAATTACAAGAGAGTGCTGAAAAGTTCTTGGCTTGACCTACTTCCCAAAATCAGTATTTCAATGATACAATATAAAAATCCTATGATTGAAAAGGCAGTCATTTGAATTCTTTTCAGTGTTCTGCTAGAAAATGTTTGCAAAATATTTGAACAAATGAAAATCAGGAAAAGAGATTGTCAGTTGTGAAGAATTAATGTAATTGTTAATTATGGTATAAGGTTATTAGATTTATAATGTAAATACACTGAGTATAAAAATGATTTGTAAATCCTGAGGCCAGGAAGTCATGGAATACAGTTATTACATGTTTGATATAGTTTCTTTGGATTTCTTAATATTTAATTCTTCTTGTTTTATAGCTCAGCAGTTTGGCAGCACCTCACGGATACGTGGAAGTTGAACAGAACATTCTCAACAACAAATTGAAAACTATAACTGCTTACTATGGAGAACTTATCATGGAAGGCAAAAAATAACAATATCAGAAACTTCATCCCCATCACTATTTCATCATCATTTTTTTTTTTTTTTTTTTTTTTATTCTTCCTCCATTCATATTATAAATCTTAATTACACAACATCAACTGCCCCATTATTATGACTACAGACATGACAATGCATACATTTTTTTTTTTTTTTTCTTTTTTTTTTTGTATCCTTATTGATATATTTATCAATAAATATCATTTACTTCATCTTCTGCCTTGCTGTTATTACTGTCATTGTTGGCATGTCTGGTAGTTGTGGCTAGGAATTAAATGACAGATCTCCTAAAATCTCCAGAACCTTCCTCCTAGTGTTGTGGGTTTTCTTTTTTAATCATTATTTGTGGGGAGGAGGTCCAAATGCAGTGGTTATTTTCCATGGAAATAATCCGACATTGTTCTTCCTGTAAAGAAACATTATAAAAAGAATTTTAACTCGTCAATTTCACTTTCCGCACACTTCCATTAATGTTTTCTTACGTTTGTTTGTTTGTTTGTTTATCTTTTCCATACAACTGTAACTTATTTTGATATTTCTATTAATAATTTTTGATAACTTATTATTTTTAAGGTAAATTTTGTTTTTTAATTTTAATATTTTGCTTATCTTTTTCTCATTGTCATAGAAAAGGTTAAACAAAAATTATATTTTTTGCCTTCTATTTTATTTATATTGTTTTCTTAGAGAAATAAAAATGGAAATATTAAAATGCATTTCATAATAAATAAAAATATTACCATAAAAATGGTTATATTGAAATATAGTAACAATTAGAAACAGCTAAAATGGTTTATAAGTCCGCTCTCATCAGGGCAAAAAAAGATGTGTACAGCAAAAAAAAAAAAAAAAATCATCATACAACCCATTGTTTTCTTTTTTAAGGTTAATTTATATTTTTTTTATCTTCATTAAATATTTTGATGTTTGCTAGAATTTGTTCAAAGTCTTTTCCTTACAAATATGGATATTTTAAAACTGCAGCTGATGGGAAAATTTATTCATGTACATTAGGTTATTTTGCTTTCTGTATGCGCCATTAGTTAAATTAAGTTACATCTAAAAAGTTTATTTCTTTTGAGATATATATATTTTAATTTTATATGCGCAGTGCTCAATATCTGTGACAGAGCTAATATATTCAGTTGTATGGATATGAGTTTGTGATTCTAATGATTGCAAAAGCATGAAACCCAGGGTCACAAACTGATATCCATGCAACTGAATATATATATATATATATATATATATACACATACGCACACCTTTACATTGATTGCACAACTGAGTTTCCTACTGAAACAATTATTTACATATTTATATGTTCCTATATATATATATATATGTGGCTCTTTTTTTTATTTTATCTTATACTATTTTATTTTTTTTCATGGCATATTTTATTGTTATTGTCTATACTTGTTTATTACTTTGACTACATCAGCATCTCTCTAAATTAGAATTTACTATTCTTATTTCCAATCTTAAATGTTAATTTGGGCCTAAATTCAAAATTAAACCAAATTTCATTTAAATATTTTAACAACAATAATATTCTACCCCAACAGTAAAGTATCTCATGATAACCAGAAATTTGTAAAACCGGTGTTAACCCAAAATAAAAAATACCGGCATTTGATAATTGCTTCAGCATGAAACTCAGAGTTGTACAATCAATGTATTATGTATATTCCTTAATATATATTAAATAGCTCTGTTATTTAACATTGAGCAATGTTTTTTCTTACACTATAGAGTAGTTATATGTATATCATTACTCGCTTGTATATCTACCTATATTTCTCCATTCAGTTATATTTTGCTCCTTTCAATTGAGTACTGTTATCGATTTAATTAAACTCCCAAACAATATACACTAATTGTTACCAGGATATAGAGCCTTTTCATCTGAACTCCTCCACCAAGAACAATCTGATCCCCGGCAAAAAAAAAAAGACTAAGAACTGATCCTTCTACACAAAATAGAGAGTGTCATTAAAAGGATGAGGTAGAAGATATTCTTCACTAAGCGCAAACATGAACATCTAAATCGGAATGAAAATGAATCTTCTGGATTTATATTGCAAAAAACATCACCCTGTGATGACCAACTCCTGGTCTTTGAGAAAGAATTGTTCTTCGTTATTAATAAGATCGAATTCACTAACACAACTAATAACCTTCAGAAAAAAAAAATATATAAAAGACATTGCCACCATCAATCAATCGGATAAGATTATCATCAATTCTGATAAAACGGGCCACCATTATCAGATTGACATATACCACAAAACCATTAATAGGGAGGTTGATAAGAATTACCAAAAAGCAGCCCAGCACTGGGAATATTCCATCAATAGTGAAGCCAAAGAACTAAAAATCGATGATAGTCTATAAATTACACAAGCAACAGGCTTTCATCATTGGTAAAAGACCACAAGAATAGCTTCCCACACCAACCTCAATAACAGCTAATCAACCCATCCAAAAATAAAATTAGTAGGATAAACAAGTAAATCCCCAAAAGTGTCTGTAATTACACAAGAAATGCTTCAACTAGTGGCATAATACTGCTAACACCATTGATTGGTTCAATAAAATAAATAAGAAAAGTGAATGCTCTTTCCTCCAATTCAATATTTGTAATTTCTACCCATCCATCAGTAAGAGGTTGCTAATGGATGTGATAAACCTGGCCAATATTTACTGCCCCCATAAGAAAACAGGACATTAACATCATTAAATAGGCCAAGAAACCCATTCTGTCCCTTGTGGACCAACTGTAGCAATCCCGACTTTGGTATTGCCATGTGTGCGCTTGATTCAGCAGAAGCTTGCAAGCTAGTGAGCATACTATTACTTTTGTGTCTTAGACCGGTGTTTTTAATATAAAAAATAAACTTATGTAGGGGCGAGAGGATTATACTCCTATGCAAATCAAGTATACTGAATAATTTAAATAAATCTGTTCAATTTAGACTGTCTATCAATTCTATCAATAAGAACATAAAGGCAAATATGTAGAAGCACTAGAATATAGTAACCATAAAATTAGCCTCAAATTCTCGGCAAATAGCATTAAGGACACCAACAAACCAAAACATTGTAAATGCAATGTTATATTATTCAACCCGCCCTTCAACAAAAACATCAAAACTAATATCGGAAAAACTTTTTAAAATTTAATTCATAAGCACTTCAGTCATTTTCCTACACTTAATAAGATCTTCAACAAAAATGCCAAAGTTAGCTATAGTTGTACTAAAAACATTGACCAATATATAGCATAGTATAACTGTTCCATTCTAAGTAAAAACTTCAACAAGCTTTTTAAAAAAAAAAAAAAAAAAAAAAAAAAAAACACACATCTCCACAACTAAGAATTGCAGAAAAAAAAAAACAAACCCTGTACATTAAAGGTAAATGTATGTTCAAATCATTAGCTTATAAAGCTGAAATCAAATATGACAACAAGGTCAAGTTTTATGTGGGCTCTATGGAAAACCATTGGAAACTGCACTACTACCAACACCAAATGACATTGGGCAATATCAAATATAGCAACAGCAGTGACCTGAAAACCCTATAATCACCTGGGAATTAGTAGCAAAAGCTAAGTCCTTCAGCAGGAAAGGCAACAAATGTAACTTATGTCTTTCTGAAAAATATTTAAAAAATCCTAATCTCTTAAACAAAAGGGAGTGAATTAGCATCTGCCTACAAAGAACCAAATTTCTGCTCAAACACATTGATCCAGATTTATATAGTCTGGCCGGACCTGGTTTCCACATATACTAGTATTGTTATTATCTTTCAATATTTTTACCATATTTTACTATACAACTATTGTTAATATCAGACTAATGCATTTACATTTTTGCTTACCTTTTTTTTTTGTATATATCACGTTTATTATTTTTTCTTGTCTTCTTTTAGTCTTACTTTTAGAAATGTTTTTATTTATTTACATATTTATATCTTCATATATAACTCTTTTGTATTTTACTTTATCTCAAAAATTTTGCAAAAAAGGTTTTAACCCAAAATGAAAATAAATATACTGGCACAAAACTCAGAGTTATCAATATAAGGTATAACTGGTACAAAAGGTATACTGGCATAAAACTCAGAGTTATCAATATAAGGTATAATCTTTAATGCATATTAAATAGCTCTGTTTTTTTTTCCTTACACTAAAATAAATATATAAAAGTGAACATAGAAGTCAACACTTAGAGGCGACAGTCTGTTTCATGCTATATGCAATCGTCAGGCCACATATGCTGTTATTTTTCTCGGCTATTTATATATATACGGGTTAGTGGTGCATTGTGGGTATTCTGTTATGGTGGTTATTTTACCGGAAGTCGTTTGTTTATTTATTTGGGTCAAATTATATTGCTTGTTTTTATTTTTTATTTCTTTATTTATTAACGTAGTAAAAATTTGTTTATCACTTATTTAACAGTTTTGTTTTGGTTTGAAAATTTAATTAAAGCTATTTGTTAAATTTTGGGGTTGATTGTTGCAGTTCATTCTAAGTATTATTTTGGCGGGAACAGTTTTTAATTGATTATCTTTATTTGGGATTGGTTTGATATTTACTATTTATGAAAGATGTTTTGTGTGTATAATTTCTTTGTTTCCAGGGTCCTTCAGTTACTCCTATGTATACTTTTTCATCATTATCTGGTGATTTTATCGTAGCTTGGTATATTACGTTGTTTTGTAAACAATTTCCGTTTAAGGGACATTCGTTCTTTATTCTGCAGTTGCACGTGGGTTTAATTTGTTCGTGTGGTTTGTTGATAATTTTCCTATTGTGCTTTTTTATTATTTGTGCCATGCTCTCGGTGCAGCTGTAGCTGATTTTTACTGTGTTTTTGTTGAATATCTTGTGTAAGGTGCTTGATTCTGGGAAGTGTTTGTGTAAGAGTTTGAAGAATATTTTTCCTACGTTTGTTTTTACGTTCTTGCTGTACGGTGGGTTGAACCATATGATATTTCTTCTCCTGTTGGCCTTTTTTGTATTCTGTGGTGAGTATGTGAGTATTGCTGGGAATCTGCTATCTTTTAGGGCCGTTTCATAGTCTTTCTTAACTTTGTTAAATAGGGATTCAAGGGTTGGAAGATGTGTGTATGTAGAGTGGCTTGTCATTAGGTTTTCTATATGGTTTATATGTGCCTTCTCTTAGGATGAAGGTAACATCTAGAAAATCTACTTCGTTTAAGTTAGTTTTTATATCTATGTCGAATCTGTTATTTTTAAAAATCTTTATTATTGCTTTTCTAGTTTTGTCTGTGTTTTGTTTGTTACAGTTTCTTAAGATTGAGACCGTCGTCCCTGTAGAGTCCTGTGTCATTTCTATCTATTATTTTGCTCAGTTTGTGTAGTAAGTAAATGCCTATGATTTCGCAAGCCTCCGCACCGTCAAAGCTTCCCATTGTAGTGTCAAATATTCCATCTTTCTTTATCCATGCTTCTTCATTGTGGAATAATAATGATTTACGGGAGTGCTTAATGATGTTGATTTCGCTTGGTTTTACTATTATTTGTTCCTGAGCTAAGTTGATGGCCTTATCTAGCATATGTTCTGTTATGGATGGGTAAAATTCTTTTATGTCTAATTGTAGGAATTGGCAGTTTTGTTTGTTATTTATGCTGTGGAACCAGTCAATAGTTGTTTTCATATTTTTCCACTGGTTTACTCCTAATTTCTTCCTAAGTTCAGAATTAATTCTTTCTAGTATTGTTTTACTTATTTTACCTAGTTCGCTTTTGGCTGGGTTTAGGAAATTTTTGAAATTTTCTTTATGGTCTTTTAGTGTGATAAATGCTTGTGCCTTGCGTATTTACACACGCTCTATCTCTGATATTGAGCACTTTATTCCATAAATATAGCACACCTTAAGACTATATTTCTTATATATATATATATATATATATATATATTTTGTAAGATATAAACACTAAATCAAAGTTTGGAAGGGTTTTATCATAGCCCCTTTGTAAGATAAGAAAAAGGATTTCTGTCAGCATTTTTTTTTGTTTTTTTTTTTTTGTTTTTTTTAGGTGTTATTCAATTTGGGGCTCCCATCTTCATTGTTTTTATGGCAACATTTTTACCTGAAACAAAGGATGCTTTTCTGAAAAAAAAAAAATGAAATACAATGTTACTATTAGCCTTGTGCATAATCAATGTAACATGAATTATGTACAAGACATTTCAATACATACAGATGGATACTGAAAATTCCTTTGCCTAAGTCAATTCTCAAAATGACCTAACTTCAATTTTTTTTTTTTTTTTTTTTTTTTTTACACTTCATGATCCCTTGAAGTTGCATGTTTATTTGTCAAAATTAGAAATCTATTTGAAAACCTTATTTGCTTTGAAAGTTCTGGTTTTATTTTATTACTTAAAACAAATTTTACATTTTTTAATCCTGAAATTTCCAAAATTAAGTTAAATTTGAAAATGAAAGACCAGAAAGAGATTAAAATACAATTTTGTTCTCATCTACAGAATATAACATGCAGAATTCAAGAGGGTTAATTGCAACATATTGTTTTAAGTCATATCACACAATTCTTATTTTTTCTGTATGCCTGTTCAAAAAGATGTTTAAAGGTAAGACACAATCCAATGTGATAATTCTAAACACTGCCAAATTTCAAAACATACAATAAATAGACCAGTTATATTAAATTACTTACAATTATTTTATCAAAACAAATGTAGCATTATAAAATACTGATAGAATTAAATTCAGTTATCAAGTTTTCTTTAGAAAGTTGAAGTAGTTGTGATATGAGCAAAATTGTGACCTTGTTTTTAATATACCATAAAAGCTCAAATTATAGATTTATATCAATTGCTTTGATTCAAGATCTCATTTTTAATCTTGTCTTGAAAATATCCACTTGTAGTATCAGCTATAAATCTCAGATTTCACTCTTTATATACTTAAACAAAAATAAATTTGTGCGCATTCATAAAAATGGACTGTAGTTGTAGAAAATTGACAATCTGAATATTTTTCAAACAATTTATTGAAATAACAAAGACCTTTACAGCTGAACAATAGGAAATGTTTTTCTATTTACAAAAAAGTTTTTGTAAGGGAAACAAATGACAAAATATTTGCATTATGTACAAGAATTGATGACGATAGAAACAACTGGCAGTATAACAACCAGTTTACAAAGATTTCACTGTTTTAATAAGACAAAAACAAATTAAGATAGAATCACTTTAATTATTCAGAAATATATCATCTAAAACAATAAAGTCACTTTTTCTTTTCTTTATTCTATCAAAAGAATGTAAAAAAACAAATTGATAGATTCATTTAGGGACATTTTGTGTAAATGTCTGATTATTTGAAAATTAATTTACATGTAGTTAGCTCTTATACTGAATTTTTTTTTTTCACTACTTAAGTAACATCCACAAAAAGTAGAAAATACATTTACTTAAGGTCTACACAGGCACTATGTAAGCTAAGTAACATATTTAAGGAAAATTTAACTAATTCACCTCCTGTTGTAGTTTAAAAAAAAAATCTTTGATCATTTTCTTAATGATGAACAAATATGTGTAAATAGATTTTTTGTTTTTAAATTACTTCTAACTTAATATTTGAACTTTTACATGAATAAAATTAAATTTCTAAGGTGAAAGGTTATCTTTATTGTTATCATCACCACATTTTTGGTATTTTACCCTCTGACCTAATTCATATAGCTGTCAATCTGGTTAACTCTCAGGGAGTATCAAACTGAACCCTTTATTGAATCTATAAAATAAATTCTTCTCTTTCCTTTGTTTGTGTTTAGGGATCTCTCATTTGCTCTTTTTATATTACCGCTCAGTTATTTCTTGCCCCGTTTCTACTAAGTCTGCCACAATCTCTGGGCTAACTAGTAGAAACTTGGTGAAAACAAGACTCATAACAAATTAACAGGACTAAAGAACAAAACAAAATATCCCTAGACATGGACAGTGGAAATTATCTGAATCAACTGACACATGAAGAAGGCCAAAGAAGGCAACAGCTGAAACAAGATGAGTACATTAGTCCAAATGTATATAAAAAAAAAAATAATAAAACTAAATGTCCCTCCACACTCTTTTTTTTTTTTTTTAAATAAATAAAACCATGGAATGGATACGAGACACAATGTGTAAACCTGGTACACATGTATCATGTGGTAGTAAACAGATTAACCAAAGATTGTCAAACAGATGAAATCTTTTAATCCCTTCTACCTACTCAAGTTTGCACAAATAGTCTTTCTCATAATCCATTAATAGTTAGGACTTTTTTTTTTTGTCGTAAAAATTTAAATATTTTAATTTCCAATTCATAATTACTGCAACATTAAGTCTAACTATGTAGACCCTTCAGACTATGGCCAATTCTTTTTCTAAAGATATAAAAAAAATATTAAAACATTCAATATGTGATAAACAGAAAAGCTAAGAAAACAGAATCATATAAACTATAAGAAATATAAAATATAAATGGTTTGTATTTTTAACTCGATTTTTATTAAAAATGCACAGCTTAAGCAAGAATGATTACTTGTAGCACCACACTGAAATAAGCAATTCACAATAAATTAAAGAAGCTATATAGTTTACCAAAGAGTTTCACTCTCAAACTCTTCCCCCCCTGCTCAAGAGACAAGCACTTATACTTCATTCCTCTCTCTCTCATATTTGGTTAATGCCAGTATAAAAACCTTTTATTTATTTCATTAATCTTAAAAGGATTTAACTTTTAAGATTACAAGGATTTATGTTTTCAAAACTCAATAGGCAAAATTATAGAGTTTGATACATCAATGGTACTTGCTGCTATACCAGCAGCCTGTAACTCCAGGGGCCCTCCTCCCAAGCAATACCTCTCCTTCTGGAGAGGCACTCCCAATAGGGGAAGTGCCAAAGGAGCTTAGGCAATTTTTGAACTACTTCCGAAGTCTCATGTAAAACTCAACCTTGTATCACATTCTGTTATGATGTGATCATACAAGTAAATAGGCACCAGTGTTGATCTTATTAACCTTCTGTTCATACCATGAGGGCCACTTGAACAGCCTAGATGTTTTTCTTTATGATTTAACAAATCAAATTTTCATGAATAATCATGTTGCTTCTTAAAAACTCCTGTCATATAAGTACAAAACCTTTCTAGTTTTAGTCAAATATTTGTGCAAATTATAAGCTGTTTTATTTTACTGAAAAGAAAATTAAACATATTTTGGCATATTTGAATTTTTGAAACTTACAAATTAATTTAAGATTAAGTTTTAAACTTTTCTTATTATCCAATAAAATCGGAACATTAAAAGATAATATAACAAGATTAAGAACTAAACTATTTGGAAACCCCACAGTACTTATGCTGTGACAATGAATCACGGTAATAATGGCCGCAGGTTTGGGGCTAACCAAACAAATGAGAAACAAAATCAAGCCATGCATGCCATTTAATATCACTGGTATTTGTTGGACTTTGACTTAAGGCTAAATTCATAAAACATCCAACAAGGAACAAACTCACTTGCATGACTTGTATTTTAATCACTGCATTATCAAAAGGTGCCTTTTTTTTTTTTTTTTTTTTTTTTTTGAGAGGAAAACACCAGGTTTCAGTTTTCATGTCTTGAAGTTTCTAAACAACAATTGCATCAGAGTATTTATAGTTGAGTAGTTAAGTTTTATTTTTATTTACATATACCACACTATCACAGTTTCAAATCAAACTAAGGCTGATTTACAATAATAAATACCTTTCAGCGAAACCTTATGTATTTCAGCCTTCATTTCACTGCTCTACCACTGGAAAAAAAAATTGCAGTCCTGGAGTGTAACCACTTGAATATTGTGGAACTATCATTATCCCCTTGACTTTTGTAATCATAGAGGGGGAAGAACGGAATGCAGAAGCCACACTGGATCTCCTCCATAACAGTCTATCAACAGCAGCCATCAACAATTCTGGTACCCTCATACTTCTGTTTCTGCCAACAGTGTCCATGTTTCACATTCATATAGGAGAATGAAGACTACCAGTGATTTGTACAGCCTGTACTTCATTTGAAAGCTGATTTTGTTCCTCCACATTCTTGCCAATTTGGCCATCACTGCCATGGCTGCAGCAATCCATGCGCAGATTTCCAAGATTGTGGCATAGACTAATTTAAATTTTCATGTTAAGTTTCATAGATTCAACAATAAAAGTTATCCTCCTCTGCATCAAATTTAATCAACCTTATATTTCTGGGACATCAGTTGTTGTGAAGATACAGCTCCAGTTGTAAATATCTGTTTGTATATAATAATTTTTTACTTCGAGAAAGTTAAAAACTTGGAATTTTTAAAAGATTTTTTTTTTTATTTAGGTAAATGTTAAATTAAAATGCAAGAAAATGAAAAAACAGAAAGAAAAGTTTGGAGAAAATTATATTAACTATTGAACACTAAAACTTACCTACATGCTGAAACCCCTTTTTGGCAAATTTTACAATTGCCTGTGTAATAGAAGAAAGCAGCAAATGACCAGAAGTTGCTCATTTGAACAGTTTTATTCTACTTGTTGGTATACTAAGTCTTTTGGCTAGTACAAAGTTACTAATATGAACTGCTTCATTCTACTTACATATCGGGTCAGATAATTGTTTTTGGTGATTAGATGCTAATAAACTGCTCTTACTAGTTCAAGTTGCTAAAAAAAGTTTCAACTGGTCAATAAAAAAAAAACAAAAAAAGACAAATAAGTCTTTTTCCATTTTGCTTCAATATTTGGAATGATGTTACTAAGTCTATTTGAATAAATATTTATTTTTCTTGCTTATTTATTTTCTATAAGTAAATTATAATAAAATCAGTCTTAAATTAATCAGATATTTTAAAGAAAACTGGATTTCTCATGCAGCACAACAAACTAAAACATTTACCCAATTGTTCAAATCTCTACAAAAAGAAAAGTCTATACTTCTTGAATAAAACAAAACAACAGGTTGAGAAAACTTAATTATAAAGTCTACTTTCTAAATTGGAAACAATATTTGCTCAGAATGAAATGAAATATAAAAAGTCTGAATACAATATGGTGCTTCAACTTTAACAGCTTGTGAAGGTCTTTTTGTTGGACAAGCCTTCCCCCCCCAGGTTCATGGAGAGGAATGAGCCATTACTCTACCACACTGGTATTGCAAGGGGCAGATGTGACACATTTGGGTGATTATGTCTTTTTCGATTCAGGATCACCCAAGGGTATGTGCATGTAAGTAAATGTAACAAACCCAACTGGAATTCAAACTTGGCTTTTCGATTTCTCACCCCAAGCCAATATACCACCAGCATACATACAAGCTTTGACATCTGTTATTCCTAAGTAGTCACCCATCTAGGTACCAACCAAGCTCAATGTTGATAAATTTGGCAATCAGACAAGAACTAGTGTTTCAACATGACATGGCTGTAAGCTGGGAAGGTTTACATAAATAAGGTTTACAACAAGTTGAAAGATTTAAACCAACAGCATAGACAGCTGGGTTTTGTAAAATAAGACATTTTTGAAGTCATAAATTTTTTTAATGCTCATTTTTTTTTCCATAAGTAAATTAGAATATTTTATTTTATTTTTTTTATCAGTTCTGATAAGAATCACATTTTTCACTTCTAAGCACCAGTTAAAAGTACTTCCACAAGATTTTAGTTATTATAATCTGAAAGCAAAAGAATCTGCTTCATAGTGAAAGTCTTGGCTTAAATAAAAGATTTCACAGAACTCTTCATGGCTTCAAACAATTAATACAAACAAAAATGCTGCCATCAAGAATAATTTTTGTTTTTCAAATTGAAGATTACTATTAAAAAATACTGGTTCAGGTAAATGACACAAATTTTAACCACAATATTTTCAGCATTATTAAAAAATTACACAGCAAAAATGTTTACCAACAAAATGAACAAAGCTAATAAACATAATTGTTTGAAAATGGGACATTTTTTTTTGTTTTAAGAGAAAACCTACAGGAATAAAGAAAAATATATTTTTTAATCAATAAAACTTTGCATTTTATCAGATCAACATGAACAGAGAAAAAAAAAGAAATCTTTGATTCAAATAAGAAGATTAAATTTTCTTGATGGAAATATTGCATTTGTATATTGAAAAAAATATCAAGAAATATTACAGCAATCAAAAAATTCAGTTTAAAAAAAAAAAAAAAAGCGTTTTTGAGGAGGAATTTTTTTTTTTTTTATTGCCATTAGCAGTGTGTAAAAAAATCTTAGTGTCCAGTGACAAATTTAGCAAAAACTGAGTTGTGTTTTTTAAATAGATATTCCATAAAAGCCTTTTAAATCTGTAATCCAAAGTTGCATCTTGGTTACAGGATCAAAATCCCAGGCCCATCAAGAAAATTATAGCTTCTGTAACTTTGAGAAACTGCATTTCATTTTACATTACACATGATGAATTAATACTTTTTTTTTTTTTTCCTTTTTTTTCACTCCTTGGTCTTTTGAACTGGAGTAGAGGTTTATACCTAGTTTCCCGTTTAGGATCAGCTTTCCAGTTCCTTCTAAAATCTTTTCATTCTTTTTCACTACTAGTGACCCCTTACATCTTAGTGGCATTGTTGGCTTGCTTGGGGTGAATTGATTAATAAAAAAATTAAAATTAAAAAAATAGAGATGCAGTTTTGATTGTTTCAGTGTAGTTAAATCACATTTTTCTTTTTTGTGAACAACACAGTAAATGTTAAAAAAATAAGTTGGTTTTTACACCAAAATGATCAAATTATTTTGAAAAAAAAAAAAAAAAAAAAAGGCTACCCATCTCGCTTCCCATAAAGTCTTTTAAGCTTAAATTATTTCAGACAAATCCATATGGTTAAGAGGAACTCTTCAAAATAAGACTTGAGAGCAAAAATTTTTTTTTTTTAACAATGATGTTCACCCTGTACAAGGCCCAGGAACCAATCAAAGTAGAGGGTTACAGAGTTAGAGGCACAGTTTAAGCAGATATGTGGGGAAGATAAGTTCTACCCTAGACTTGAACAGATTAAGATTGTAGTGATCAGGGAGTATCCTCTCAGGAGTCAGCTCCACAACAGAATTTAAGTAAAAATACATATTTTTAACCTAGCAAAAATTCCAGAAAGTTAATAGATGATAAAAAAGACTGGACTGTAGGAGAAGAATTTCTCTTATTTTCTAAATATAAATACAGAAATTTCAAAAAGTGCTGATATTTCCTAAATTTAATTTAGAATGACACAAAGTCACACATGCAGGGTACCTAGTGAGTATCAAATTCACTTCAGTATTAATGGCCAATGAGATTATCTCATTAAATGTTGTTCAACATTAAAACACTTAAAACATTACAAAGTATTTTCAATTGGGTGTTTTTTTCTCTGTCAAAGGAGTTGAACAAGATGGGACACTCTTTCCTAAAATTGTTTTATAAGCAAGAATAATGGACAAATATATAATGATAATTTAGAAAGTCAAAATTTTTTTTAACTAATAATAAAAAACCATGTTTGCTAGAATTAGTAGAATAGAAAAGATCAATAACTAGTTAATATCATTTTGTTCCCAAAATATTGCTCAGTTGAAAAGATATAAGAATATAAAAAGATATTTGATACTAGTTAAACATTTTTTAAAAATCCAAACTGTAAACTATCTTAACGGATCAGTACTGCATATGAAAAATTACTTATTTAATGTTGTTTTAATGATAAAGCTGTTAAAATCACATTAAAAAATATAACTTCTTTGTTCCTAATTTTCATTAACATTCCCAATATCAGTTCTCAAGTCGGTATCTATACTGAATGACATAAAACTATTTACTCCTGTCTTCAGTCTGACCAGTTTGATAAGGTCAAATTAGAAGCTGACCTACAAAATGACTTACAATCTGTTGTTAACTGGGGCAAGGAATGGCTTGTCATTTTAACATTGTCAAAGCAAAATAGCTCTCTTAATTGTCAGAAAACTTTATTTTTTATCTTCTTGGGCTAACATTTTGCACCAAGATGAAGTGGAACAATTATATTGTATCTGCTGCTAGAAAAATTGATTCAGTGTGTTATACTAGATACTTTTTATCATCAGAATCTATCATAAACCCTTTATAAGCCTACCATGCATTGAATATTGTGGCCACATACAGCCTGGTGCTTCTATGTACTTAAAGAATCTTGACAAAATCCAAAGAAGAATCAGCACTTATTGATCCTGACATGGTATCATGGCTTCAGTTACTTTTCCACCACTGTATTAACGTAGCTTCCCTGTGCTTTTACTATAAATATTTTCATGCTAACTGTTCCAATGAGCTTTCCTTTTTGGCACTTCAACTTTAAGCACAGTACTAGATTGGCAGCTAGGTCTCATCATTTTACAGTTGAAATTGTTAGATGTCACTATAAATTCTATGCTGAAAGTTTCTTCTATCACACTTGTGGAAGTCTCTTCTGGTTTCTTGCTTTTCAGTCAACTTTGATCTTCAAATATTGAAATCAATCATCATCTTCTGTCTCCTTGAATCCTGTTCTTTTATTGTCCTCTCTCCTCAATAATGATTTTGCTAGATTCTTTCACTCTCAGTAACCATTTGCTTTATCACCTTGAATGGGGTGAAATATATATATATATATATATATATATATATATATATATATAAGTAGGTGTGAGAAAACAATTTTGAAAGAAAGTTCATTTTTACAGCAATAACACATTAAAGCAATTAAAACTAAGCAAAGGTTTCAGTTGTATACATTTTAGGACATTATAATAAAAAAATTATCTTTTTCTTTTTTTTTTCTTTCCACTTTCCTACATTTTATAATTTGCCAATTATTTCTTAGTAGTCATAAATCAGTTTTTTCTGCTTTTGAAAGAATTTTTATTTGAATGAATTTCTTGACTTGTTTTAAACTAAATTAAAAACACAAACCATGAAAGTCCAACTAAAGTAGGAGGAGGCTTTCAGTATTAAACTTTTTATAATTCTGTTCCACAAGATGAGCAGCTTTGTCCTTCAGTCAGATTTTATCAAAAACTGTACCTTAATACAACAGTTATCCATCAAAATCTGTTTGGCAATCATTTTTGTCCAACAACAGACAAGAGAAGGTACTGGACAATTTCATACATAGACATTTTGGGAAAGAGATTTTTCAGCAGAAAGGCCTTGATATCAATTATATTTACAGACTAAGGAGTTATTTTGGCATTGAGTCATTTATTTTTAGTGAAGAAATCAAAAGATTGTTTTTTTATAAGTTTCTATAAGAAAATCTAAATCGTCTAAAAATAATTAAGAAAGAGCTCTCTCTCTCAAGCCTAACCTTTGCAATGTAATCCTGAATAAATCCCAAATTTTTCTTTTACTTCTGCAAAATAATAGTATTTAGTGCATTTCATTTAAACTGTAGGAGTCATATTTTTCCCGACAATATCTTTTATTTTTGTCATGGTATAATTGATATATTTAAGGGTGAATTATACTTAAAACTGAAAACCACCAACACAACTTCCTCTTAAAAATAACTGTTTTTCTAGGAGAGAGACAAGTATAAAATATTTGGTATATTTTGTTCAAGCTTCATGAATTTGTGAAATTCTAAATAGAAATAAAACAAAATATTCTGTCTCTGATCAAATGAGGAAATTAAATGTTAAAAAAAAAAAATAAAAAAAAAATTGCGCATTAAAATTTGAAAAAAGAAAAAAAAAAAAAGCAGCAATATTTCGCCTTATTCCAAGTTCACATGAATCAATTTGTTTAAAATAAGTAACCATAATCTACGATTAGCAAAAGTTTGGCTGAATGCCTTTTGTTTTGTTTCGTTTTTTTACCTGGACAATGCTCTCAGTTTGCCGAATACTTCCCCTGAAAAAAAAAAAAAAAAAAAAAAAAATCAATATCTTCACTGATAAGATTAAGAGATGAAAATACTGTATTTCCTGCTATAATTTTTTTTTTTTTTTTTTTTTTAAATAGACTCCTGTATTCAGTGATGGCTTTCTAAGTTCTCTCCCATAACCTCAAAGGTAGTCTACCATCATCCATCACTGAGAGAATACTGCATTTATGGCTTTTGGCTGATACCAAAGCACAAGCACAATTAGAAAATAAGTGTCTTGTACATGGTTTCTCCTACCATATAATATATATAGACCTATAAAACACACCTATATTTTCACAAAGAATATTGAGGGAAAAGCACATACACCTAAATACCCGTTTGAAATACCCTTCTCCTGATGACCCCAGAATTAAATATGATTACATCATAAAGCAAATATAAAAAAAATTACATGAATGTTAAAATTACAGTTACTCTCTTTTTATAAATATTTCTTTCCGAATTGTATTGTGTTTAGAAGTTTGCACACATTATATGGCAAGAGGTAAAATAGAAAAGATAATTTTTATTTTTTTTATATTTATTATTATTTATATGTGTGTGTGTGTGTATATTACTTCAACCATTATTATAATGGATAATCATATCTGAATTAATTGACGCCAAACTTTTTAATTTAAATTGTTGTATTACAAAGCAATTTCTAAAGTAATAATGGCTTTATTTTTAATCCAACCTTTTCATTTGTTCTTATCCACTAACATTTGAAGTAACTTATCTAAATGTGAAAACAGAGATCTTGAAGATGTTACACATTGAGCTTAAAGTTAGTAATATTATCTATCTGACTAAAGAATTAAAAAGACAAGCATTTTTTTTTTACCATTATACTTAAAATTTAAGCACTTTTTTTTTCATTTTAACATTGAAATAAACAAGACAGATTAGGTTAATAGACAATCTATAAACATAACAGAAATACTTACAAGCAACAACGACAGGTTACCAAGCTATGAGAGAGCTCATTGGCTTCTTGGCTTGAGCCTGCTGTCCACTGGAAGTATCCGTATCAGAATTGCAACCTGCAAAACAAGATTTTTACTTCCTAAAGAAAAGAAGAAAAAAAGACGTCTTCTATATATAAAATTCTGTGGCTTCCATTAGTCTGTCAGTCACACCATGCTAAAATAGCCATACATTGACCAATTGAAACCAAATTTTGGGGAGAACAGCAAACAGGTAAGTGGGGTGGGGTACAGTTGGTTTTACAAGGATGTGTGGCTTAGTACAATAAATTTTCATTAATTTCTTTTGAAAAATTAAGTTTTATTAAAAATATTCCTACTATTTAGAAATTAATTTAATGATGAAAATACAAATACTTGTTTAATAAAAATGCAATATTGTTTTTTTACATATATCTTGTCTAAGTTTTTATATTTACAAGAACCCAGTTTCCAGTCACCCTGCATTTACAAGAACTAAAAACAAAATCAAAATTTGGCTCCAAATGCTGTATGCTCAGGAGTAAGAAATCATAAAAATTTATTCTTTGCTGTTAAAAAGAAAAAAAAAAGAAATTTTCTTAAAAAAATATTGTTTACCATGAAGTCCTAAGGATTAAATTAATGAAATTATTAAGCTGTGAATTAGTTTTTTGTCAAATAATTTTTCCAAACAAATCAGCTTATTCAGATTTCATCAATTGGTTTATAAAATTGAACAAAACTGTTTGTAAATCACTATGAAAATTGTAAATGATAACTTAAACAATACTAAATATTATGTTGCAAAATAATTCTACTGTAAGAAAATGTACAAATTATATATTCTTTATAATTATTTATGGAAGAAGCTTTTAACAGAAAACAACTCATTTAACCCATTTTTTTTTTTAAACCACATTCATAAATCTTTACACAATATTGATTTATTTGACATGAACAGCTGAGAATGCAGTGCAACGGACAAGAATCTCAGGAGATCCATTACCAGAGACAGAACATCAATCTTCAAATCCAAACTATCAACTGAACTAGAGGAAAAAAGATGTTGAAAAGAAAGACAACAACCACCAAGGCTTAATCTATCATCCCGAAGGACTTTTCAAACAAAAATTAGTCTCATTAACCATTTCAGCATCCGCAAACCAACTGACTGAAGCAAGCAGAACAATACCATCATCCTTGAAATCAAGAGATAGCCATGACAACTAATTTATTATAAACTGATACACACTACCTGTCAGAAAATACAGTACTTGATAGTAAATCCCTTTGAAAGATACTCAAAAAGATATAAAATATTTGAAAAAATGCCTACATAAGGGGTTCTCAACCAAAGGGGGAATATCATGGGAAGAATTCAGGGTTTCAGGTAGGGAGGGAAAAATCTTTTACTTTTACACAAGTTTTTCATCAACTGTAATCTTCATCAGAATAAAATCAATTTAAATACCTTGAACATTTATTGAACTTTTCGTTTATTGAATTACAATACACTGGCATTCTATTGAATTTTATATCCATTGAAGTACGTTTCAGTTTATTTATTTAATAATTAGTCATGAATTAAAACAAATTACTGTACATGCAACATTCAAGTTAAAAAATCCATCAACATTTTCTATTAAATTTGAAAAACTCTAGAAAAATAATCCATGTAAATGTATACATGTAGTAATATGGAAAAGAATGAAGATTTTCAATAATATATGCATATTATTTGGAATGCATCTTTTGAGTTGGACAATCTTGGAAAGGAGGTGACATTCTGGGCAAAAATGATTGAGAACCATTGCCCTAAATAAAGTTAAAAACCCAGAAAAATCCCATATATAAGGGTATATAAAAAATATTTTCGTTTTTTTTTCAGACCTTTACTCCAAATTTTATTTCATGGACATATCTAATGACTATTATTAGTATTAGTAGTGTTAAAGGAGCAGCCCAACATGCAAATTACAAATTGGAGATACCAAAATCAAGCAAGTACAACAATTTAAATATTTCGGAAGTGTTTTAGCAGAGGATGGAAAGTGTGACACCAAAATCCAAAGGCACATTAGGATAGTGAAAGATGCCTTCTAAAATCTGAGTAAAGTATTAAGAAATAGGAAAATTTTGTCAGAAACAAAGAAGGGTAATGAAATGTTATGTAATATTAGTCCTCCTATATGGCAGTGAATGCTGGACAGTCTACTCACAAATGAAGAGACTTGAAGCAACAAAAATGTGGTTCTACAGAAGGATGTTGAGGATACCAGGGACTGAACATGAGCAACAACAAAGTTTATTTTGACTTCCTTATGAGCTTTTGCTTGAGAAATGAACTCACTTAATCAATGAAGTAGAGAAAAACAACTGTGTCTTGAGAGTTAATTTGCCTCTTTCTCAACAATACCTGAGTAATAGGAAAATGTACAACCCTTTGAAGTAATTTTATTAAAAACTGAATATATTTAATAATAAATATAGTATTTTATATAGACAAACAATTTAGATATGAAATTTGACCAAAATACATGTCTGAGGGTGGCAATAATTATATATTTCACCATTGCTATGGATTACAAGTCAATAAAGTAAAAGGCAGAACTAAGTTTGAATGGTAAGGAAACCCTGTCTAGAATTAGATTATCATCTCTTCTATCCAAAAAAAAAAAAAAAAAAAAAAAAAAAAAATCTTACTTCCATTCTGATGAAACGTTAGCATCAAAGTTCCACGCATGTCTGCATTTTTTAATTCTGTACGTTCATGCTTCAGCCTCTGCTGCAAAATTTGCTGCATCAATTCCCGCCTGAAAAAAGGAAAAAGAAAATAGAAAGTCTGCAATTCTTGTCAATCAAGTTAAAGATATTTTATGTCAACAGGAGGGGGGGTCAATAACAGACAAAAATAAAACAATGGTATACCTGTGATTTGAATCTTTGATTCCCATTTTTTCCAATTTGATTTCATTCATTCGAATTAATGTACGACCTAAAAAAGAAAAACTTTACTTTATACAGTAATTCTTTCAAACCAGCTTTATTATCTTGACTGTTTATTGCAACATTATGGCCACCCTGAACTATGACCTTCATCAGGTGTTGCCTGACATGTTTGGTAACTTTCCAGAAATGTCAAACAGAACTATTTTATATAATTTACCAAGTTATGTTGTTTTTATTCTTTTATTTGCCAAACAGACAAATAAAAAAAGAAAGAATAACAAAATATTAAATGAAGAGGAAAAATGAAGAAAAATATATTGAATGAATGAAGAAAAAAAAGAAATATATTGAATGAATGAAAAAAAAAAAAAGAAATATATTAAATATATTCTTTGTCTGAAAGAGTAGGAGCAAATATATATATATATATATATATATATATATATATATATATATAATTGGGACTGACACAGAGTTGTTACATTACAACTTGACATAACTTACATTGGCTACTGTTTTTGCCTGTTGATGTTTTTCAGACACCATCAAATGTCAGTCCCTAGAATTTGTGATATAAACTAATGCTTAGTGCTATTTCCAAACCACTGTAGACATATAGTGAGCCTCTCACAACTCTATTGCTATTTCTATGGCATGTGTTCTGACAAGCTACATTCCTCGATCCCACTAGCCCTGACCATTACAACTTGGACCCACCATGCCATGGACATAATTGGGAATCATTCCCATTCCCTTTGTATTGCTATAATAAAAAATAAGTTCCACCCAGACAGCTTCTTGCCAAGAACTGCTGCTTTGTAGAGCAGACTTTCAGCAATGTTTTCCCAATTGCTACAATCTTGACCAAGTCTAAGGTTCATTGTTATCTTTTCAGCATAAAGACATGAAATTCACTTCATGCCTTTTCTTATGCTCATACAACACCATGTAGTGTCCCTCTACCTTGAGTTTTTCTTTGGACTTGTATTGCATGAACATTAGTATAAAAATAAAAAGTATGAGACAACCTATTTTGTGATGTATTTTTATTATGTGCTGGAAATGTTGTGTATCTTGGTTTGTATTTCAGAGTTTCCAATTGAAATTAAAATGGCAGTGCCTTTGAGAAAATGTAGTAAATGGCAACTTTCTGTTTTTCCTAAAAAGAGCCAGCACAGGCAGGTAACAATGTTATAACAATTCAGCAGCGAAAGTGTTAAAAACTTATCAATTTTTATGATTAACATTTCTGTGACAAACATTCAGTGCACTTACCAGGATTGAAAAAGCCACAATGTTTCACAGGCTTAGTCCACCATTTTCGATTTGGAAAAGGCCTATGTGTGGATTGGCATGCCTTATATAACTAGCAAGAGACAACCATGCAAATTCTAAACATATAAAAGGCTACAAATTTGTTGGTGGGTAGAGGATACTTTTGACTGGCATAAAGGTAACTACATAAGAACAGAGACAGGAGAACATTACTCCTTGTGTTTCAGTGTCTCACCATAGAAGAAGAAAAAAAAAGAAAAAGAAAAAAAGAACAAAAAACAGGTTTGCCCTGAAATTCCTGGTGTTAAAAGAAATATTCCATCTGTTCTGATTTCTACCTTTTTGTTTTGCTCTTTTTTTTCCTTTTTTCTTCCATAAACCCAGAACAATTTCATAGACAGAATTGTCTTTAATTATGTTTTATTTAATCTTTCTCAAATTAAATCAAAGCTTTATAGAAATTAAGAAATAAAGACATTCAAAACATGTAAACAAATTGAGTTTATTTTAAGAAAAAAAAAAGGAAAAAAGATTTTATAATAAAATTACAATCTCCATTTGGATTATATCTACCTATGATTGAAATTGATTTAATTGCACAGAATCAAATCTGGCTTCAGTTTAAATTTACCAGACTCCTTTTAGTATTGAATTTATTGAATAAGGCTTGCAAGAACAAAATGCTGCCAAATGCAATGCAATTTGATTGAATCTGATCAAATTGGAACAGTGAAAAAGAAAGAGTAGTTACCTGTTACCTCATGATCCAGAAACATATTTTCATACATATCACAGTAACAACTGCAATGCTTTCGGAGCCATTTATTCACATCTGCAGTTGACCAAAGATACAAAGGCTTCCTCTTGTTTTTCTTTACATTGCTTGTATCTTTTGGTTTCTCCTGAGTAGGGGAGAAAAAAAGGAAATCAATTTTATAATAATCGATTACCAGGATGACAGGAGCAGAATAACATCAAATATTGTGTGTATAAATATACATTGCAATAAGCAAAAAAAAAAAAAAAAAAAAAAAAAAAAAAAATTACATACTAAAGTTCACTTTCCATCTTCTATGTGCTATATCATACAAGGACATTGACAATCATGGTTCTCCATAATTTCCTGGACTTTGTAGCTCTTAATAAGTTTTGTCTTTTGTTATCTCTCTTAATTCCTGATGCTATCTTGTTGTATCCATTTTCTCTAGAACTTCGTTTCTCATGTTTGATCCATGGTAAGCTCAGCATCTGTTGCTCCAAGTCTCTTCATCTTTGAAGAGATTGTCCAGTATATAGGAGAATTGATATTATATAACAGTTCAGTACTCTTTTCTTTATTTCTAATGAAATGCTTTTATTTCTTAATACTTTACTTAGCTTTTGGAAGGCAACTTTCGCTATCCCAGATTGCCTTCGGATTTCAGTGTCACACTTGCCATCCTCTGTTAAAACACTTCCTAGATATTTGACTTGTTGCACTTGTTTGATTTTGTTATCTCCAAGTTGAAATTTGCATGTTGGGCTGTTCCTTTCACTGACAACCATGTATTCTGTCTTCTCTCACTTGATTTTTTTTTCTTCAATAGCTTCTGTAGGAATTCTTGTAGTTTTCTTATAGCTCTTAACAATCACTTTGCATAGAGCAGATATTAACCTTTAACTCTCTGCATTATTAATATTACTTCCCTTTCCACTGCATTTTTTTTTTCAAGGTCTCTCAGTTGCAGTATTCTTATTGTTAATTTCAAAGTTGTTTTCTGTTGCTATAGCAGGATATGACAACACAACTATTAAATTCAAACACACAGAGATCAAAGTCATTTTCAGTTGCAGGATAAACATTTTATACAGCAAATGAAGTCACATTGAGTGTGATAAATGTTAAAATAAACAACATTATCTTCCAAAGGTTTCAATAGAAATTCTAACTTTTCCTTACCAAGTCATTTGCTATGAAGATAGAAAATATATCTATCAAATAAAGTGCTTGACTTCAATAGACTAACACGCATGATGTTTATTAAACAAGAATCATAATACATTCAACTACCAGCTGTTTTCTTTCCATTCACAGTTTAGATCCTATTTTTCCAGTTTTCTCTAATAGGCCCATTGGATATTGTGTTCAAAAGGAACTTAGAAACAATATTCACTGTTTTTAATTTTCCAACAAAACAACTAAATGTAGATACTTATCAGTATAAGTAATTTCAATTAGAAACAAGGGGTCAGATGCATGTGCACAAAATTATAAATTTAAAATTTATACATTTTGTTTATATTTATGATCAAATTATCAAATATGTTTGAATTTTTCCTGAATATATATTCATAAATATATTTACATTAATGGGCTGAGAGAATTATGAATCTTTCTTCTCTTCAAAATCATTCACCAAAAATCTGTTGGTCAACTCATATTATATATATCCTCTCTTATACTTGCCCTGAATAATTACTGTTTCATCAATTTTGACAACTTTTCCAGAACTGCCAATTTTAATGCCTTCACTTTCTCCACTGGGCTGATATAGAGAGGTTAAAGTTCTAGCTGTATAGCTTAGGGGGTGGGGGTAGGGGAGGAATCGGGATGAGTTACCAATAGCAACTAAAATTAGGCATATACACATCTTACATGCAATCCAAAACTTTCTTATGAAAACTTTTTTTTAACTTGAAATGGCATCAAGCAAACAAATATTTACCATTTGCAGGGGAACAAAATTACCACTAATTTACAGAGTAAAAAATTACTGCCAATTTACAGGGGAATAAAGTTACCACTAATTTAAAAAGAAAACAAATTACTGCCAATTTACAAGTGGAAAAAAATTACCATCATGGTAATTTTTCCCTTGTAAATGCAGGGGAAAAATTATCATTTTATATGGATTAAATTTTTGAGTGTTCTCAGACCCAAAAAATAACCTTGAATGAAATGTTCACTATAACAGTTGTGCAATAATTGCAGAAAAAAACATGACTTTCAAAAGGTTTTCAGGATGTTTTGGGCATCTCCAAACAATTGTATGACAGAAAAATGCATAGAGATAAGCAATGAAGCATAGTGTCATATTTCAAGCCTTCCATATTAACCACAGCAGATGACAAGTCTCAAACTTTGATACTGGGGGTGGGGAGCAGGTATAGGTCAATTGAGTGGGTAGACTAAGATTGATTTGATTTTTTAACCAACCCTTTGTGGGTTACTTAATGCTTGAAACATATTTTGGATTGAAGAATAATTCTTTGTTTTTTGTTTTTTTTTTGTTTTTTTACAAGTGAATATTCCATTACAATCTTTTGAAAATAGCAAAACCTTTTCCAGATACTAGTACAGCTGGAAGGAGGAGATGGATACATACCTTTCCCAACAGTATTTATAATTAAGTGAATGCAATGAATCTGACTGGAATTCAAACAGGAATAACTGTATGGGTCTTATAGGCTGTCAACTTGCTAGAATCTATCTTGAACATTCCTAAGTCTACTATTCGCCCATGTATCAAATATTGCTGGTCTAGGATTTCTGCTATGTATTTAGAGATTCTTGATAAAAGAATTGGCAACATTATTTATCCTGAACTGGCATCTTGGCTTCAGTCACTTTCTCACTAGCATCACATAGCTTCCTTTTGCCTCGTCTATAAATATTTTCATGGTAATTGTACTGATGAGCTTTCCTCATTGGCACCTCAACTTCAGAAATATAAGCAAAATTAATGTCTATTGAAATCTTAATAAACAGAATGTGCCTCTGAAAGGAATCAAACCTGTATTCTATTTTCAATCTAGCAAAGCCACTTTAAAGCCAGTATGCTTTACTATTAAGCTACAGGAGGCCTTTACAGCAAAGCAAGATTAAATTACCCTACTTAAAAAAAATGTACATCTCTCATTAGAATCTATATCTGCTTTATTTTTGTACCTGAAAAATAATTTCTAAGCAATTTATGTCTTTTTAATCCACATTATTTTTGGCAGGTATACATTTTTAAATAAATATTGCTGTTTTTTTAAACAGCGAAATTAATTTCTACCAGTCTAAAGAATGAAAGTCTCAATAAAAAAAAAATGTGATACCTTACAGAAATTGAACTTGTGGTCCATTTTTGATGTGAGAAAGTACTTTTGTTCTCTAGGTGGATAAATATTAATTTCACTGTCTAAAAAAAAAAAAAAAAAAAAAAAAAAAAACAGCAATGCCTACTCAAACACATGTAAACATTAAATGTAATAGCAATAGCTATAATAACACATACAGCATGCATATATATATATATATATATATATATATATATATATATATATATATATATATATACACACACACATACATACATACATACATGGAACAGACAAGGCTAAAAAGAAAAGAGAAATAGATCCCGTCTTATACAAACCTCAATATTTGTTGGTGTCTCATTTCTTTCTGGCTTATTTTTGCCATCTGAGACATTCTGGTGTGTAGGGTCAGTCACATCCATTATGAACTAACAAAAGACAAGCAACAAAGCATCAACAGAGTATCCAAAGCTATAGAAATTAAAACAGACATTGGATCGATGTGGAAAATGCCATTCAACTCAGGATGTGCAAAAAAATCAACATTATAAGAAAAAATAAAATGCATGATTTACAGGTCAAAATGTTTTTGCCTCAATCCTGAATTCAATATTTTGGTGGTGAGCAAGACTAGCAATTCTCAGAGCCAAATCATTATTTCAGTGTTTTGTCATGTAATTTTAGCCAATAAATTTTACTGAAATTTTACTTAATAATTAATAAATCTTTTTAAATATTTCTTATACAAGTATTGGATACAAACAAACTGAAATACATCAAGAGTTTCCATACACTTATTATGACTTTATTATTATCCACAATTAATTTCCTGTTTCAGAGTTCCCAATGATGCTTTAGATTCTAAAATTGTGATGTACATATATTTGCATTATTTTTTACTTTTAACATTTTATTTTCTTACTTTTTTCAGATTGGTTAATTTAATAGCATTAATCAGTGTTGGGTTATGTAATGTCCAATATAAGTTGTATAGGACAAAAGTCACAATGAATTAACAGATAAATAAACATTGGTCTGGTTTATATTAGAGTCAAAATGGTAGATATTGGTCTGGATTATTAGAGAGTCAAAAACATAGACACTGGTCTAGTTTATATCCAATTTTGCAAGTATCTACCTGAAAGGTGTCCCCTTTTGGGATGGGAGCTTTCCTTTTTGTAGAGGATGCACTACATGTTTAATAAGCCCCACCAACAGAATTTTTTTAATGATCCTGCAATCCTAAAGAACATTTTTTGTCCCTCCTTGGTCTGGGAATCACTAATTTAGACTAGCAGTGGAACTGCAGTTTGGAAATGGAAATGCAGTTTCATTTACATAACTTGATGAGCCAATAGATTTAGACAAGATTTAAGTAAGGATTGTTACTAATAAACTAATTGAAAGAATACCCAACACATATTGCTGCCTCACTATAGATTAGTGGTTAGCAGGCCATAATTACTATGGGGGGGTTTAATCCTCAATAAGTGCTTCTAATATGTTGCCTTGTGCAATAAGTCACATTGCTGTAGAGTAGTGGTTAACAAGCTTGTCTTACACTCTAATTCACTAATATAGAGAGACCAGTCTTTTCTGGGTACTCTGCTTGTGGCCTTGTGTCAGAATAAGCTAAATCTTATAAATATTTGAAGAGATGCTGATAGAAGTATATAAAGTCCCTAAAGGAGTATTTTGATGAGAACTATGGCTCCACTACCCTATGTAAACTATTTGTTTATTCATATTAAATAGATGTATGCTTCCCAAACAGACGTCATATTTATCTAACCCAGACATTAAATAAAATTAAGAGATACAGTTCAAAAGAAAACTAACAATTGGCAGGGTAGGGGTGGAGGTTAATATGATCTTTTGTAGATAAGACTTTTTAATTTATTCTGTACATACATTAATATAAACACAAAACATTTTTAAATATCAACATTTAAAAAAGAATAAAAATATTTTAAATTGCAACATTTAAGAAAATTCAAAAGATTCTAGATATGACCAAATTGCACATTTAGGATAAATTTTATAAAATATTAAAATAAAAAATAAAAACTGAATTATGTCTCATGGTCAATATTCAAACCAAAGACAGAAATACAAATAGTTATTAATATCAAGAAAATGCTACTGATCCCCCAAACAAACAGAGAGTGGTAAGGCCAAGGGGAAAAAACAGCAATAGAACCTACTTTAAGTTGTGAAATAAGATTGCCGTTTTCCACGATGTCTGATAACTTGGTAACATAGAAGGCAATTTAAAAAAAAAAAAAAAAAGAAAAAAAGAAAAAAAAAGAGATTTGCTCTCTTTTATACAAATTCAGGGATCACATGGTAACCCTGTTACATGACCACTGGAACTATAAAAGGTTAGTAATAATAACAAGCCTTTTGTTTAGTATGGATTTCAACACCATAGGGTAAGTACACTGCTCCTTTTCCACCTGACCAACAGTCAATTTTTCCACATTAAGAGTTTAACAGCTTAAAAAATTCAATAAGAATTCCTGGTGCTCAGTATACAGTAGATAAAAAAAAAAAAAATGATCTGATCAGCTTATGACAATAAAAAAAAAAAAATAGTATATTAATCACAACAAATGCTGCCATAAATACCAAACCTACTTACCAAAATCAATTATTTAAAATCTTAAAAGAAAGTACCCAGTCTCTGCTCTCCAAGAACACACAATGCCAAAAAATTAGCTTCCATCAAGTGAGAAAGCAGTAACTTCAAGATTATTCCCGTCTATTTTCTTATCAGTCTAGCCCAGCAAGAAACAAAACTGACCCACAGACATATATTACTCAGAGAGAAAAGCCAGACACAGCGAGTCAGACAGGCCAGAATAATCACAATTATTTCCTTGTTTGAAAGCAGTTAATTTATAGTCATAATACTTGAGGAATTTGACACTGTATTTATCAAAGTTGAGTTTAAGACAGAAAAAAAAGCCTAAGTATTAATTTGGCACAGGCTACTAACCAGAATAAAAGTTAGTGAATTTATTACTTAATGCAAGGAGATAAAATATTGGATGTTGGATTTAACGGCATGTCAACTCCTATTTGGGTCATTTTATGCCGAAGCCTTATTTATTTATGAATTTAAGATGGTTATAGTGTATAAAAAGTTGGGAGGCTGTTGGATTTCATAATCTACTGTATTTTTTGGGATTGCTTTTTCTTGTGATTGTTTCTGATTATATATTTTCATATCTACATCCATGCATGCATATATATGTCTATAAACACATATACACATACATATACACTATTTGAAACATCAAGTTATTTCTATTGTATTTATTGGTTCCTGTAGGGGTGTATAAATGGAAAGAATTGTGATGGTTTTATCTAGTGTCACTTGTGTTGCTATTGCTTGTAATTTAGTTTTAATGTATACTTTACTCTGCGGTATGTCATTTCTAATCAATATTGACACTCCTCCATTAGCTCTATGTCCTGTATTGTGGTTATAGTGTTTATGATTTTTAAGTTGGCATTTTCTTGTAAAAAAGTTTCCTGTAAGCAGGTGACGGCTGGATACAGTAGTGACATAAGTATGAGTAGGTCATTGTAGTTAGATTTTATTCCACGACAGTTCCATTGCAGGATCTTATGTGCCATAGTTATATTTTCATTTTTTGGGGGTAAAGTTACCTATTAGGTTTATATCATTTGTCCTCTCCAGTTTTTTTCCATCTCTTGAGTTTTTAGAAGCTTTGTCTTCAACTGCTTGTGGTTTCCTTCGGTCAGATTTTGGGTTTTGTTTTGGATTTTGTTTATATTCTTTCTCTTCTATTTCCATATATTCCATAGGTTCAAATTTATTTTCATTTGATATATTGATTCTTGATTTTGAGTTAGATCTTGATCGAGTGTTTTCTTGTTCTGTTGTCACTTTTTTGTCTTTTTGTTTATTTTTCATTTTCTTGGTTTGGGTTTGGGAAGAAGAGGGTTCGCTGGAGTTTCGTTCTATGTTTTCTTTCCAGAGTTTTTTGCCTTCTTCTGGGTTAATTCCATTTGATTTGGGTTGTTTAGCTTTATTTTTATTTTGATCCGATTTAAGTTCAATTAAAAAGGTTTTTAAATCTTCAAGGAAAGCTTTTAATTCCTTACATAAATTTGTTATTTCAGTTGTACCTTTTATTTTATCTACATTGTTTATTTTATTTGCTTTTTGTACCATGGAGGTGTAGGTGTTTTCTTTTATGTTATTTTTAACTTCCTTTCGTGCTTCTGAGAAAGATATATTTTTTTTTGTATTTTATTATGATTATTTCTTTTTCCTGTTTGATACTACATTGTTTTGAGAGGGCAGAGTGGTTTCCCAAACAGTTTGAGCATAGACTCTCATTTGGACAGTTCTCTTCTTTATGTTCTGGTTCTTTCTCACTACATTTTCCACATTTTTTTGTTTCAACAAGAATCTCTGTGATGCCCAAATTTGTGGCATCTATAGCATTGAAGAGGGTTTGGTATGTATTGTTCTACTTTTATAATTTCATATCCAATTTTAATTGTTGACGAAATTTGGGGGGAGTTGAAGATTAGAATGTAGGTATTAGTTTGTATCTCTGCTTCATTTTTCTTTATTGTGATTCTTTTGACATTTGTAACACCTTGAGTTTGGAGTTCTATTTTTATCTCCTCTAGAGTGCACAGGGAGAGCTCCTTGCTTTTTACTACACCCTTTGAGAAATTTAGGGTTTGGTGTGGGTAGGATTTTATTTCTATTTCTTGTAGTTTTTTTTGTCTTAGTGTATCCGCATATATCTTTTTTTCCACTTCCACTAGTAATGTTCCATTTTGTAGTTTTTTTACATTTTTTGGTATGATTATATTTGATATAGCTTTTTGGATTTTAAATGGAGGTATTTCTGTTAGTGCTTTGTTGCTTATTGCTTCGAGAACAATAAATCGTGGAAAGTTTTCACTATCATTTTCTGATTCAGAGTCATTATCCACATGTGGTCTCTTGGAAGATTTCTTTTTTTCCATTGATTGTTTTTATTTTTGTTCATTATCCACGCTCCCTACCCACCGCGGAGTCCAGTATTGGGACATGACAAGGGGGAAACCCATTCGCCTTGCCATGTTAGGGCTACGTGAATGGTATACTCTCTTTGGGAGGAGTGTTTGAGCATGCGTGTTCCTTTGTTTCCGTTATCCAAGTTTTACGGCTGTGAAGGTTTAGCAGGTGTGCCAGATCCTTTTTTTCTCCCAAATGGATTGACCCTCAGCCACCGCCTTCCATCACATATTTAGGGTTAAGTGTTAGTTATAGGTTTGGGGTGGATTATGTATGATTGGGCTTGACATGACCAGCTGATTGATCAGATCAGGCCCCTCCGACCACCCGTCTAGCCCAGGTAAGGGCCAAAGTGGTGTGTTACAGGATTGTGACCGCTTTACACCTTGGTTACAACCTGCTCAACGACCAGGATCCCGTCCCCAGACATTACAGGTCGCCACTCACGGCCAACAGGTGGCCCCGTTGAGGAACTTTTACCCTCTGCAGGGGGGCAGTCGGTGTATTCTGATGCCTGACCGACCGGGCATTAAAATATTGAAAAGCGTATTCTGAGAGGATGTTTTTGGCTAGTAAAATCTATATTATAACAAACCAATTTCAGTTTGCCATTATATTTGTTTCTTATCCTAAAACAGCAAAAACAGCACATCATAGCAAGGGTTTTGCCAGGACACTACTATTAAAATATTCTAACTAGTTTTCTCTCTCTAAAGAAAGAAAGAAAACCCACTGCCCACCCAATGACAAAGGAGAAGTGGTAAGGGTAATTTACTACCTGATCCCCTCCCACGAATCCCAACTATAGCATGAGACCTAACTCTCCCAGGTTTACTTTGGCCAAATTACCCATGACAATGAAAGGAATCTTGCCAAGTGTAATGGCCGAATACACTTTTCTTTTTCTTTTTTTAATGCAATGAATGTTTTCATGTTAACTTGATATTTCTTATCACACACACACACATATATATAATGTTATACCATCTACTATAATTTTTTTTTCTCATTTTTGGTCCACTGGCTGGGTAGCGTTAACATAATCCAAAAAAAGTTAGTATTTGAACTTTAACTAAAACATAATTATTCCAAATTACAACTTTGTTTTTTATTATCATCATCATCCCACCTGCGCACAGGTATGCCTTCATTTATCATTCTCTGTAATAATGTATGTGGAAGTCAAACCCGGATTTGTTCGTTTTTTTTGTTTCCATTATTTTTCATATTCCTCCCCCTTCCCTTGGACAGGAGTAGAGGCTCACCCATTGTTTCCATTGTAGGAAGGGGTTTACAGTTTCTTTCCTCTTTTCAGGCCTTAATAGTGGTCCTGTCAAGAGTTTCTTGTGATGTGTGTGGTTGGTGGCAATATCTCTTCATACTGAGGGTACCGGGTTGGCAGTTTGCTTTCCCTGACTGGTAGTTAAGAGCTCAAACTCTTGAGAGGCTGCTCTGATGAACAGTTACATGATAACAGGGTTCTTGCCGTGCCATGTTGCACATGGAAGGGTGTCCCTGCAGGTACTTTTGGTGGGCTCGAGGCCACACTATATTGCAGTCTGTGCCATTTTCCTTCTGCATATGTCACATCAAATGACTGACTGCTATTAATACCTTAGGCCTTCTCCTTACCAATATAATGCATCCTGACTATAAACAACCAAATATATAAGCCAGTCAATGAAAATCATCTTAATCCCATAACCTTTCCTTCTCCAACATTCATGGTATTCATATCAAACTTCTCCAGTGTAAAATTGTTCCTTTTCGAAAAGTTTCCAAACATTCTAGCTCTCTGCATACCAAAGTCACTAGTTGGTTTCAATGAAAGATAGATAGAAGTAGTTAACATCTCCTGCTAACACCTCATAAATAATGGATTATTCTGTTTTGATCAAGTGAGCAGACAAAAGACATATGAAAAACACTATTTGGTTTCAGTGAGAAAATAAAAGACAGATGTGAAGAGAAGAGTTTAATCTGTTTCAGTGAAATGGAAAAAAAAGTTGTCAATTTCAAATCTTTTCATTTGTACCCCCTTACTTCTTAAAATAATGACCAGCATTCATATTGATGATTGTAATAGCAATATTTTCTTAAAGTTGGTCAGTATATTTATCTCAAATATTTAACAATAGGATAGGGCAATTTCTATGGATATTTTATTTTTGTAGAATTCAACATGAGCTTATTCAATCATTGACTGAAGATTTAAGATTCATCAGAAATTTCAGATAGTAAAACTGAAATTTTCTCGAGTTAAAATTAGTTATTATTACTTACACTATTTAGATCATTCAGACTGTTTTCCTCAGAAAGTAATTCCCTAAAAATGTGATTTCACCCAAAGAGTTATAAGTTCAATACCTAGCCACAGCAAAAACTTGAAGAGTTGAGTTACTAAAGAAAATTAACTAGTGATGGGACAATTAATTGGAATTGAGGATCAGAAATATCAAAACTTTTTGTTGTATCAGAATTGGCATTAGAATCAGAGAATTTTTAATTTAATTTCCAATTCCAAAAATGATTGTTTGGATATTTTTTTTTTTCATTTAAAACTTAATTTTCTATTCCTGATACCAATGATAAAAGTATATAAATATTTATTGATTATAAACTATCAGTAAAACTAAAATCTATAGATCATAATAACACCTAAATATGATGTAAATTTATTTTACTTGTGTAAAAAAAAAAAAAAAAATGAAAGTTTCTACTCAGTTCTCAAACTTTCCATAAAATTCACCAGTTTGCTTCAGACTTCACTACAAATTTCTTTCAGATTCAATCAATTACTTCACCTTGAAAAAGTGCAGTGCCAGCCCAGCAAAAATCAACATGGGTGGAAATAATGCTGTGCAATGGTTTGCCACGATACCAAGTAAACACTACTTGGTTATATTTAGATAAAGTAGCTCCCAATTCCAATAGAGCACCTCTGATACTCAAATACCATGATCTGGAAGAATCATTAAGACCATAGACACACTTGCAGAGCTTCAAGAGACAATTACTGGGAACATTAGCTTCAGGAGGTGGGGGCAAGGTAAACATTCCTTTCAAAATCATTACTTTGTAAAAAGGCAGTTTTATGTCCATAGAGTTGCAAGTCCATCCTGAGGATGATGTCTACGACAATGCACAAAGATTCCTTGGAACAAGTAGAGAGACCTGTATGAACAGTTTTGGCTCCTTTGTCTTGAAATCCCCGAGCGACCAGTCTTGCTTTGATAACAGGGCCTTTTGATGTCACTTTTTCACTATATACCCCATCTTGTAGATTTTCTATCTTGTCCCAAATCAGCAACATGTACAAAAACTCCATTGTTTCTCCTGTTCTATATCTCTTCCCTGTTTGCTTTCTCTACATTTTGGTCACAAACAGAGGACAATAGTGTAGATTACCCACCTGAACAGCCATCTTGCCTTTTCTCCCATTCTGAAACTTCAACTTTCAAAATCCAGCCAGAAAGGTTAACCTTCTTCAAATGCTATATTCATAATGTGCTTATTTTTTCCAGTGGATTTACCAGCTTTGCTCACCACTTTTCATCCTTTTCCACTGGGATTCTTCTTCATCAGTCAACTTGCACTATGTCATCTCCTGGTTTGAGAAGAGACAACACCCTTCCTGGGTCCAAATGCAGCAACCTCCTCTTGTAGGACATCTGAACCCTGTTGAAATGTTACCCCCCTGTTCCTCAGGAACAGGTTGAAGGATATCTTCCTCATCATTGTAAGGAGAGGGAAGATAAGGAGTTTGCAGAGAATTATTTTGTTGTTTGTTGTAATTTGAAATACCACTAATGTCTGAACAGGAATCATGACCAAGATTTGGATCTTTAACCAAGCAACAAGTGTGAATTTTGGCATATGTACCCCCATGACAAACTAACACCAGTTTCCCATCACATATGATCACAATACCTGGCCCATGCTTTTCTTGGCTATCATTACTTTTGTAGAATTCTTGATCTAATTTAAATCTTAAATCTTTTATATTAGTAACCTGAATATTACTCCTTAATGCTCTTCTTATTCTTTCATTAGATTCAAGCTTTACAAATTCCTGCCAAGGTGCAATGCATTCAAATTTTTCCTCACTATAGCAGATGTAGTGATAGGTTCCAATGCGGGAAGATTATTATGGAAGATTTCTGGAACAGCTGGATTAAAACCAAAAACTGATTAGGGGAAAAACCAGAATTATTGACAAGTGCATTGCAAACCAAAATAGACCATGCCAGAGCAACATCCAAATCACACTGAGTATCTGCAATAATTTTATTTACCATGTTACCAATAATGGCATTAAGTCTCTCGCATACACAATTGCTCCAAGGACTTTCTTCTACTGTTGTCATCACTGTCATGTTGAGAGCTTCACTCAACTCCTGCAATTTCACTGTCATTGAATTTGCACCCATTGTCAGATAGTATTTTTTTTAGAGCACCAAAAACACTTATCCAACTGGAGAAAATCCCTCCAATACCAGTGGAAGCCATTTTGTTTTGAATCCCTCTCATTGCCCAAAAATGAGTTGCCAGATCCACAATCACAAGAAAGTAACTTTTGCCCCATATTTTCAGATCCAAAGCCAGTTTCATTAAATTCAATTGCCATAGGAAGATTGACATGTCCGAGAGGGGGTTCTTTGGAATTTGGTACAAGTTTCACACCTCTCTGATACAGATTTAATTTCATGTTAAAGTTTATGATTATTTATATTTGCATTGTGAATCAACATTATGGGTTTTGGAAGATTAGGGTGACTGAACTGCTTATGCAATTTGTTGGCTATTTTATTTGTATCTTTCATTTTTGAGAAGATGATCAAATTGCAAGTAGCATTATCTAGCTGTCTATAGAGGGGTAAAGAATAATGGCCTGAAGTGGTAGGTTGCAGTTTAATTCTCTTTCCAACAGTCTGAGCATCATTTTGAAAATTTTAAATCATGTTTTCTTTTTTTATTGAATTTTTGCTTAAAAGTAAACATATTTCACATTTGACAACATCAGTAGTTATTTCTGACCTCTTATTTCCAATCAAAGAAGGGAGCCAATTTCTTTGCAGATTCTACTATAGCACCATCATTGAAAGAAAATGTAGAAGCAGGGATTTGTTCTGCAATTAAAGACTACTCAGAATCACTTAATGAATTCAAATATTCTTGAGGCCAACCTTTATCACAGACAGTGGTTGAACACCCCATGTCCAAAATAGCACAACTCTTTGCATTATTCACCAGGGACAACAACCTTGTAGTATTAGTACAACTCACAAACAAGGACAAAACATTTTCTGATGTATTTCTTTGCAGACCTTGATCACTGTTCTAATATGTACGAGGACATTCACATGCCCTATGAAATTTTGATAGGTAAATGGCCAAAGCCTGTTTTGGTTCTGGAAGGTCTATCAACCTACTCCAAATATATAGGCTTTTCTTCCATTGTTCATAGGCAGATTCATTGTCTAGCCTTGGAGGCCATTTGGAAGAACATGTATTAGAATTATTCATTCTTACATAAATTATAAGTCTTTAAAAGTAAGAGAAAAATAGAAAAGGAAATTCACTTAATTTTTGTTGCAGATGAGCAACTATGCTCTGCTAGCATTTGTTACTCGTCAATGAATCAATTGCATCTGCAGAAATGAAACCTTTACAATAAGGCTGCCAGCAATTTAAACAACAACTAAAAAGCAAGGGCAATAACTACAACCTTAACACAGGCATTTCACCCAAAATATCACATGACATGGAGAATGACTCATCTGACATGTCTGAAGAGAAAACTGATAATGATAGTGACTTTAATTTCAGTTTTATAAAGTGCCTTATTGAATTAAGGAAAAACGTAATGAAAGAAAAGGGGAGCCAATGTGTACAAGAATACAGGATGAAGCAGTCAGTGAAATAAGCAAAGAAATATATTTATTAAAACTTGAAATAGCAAAAAACATTAAAAAAAAAATAAAATGATGATAATGTTTTAGAGTGTTCAAATGCAAATAAAAATGAATTTCCTATCATGGCACATTTAGCCAGGCAATATCTATCCCTCTTCTGTTGAAAGTGAACAGTTATTTAGTATTAGAGGTAACATTTACTTACCAAAAAGAAATTGACTGAAAGGCCAAACAGGAGAGATATAATTTAAGAATTTTCAAAAATAGAAAGTAACTTGACACAGATCATAATGATTTACACAATTCATGAATGAATATAAAAAATAAGCTGTTAAGATTACAAATACATCCAAAAAAAAAGTATCTAGTAAAATGCAGCCATCACTCAATGCATATTAAACCAGACTGGAAAAAAACATTTCAGTTCCTAGAATTATTTAATCAGCAGGTATGATTGTTCTGGGAGCAAAAACAAAAAACAAGTCACTAAAATTAAAGTGAGTGACCAGAGGGTCAAACTTTACATACATTAAATATTGGGAGAAAAAGCTTAATTCTGGCTGAAGTTTGTATCTGAAATAATCAGTTCTGAAACAGTCCGAGATTTGAAGAATTAATACTGCATGAGCTACAAGAAGTGAATATAGCCGTCAAGAATTGAAAAGTATCCAAATTCATCTCTTCTGATAGTCAATCTAGGTCATTTTCTGGAGTGCAGACTAAATCCTGACAATTCTGCCAAGAATTATCAACTGCTATTCATTATTTTCTTAACAAGAACTTTAAAAACAGAAAATCTTCATTACCTTTTTATTTTAAATCAGGGTCTATTCACAGTGACATTACTGATTATACAGGAAGGATATTTTTTTCAATGCAAATTACTGTATTAGCTTTTATTATGCAAAACAATGTATTCACCATTAATCAATGTTGGTAAAACTTTCAGGATTTACTTATGTTTATGATGAATATACAATGTGAACTTCAGTTTAAAAATCTCTGCTTTTCTTAGAAATAATTACAATAACTTGCTTGGTGGTATGCAATTTTCTTCTACAACTCAATAGTTGTTTCTCCTATTATAAATAAATAGCATAGATAGAAAGATTGCCATATGTTGTACAAAAGATTTCGACCTTAAGAGTGAGATTAGATAAAACAATGTTGGAAATTATGAAAAAGTTAAACAGGGTTCATAGAACAATCAATAAAGACATTGAAAACATTGACAAAAACAAGTGGAGATTCGAGAAAAATTATAAGGATAATAAGCAAGAAAAGTAGATTGACCAGCAAGAAAATATTTGAAGATGGTGTTGATATAATCTGATATAACTTCACAAGACAAATAGATTTACATAATCCTAGTGGAAAAACCATAAGTTTATATAGAACTCAATGGGCAGAACTCATTTCAATCGCAGGTGGAACAGGTCAACTTATTAAAGCACAAGTTTACATTAGCTAAAGGCTATCAGTTCAATACTAGTGCTGAGTAGTAAACTTAACAACAGATGTTATTGCAAATGTAAACAGAGGGAAAAGATGCAGAATATTATCAACAACCAAACTATCATTTTTTTATACAAGCATCACCAACAGAAATATGTAAATTGGATGAAAAAATAATTTCTCAACAGTAATTTTTTTTGATAATGCAGATTTAAACTGGATGGGCCTGAGGCTGGTCTAGAGGTTGGCTCCTTCTTGGAAATAGTCAACAAACAGAACTTAGAAAGTAACAGATGCAATTTGAAGTAATTTTGGAATAGTATAGTAGATGGTAAAATGATAGGTTTCTTCAATGATAAATTAATTCCTGACTTTATACTAAGTTTGTTTATTTTGTTTTTTTGCTAGCAATGCACATCACAACCAATAGAAAAATATCCTAAAAATTTTTACAAACATTGGGCAAGATAGTACAACGATTCAGTGGAATAACTGAGCAGTTATTTTACATTTCATTCTATAGTTGAAATGGCTCGATGTAACCATAAGTTCTCTGCTAACAGTTTCTTCTCTCACACATCTCATAATGAAACTCTCTCCCAGCCTCTTGCTAATTTTGATCTTCAAAAATGTAAATGCAATGTCAGTCATTATCTTCTGTCTTCTTAATGCCTGTTCTGTTATTTCTCCTTCTCTTCCTCTCTCCATAATGTTTCTTTTTCTCATATTTTCTAACATAACACTCAGTAACTCCTTGAATCTTAGTGGTTTTATTACCTTGCTTAGGGTGAAATGATTAAAGAAAAAAATGGACCAAAGATCACCCTAGATATTACAATAAGGCTAAAAAGTTTACCTTTGACTTCTTAAACTACAGCTGTCTTACATTTTTATTTGACATTTTCTCTCCAGAACCTATCTTACATATCTATAACTATACTATTTGTCAATGCTTAAAATATTGCTGCCACATATGGTCTGGTGCTCCTACTATTTATTTAGTGCTCCTTGATAAAATCCAAAAGAAGAATAAGCAATATTATTCATCCTAATATAGCATTTCAGCTTTAATCATTTTCCCACCACCATAAATTTGCTATCCTGTGCTTTTTTGATAAATACTTTCAAGGTAATTGTTAGGGTGAAGTATTGTTTTTCTTAATATTCCATTTTCAATCTTTGGAATTTTTCAGGTGTTTACCCATTTTTAAGTAGATACCTCCACTTGGTCACATAAAAAGCAGTATAGCATGAAGAAAAAAGGACTCAATAAAAACAAAGTTTTGACATTAAAATGTTTATCTTATTATTAAGAGGAAAGAACAAAGTAATTTTTTATTATTTTTTGAAAGTTTTTACTCCTTTGTAGCACGTTAAAAATCTTGTTTTTTACATCAGTGGCGGACCAAAGATAAAAGGTTAATATTTTTTTTTTACTTTTTTTTTTTTACATATGTTACCACCCACTTACTTAATTTCATGAAATTTCAAGAAATTAAATTTTTAGGGCAGGGATTTTCTTTTTTAATTAAAACGGTGCTCCTTGAAGAAAGTAAATCATCAATTTTTTTTTATAAAATATTTGCCCCTTTTATCAAAAATCTAATCTAATCTGAATTGGAAAATAAAAAATGCAATAAAACTATGACATTATTTAATTAGAAAAGCTTTTAATTACTTTGATAAATAAGATTTATTAAGGACACTATTGTCTTAAGAAGAAATTTTTTTTTAGTCAATAATTAATTTTTACAAGAATTGTTTTGATTTTTTTTTAAATTTTAATTAAACAAATTATAATATTAAAGAATCATTCATTACTTTCAAGGTGGCGGTTTGGTGATATTGTTAAGTGAAAATTAATTTTATGAATCAATAATTGAAAAGCTCATAATGATCGTTTGAGCCAATATATTTTTAGAAGAATTTTAAAAAATAATTTTTAATGTATAGAGCATTCCCAATTTCTACTTATGGGAAGCTATACATGACACAATCTTTAAAACGTTCATGTGATTTAAGTGTTGTCTGACACTTTCCTTATTCAGTTCTGTTTCATCATTAACATCTTTACAAATTATCCCTTCAAAATTTCAAAGTAAGTTTTAAATTTAAAGTACTATAAAAATTTAATAATAAAATAACCATCGTGATAACAATTAATAAATAAAATACTGTAACATTTCATAAATTATTGATTTTTACTTCTATCATGGTATTTTATATCAGTTATAAATTTTAAAATTAATCTAAGAAAATTTTACATTATTTTAAATTTTATTATTTTTTTCGTAAAGCATATTCAAACGTAACTAAAAGTCAATAAAATATCCAATAATTGCTGAAAATATTGCTAATTTGTAAAAATTACTAGGTAGTTAAAAATCAAAAAAATGTGTAGACTTAGATTTCATAAATTTGTCAATTCTGGTCAACCATACTAGCTGTCATCACCTTGTAACTTATCAGTGATGTCAATAACATCAATAACGACGTGATCAAAAGAAAAGAAGTTGTATACTATATTTTTATGATATAAGTAATATTTGTTTCAAATCAGATTAATTTAACTTTAAATTTGCTAATTTTAATCAAATAACATGTCACAAATATATATTTTATTTTTGGAAGATTTTAAAAGTCAATATTTTTGTTTTGTTTACAAATTTCTTAAAATTAAGAAAATGGCCGCTTTTAAGAAAATTTTCTTAAATTGGCTGAAAAATTGAGATTCCAATCTATATAATTTTTATTTAAAATACACCAGAATATTTTAATTACTGAAAATTACTTAATCATTTAGCTTTCAATTAAAGCTAAAATGAAATCTTCAAGAATGCATTTTCATTATTAAAATGGGGTACCTATTTTTAAGTAAATGAAGAATATTGTATATACTCTAACATCTATCTATATTTCTAAGATGAGGTATTGTAACTCTTTACATAATTTGGACTGTTGACCTCATCTTCGTTGCCATATTCACATTTTGGCCATTGTATGCTCCGACCTTCTTCAGGCGATATACATTGGAATTTTGAACAGAAACCTTTATTTAGTCCATGGAGGTAAATTGTTCTAATTCCACGTGCGATGCTTTCATTTTGAATATCTCAGTTTCAGTTAAGTCCCTTTAGTAACTCAACTCTCCAAGTTTTTGAACACAACTATTTGGGTCATGTCACCTTTTGGATTACTTCAACCAACACTTTTATCCTTGAGGACATCAGTGAGTGAATTTGGGGGACTTCTAAACCTAATGTCTTGGTAATCATTTTTTTTTTTTACCAGAGCTCATATTACAAATGTTTGTTATTGTTGTTTTTTTCTAGCTCTCAGTATTACTGGTTCCCATATTGTATTCATGTTCATGCTTGACTGGCTTTTTTGGTGGCCTAGCATATGTACTGATTCCTTAACTTTTTGTATTTTCCAGTGATGTCCTCTATCTATTATTTCAACTTCATCCTAGAGGGAAGTGATCTCCCTTTTCCCTCCATAAATGGTCAGCCTTGCCTGATTTTTCTATTCCCCTCGTGTTACAGATTTCTTCTCTTAAGGTGCGGCCTGTTTCTCCTTTATATTTCTTGCCACAGCTTCACGGGATGGCATACACACAGTCCTTAACCACGTTCCCCTCTATGGGTGGTTTTACTCAGAAGAGATGTCTGCATAGTGTTGAACCACTCCTGAAGGTTGTCCTGATGTTATATAGACAACAGATCTTTTATATCTTTTCCAATAAGCCCTTCACATAGGGTAGTCAGACTGAGGCTGTTTTCTATCCCTGTTTATGGGGGCTGCCAACATATATTCAAAGTAGTTGTTACATTGCAAGGTACTAATTATACTGACCATTTCTTGTTCATATGTCTCTGCATTGTCAATTATGACTTTTGCTTGCGATGATCCCTTTCTTTACACTGTATGGATGGTGGGAGTTGAAGCTGAGGTATTGTGCAGTGAATGTTGACTTGCAGTATACAGATATCTTGAACCCATGCTCTGTTTGAGATATTAGTACATCCAGGAAGGAGAATTCATTGTTTTTTTTCTCTTCGTTGTGAACTGTATCAATGGTCTTATTGAGTTCATATGGTCCAGTAGTAGCACCACCTTTTCTTGATGTGGCCAGATTATGAAGATCTCATTTACGTATCTCAATCATAGAGTTAACTTTAGTGATGATGATTCTAATGCCATTTCCTCAAAGTATTCTATTAGTATTTCCTCAAAGTATTAGCCATTGCTGGTGATAATGGCAAACCCATTATCAAGCCTTCATCCTGTCAATATATGTCTGATCCCATTCTGAAGTATGCTGTTTGGGTAGAGAAAGTCAACAACTCCATCAGGTTACCGATTGGTTTACTGTTACATTCTCATAGAGGCCAGTCTGTTCCTGAGTACTAATAGTGTCTTCTCTGTGGGTACCTTAGTAAACAAACACACCACATCTAGGCTCGCCATCTGGTTGGATTGGATGGGGGCATGTTTTATTTCCATGAAGTGGGCAGAGTTTCAGACATATGATGGTGACTTCCCTATTAATGGGTCAACTATATCCACAAGCAAGATGACTCAGACGGTTTCAGACAGAGCCTTGGCAGGTAATAATTGACCTAAGAGGAATACCATCTTTGTGAATTTGGGGGTTACTATACATGTGAGGTAGCTTTCTGAAACATGACAACTACCTGTATATCTTAGGTGGGAAGTGGTCTTATTCTTGATTAGGATCTGCAAGAGTTTTCTATTTTTGTAGTCAGTTTCTTTATGTTTGCAATAAAAGCTCCCCAAGCCTTTTTGTTCACCAAACAGCATAGTGTAAGTGACTTCTATTCACTGTCATAGGTGCACTGTTCTGTCACCTCATCAAGCACTTTTTGTCAAATTTGCATAGGTGCATAAAAAGAGTCTCATGAAATTATCAGACTCCAAGATCTATTGTTTCTTAAATATATAACTCATAAAGCCATCATTTTCTTTTTTGGTATACTTTACACGAGACATGACCAAACCTGCTTTCTACCAGGAGGTAAGCCATTTTCTCTCGTGTTACAGTTTTCGTTGTTGGCTCTTTCTTTACTGTGGCTACCATTTCCTGTATATTTTGTTTTGTCCATCACTACAGTCGCATTGCCTTTGTAAGTTGGTATGTAGTATGATGTTGTTGTCATTCCTCTGTAGGGCTTTGATTGCTAGCCTCTCCAGTTTTGTGATGTTTCATTAGGGCGGCTTCACTTTCTCCAGTATCTGTCTCACTTTCCATCTTAGCACCTGAGCCTGAAGAATTTTCAAGACTATTTCTTTGATTGGGGCTATCATGTCTAAGTATGGTATCCACTTGATGGTTGTTATGAAGTTGAGACCTTGGTTCAGTAGTGACTCCTCAGAGGTACTCAGCTGGTGTTGACTAGTGCTTTCACTGGAGGATGATGGACCTTGTGCATCACTCTCATCTTTTGACCTGTTCAGTTTCTTTACTTGGTGGGCCTTCACTGCATTGAATGTGCGTCTGTAGGATTTATCCAGATCATAATGGATTCCATTTCAGTTTTCATGCTGGATTCTTTCTTCAATAAGGGCATATCCCATTTTGGCTATGACCAGACAAGCTCTCCTTGAATTGACCAGAATTAGAAAAATCTACCCCCACAGTCTAAATAAAAGGTTTGGTTCAAAATTCCAACATGTATCACCTGAAGAAGACCAGATCAAGCAACGGTCGAAACATCAAAAATATGACAATAAAGACAATGACAATAGTCTGAATTATGTAAATTGTGTATAAACTCTGCATTAATGATTTTGTTTTTTGTGCATTCAGAAACTTACCAGTTTTTGTAACAAATTTTACATCCACCTTGGTAATATTGTTTGTTTTTAAGAATGTTTTTCTCCTCCAGATTAATTCCTGTTGTTTTATTCATAACAGAAAGGAATTTTTTTGTTTTCTTACAATGTGCATGAATGTAACCTTTTTTTTTCTCATTTCATATCTTGTTATTGATCCAAAATGACATTTTCAGCATACAATGCACTAGTATGGGCCCAAGATAATTTGTAATACGTCTTTTTTTTACAATAAACTTATGATTTTTCAGCATGCGCTTCCTGTCTTGTTTTTACTACTCAGTTTTCTGTTGGAGGATTTATTTTCATAATTTTTTACCAATACTTTCAAAAAACCAAAATTTAACTTCAGAATTGACATTTATTTAAAAAATGAGTTTTTCGGAGATATTTGTTTTGTTTTTTGTTTTTTTTTGTCTTTTTTTGGCAGACCGTAGTGGTACCTAATTTTATCTTTTCTCAAAGTAAAAAATTAAATTTGTAAATAGTAAATGTCAGAATTTAAAAAATAACAAAATTAAATGAAAAGTATTGGAGAGCAGAAATAAAACGAAAAACACTGTAAGGGAGATAAGTCAATGTTTGTTATGTGAGAATCGTTTGAAACGCTAAAAAAAACGACTATTTACATGATTTTACCTAAATTCTCATGATTATGCAAAGTAAAACAATCACTTTTAATAAGTCTTCCCTTATTCAATCAAACTTGAATTTAAAAATTAAACAAAAATTATCATAGGGATCACTTTTCCATTATTCTAAAATTTTTGTCTTAATCGCTGTGTCACAAATTACTAAAAAATGTATTCGAACTCTGAAAAGATTAACAAGAAAAATAAATAAAATAAAAAAACCGATTGGTTGTCAAGAAACCCGATGAGTAAATGGAAAATACGTCCGTTAAAGAAAGAAATTGAATGAAGAAGTGGTAGTAGCAAAAAACGTAGTTTAACTTTAAGCTTGGAGTTGTCGAAAATGAATAGAGAATAATAAGGGATTTTAAAAATACAGTTAATTTTTCAGCATGCCCTAAAGAAAAATGATAAATGTTGTTTTTATGCCATTTTAAAACTTTTTTGTTTGGTGGTGGTGGTGGTTGTTTTTTTTTTTTTCTTTACTTCCCCCCACCCCGGAGGATTAAGTTTTTTTGGTTTTAAATTCATATTTTGCTTACACCTGGTAAACATTAAAAAGAAAATAAGCTAAGAATATGATTGTCGGTGAACAACAATAGTTTTCAAAATAAATATTTTATTACTAAGTTTAGTTTAGTTTTTTTAGTTGATCTTTGTTCCGGGATTCCGTAGTTGAATTTAAAAATCAAAAACAGAATCAAAAAAATCCTAAGAACAAAAAATGGTTATATCAAAAAATTGTTTACACACAGATATTATTATTATTATTATTATAGGAAATTGTATAAAGAAGCACTGCTTCCCAAATAAAAATTACTGACAAAAATAACTATTCTTTTAAAAACTGAAAGGTATTGCATAATTTTCGAATTAAGTTCCCAAGTTTAATGGGCCTATCATCTCCAGTCAACGTCAATATGATTTAAAAAACGATTCATAAAATTAAAATGACAATAATTACTGTTTAATCTAGAATATAATCAATAAACTTAACAAAATATTAAACAGTGACTCACTCATATTTCAAAAGTACACATTTTCGTATCAGGTTTTACAACAGAACCGCGATTGCCGGAAGTGAAGAACTTTGTACCGGTGAAACCTCAACAGTTTTTCTTCTACATCAAATGCATGTCCCGTTATTTTTTATTTTTTTATTTTTTCCTAAAAACAAGAAAATAAAAAGAAATAAACTCAGAATATTTTATTTTTTTATAAAATGATTCATTCGGTTTACAAATTTATTTTTGGCTAAGTCGAAGAATGTAATTTAACCTGAAACGAATCCTATTTTAAACAAGGGAGGTCACTCTAATTACATATGCAGACGATTTTTCGTAAGCTTATCATTCATGCTGGTAATAAAATCGTTTTTCTCGCAGTTAAACTTTGCCAGTATTTCTTTGTCACTCCACAACGACAAATAAATATGATATAGTGTTATGCAAAGTAATATGTAATTATTAAATTAATATTGTAATATATAGTAGTAACAGTCAAATGCAACAGATTTAAGCAACACTTATTTTGATTAACCGCATCACTTAGAACAATTACTTCGCTACTTATGTAAATAAAACCAACAGTCTTACTTCGCAATAAGTAACATACAGTACCACGCAAAAGTTTACAACGCATTATAAAAAATGTTTCTTTACACATTTCTAACACAGACTAATGAAACTTTTAATACATATGTTTAAGTCTGTCAAACAAATTTTAAGAAATAATCAATAAAAATATCCCACGAAGAAAAACCAATAAATGCAAAAGTTTACAATACACTATTAATATTTTGTATCATAACCGTTATTGATAATCATAGCATGTAGACATTTACAGTAGACCATACGTATTTCTTGCATGTTTCTTGGTTAATATTTTTCCATTTTTCACAACAGAATTCCTTTCAGGCAGGTTTTGTAGGTTACTTCTTTAAATTCTCAGTTTCAGGTCTCCATAAATATTCAATTGGATTGAGACTTAGAGATTGGCTTGGCCTTTTTAGAACATCTATTCTATTTGAACTTAACCATGATTTTTGTAAGCTTTGCAGTATATTTAGGATCATTGTCTTATTGACAGACCCTACCTGGTTTCAAGCCCAGTGAATGTGCACTCTGATGTAAATTTCTCTCCAAAATAACTCTTTGTGCCATTCATCCTCCCTTCTATTATGTCAATGTTCCTTATACCTTGGGCACTAAAGCAACCCCAGAACATGATTGATTCACCTCCAAATTTTACTGTTGGGATAGTATTCTTCGACGAATATTCAGTACCCTTTTTACTCCAGACCTTTGACACAGCATTTCTGCCAAGAAGTTCAATTTTCGTTTCTTCTAACCAAAGTGCATTTTCCCAAAATGCTGCAGGTTTGATACAATGCTCATTTACAAAATCCAGTCCAGCAAGAACATGTTTTCGCTTAAGAAATGTTTTTTTTTTCCTTGGAGTTGTGGGAGTCAATTGCCCTCATTACTTTATATTAGACACAATGCCACAAAATAATAACAACAAAAAGAAACAAGAAAATTTGGACAAGAGAAATTGTACAAATAAATAGATTTTTATATGACAAATATACAAAACAATAGTTATGAATGTTGTTTAAAATGGTGAAATAAACTTGTCTTTTTAGATTTGTGTGTGATGTAATGTTCCAGTTTGATAAACTAAACTCAAACAATTCACTTTGCAAATGCACGAGGAGACCCTACATGGGCAAAATAAACAGATCAGTTACCTTTTCTTTCCTTTTCCCGGTAGTATGCAGAAAATCAACATTAAAACAGACAATAATTATGTCTGGAAAAAAACCTATTAAACTAGCAGAAAATCTTTTAAATAGTTTGACACTTGGATAAATATGTTTTTAATCTTAAAATAAAATGCAATGTATCAAAAAAACAAGTGTACATATGAAAATATAACAAAATTTTGTTTTATTATTTTAATCTTAATTTCCAGCATATTTACTGCTCACTGTCCTGCATATACCGTACCCAAATTAAAATTGACATTATCTCATCAGTGACATTATATGGTTTTTATCTGAGAAAAGTGAAATAGATACTTATATTGGAATGGTTATGTAAGTTTATCTCCACCAGCCATTCAATAAGTGGTGACCCTCAACATGATCAGCATTTTATCTAACTATAAGTTTATCTATCTAATATTAAGTGACTATGCTGGTATTTTGTTTTTGCTTTCTTTTACAGTATTTTCACATGTGTAATTAGATTTGTATCATTTTATATTCACTTGTCTGGCAATTTTTTTATCAGAACTCTCTTGTTTAGTTTGTCAAGTTGACTTTATTTAATAATCAGTGTTATTTGACATGTACTACATAACAGGTAGAACATCTTATAAGTGCCAGTGTATAAGCAGAAAAATAACATACATATGTGTATAAGAGTTTTAAATCAGTCTTACTTGAAATTCTATATACATGCCTTCATCTTCTTGCTCTGTCACAAATTTGGCTCCCAAAGCAATCAATCCTTATCCTCTGACAGACCACCCACTATGTAGTTAACCCACCTCCTTCTAGTACTAAAGTCTAATTGTAATTAAGCTCCACCTTTTTCTCCTTATTCAATGCAGGTTGCAGCTATGAGCCACTGAGTAGTAATTCTGCTTTCTTACTGGTCTGGTCTATTTATTAGACCCCCTCATACTATTTATTATGCATTATAATCCCACTTAAGAAAGAATTTTATTATTACATGAGCCTTGAGAGTTTTAAAATAATCTCTTTAAGTGAAACTTTTCACCAGAGAAAAATTGTTGCAGCTCTTAAATGAAGAGATGATGGGATATAATCTTTGCAGTTCCTTCAACGTATACAGCATATTGCAAAGCATGACAGAATTGTATGTCATATATTTCTCCAGCAGGATTCTGCTTTAGCCTTACTTGGGAAAAGAAACTCTTGTGGAAAAATTGGCAGAGATCATAGATAACATAATGAATTTAACATCAGAATAAATGGCTTCCATATCAGGCATCCAGAATTCTGAAGAAGATACTCTGGCCAAAATGTTGAAAATGCAAGAGAGGTTGAGTTGAGGCATAGACTGGAGAAACTTTACTCCACCTGAATTTTAGTAGGAGTCATTCCTTCCAGAGGTTAATATGAATCCTGTATGCTATGTACACCAATAAATATGGTGCCAAGGCCGGTTCATGTAAAAAGTCTTTCACTTTTGAGAATCCCAATGAAAGCTGGCAGTGACAATTAAGTCTGGTAGCTATGGAGAAATCTGTTGTCTTTTAATTGTACATGACCATATAACTGGTACTAGTTTTCTTGTAGACAATGGTGATCAGATTTCATTAATTTCTGTTATGAAGGGAAACAGAGTGAAAGGACATTACAAATTTACACTTCAAACTGTTAATAAGTCTCTTATACAAACTTTTGAACCAAAATACTTGTCTCTGTATTTAGGTTTACACTGATTTTTCATTCAACTCTTTGTAATTATAAACAGGGAAAATGCTACATTGTGGGCCGATTTTTTGCTATGATCTTCTAATTAATCTACCCAGGCATTGCCTAGTGGTGCCAAAAGGTTACCAGGTCATATTTATTATATCATCCCATTATGCCCACCATAACTAATACTGGGGATAATCCTGTTTTCTGTAAACACTTTGATAAATTTTCTAGCATTACTAAGTGAAAATTCCACAAGGAAACATTATGCATCATATTACTACTAGTGGTCTCCCAATTAACAGTCATCCTTGCCCAAAGCAGATAAGCTAATGATGACAAAAGCTGAATTTAATCAAATGATAGCATTTGGCAACATACACTCTTCCAGCAGCAATTGGATTTCTGCATTGCATCTAGTCCCCAAAGGTAGTGATACTTGGTGGGCTTGTGTTGAATATAGGGTCCTCAATTCAGTTGTAAAACCTTATATGTATCTTATTTTCCATACCATGACATCATATCAAGGTAAAAGATTTTTCATTAAAATGAATCTCATCAGAGACTATCACCAGATCCTGGTAGAGCTTCATGATACTCCCAAGAATGTTATTACAACTCCATTTGGTTTGTTTGAGTTCTTATTACACATTTCTTTTGGACTAAGGAAACATGGAACAGTTCTACTAGAGGCCCATTGACCATGTCCTGCGTTTTGCTTTCATTTATGTGGATGGTGTCATCATCTTCAGTTCTCCCATCAAAGAACATGTGCAATATAGGTAGTTTATATTTTAAGATTTCTGAAAATTTGGGCTTCTTGTCAATTCAAGTAAATGTGAGTTTGGTAAATTTGCTGTTATTTTTCTAATGAGTAACACAGCTAACAAACTTGTGTTAATGGATAGGAGAACATGGATGGGTAGGCATACTAAAGAGACAAAGAGTACTAAAAGTTACTAAGAATAGGAAGTTGATTACCCATGTCCTGAGGGGAGACAGCACATAGAAGAAAAATTTAGGGTACTTATACTTTGAGTTAACATTCACAAATGAAATAAGGTTTCATTCAATTTCTGGAAACCTTCCACAAATTTCCTTTCTTTAATCCATCATTCCTTATAGGTATTTTACTTTTTCATCCCAAAACCTCATATGTAAACTTTGTAACATTTTTATCTATTCTTTATAGTTTAATAAAAAGTTGTGATCTCCATAATAACCTACAATCTGTTGTTAACTGGGGCAAGAAATGGCTTATTAATTTTAATGCCCCCAAAAGGGAAATTGATCTCTTTTAATTATCTAAGAGAACCTATTATGCCTTCCATGAGGTCATTGTGTTTTCTCAGATTTTTCACTGACATGAAGTGGAAAGATTATATTGAATCAATTGCTGGGGTCTGCTGCTAAGAATGTCAGTTTAGTGTGTCATGCTAGAAAATTTTTCTCTCCAGAATCTCTTAAAACTGTAAGTCGACCATTCACCCATGCATTGAATATTGTTGCCACATCTGGTCTGGTGCTTCTGCTATGTAATTAGAGATTCTTGATAAAATACAAAGAAGAATTCGCAATGTTATCAGTCCTTAAATAGCATCTCAACTTCAGTCACTTTCTCACTGCTCTAATATAGTTACCCTTTGCCTTTTCTTTAAATATTTTAATGATAATTGTTCTGATGAAATTTCATCCTTGATTTTATGAATTTAAGTGCAGCACTAGATTGGCAGCTAGGTCACATCATTTTCCAGTTGAAATTGCTCAGTGTAGCCATAAGTTCTATGTTAAGTGTTTCTTTTCTCACTTGTGCAAATCTCTTCCCGCTTCTTGTTTTCCAGTCAACTTAAATCTTCAAAAATTTTAATACAATGTCAATAATTAACTTCTGTCTTCTTAATTGCTGTTCTTTTATTGTCCTCTCTTCTTAATAGTGTTTTTTTTTACATATTCTTTAACACTCAGTAACCCTTTGTGTCTTAGTGGCTTTATTGCTTTGCTTGGGATGAAATGGTTAAAAATAATGGCTGACTATAATTTTCAAACCTCAAACTGAGACACTGTGTCAATTTTTATTATAGTTTTAGTTTTTTGCATAATAAAGTGTTTTCATAAACCAACATTCCATCATTTGACACTAAAAAATGATGAATACTGTTAACTTATATGACTGGGGAAAACTCCTCAAACAGGGACAGTCTTAACCAAATCAAGACATATAAAGATTCACAGGATTTATTGAAGGCAAGAGGGGCAAAGGGAAACAAGAAACCTCCCTAATGAGTTTGTGGAAATGTAAGGCAAAACATGGATTGGAAGAGACAGTAAGGAAACAAATATTACTTAAAGCTACAAAGATCGCCTAAGTCCTGAAGAGACATGGCATATAAAAATAGATTAATAATGCGCTTTTGGTAGCAAATTATAAATACAGAATGAATTTTAAAAATGCCTGAACTAATAAATTAACTTTACTAAAACTTCGTTTTAATACTTTCAAACACAGAAATCATTTAAAACACTTACAGTTTATTTGAAAGCTTGACAAATTTGGAAAATGACAGATTTTGAGAAAGTGAGATTAGAAGAGTTACCTCCCCTGTACTTATAGTTTTTTTTTGTTTTTTTTTACCCTGCCATGCTGGGAATCTTTAAAAATATTAGGTTGGTGCAAAAATAATGTCGTTTTCTCACATGTGAGGAAACGACATTATTTTTGCACCAATTTAATAAATGGAGAATAATAAACAGCCTTACAAGTTCAAAAATTATTCTTTAAAAAGGGAAAGTGCAATGTCACTTCGGGACATAAGTGATTATAGCTCACCTCAGATATTTTTTTTTTTTATTTTCTGCGAATTACTATACTTTCTTGCAAAAAATAATTGTCTTCTGCAGAATTTTCCTTTTCTTTGACTGGTTGCCACCCAAAGCTAGAGAGTCCAAGTTAATATATTATTTCAATCATAGTTGGGATCAGGATGATCTTCTTTGTGTTGCGTCCTTTCAGGATGTGCGCGATCATAGCTCTCTACAACTTCCTATCATGTTCTGCCACCCACTGACACACAGTAGTCAGGTAGGTGATCTTGTCTCAAGATTTGTCTCTTTCATTGTGAGGTGTGAATGTTTTTTAGTAAATATTTAATGGCTCCTGGTACATTTGTCCTACAAACAGTATTTGGTGGACTCATGTGAGTCTGGGTAAAAACAAGTATAAACATGAGATTTTAAACAAACAATTAATGCATACATTAAAAAAAGAAAACTACATTAATGTGAATACAGTTGAAAGGAAAGGAAAAGAACAAGAACAAGACATTAAAACCTAGCTACGAAAGTATGTACTTAATTGTAATGAAAAATATAGGTTATCTCCCCTTGGTTGATAAGATCCCTGGTAGAAAGAGATGAGTCCATTTATCTGGTAATAATGGGTAAGACACAAATTCAGGTGCCAAAAGGATTTGAGGCACCAAAGGAGAGGCCTGAAGACCACCGAGGTGAAAGAATGCATTTCAGTCTACTCCAAAAACAGGTGATGCTGACCAGAAGCAAAATTGAATAGACAAGCTGACATAGGAAAAAGAGATATGATCAACTTCAGATAAATGTTTCTATCCATTTCAAACAGATTCATGTATTGGACTTCATCCCCACTGAACTGATATTAACTGCTAAAGAAATATGTTTAGCAATTTCCATCTCTTTTTTTTTTTTTTTGTATAAATGTATTATTTATATAAAAGTATGTTTTCAGACTTTTCATTTGTCTTCTTGTCCTTTGTTCCTCTGTTTATGACTCATATTGGAAGTCACTAATTTTGCCTTATTGTGTGTGTGATGCAAGCATGTGTGATACACAAGTGTATGTATATGTATGTGTATGTAAGCGTTCCATCATCAGTGGACTGGGGCAACAGATGTGTCCCACTATGGACCTTGTCACCTATGTCCGGCTACATCTTGAAGCAAGAGGAAGAAAGAGGAAGGAAAGTTTGTCTTTTTATAGCATTAAACAGCACCACCTAATAGACGTTTGATGAAGCCAAGTGGGGTAATCCACAACGTACTCCCCCTGTCCCTTTTGCCTATCGTGTGTGTGTCAAATTCTCCAAGCACTTTGGAGAATTCGACACAAGAAACTGAAGTATTTGTGCCATAAAAATGCCAGCTGTTCTAAAACTTCGTTTCTTACGTGTTCCATTCATAGTAGCGAAAGAACTAAAAAAAATGGTTACTATTAAAATAGGAAATTTCTATTTTAGAAAAACTAATCTGCTTTTGTGAATATGCCGTTGACTATATTTTTCAATTTAATATTTTCTTTAAAAAAATTTTCCCGTAAAATATGTAAAGCAAGACAAAAAAAAAAGTTATCTCCCTTACAATCATTTGGCTAATACAGGAAGCAGATTTTTGCGTCGATTTTTCATGCAATGAATTTCTGTTTAAAATTAACTATCATCTTTATTGCCTTTATTACAATGATTCGACTGCTTTACTCTCTGGCCTTTCTCGGGCGTATTTTGCATCTTCAGAGATTTTTTAAAAAATAACCCTTCATTCTGTTCAAATTGAAAAATATTGTTTTCAAACTTGCTATTTTTAATCTACATTTTTCTTTTGTTACCCAGGGTGTGGCAGAAATACCTCACACATTTTAAACTATCACTTGTGTGGTGCTAGTGAACTTAGGCAAGTGGCAACGATGTCTTCATCTAGCTAGCTAAATGTCTTACCATTTTTTTAAGGTACTAACTATCAGTTACCTGTTACCTGGACCATCTTGGACCGTTGTACACCGTGCTGATTTAGTTTTATTTTGTTGGTTGCTTACATGTGTTATTTGGGTAAGGAAAAGGCGGAGAATAGTAGTAGCAATCGGTCGTCTAAAATGTAACATGAGCGAGTTGGGAATTGGCACAGACTGCAACATAGGGTCATCCATCGGAGGTGCTTCTTGCATGGACACCTTTCTATGTGCAACATGGCTCTGTAAGAACCTGATATTATGCCACTGTTGATCAGAGCAGCCTGTCTAAACACTGCACAAGAATTCAGGCTTTTAACTACCAGTCGAGAACAGCAACCAGAAACTGGCAATCCACTACCCTCAGTATAAAAGAGACCTAGCCACCATCCACACATATCACAAAAAAATCATAACAGCACTGCTATTCTGGCCTCAGAAGAGAAAAGGAACCAGAAATCCCTTTCTAAACAGGAAACAAGGGATGAGCTTCTCTCCTGTTCAATAGAATTGGGAGGAGCATGGACCAGGCGATAGAAGGCCTATTTATTAGGTTGGTGCAAAAATAATGACGTAATAATGTCATTTTTTGACGTTAAAAAATACGTCAAAAAACGACATTATTACGTCATTATTTTTGCACCAACCTAATACTTCTATTAAAAAGAAAAAAGGTTACAATTTTTTCTTTTAAACTTAGTTAAAGTCATGATATTAAAAAAATTCAACATTCAAATGGGAGATAACTCTGAAAGATCTTTCAAAGCAGTCCAGGGTTTGAATTTCCAGTTAAGTTAATTCTAAGAATGTTCAACTTATTTGGAGTGTTGATCATCAGCCCACAGAACTCTTTTTAATTGTGCAATGTTTAACTGACACTTGGGATTTGGGGGCAAAGGAAAGGAAGTAGTAATCTATCCCTAGAGTCATGGAAGAATAGCCAATGGACCAGGAACAGAGTAACAAAGAAAAAAAAACACAATGACATTTAAATATTCAGATAATAAAAATGACTGATTCAAGTGTGAAATTTAAACTATTTTAGAAATGATAGCTGAAGCCAAATACGGAGTTATACAAGAGTATCACTCAGTATAGCCTCCGTTTTTAGAGGCAAAATCAGACAGGATACTCCAGATTAGTCAAAATTTTCTCTTTTTCCAGCTGATGTTACCCAGATTGACAGACTCTTAAAGAAGGGCAAAAAGCACAGTGGTTGAAACATTGTGATAATAACAATGAAGATGAGGACATTAGTCCAAATGTAAATAAAAGATAACTAATATAAGATATTCTCATGTATACGAGAACAATACATTTGAATGAAGAAAATTAAGATCCCAGTTCAAAGTTTACCAGAATTTTGCAGAATATGACTGACATTTGAAGTGGAAAATTATAGATAAAATAAAATAAAACAGCAAAACATGAAAATGTATAAAATAAATAAAAAATAAAAATATTTCCAGTATGCAACAAAAACTGTTCCTGCTGGAAATATGGACATCCCACCAAAAGACATTGAATTCAATCTCTTCACTATTAATTGCTGGCCTGACATGTCCCAACTTCTCACCAAGACATTGTGATATAATAATACAAAGTAACTTCTTCCTTTCATTACATGCACCATGAAACATTTGTAAGCAAAAATACACACACCAATACACCTAAAAATAAATAAATTGTATGTTATGAATGTACAATTTATCATGCTTTTACTATTATCCCTTTGTTTTATTTCTGCAATGTATGTTTTTTATTTCCCATGAACACCAGGCTTTTTCTGTTGCTATGATGTGAGTGAACCCACAAAGATAATCCAAGACTATTATGACCAAAACATTGTGACTAATAATAAAGATAAGAACAAATGTTCAGTGGAATAATATTTCTTTATCTCATAAATCCTAAAAGGTTGCCAGGCATTGGAAGAAGACCAAACATTACTACAGATAAAATGCAAAAGAATATAACAACCAAGATAATGAGACAAGTCCAAACAAGTCTGTGTACAATAAAAAAAATACGATGTTATTCCATTTACTTCAAAATTATCAATACAAACATTATTATTCAATATGTTAAGTGTTTTTGTCTGCACACACAAAGTGTTGATTTTTCTCACGTTACATATTCTCATACATTTCAAACATTTCTCTCAAGCAATGCACTCATGAATAAACATGAATCTATATTTTCAGCTATTTTAATTGGATGAACAGCATTTTTATAATTTTATTTTCAATCAAATCAGATTTCTGCTTTTCTTATTACTATTCTCACATTCATTCAATATTCATCTAAGAATTTTTCCATATATTTCACACAAAACTTTCAAATCCTCCAAACTTCATTTACTCAGTAGAGCCTCTATTCTAGGGGGGGAATTGGGCAGAGATAGATGAGTGAAAATTTCCCCTTTTCCACCTGATGTAGTCACTACTGAATTTTGTTTGTTTTTAATTTTTGTGTGTGTGCATGTGCGCATGCCTCTAAAGACAAGTGATACCTAAAGTTTAAAATCATTTTTAAAAATGAAAAATCTTTCTTAAAACTTATTTTAGTTTTAATTTCAAGCTAACAGATGTAAATTTAATATTTCCAATTGCTGTATTTCAAACTGAATTTAAATCAATTTTCTTTTAAACTTTTTAATACTTTTACAATGTTCTTGATTTTTTAAAGACTTTTGATATCTTATAAACATTTTATTTTTACTACTTTAAATATGTTAGTCTTGAATAAATATTTAAACATCTAAGTTGTTTGTTTTTAGTACATGTTCTTTTCAGAAAAGTGTATTTTTATGAAGGCCAGATGGTTTGTGTAAAAAATTGTTACACTTATATTTCTTTTTTGGCTCAGGAATTAAAAGCCACCTAATTTGTGAAGGATCCATTTCCAGTTTATGGAAAATTATTTTTTGTATATACTGACCAATGAGAGATGTGATTTCTTAAGCCCTAGTAATAACACAAATAGGGGCCTTGTGAGCCTAATTTTCAAAATATATAGAGCTCGAGTCAGTGGACAAGAAGTGAAGACATTTTGGTAACAAGAGGACCAGGGCAAACATTGAGGAGCAGAAGGTATTTGACATCAAAAAGAGAGCATCAAGAAGACACAAGGTTACAATCCAGCTGCAGAGAGACTAAAGAATTTTGAAATCCAAGTGAAAATTCTCCTTTGGTTGGACAACAAAGAATGAAAAGAATTGTAAGAAATTTACCCAAGCATGAAGTCTGTGAATATAAAAAGGGACTTTTCTAAAATTACTATATGTCCCAGAGATGTGGGTCAAGTAAAAGTAGGTGTTTTTGTTTTTTATTGAAAGGTGGTTGTAGCTTTGTTTTTCTGCCTTCTTCAAATGCTTTCTCTTTTTGTTATTGAACCCTTGTCTTTTTCTAAACTGAAATCGTAATTTTTTCCATTTTTCAATGGTAATCCTTTTTATCTGAAATTGTTATCCTACCTTAAAAGGAAGTTTTTGTGCAAAAATTGTATTTGTACCATTTTTGTAATTGTGTATTAAATGTTTTTCATCTAAAATGTCATGCAGCAATTGAGTCTTATTTTGTTATTTTGTGCCTATTATTAGGTTGGTGCAAAAATAATATCGTTTTTTGACGTTAAAAATACATCAAAAAAACGATATTATTTTTGCACCAACCTAATATGACTTTTCTATTCCTACTAACTTGACACAAGAACTTATATTTTTATAATATAGGATAGTAATAAAAAAAATGGGATGTCTACACAAACATGTATATCCACTAAATATTATGTTTGTAGTATTGAGAAATAATCTCAGATTAAAAATTCCATTACTTTCTTACAAATTTCCTTGTTGCTTTTTCAGGTGTGAAAATAAAGTCATCCAATAGAGTCCAAATAAGAGATGAGCATTTCTTAAAAAGAGTAATTTAGCTTTGCTCTGAGGTCTCTTGTGGCTGATCAGGCTAAATACACCTTGTTTAAACATAATTCTCCCAATGTAAGGTGAGGTGAACACAGGTTTGTCTCATACTGAGAGGTACTTTTTTTTAAGACTTCTGATTACCCAGGCCGATAGATGTTAATTACAGTAAAAAAGCAAAAAACAAAGGAATATCTACTCAAACATGTGTACCAACTAATTATAACACTTATAGTAACTAGGAAGACCCATGAAAATTTCACAGTCTTCCTATTTGAATTTAATTCTTAAGTTAATGATTGAATCAGCTTGTAGCAATTTCTTTGACAAGAAAATAACTAGAAATTCCCTTATCACATGATTTAATATTTGAGCTTAAAATCTTTAACAAAATATTGCAATAACAATCATAAATATGAATGCTGGTCATTATTTTAAGAAGTAAGGGGGTACAAATGAAACGATTTGAAATGGACAACTTTTTCCCTTTCAGTGAAACAACTTTTAAACATTTCTATCTTGCTTCTTTGTTTCTTTCTTTTTCTCACTGAAACCAATTAGTGTGTTTTCCCCTCTTTCCACGTGATCAAAATGTAATAGCCCATTATTAGTTATTGGCAGGGCATAATATTCATACAAACTAACAAAGGGAGAGACAAGCACAATTATAATCAGTTAAGAAATAATTATTTCTGCTAACCCATCTGCAAGGGGTAATTAAAAAAAATGACAGCATAATAAAAATACAACACCATTCAATTTTGGTCAAATCAAATTTATTCGGTCTTTTATAATACTCCAATAATATTACATTCCCTTGGTTATTTTTGTTCATTAAAAATATATATTCCTTATTTATGAAAAGAAGAAAAATGAGTTTTCCTGTAGACAAGAATTATATACAAAATTTCTTAATCAAATCAATCTAGTTATATAATTGACATTCAGAGTCATGGCCTCATCTTTGTTGTTATCATGTTTTGACCCATTGTGCATCTGGCATTCTTCAGGAGGATGTTGGTCTGAGTAACCTTCAGGGAATTTTGAACTGAATACTTTATTTAATCTAGGTGTGTGTGGGGGCCGGGGGGGGGTAGATTGTCTGTGTTCCATTGTTCATATTGATTGATTGCTTTTGTTTAGCAGAAGGTCAAACTTTATGGGTTATTTAATGCCAAAATCTAAACATTTTGCAATTTTATTTTATTTTTGGAGATCATTATGGTTTATATACAAGTCTTACTAATTAGCCCATAACTGGGGGGAGAAGCAGTGGATTCATACTTTTCCTAAGGGTATTTGCATGTAAGTGAATATAACAAACCCAACAGAAATTGGAACTTGACTCTTCCAATCCGTCATTCATTATACCACCAACAAATCCAAGCTTACAGCAGCTGGTATTCCCAAGTAGTCACCCACCTAGGTATGGATCAGGCTCAATGTTACTTAACTTCGTGCTTCAACAGGATGTGGCAGTAAGACTGTCCATATTGAAGGATATCTTGTCTTCTACTTTTTATTAGTACTTCTCAGTTATTACAAGTCCACTGAGTCTGTACTACCCAGACCAGTGATTGAACTCGGAATTACTATGCCACAAAATTCACAAACTAGAACAGTAGAAATCTGGGTTCATGAATTTGGTGGTGTAGTAATACAGACTCAATGGAAACAGGGTAAGCAATAAATGAACTCTACTAAACACGAACAAGTTGGCATATCCCTAGACATGGACAGTGGAACAAGAACAATCTATTCCCATAGATTAAAAATAAAGGGCTCAGTCCAAATCACCTTCGAGTTTATCAGAGATCAACAGAAATCTGAAAAAAGCCAGAGGACACAACAGCCGAAACATTGTGATAATAGCAACAAAGATGAGGTCTGAATGTAAATAATAACTCTTCATCTGTGAAATTCAGACACATATCAAATTTAATATATTTGTATGAGCTGTATGGACATCTTGTATCAATGTTTTGCATAACTAAAACAAAATACTTTATAGAAATCATTATAGAAATCTTTATAGAAATGTAGATATAAATAACAAAAATACAAAATGTTACAAGAGATTCATCTGGAAAAAAATAATACAGATACTGAGCCAATAAAAGTAAATACATATTAACAAGTTCTAAATTGATTTCTGAATAACTATTTACATCATTCAGACTGTTGTCCTCAATGTTTTGGCTGTTATACGCTCCGGCCTTCTTCATGTGATATATGCTGAAATTTCAAACCGAACCCTTTATTTAGTCTACTAAGGTAGATTGTTCTAATTCTACATGCCATGCCTTTTTGGATATCTCAGTTTCAGTTTACTAACTCAACTCTTCAAGTTTTTGTTCCCTCTGCTGTGGCCAGGAATTGAACTGACAACCCTTTGGGTCAAGTCTCTTTTTGGACCCCAAGGTTGAAGTAATCCAAGAAGTCACTTGATCTAAAGAGTTGTGAGTTCATTATTTGGCCACAGCAGAGGTGAACAAAAACTTGGAGTGTTGAGTTACTAAAGGGAATTAATTGAAACTGAAATATCCAAAAACAAAGGCATGGCATATGGAATTAGAACAATCTACCCCCATGGACTAAATAAAGAGTTTGGTTTGAAATTCCAACATATATCACAAGAAAAAGGCCATAGCATATAACTGCCGAAACATTGTGACTATAGCAATAAAGATGAGTACAATAATCCGAATGATATAAATAGTTACAATACCTCATCTCAGAAGTACAGACAGATGATTTCTGAATGTTCCCAGTTTTAAAATGTCTGGAAAGGATAAAAAAATTGAGAAAAAAAAAAAGAGAAATAATTTTACAAAGAAATTCTCTGTTTAACACTGTTGTAATTGCTTGATGATTAATTCTGATTAATATTCACATTTTTTTCTGCTTTGATCACAAATTAGGCAGGTGCACTTTCCAACCATCATCAGGTTGCAATTATATGACTGAAAATAATACCCATTATTTCTATTACAGAAATATATTGATTCAATTCCTTGTTTTTTTACAGTCTTTTAAGAGTGGCAGATCTAGAGGTGGGGTGGACAGGTGTGAATAGAAATGTTAAGTCACCTGAAGATGATCAGAGAAAATGTAGCCAAATTGTCTTACTTCAACAGGTATTTATAATACCAGACCATATGACAAATTCCATGCAGCAAAAACAGGTGAGAATAGGAATGGTAAGTCACCTGAGGATGACTGGAGAACATGTGGCCAAATTAAATCAAAAAGTTTAGAATTTCAGTCCAGAAGAATTCTTTTAACAAAATGTCTCAGTATAAAATTTTCTAAAATAAGTTTTTAAAATAATTAATCCTCTGGAATTTGATAACTTGAGTCAGATTTACACTGGAATATTGAAATCGGGTGATCAATAATACTCATTCTCACTCAGAAATATGTTTCAATTTCTTCTTTTTTTTTTTTTTTACTGTCTTAAACACATTGGCAGATCTAGCACTGGAGGGAGTGACAGTCTACTCCAAACAGTAAATTTATTCTTGAAGGTAGAGGGCACATTTAGGTGAGTTAGTATAATAAAGTAGCATATAAAATTAGTTGTACTATTTTTTGCCTCTCATTCTATCAAATAGATTTTGATGTTGCGATTCCAGATTTTGCAGAGAGGAAGGCCAGAAAAATTAGCATTTAAAATTAGCACATTCATTTTTTTTTCTGTCTACAATCGAAACAAAATAAATGGCCATAACTATAAGCCTTCTTTATACTCTATGGATAATGTTCAGTTTTGGAATGTTATTTAGAGAGGCATCAAATTCTATAACCAGTCTGGATAGCACAAATGTTGAATCTGCAGATGCTTACAATGTAATTTCTTTCTTTCTCTTTTTTTAAAACTACTCCAATAAGCACTAATGAAAGGCAAAAGTCGCCTTAGATGAAATTTGTTTTTCTTTCCTTTTCCAATATGTATAACCATGACCCATACTCAATTTTACATACATACAAGAGTCAAGCAATAAGTCTGATACAGTTATTCTTTACCAATATTTTCATCAGTGGTGCTTTTACTATAAGAACATTTTTAATAGTCTGATTATCTTTATAAATTAATTATTAGACAAGTTTTTAAAGATTGGAGTTTGGGTACCAAAACCTGTTGTATAGATAAGGAATCACAACTTCAAGGTGAAAGAAAATCAAAGAAATATTCAGAATTTATTCATTTTAAAGAACTATATATTGGTTAGTCAACAAGACAGTTAATTGGGGTTAAAAACAATGCCAAGAATACAGGGGCAACTTTTTCAACCTATTTTTAGTGATGTCTTACTTCACTGTCACCTGAAAATGAACAGAGAACACATGGCCAAATTGTCTTACATCAACAGGTATTTATAATACCAGACCATATGACAAATTCCATGTAGTAAAAAAAAGTGTGAATAGGAATGTGAAGTCTCCTAAAGATGATCAGAGAAAATGCAGCCAAATTGTCTTACTTCAACAGATGTTTATAATACCAGACCATATAACAAATTCTATATAGTAAAAACAGGTGTGAAGTCACCTGAAGATAATGGGAGAAAATGTAGCTGAATAGTCTTACTTCAAAAGATATCTATAAAACCAGATCATATGACAAATTCTATGCAGTAAAAACAGGTGAGAATAGAAACACTAAGTCACCTGAATATGATCATAGAAAATGTTGCCAAGCTGTCTTATTTCAACAGGTATTTATAATACCAGACCATATGACAAATTCCATGCAGTAAAAACAGGTGAGAATAGGAATGCTAAGTCACCTGAGGATGACTGGAGAACATGTGGCCAAATCAAAACAAAAAGTTTATAATTTCAGTCCAGAAGAATTCTTTTAACAAAATGTCTCAGTATTAAATTTTCTGAAATAAATTTAAAAAAATAATTAATCCTCTGGAATTTGATAACTTGAGTCAGATTTACGCCGGAATTTTGTAGTCAGGCGGCCAACAATAGCATCTTTTCCATTTTTAAATCTCCTGGATAATTTGCCTGTAAAATCTAAGCCAAGTGATTTCTCATAGTGCCTGTGTTTTTCATACTCCTTCTGAGACCAATTCTGACTTTCCCCATCAAAACTCTGAGAAAATCTATTGCGAAGAAATTGCTCATAAGAATGCCTTGAGCGCAAGAACTGTTCATCTTCAGCAGTGACATCTGTGTTTTTCTTGTAACGGTTATTGTAAACCTGGCTAACAGTATTCCCAAGGCTAATTTTGGCATCGGCAAAGCTGAACTCTCGGAGATTTTGTCGCATGGTGCTGCTTTTCATTTTGGGAGCTGACTTGAATAATTTTTGCGCTGGTCTCTGGCTTGATAGCCTTTGTCGTTTGACCTCCGTTTTTGCTTTCCTTGAGTGATCTTGCCGTGGATAATTGTGCCGAATATTCTTTCTCCAGGTGTAACCAAGATTCTCAATGTGCTCCTCCTCATCAGAAATGTACTGACCAAAATCCTCTCCTTCATAGTCTTTGTATAGAAGTGTTCCAGAATTTATGCTAGAAGTGACATTGTCACAGTCTTCACTTTTAAAGTCAATGGTGATTTCATCTTCATCATAATCAGGTTCGGGAATAAATGGCTCATCGTTCTCCTCTAAAGATGACTGCAAATTCGTCTTTTGAGAAAAGTAATCTGATTCCACAGTTGCTACAACTGTTAACTGGTTTGGCATGCCTTGGCTCTTTACTGATTCACTGATATCAGGATCATATAGAGGATTTTGTGTTGATTTATTGGCCAACTCGGAAGGAATTTCTAGAGACATTTCTTCCATATTCTGAGATACCTGATCAAGTGAAGACTCATCTGTCGAACTCAAAGCACGTCGAACAAGAGTAGGTGATGATTCAGAATTCAATGTGGTTGTTGAAGAATCGTATATAGGATTATGTGTTGTTTGATAACCCTGTGGGCGGGTCTCAGCTGGTACAATCCCAAGAGAATTAGAGATTGAATTTCTTCTATTTTCAATGACAGGATTGACAAGGGTTTTCTTATCACTAATAGTCATACGTGTCCTGTTGTCCATATCAGTAGGGATTGGTGGTAATTTTCTTTGGGCTTTGTTTTTGTCTAAGGGAAAATCATTGTATTGGCCACTGTCTCTGAAACCAAAGTTTGAATAAGAATTGTCTAATGAAGGTTGATTGTCTTGAAAAGATTTGGGGATATATAAGCCAAGTTTGTAGGACTTGTTTTTGCGACCAGGCATTCTGGTACTTTTGGGGTGTAATATTTGGTAGTTGTGGTTGTGATTTTAGCCAAAGTTTGAGGAACTAGTTTAAAAGCAGCTGTCAAGAATTTTACTTTTTCATCTGCAAGGTGTCTGAGAGTAAAATCAGAAAGAACAGGTTCTCTCAAGATGCACGCTATTATTTGGCCAAACGTCTGGTTTGATCTGAAAGAGAGAAATTGAAAAAAATTAATTTTTGCGAAAAAAAGTAAAACTGCGAATAATCTAATGTATACAAAAGAAATGATGATTATAAATAAATTTTCATTTTATATGAACAGAAATATAACTAAACTAGCTGTTAATGTAGACTATCATAGACTACGTAAATGTTGACTATTGTATCTGAGGCAGGATTTATTAAAAATATTCAAAGTCTCATTTACTTTAATGATTATAGAGACACAGCAAATACCAAAAGAATTTCTAAAAATTCATTGAAAATTATTTTACAAGATAAAGTCATTGGAAATTGTTTTAAACAACAAATTAATGGGAAATTAATCTTTTAGTGAAATACATTTAAAATTATTTTACTAAAGTAATTCATTGGAAGTTGTTTTAGTAGAGAAATTCATTCAAAGTCGTTTTACTTAAATTAATTACAAATTAGTTTTCTAACGAAATTCATTGAAAATAATTTTATAATAGAAAATCAATGGAAATTATTTATTAAAAAATAGATGCTAGGGGTTACTGAGTGTGGAAGAATATGCGAGAAAGAAAAAATATTATGGAGAGAAGAAAAAAAGAAGAGGAATTAAGAAGACAAAAGATAACCATTGACAATGAATTTAAATTTTTGAAGTTAGCAGGAAAGCCAGAAGAGTATTCTACAAGAGAGAAGTGCAAGAGAAGAAACAGCATAGACCTTGCAGTTATATAAATATAAAGTCAATTCAATTGTAAAATAATGAGATCTTGCTACTAATCTAATAGTACACTTAAATTCATCAAGTCTAGGAACCAAAGAAGAAAGCTCATCAGAAGAATTGCCATCAAAATATTTATAGAAAGGACACAGGGAAGCTATGTTATGGTCGTGGGAAAGTCACTGAAGCTGAGATGCCAGAACAGGATCAATAACAATTGCTAATTCTTCTTTAGATTTTATCTAGAATCTCTAAATAAATAGCAGAAGCATCAAACCAGATGTGGCAGAAATATTCAATGTATGGTAGACTTATAAATGTATAAATATAATTAGATTCTGGTGAAAAAATTGTCTAGTGTGAAACAGTGAACCATCTTTCCTAGCAGGAAACCTTGCAAATGATTCAATATCAAAAAAAAAAAAATTTTGAAATTTTGAATTGAAAAATTCATTGTTGCTGATGATTTTTACCTCTTCATATTTACTGGGTTTTCTGGTGGTCAAGATTAGTTACAGTACAAGATAAACCTTAATTCCCATTAGTCACATATGTAACTGATTCCAAAGAGCATTTTCTATTCATTACATTAATACACAATAAACACAAATAAAATAATTGCATAAAATAATGAAGAGTGTATCAATTCAAAGTACTCTGTTAAAATGCAACAAAGGAAAATAGGAACAACAAGCTAACAATCAGAAAGAGACTAGAATAAATTTCTGGGACACATAATGAGGTAAGAGGGCCTAGAGAATTTAACACACATAAGACATGCTGAAGGCAAGAAGAGTAAAAGGGGAAACAGCAGGTAAACTAGTTAATGAGTTTGTTCAAATGGCTGACAGAATAGGGACTTAGAAGAATGGTAATGAGTCAAGAATTACTTTGAATAACAAAAGAGAGGAAACTGTGGGGAATCATGATCACAAACGTACTGAATGGACTTGGTACATAAAAGAAAAATAATTATAATGAAGAGCATATTGACTCCTAGTGTTGTGATGAAAAGCAATAATAATAAGATGAAGTAAAACTAGTAATAAAATAATAGTAACAATAAAAAGTGTATGTACCCACTGATTTGTGATGAAAAAAACAAAAATAATAAGATGGTGTAAAACTAGCAATAAGATATTAGTAATAATGAAGAGTGTATTGATCCAGAGCGTTGGAATAAAAAGTAATAATAATAAGACTGAGTAAGACTAGATAGAAAATGAAAAAAAACACATCAGAGATGCTATCTTTCAATATTTCTATACTGGGACAGAGAACTTGACATGTTTCATAATCCATTTTATCTTTTAAAAAATGATTTACAACTGATTTTATTCTGCTTCTTCTCACTTCTTTTGACATAATTTATCAATTTTATTGCATTTTTTTATCAATCATTTTGTTTGTCTGTTTAAGATATTGTTTTTTTACTGTCTGCTACTGCTGATGTTCTTTTGACATTCATGCTTCAAGGTCATTTCTTTCTACCACAGAAATGACAGGTGCAGAAGTTTTACAAATTTCAGTTTCTCAACTGAGACAAACACTATAAAAAGCTGCACCTGTAGAGAAGGAAAGGAAACGACAATCTTTATAATAACTGACTTTTCAAATGCCAAATGTATTTGAATTGGCCAAAGAGTTAGTTTATTAACACTTTGGAGATGGAGCCTCATTTGGAGTTTCAGTGCCAAGAAGACGGAACCCTTTTCACAAGCCATAACTTCAAACACAAAAAATAAATATAAAATCACAGAACACAGTAAACTATCATAGAAACTGCCATTGAAAGGTCCAGATATGAAAAAAATGCAAGAAGCAATATGATTGGCTGGTACAAAGACCAGTCAACTAATCTTGAGGATTGTATTATCTGGCTGATAGATTGGCCCAGTCGTCTTCTTTGTCAATTGACTTTTCAGCCAATATATTGGCTCTGTTGCCTCCTAAGGGTTAAAGAGAAAGATCTTTGAATCTACAAAAATATTTTGAGAGTAAAGTATTATTCCTAAAAGACAATATGTATTAATACCACCGGATTTTGAAAGAACATTACTACCAATGAAAATAAAACTCCTACAGTGAAATGGAAAATTTTAAAACTGGCAAGGACATGTAGATCTTTATATGAACCTTGTTTTCTGTGTTTACAGGAGAAAATGCAGATTATCAGGTTTTTGAATAGAGATGCTTTATTAAATCAATGATTTGAATTAACAGTTAATTATAAATATATACTTTTGACTCTACAATCATGCTAGACTTTGAAATTTGACATTTGCTTCTTCTTATATTTTGAAAAACCATATAAAGCTTATCTTTCTGTCAGTAAGTTCAATTTCGATGTAATATAATTTTTAAATTATTCTTCTAGTACTGTCAGAAATATTTAGTATAGAGGTATAAGCATTTGGTTGACATTTGTACATTTTGCATTGACTGGTTTTATTAACACCCTATATAAGACCCTTTAGTTAACAGTTGCATTCTATTTTGTATGATATATATATATATATATATAATTTTATTTGATCTCTATGTTTAAATAATTATGTTTGATCTATATATAACTCTGTTAGATCTATATAGTTTTAATAATTTCATTAGATCAATTTGTTTAAACTTTCCATTTATTTCTTAAAGAGCCATATTATTTACCAACTATAAAAATGGGAAATTTTAACTTTTACCTCACAGAGTATGTGGTTTGTAAAGTATATTGTTAAATTACATTTCTTCTCTCATAGAAGATGACATGTGTCAAATGTTTAGCATTGTAGTAAATTTACATTTATTTCAAATATCATGTCTAGAGGTTGTCTACGATTCTAAATCTGCAGGTCATGACCTCTTACTTATGATTTATTCTTAACTTCCATTTCTCTCTTTACTTTGAACTTAGTGTAGGCCATTTCGATTGGTGGATCTGAATATAAACAAAACAAATCTTGCTATCTCCTCTCTCTCCTTTCTTACTCTTTTTCCTTATTCTTTCTTTTCCCAGCAAATATCTTGTGTCTTTCTCTCTTAATCTTTTTCTTTTCTTCCTTTTCTTGTGAAAAGAGGTTGTATGTTGTCTTTAAATTTCAATAAATTGTCTACTAACCAGTTAATTACTAATGCCTGATGTGTTAGTACACATCGAAACATGATTGCAATCATGTAGAGTTTTTTGATATAATATCCTATAATAAAGTATATATATATATATATATATATATATATATATATATATATATATATATATATATGAATTGATTTTGACGCTTTTGATGGAACAATCTTTGTTTTATTTATATATATATATATATATATATATATATATATATATATATATATATATATATGTGTGTGTGTGTGTGTGTGTGTGTGTGTGTGTGTGTGTGTGTGTGTGTGTAATAGGAAATAATGTCAGATAAGCCATTGATTTTATATATGTATATGTTTTTATACACAATCTAGCTATTTCAATGATAAAACAATGAGACCTAATTGCCAATTTAGTACTGCACTTAGATTTATGTGGTTGAGGTACCAAGGAAGAAATCTCATTAGAACAATTTGTATGAAAATATTATGGAAAAAACACAGGAAAGCCTGAGGATGGTAAATGTTTTTACTGAAAGTACTTGCAAGCAATATGGTCCAACCATCTAATCCATTGCACAATTAATAAAAACAAGGATCCTGTTGTTCAGTGAGTGGTCAGTGAGTTAATGCCTTCTTAATCTGTTAGCAAAGTGAGTTCATCATTAATTACATTAACTTTATTGATCTATTCTTTGAATGACTATTTTACAATATTAATTAAGCTGCCTTATTTAATAATATATATATATATATATATATATATATATATATATAAGTAATTATACTCGTCTGGAAAAACGAGAAAAAAAAAGGTGTATTGGCTTGTAAATGAACAAACCAATACCCAAGGAAAAATAAGGAATAAAAAAAAGAAAGAACTAAGAACATGTAATTTAGGTGAAAACAATCATTCAGAATCCAAGCTCAGAGTCCAAAGAAAAAAATCTCCAACATGAGTAAAGCAAAAATTACTAAGCAAATCCTCGATACTCTAAGTAGAGTAAATCTAACTATGAACCTAAAGAGCCAGGCAAACTTACCTAGGATCGTCAAGGTACGCTGGCCAGCATACCATGACGATCCATGCATATATGCCTCATATATTTTCACATATAAAGTGACCTTTAGCATACCCTGACAATCCATGCAGGTTTGCCTGGCTCTTTAAGTCCATAGTTATATATATATATATATATATATATATATATATATATATATATATATATATATATATGCCTCATATATTTTCACATATAAAGTGACCTTTAGATAAGACAAAGTCAAAAATCAGCAAATTTTCATCAATTTATCCTATACCTGTAGTATAAGATTAATGTTTATTGATTATATAAAGATGATATTATTTATTTCCTTAGAAATTCAAAATAAATGAAATAACAAAACTGATTCTATATCGTGTTTTTCCTGCACACGTCCTCTAAAAAGGGAAACCATTGTTTTGTTTGTTTCATCACGTGATCTCTTGTGAATACCGATTCTTCTTACTTTTTTTTCTTATATCTAAAGTTACAAACAGCCTGGTGTACTAATAGCCATTTACTTATACTTCATCAACAATCATAAAATATCACCAATAACAGTACGATAATGTACAATAATAGTTCATTCCACTTTTATTGAAAGTTTAGAAAAAGAAAAAGGTTGCTGTGAACGCAATTATAACTTGATGTTTACATTTTCTCAGCTGAGCTTACATGGATACAAATTGATTTCATTGATATGGAATTATTCTTCAAATATGCAATTTATCATGAAATTATGCCAGTAATATATAAGAAATGGTTTTATTACTTTTATTAACAGTTTATTTGATAATGTGAATCTTTTCATGTATGTTATTGGTTATTGCATCAACACCAAGGTTAGCCTACCATCAAACATCACTCAGAATTTAAGGTTTCTTTTTTGGAATTGTAGTATAAAACAACCCCCCAATTTTTAGGGTTGATTTTTGGAATTTAAAGCTCATCTTATATGTAGAAATATATATATATATATATATATATATATATATATATATATATATATATATATATATATATATATATATATATTAATTAAATAATTAAGAAAGAGACAACCATGACTATAACTTATTTCTCCAGAAAATATATTGAGATGGTGGGAGGTGGGAAATTATAAAATGGTCTATCTTTGAAAAGAAAATTAGGGATAAGGTTGTTTTTAAACCATCTTAAAAAATTTACGTAGGCTCAAGTGACTCAGTTAAGAGGTCAGACAATTTGACCTCTTAAATAATTTATAGACAGGAAGAGAAAAGAAGAAAAAAAGAATACAAATTGTAAAGTTGGGGAGGTGGAAGAGGAAGAAGAAAGAAAGAGTTAAACAGGGGAGGGGAGGGAAAGGGAAGAATGAGTTATCATATGTAGGTATATCACGGTGACACTTGAAAAACGCATCAATTTATAGGTAATGCATAAAATATTAAAGATTACCAGCAAAGTAGGAATAAAATAAGATATATTAATAATATTATTAATAATATTATTAATCCTGATTAATACAATTTTAACTAATATAGGACAATATATTAAAGATTATTAAAAAAATGTTTTAAATTTTAAAAAGAAGATTATAAAAATGAATAATATTATTAATAACAACTATGATAAAGGTTACAAATAAATTTAAATTTGAATGAAAGAAATTTATTTTTCATATATTCTATTTTCCTGCACTTCATCCAGTGGAGAATAGCAACATCAGAGAAATCAAACATTATACAATGGATATTTCAGATTGAAATTCAGCTAATAAGTATGTGTTTGTCTACAGATTTATTGATCCACCCTCATATCTTTGCTCTGTAAAATTAATGAATTTAGCACTGAACTCCCCAACACACATACGCACACTGCAAGAGGAGATTTAAAAAAAACTTTTGATGCTATGTTATTTGCTCAGATTTTGGGAGGAGAGTTACACTTAGAAATTTTCAGCACATCTTTCTATAATGTTTATCATTCATTCATACATTCAGAAATAGGTAGATATGTATGTATATTCATAAACATAATACAAGGTTAATTAATTTATTTATTTTGGTTGTTGGAATATTCTTATCAAGCGGGGAATTTCAGGTGAGTCCATCAAGAAACTGACCGAGAGAAATGTCTTCCCTGGGAGTCTCTTCTGGAAAAGTAAACAAATAATGTTAAGTTGAAAGCAAATGTCTGTGGGAAAATAAAAGCCAGATAATTACTTGAATGACTAGCTCAAAAGATGTAGAGAATCAGCTATGAGGAAAGTTATAAGCTATTTTTACAACCTTTTTACAAGAAATACGAGAATGCATATTAACCCTGTTAAATCCCAAGTAAAATCCAGTCAAAGTAATTCAGCATCTGGCCATCTTCTTACCTTGCTAAAATTATCAACTGATTATATCTATTAGTTTTGACTAATTTTCTCATTATTGTTTTTATTACAACTCACTTTAAAGGCCACCAAAGACAGCCCTTTAGCTTGATGTCAGTCATTTCTATTTATAGAATTTATATCATAATTAGCGGTATCTGTGAAAATATCAGTTTTGCTATTTAAATTTTCTGATGAATCTTAATTCTTCAGTTAATAACTGAATAAATTCATTATGAGTTCTGTGATTATAAAATACCTATGAAAATTCCCCAATTGTCTTATTAAGTATTTGAGCTTAACAAATTTAACAAAATATTGCATTGATTTGATTTGTTTAATAGCATATCAACTCTTTATGGGTCATTTAATGTTAATTTTCTTGGTAGCTTTGAAATAATAAAAATATGTTATTCTGCTTTCACAATTGAATACATGGTAGATGATACTCAGCTTTTGTGCATATACATGTTTATGTAGACACAATTACAATAGGCAGTGATGTGTGTTTTATGATGTAGTCTTGTTGAAGTTATATTTTGGAATACAGTTTGAGATTTTAAGAAATTGTAGGATATTATACAGATTAATGTCATGAAAGAGTTCTTTCATGTTGGTTGTTTGATTTTGTTTAGCAGCATGTCAAACTCTATGGATTATTTAATGCCAAAATCTAAATTTTTTTAACACAACTTTATGGCTTTAACTACAGATAAAATTTATTGTTGGTTATAAAAATGTATTGTTGGTCATTTTGCTATAAAATATATTGTTGGTCAATTTGCTATAAAATTTATTGCTGGTCATTTTCTTCAAAATTGTATTGCTGGCAACTATTTATATAAAGATATATTGCTGTGGTTTGATTTGGGGGTTGACTATTTTTCCATAGCTGGGACCCTAACAGGTGCTTCCATCCTGGGTCATCGTGGACCTGAGAACAACAGCAATTAAGAGGTGGTTCTACACTCTTCAAACCCCCCAATCTCCTGATCAGAGGCTTTGCTGTGAGATGTAGTTTATTGTCATACCAAGGATGCACAAAATATTGCAATAACAATCAAAATATGAATGTAGGTGATGATTTGAAGACATAAGAGGGTACATATGAAAAGGCTAAAAATTGACAAGGTTTTCCATTTCACTGAAGCAGTCCTTAAATACATGAGAGTATTATTATTTCCTCTATCTCCCCTTTCTTTCTTTCACTGATTTTTTTCTTTCTCTTCCTTTCCCCAAAATCAAACAAGAATAGTCCATTCTTTATCTAAGATAATGGTGGGGCTTAATATACGTGCTAACTAAATAAGGAATCAAGGAACAAGAAGAACTATAATATGATTATCTGAAAATAAATAAAGGGAGACTACTCTGCAATTGTCAAAAGTCTACAAATTCAAATATTGATTAATAGATTTATTTTTTATGGTTTATCAAAGTTTTACAGGTTATTGAAAGCGAGAAAAAATGTTAAGATTGTAATAACTTCTTTTGCAGATAATAATGATCTAGTAATACAAGTCTTACAATTAATCCATAGCTTGGGGGGGTGCCAGGTAGATTCATACCAGTGGGTCAAAAGAATGGTCATTCCCATGACACCACTATTATTGCATACACTTTTGACATTCTTGGACCAACATGCACACAAAAGTAGGAGTGTGAAAAGGACAGTTTTTTTTCCATTGACAGTGCTATTATTTTAACTACCTTCACCCCTCAGAAATGTTTATTGTTTTAAAAAGCAATGATTAGAATTTTAATAAATCTCAAACTTATTATTTATACATTTTCTTTATTCTTGAGAATTGATATTAAACGCTATTTATTTATTAGAGTGGATAAAAAAAAATTTTCTTAGTTATTTAAAAATGGTAAATAATAAATATTGCATTGTAGTTGGTTTACATATTTTTTTAAATTTTGTAATTCTTTTTATAAATTTTTGAATAAAAACATTTCTTTTCAAATTTATTTTGTTATAAAAGGGAAATAATAAATATTATATTGTACAAGGGTGAGTTGAAAATTTCATAGGTTGACTATGAAAGAGAGATGCTTGAGCTGTGAAATTTTGTATGCATTCATTTCAATTCTTGTTTGTTTTTTTTCAGATAAATTCACATGTGACAGTTCAAAGAAGACTACAAAAGTAACAAGTAATGACTTTGCTTGAAAATGGACAAAATTTGCCATCATGGTGTTATAATGTACCTGCAGAAAAAGGGTTTAGCTTCCAAAGATATTCATGCCAACATGGTTGCTACATTAGTAGATGATGCACCAGCTTTATCAACAGTGCAAAAGTGGGGGAGCGGAATATAGGATGGGAAGGGAGAGTCTTAAAAATGTCCCAAGGTTTAGACATCCTGCAACTGCCACTATCGAGGAAAACATTGATTGTGTTCACCACTTAGTGATGAATGACAGGCAATTGACTATAAATCAAATAGCCAATGTTATTGGCAGATCCTGTGAGAGAGTCAAGAATATTCAGCACAATGAATTTGGCATGAGAAAGGTTTCTGCTTGGTGGATGCCAAGTCTTCTGACATCTGATCAAAAGTGCATAAGACTGATCACATCACAGAAATATATGACATTGCTTGAGGCAGATTCACCTGGTTTCCTTGAATGTTTCCTAACCCAGCATTCATGCTGAGTTCATCATTTTGAGCCAGTGACAAAGAGACAATCCATGCAGTGGAAACATCCCTCTTCACCTGCTCCAAAGGAGATGAATGTTGTTTCATCTGTAGGGAAGGTGATGGCCTCAGTTCTGGTGAATGTAAAAGGCATTGTTTTTATTGACCATCTTCAAAAGGGTCATACTGGCAATGGAGAGTACTATGCCAACTTACTGAGGCAGTTATGAAAGGCTGTCAAGACCAAACATCCAGGAAAACTGACAGAAGGTGTCTTGTTTCATCAGGAGAATGTTCTAGCATACAAGTCCTTGGTTTCAATGGCTGCTGTGTGTGACTACTGATTGATCCCCCTCCCTCTTCTACTGATTTGGCCCCATCACTTGGCTGGGAAGCAGTATCATTGTGATGATATTGTTGTTGATGATGATGATGGTGTATTATCTGCTGTTGATGACTTTTTTGACCAACAGGATGAAAGCTTCTTCATCAATAGAATCCAAACACTGTAACACTGATGGAAGAAGTGTATGAACCACAAGGAGGGACAATCCTTAAAAATAAACCTCATTTGGCTGCATTTCATGAGAGTATCTTGGTCAGCCTATAAACTTTTTACCTCATATTTCGAAATGTTGGTGACTAAACTGGCTACCCCATTCTCACTCTTGTCAGTGAGGCAGATTGTTAGTGAGTGAGTAGGATGAAAAATAAGACCTAACAAAGAGCAGAAAAATTCTTGATGAGTCAACAGTCAGCTAATTGGAGGTGGTGTCTCCATAAACTACCATGGAGAATGCAACTGGAAACCACTCCACTATTAATCACAAGAAATATCATGGCAAATAACTTGCCCAGTAAGGACCAACACGTGCAACAGGTATCACCTGACCATCAGTCAGTGACTGCAAGCACAAACAGCATAAAGGGGATAAAATTCCTCGGAACCTATCCTTCACCTAGAAAGGAGTGACATGAATGACAGGTATCACTGGACCGTTATCTTGCGACTGCTCACATCAAACAAAAAATAACTCTCATGACATTGAACAACTGTGATCAGTTAAATAATGTAAAACAAGAGATAAGTAGACTAAAAATCAACATCTTAGGTGTATGTGAAACTGGATGACCAAACAATGGAGATTTTGTCAGTGACAATCACAGAATTATTTATGCAGTCAGAGAGAAAAATAATAAAGGAGTAGGATTGATACTTGATCAAGAATTCAAAAAAGGAATTCTAGGATATTACCAATTATCCAAAAAAATTCTGGTAGTCAAACTGAAAGGAAAGCCTTTCAATGTAGCTATCATAATAGCATATATGCCAACAGCACAAAGTAAGGATGAAGAAAATCAAATCTTTCTACTCCATGCTAGACAATCCCATGTCTCATTGTAAATCACAAATATTTATAATTAATCATGGGAGATCTGAATGTCAAAGTAGGCAGGGAGAGGGCAAGGGATATAGCCAGAAAATTCAAACTAGGAACCTGCAACAAATGTGGAGAAAAATGGATCTAATGGTGCACAGCCAATGACCAGGTCATAACCAACACATGATTCCAACATCCAAGATGATTATAGAGGAGCCCAAGAGAAGAAACTAAAAACCAAATTGACTACATAACTATCAACAAAAGATTCAGGAATGCAATGGTTCACTGCAAAACCTAACCAAGTGCCGACTGTGGAAGTGGCCATCGCCCTGTTATATGTAAACTAAGAGTGAAACTACAGAAACTGAAGAAGCCTAATGCAACATCCAGATTGCAATACAACAAACTCCTGAGCAAGCCGTACCCGAAAGAATAATATATGGACAGTGTGAAAAGAAGATACGAGGGACACAATGGAAATGGAAACTCGAAATGGGACGGAGTAAGAGAAGTTTTAGTGACATCAACAAACAATATCATCCCAAAGGAGAATGGACGAAAACGAAAAACGAATGGATGACTGATGAGATTCTTGACATGATGCAAATGAGACAGAAATTTCTTGATACGAAATGGAATACAGAAAACTACACAACGAAATAAGGACCAAATTCATGCAGGCTAAAGAAGAGTGGCTAAACAAAAAATGTGCAGAAATAGAGAGATTGAGTACCACCAATAAAGGAGATATGAATAAACAAATAAGCAAACTAACGGGATAGAAGACATGCTCTTCAAAAGGCTGCTTAAAATCAAAGAATGGAACGCTCATATTAGATAATGAAAAAATTCTACAGTGCTGGAATGAATATATTGGAGAACTCTTCCACAATGAAAGAGAACAACCACAGGTCTGAAATTCTAAAAACTGAAGTAAAAGCTGCACTGGTGAAATTGAACAGAAACAGGGCGGCAGGGCCAGACAGAAGTGTAACAGAAATGCTGACAGCCTTAGATGATTTTGGTATAGACAAAATTACAGAAATAATAAATGAAATCTACAACAGTGGTGATATACCAGAAGATCTTATCCGATCTATTTTCATAGCACTGCCTAAGAAACAAGGCGCAAATGAATTTGAACTCCACCGAACAATCAGCCTAATGAGCCACATAACAAAACTCATCATCCATATTCTAATGAATAGAGCACACAGCAGAATCAGGTCAGAGATAGGAAAAGAACAGTGCGGGTTTGTTAAAGACACCAGAACAAAGAACGCAATATTCATGCTCAGAATGTTATCAGAAAGAACAATACAAATGCAGAAGGACGTGCACCTATGTTTTATAAGAGTTCAACAAAGTATGCCACAAATATCTGTTGCTCAGCAACCTTGATATATTTGGGAAAGATATTAGAATAATCAAGAATCTATACTGACAGCAAACGGCATGCATGTGGATAGAGAATGAGTTCAGCAGATATACAAAAATAGAAAGGGGCATAAGGCAAGAATGTGTCTTATCACCAACCTATACAGCTAGGCAATTCTGAGAGAATTGGAAATCCTACCAGGATTCATCATTAGCAGCCACAATCTTAACAACATAGGATATGCAGATGACACAGTGATGATAGCAGACACAGAAAGGAAATTCCAAAACCTGCTATAGAAGATAGTGATGGAGAGTGAGAAGAAGGGACTAAGTATAAACTACAAGAAGACAGAATGCATGGTCATCAGTAAAAAGGTGAGCTTGAAATGCAATTTACAGGTCAAGGACACTAAAATCAAGCAGGTGTGGAAATTTAAATATCTGGGAAGTAAGTGCAACACTGAGATCTGAAGATGTATTGGGATGGGCCAAGACACATCCCAAAATCTAGACAGAGTATTAAGAAACAGGAGGATTTCATTGGTAACAAAGAAAAGAGTAGTAAACTGTTATGTGATATCTGTCCTCTTTTACTGCAGCAAATGTTCAATGATCTCCTCAAAAATGAAGAAGAGATTCAAGGCAACAGAGGTATGGTTCTACAGAAGAATGCTAAAGATTCCATGGATCAAACATGTGAGCAATGATGAGGTTTTAGAGAGGATGCAAATAAGGAGAAAGCTTCATCAGGAAGAGGCAGCTGAAATTTCTGGGACATGTAATGAGAAAGGAGGGCTTGGAGATTCTGATACTCACAGTGTGGATAGAGGGAAAGAGAGACAAGGAAAAGCAACACATGACATACTTAGCAGGCTTAAGCAAGTGGATGACAGAACAAGGTTTGGGAGAATTAGCAGAAGTAGAAAATATATTGAGAACTACAAGGGATAGAGGGAAGTGGAGAGCCATGATTGCCTATGTCCTGAAGGGACATAGGCATATAAAAGAAGAAGAACCTAGTTTTAGTAGATAAACATCAGAATATTAGAAACTGGTACATCAATATTCTGGCAATAAGATTTGGTACATGACTGTGTGAGTTATGGAATAACTATAAAGTCATAATTGTAGAGTATAGAGTGAGAATTGAAATCACTACACAGTAGTAATTATCTGCTTGACTAGCACATAAGACATTATACTTAATAAAATGTTAGATTGTTAATTCTTTACTACTTACATTATTTAAACTGACTATTTTCCTCATCTTTGTTGTTATTCTCACAATGTTTCAGGTGTTTGTCAGTCTGGGTGTCCTGTGAAAAAAACCTAGTACATTAAAGTACTGATTCATGACTTTGGTGACATAGTAATTGTGAGTTCAAGTGGTACACCGGGTGATACAGATTTAGACTCAGTGGAAATGGAGTGAACAATAATTGAGTAATAGTGAGTAAAAACTAGACAAGATATTCCTAGACATGGACAATCTACCACCATTGATTAAATAAACGGCATAGTTTGAACTCCCATGAAAGTTACCCAGATCAACAAGCACCTGATGAAGTCTGAAGGGCACAATAACCTGAAATGTTGTGATAATAAAAACAAAGATGAGGATAATAGTCCATTTGTAAATAAAGTAAATAATGATAACTGCTCATTTCAGTAATTTGGACAGCGATTTTTGACAAGTTTTTCTTTCAACTAAGAAATATGGAGAGAGATTTAAGATGCTCATGTTTACTACAAGAATGAAAATGAAAGAAAAATTCAGCAGAAATTATGACAATGTTTCACTTTAGAAATTTAGACATGTTTTAAATATTTTTATTTATCTTAGCTTAAGTCTAGCACAAAACCACAAGTATGAGGAACTCAGTGAGGGTCAATCATAATATATAGTAAGAAAGGACAGAGAGGCTAACCTGATAAAATACGTACATATAACACACCCAGTTGGGCACCTCAGTGTGGTGTAATGGTTTTCAAGTTTGTCTCACTTGAACAATTATGACTGAATACTGATTTCGATCCTCAGTGGGTGCCCTATACTTTTGGCCTTGTGTCGCATCTAAGCTATGCTTAGGAAATCACTATAACACACCCATTTATTTACAGAGCTTAGCAGTCTCTGGTACAAGGACACAAATATGGAGGATCTTGTTGTTATACTCTCTTTCAAACTAGATTTTTTTCCAATTCACTGTACATCACAACCTGTCGGCTGGATGTAAATACTAAGAAAGCAAAACCAAAAATAAAATGTTGTCTTCTGTGCAGAGGCTCCAAGCATCACATCTGGCTTACAAAACAAATCCCCTCAAAAAAAATTAAATATAATATAAAAGGAACCAATCATGAACATTGCCACCAATGTAAAAACATAAAAATGATGAGTCATGATCCACCACATATACCTTTAAGAAGGTCACTCACAACACTGTAGGCAGTAATTGTAGATGGGGAAGCTGTCAATGTGACCCCAGTGACCTCAGTCAACCAACCTTATAGATGCATCAACTCCAGGCCCTACCATCTCTCCCTTTCCTCCAAGTGGTTTCTCTTGCCCACAAAGAGACATTCCACTTTGATTTTCTGCATTGATGATACAAAGAATTTTATCTTAACAATTCTTGCCATCTTTTCTGCCTCATTGGTGATACTTGTTGTTTTATTTATTCTCTTATGCACTACCATATACGTGTTTATAACATTGTGAAGATTAATCTTTGTACAATTGTAATAGTTTACAACTTACGAATCACTGTTATTGTAAGTTTCTCTAAAAACAGTTGTTCTCAACAAAGAAAGAGAATTATCCCATTTCCCAGGAAGAATTTTAGGGTCTCACAAGAGTATTGGTAACCAGGATAAATTCATACTGTTGGAATATTGATCTTTCTATAAAGTACTATTCTGCAATGAATTTGAAGTCAATTTTTAGAGTAGAATGTCATTCTAAAATACTTTTAAACAGTATGCATGACTAAAAATGGTTGAGAAAATCCACCATAAAATATAATAAAGAGTATTAAACTATTTACAATCTTAAATTAAACATCTTTAAATTGTTTTTTCTTTTCAAAGTATTTTAAACCAGTTTTTCCACTCTACTTAGAGTAGTAAAAAACTAAAACCAAAATAAAAAAAAAATTAAGTCACCTTACCTGTAAATACAAAAATACAATTTCAGTAGATTAAAGCATTGGTTTGTTAATTTGGTGATACAGTATTTGTGAGTTCAATCCCTGTACTGGGTAGTGGAAACAGGGTGAACAATAACTGAGCAGCACTAAATAAAACAAAACAAGATATTCCTAAACTTAGACAGGGGAATGAGAATAAATCTTTCTCTCCAGAGATTAAACAAAGGATTCAGTTCAGAATTTCCTGAAGGTTTTCCCCAGATTGGAAAACAACCTCAGGAAATCCAAAGGGCACAATTGCCAAAATATTGTGATAATAACAACAAGAATAAGGAAAATAGTCTGAATGTAAAAATCATTCCAACTTTTAAACTCATCTACTAAATAATTTCTTATACTGATTAAATTGAGATAATTCCAAATAATATGAATTTGCTATCAATAGTTTCATGAAAGTTAGATAGATTCTGATAGATTAAGCTAATCTGATGCAAATTCATGGGAAGGGTTTTAAATCAATCTAAAATATGACTGTATGATGTGTTCAAATGTATTCAGTGCTATTTTAAGCTACTCATATCACCTAGAGCACTACTTCATTTACACTTTTATTTTATCCACTTTTTCTGATATATAAATCATTGATTGATTGATTTTCTATGGCTTATCAAGCCATTGCAGGTTATTTAAAGTCAGAAAATATTTTTAGATTATAAGAATTCTTTTTTGGAAATAATCATGGTTTAGTGACACACGCTTTACTAATTAACCCATAACTAGGAGGAGAAGAGATGAATTCCTACCTTTCTCAAGAGTATTTGCATGTAACTGAATAAAACAAACCCAATTGGAATTGGAACTCAGCTCTCCAGTTAACAATTCCAATCCATTAGCCATTATACTAGCTGCACATTCAAACTTACAGCACCTGGTATTACCAAGCATTCACCTATTTAGGTACTAACTAGGCTCAACATTGCTTTAATTTGGTGATTGCATGGGAACCAATGTTTGAACATGATATGGCCATAAGCTCATATGTAAATCCAGCAGCATCTTATATGCAAATATATCTCTACATCTCCCAGAAACATACATGCTTTATACCCCTTGTAGATCTTGCACTTTAACCATGCATTATTTTGTTTTCAAGGTTTCTTTGCTTTCCTTCTTTCCCACACTCTTGAGTTCTTGATTTTTTTTAATTAGCATGTCAACCACAGAAGATGTGGTCCATTAAGTTGTTCAAATTTCTTACATGAACAATTTTCACTATTAATTTTTCACAAGATTTTCTTCATGTTATTTTTGCAGCCTTTTTATCAAATAATTTATATTAGATGAGTGCAAAAGTTTCCAGCACTCACTTTGTTTAAATTATAAAAAAAAATATTTGCACATCTAATCTATTCTACAGTCATTAAACAATCAACATAGATCACAAAAATAAAGACATTCTATATCTTTGAAAGCTCCCTCCATGAGTGGGACAGCCAATTTCAACAATGGATAGTCTTTCCACCTGACAGTCATGTAGAGAGGCAATGCCTGTCCAAGCACCACTTGCACACAATGTAGTTGTTTCTTTGCAGATAAGAAATTATGGCATTAAACATTTTACCACAACCTCCTGGTACATCTACATAGAAACAGGAATGGTTGGGTACCTCACCTCTCCTCTTCTTATTTACAGATTCAAGCACAGCATTAGCAATCAGTCTCTGTTCAGTAAGTTTTGCAAAGCCTAGGTGATCGAGGTCTTTTTGATGGTCAATAGGTTCAGGTAGACCAATTGCTAAATAATTAATGTCATTCTCTATCAGAATTACATCAGTTGAGTGCAGTGCCATGTTTCCTGTGTAGTCTACATTAAAACCTTGGTGCAAGAAATCTTCAATCATGTATTCCTTGCGAGTGGTTCACAGGGTTCATATATGTGCACAGGGCAGCAAACATAACATACAATCCAACAGGCAGTAGCTTCTATCAATGCATGTTCCAGCATGTCATCATTTGAGAGAAGACCATATCTCAGGCAGGCTGCCTTAAATGTAGGTGAAATTTCTCCTTCTACAGAGCACATATCCTGGAAACTCATGGTGCCTGAAACAGGCAGCAGCAACATTCGCAAGTCAAATTTTTCTATGCATCTAGGGCTCACTGTATACATTCTACTGATTATATTAGTGTTCCTTTGCTTTCCCGTCCATGTTCTAGTGTGCTTATTAAACACACAGTGGAATGTCATGGTACAAGGGGTTCCTTGCATCATCATCATGCTCATTCAGTTTAAACCATGCAGTGAGGATAGTGTCCCAGTCCCTTTGTGCCTGAGCAGCTTGCTGAGCATTGCCTCTGTGAAAGTAAACTCTTTGCTGGTCTTCAAGATGTACAGCAAGTCTGTAGACATTGTGAGATATGTCATGTACCTTGAACTCTGACAGTCTCCACATAGTTTCCAGATGAGAAACATATCGGCAAGCAAGATGATTAGTAATTTCATTGTGAGCTTGATTCTGCTCATGATCTGTTGCTGGGTTGTCTCTTACTTCAACAGAAGCAGAGTTATGTCCCTTGTACATGTACTTAAAGATATATTTAATGCTTTTCACTGATGGAAAATTTTAAAAGCCTGTTGAGATATGATGAAACACAGAAATAAAATGAAAGAATTGCAGTCCCCAAAAAGTTGATTGAGTTTTCTCAGTAAGAAGAAGATAACCTTTAAAACACGTGACCCTTTTAATGATATATGTAAAAAAATTATGTTTACTACAATTTTCTGAAAAATAAAGAACACAAAAATAATTTCATTCATTACCGAATATGTACTGAAAGTTACTAATTTCAAATGCAAATGAAATAAAGTCTAAAAATAATTAAATTAAATATTAGACTTAAAATTGAATTCAAGTTTATCTTTCAAATGTTTTTGTTTCAAAACAAATTTAAAAAATTAATAAACTAAAAGAAAAAGTAAAATAAAAACTAAAAAACTTTTTTATTAAATAGATGTTAAATATAAAAATAATTTGAAAGGAAATAGCAAAATGACAGGCAAATTAAAAATAAGAAATTCAAATAGAAATTTAATAAGAAAGGTAAGTTAAAATAAAAGTTATTTTTTCCCTGAATTAGGTTCTAAGTTTTTAAGTGAAACTAAAAATAGTAAATGGGTTATAACATATGTAAAAAAATTATGTTCACTACAATTTTCTGAAAAACAACGAACACAAAAATAATTTCCTTCATTTCCAAATACGTTCTGAAAGTTTCATTTATTTAATTATTTGATTTTTGCAATAATTTCCAAATCAATGTGTTTTCCACCTGAAAAATAGGTGAAAAACACCAATGTAAATATGACCTGAGTCACCAACTTAAAAAAAAACAAGATTTTACCAAAATTTTGAACGCACTAGGAAGGATTAAAAATTTAATAAAATAATCAAAAAAATACTCTGGTCTTTCCTCTTAATAATAATGAACATTTTGATGAGAAAAATTTGTTTTTATAAAGTTTGGGGCCTTTTTCATCATGCTATGCTGTTTTTCAGTGAAAAAGTGGAGGTACATACTCAAAAGAAATACAAGATAATATATATGAAAAACACACAAAAAAATTGATAAAAACAAACTGTTATAGGTATCCTCCATTGCTGCTCCTCTAACTGCTTTGGAGTGGGTGAGGGTGCAAAAAATCTTTTGAAAATTGCTGCCAATAAGATGCCGAATACAGATCAGTACTGAAGAGTGTTATGGACAGACAAACTAAGTAACTAACTAAGGAAGAAACATGCACAATTATAATAAGATAGTCATACTTTATTACTGACAACATATTATAATAGGTGATGGTTTATTACTGACAACATATTATAATAGGTGATGGTTTTTCACATCCATATCCACTGACTATACACCTACTCCATCACTGCCAACCTTTAATTGTTTTCTGTCCTAACAGAGTAAATATTTTTAATTCAATTATTTAGCATGACATTTTTTATATCAAATTTGTTTCCATTGGAAATTAGAAAGGATTGAATTGTCTGTTATCAGGCACAGATGCCAATATTACAAACAGAATACATTTATTATATGCATAATGTAAACATATTGCTAATAATTTTTCCTTAGAAATGCATTGGAAACTAAGGAAAACAAGCATTGTTAGTGGTCATGAAATAATGAAAGCATTTTACTAACAATATAATGCTATTATATATATAATGTAAATATATTGTTGATGAATTTACTATGGAAAGGCATTGAAAATTAGGTAAAAATTGATTGTCAGTGGTTGAGAATTGATATCAATCTTACTAACAGAATTAAACTCCTCGATTTTCAGTGCATAGCATGAAAATTGATAAGATAGCTATCAGAAAATAAAAAGTTGGGTATTTTCAAATAATGAAATTCTATTTGTAAGTGTTAATGTTATTAGGGTGATTTTTATTCCTTCACAGCCATTTAAATGACCTTCACTTACTTTCACTAAGATTAAAACTTACTAAAAGTGGGCTATCACAAATTCTTTTGGGTGGGGAAAAAATTATACATTTTGTTCCTTTGTCATTAATGTCATGCAAATATTCTTATTTATAGGGGATAATTATTTAATTGATCAGATTTTTAAATCAATATTATCTTTACTATCCCTGTCTACATGCAACATCTGTTATAAAAATTGGAACATCTGTTTGCTTACTGTAAATACTTTTCTTATTTACTCTATCATTACAGATGTAATTGTGGTGTTGCAGTTCACAGGTTCATTCATGGAAATTTATTTCAAGAAGTATTTTCACTTTTATTAATTTCAGACTAGTTTATCTTATCAGCTTATTTTTGTTGTTTTTAATTGCAACACTTTGGTCATTTTATATTCTAAAACTATTAAGTAAGTTGATTGGATTAGAAATATCGAAATAGCCTTTAACAAAATTGGAACTTGCATGAGGAGTGTATCTGACAGTGGGAGCACATCTTTCTCATCCTCACTACTCACTTTATGCTTGTAAAATATAAAAACAATATAAATGTTGTAAAAAAAAGCAAAAAAATGTAAAATGAAATAAACAGATAAAATAGGAATAAATTTTTGGCCTTTAATTAGTTAATTAATTTATTAATTAGTTAAGAAATCAGCCTATATTATGTCTCAGTTTGGGTGTTAATTTTCTTCCTTTAGATTATTAGATTATTTATGTGACAAACCCTCCATGGGGCCACGACAAACTTAAGACTATTAGGTCTACTACTACTACAAAATTTAATAATATTGATAATACTTCATCTAAGAAATCTCGATAACTTAAGACTATTAGGTCTACTACTACTACAAAATTTAATAATATTGATAATACTTCATCTAAGAAATCTCGATAACTTAAGACTATTAGGTCTACTACTACTACTACTACTACAAAGTATAAACCAAACAACAGGAATACAATGAAAGTGAAATTATTAAAAAATAATAATAATAATGACAATGCTAAGGAATTTAACAGCCTAACATGATTACACCTATTGCTACAACTGATGGCTTCCACCTTGCAGTTAAGTATAACTCTGCAGGGCTCAATTGTGACTTACAATATTAAGCAATGATTCTAGATGAAATTTTTATGCGGAAAAAGATGTAACACTGGATCAATTCCACTGTCTGAGCAAGAACAGCATATGCACCCCAAAAAAGAAGAATTAGTCAATGGTATTAAATGCTGTCAATCTGTGCATGTGTTACCTCAGAGTTTTCCTTACCCTAGTTAGATGCCTTAACTCAGGTTAACTCCTAATGAGATTACTCGATGCCTAGACAACATAAAGTCATGTATTTCTAAATCCCCATGTCTAGATTAGATGGCTGCTGATCCCATTTTATGATCCATCTGCCCTTTGACAGTTTTGTTTTTAATCCTGCTCAGGGGCTAGCAACCCTCCCCATTTGAAAAGTCCAAGGTGTGCTGGTTTAGTCACCAATAACCTAACCATGTGGTAGGTAGTATTGGATTATATCGCACTTATAGACTAACCTTACTATAACTAGATGTAAACAAGCAATATATCCTGAAGAAAGTTGAATAAATACAAGTTTAATTATATGATTAAATCTGAATTTAATTTACTAAACCACTCCTATAGCCAATCAGTAAGACATTATGTCAGACAGGCTTCCAAAGTTAGAGTATATGAGTTCAAATCTTATAAAAAGCTTATTCTTTAAAGAAATAAAAATAAAAGAAAGGAGAAATTAATTAAGAAAATTAATAATAATGACAGTTCTTCATCTAAGAAATTTGGAACACTTAAGACTATCTACTACTACTACTACTAAGTGTAAACAAGCAACAGTAGTGAAATGAAAAAGAAAAAATTAATAATGACAACAAAGATAACAAATTTAAAAAACTTATAATTATTACATCTACTACTACTACTACTACTACTACTACTAGATGTAAACACATAATATAGAATGAAGAAAGTTGAATAAAGGACAGTTTAGTTATGTAATTAAATCCATTTTCTGTCATCCACTGGCTTGTCACGTAGGTTACTGTTTTCCTCCTGCCTTCAATATATCCTGTGTGAGTCAAATTCTGCAAATCATCTTCCCTCATTATTATTATTATTATTATTATTATTATTATTATTATTATTATTATCAAATTATAACTATTTTAGTATGTGCTGTATCTTTTCATTTTGTGAGTGATTACATCTCTCCACAACTTCCTATTCATAATACTTCAATGTCTGTTCCCCAGTCCATGTTCTGCTATCCATTTACAAAAAACTCTTTTGATGTTTCCTTCTGTACCTCTTGTCTTCAATACGTCCTGTAAGTATCAAATTCTCTAAGCCATCTCTTCTCATTATTACTATTATTAAATTATTATTACTCTTTGATTGCAGTTTCACTTTAACATATAGATGATCATGTCTCTCCACAACTTCTTATCTTTCATAGCTTTAAACAGTATTTGCTCCCCATTCTCCTTCCCAATCTATGTTCTGCCATCCATTCACACAAGCTAGTTTGGTAGATTACTCACTGAAACAAAATATTATAAATGTTTATTGGGCTTACGAGCATATCATGTTGAAATACTGGTTCTCATCCAATCACCAAATTTAAGCGACATTGAGCCTGGTCAGTGACTACTCAGGAATACCAGGAGCATTAAGCTTTGACATGTAAGAGATATAATGAGAAATCGGAGAGCCAAGTTCCAATTCCTGTTGGGTTCATTATATTCACTTACATGGAAATACCTTTGGGAAAAGTATGAATCCACCTATTCTCCGCCCATCTATGGGATAAATAGTAGGACTTGTATCAGAAAATCATTATTATCTCAAAAAAATTCTTACAATCCAAAAATACATTTTGACTTTGAATAAGCTTAAAAAGTTTGATAAACCATAAAAAAAAATCAATCAACCAATATAAATGTTTATTAAACTTTGTTTATTCTGGTAAAAGACTAACTAAGTGGAAAGATTGTGTTGTATGAAGATTCCTGCCTGCTTTGAAAACATGTATTATATATCCTGGCTTTTTACTTGTGTTTGAACACTAACATCAATGGAAAAATAAAAACAACTATGTCAGCTAAAAATGAAGGAAGTACCCCTCATCAAGAAATGAATATTATAAAATATGTTTTACAATTCCAACTTTTTTCTTGTAAGAAGCACAATAATAGTCATTCAGTTTATTTATTTCATTGAATAACAGGTTTCTTTATTCTTAATTTACAGAATTTAGGGTTCATTGAACGTTTAATATAAAGCTCTTTTAGAAACACACTATTTCTAACTTTTACATTCTTGATTCTTAAAAATAAGTCACACCTAGATTCAGTGAATTGTTTCTTTATTCTTTTGTTTCTTCACAAGCCAGGTGTTTAAATCGAACTAAGTATAACAAAAGAAGCAAATCTGAAAAGCAAAACATAAAAGTGTCAGATATGAGGTATTATGTACAGTATTTACATTAGTCGGACTATTGTCCTCATCTTTGTCGCCATATTTGTCACAATGTTTCATTATATGCTCCGGCCTTCTTCAGGTGGTTGGAATTTCGAACTGAACCCTTTATTTCGATCACTGTTCTAATCCCATGTGCCATGTTTGATGGATGTCAGTTATCAGTTATCTCCTGCTAATTTTCCCTCTGAAAGTTCTCCACTGCCTTAACCAGGTATTGAACTCACACTCTTTGGGTCTGTCACTGGATCTAACCAACGCCTTTATCCACTTGAGGACACATGGCACAGTGGATAAAGTGGACATCTGGGTATGAATTTCTGGGTATTATAAACCTAATGTTTTCAGCAACCATTTTTTACCAGTGCTCATATTGCAATTTTTCTGTTATCATTGCATGTTTTTACCAGAGCTCATATTGCAACTTTGTTATCATTGCTTTTCTCTGGCACTCCTTATTACTGGTTCCCATATTGTATTTATTTCTATGCTTGGTCGGCTCAGGAGATTTTTGTGGCCTAGCATATATGCTGATTCCTTAAGTTTACGAATTTTCCAATGGTGTTCCCTGTCTATGATCTCAACATGATCCCACAGGGGACGGTGATCTCCCTTCTCTCTCCATATGTGGTCAGCCATGCCTGATTTTTCTACTTCCCCTCGCGTTACAGCTTTCTGGTGTTCTTGAAGCCTTACCTTGAGGGGGCGGCCTGTCTCTCCTTTATATTCCTTTCCGCAGCTGCACGGGATAGCGTACACACAGTCTTTAGTCATGTTCTCCTCTATGGGTGGTCTCACTCGAGAGAGATATCTGCGAAGTGTTGTCACGCTTTGTCCTGATGTTATATGGACCGCAGATCCTTTGTATTTTCTCTGATAACCCCTTCACATAAATCAAAATGTATTCTTCAGCCTTCCTTTAACCAAAATATAGAAATCAACATGATCGAAAATATTAATTCTAACAACATGCAGAATGATAATAATGATTCATCTTAGAATTTCACTTTACAAATTAAGGTATTTGATATTCTTTGGGGAATAATGTAAAATAGAAAATACCAAAACGTTGATGAATTTCCTCTTCATCAATGCATTTAAGGAAATTGGCCAATTATCTGTCTATGACTGATTTGTACAAGATAAATACATTGACTATGAATTTACTATAAATATATATTGCAAAGGAATGGCTTGTTAATTTTAATGCCTCCAAAGTTAAACTACTCTCATCTGAGAGAACCTTTTTTACCTTCTTCCTAGGTACAAACCATTAATATAAAGAAATGATAACAGTAAACATTTTTATTTCCAAAGAACAGCCATTATACAACTAGCTATAGAAACATGACAAAACTAAATAGATACCTTAATTTTCCAATAACAGCTTTATTCAATAATCAAGAACATTTTCTTATAGAAATTAAAATTTTCTAGAATTGCAATTACCAGGCCTAATTTTTTATTCTTTTAGATAGGGAAATTATTAGATCCGCTATCTTTTTTTGTGGGATATCTGAGCAGGTTGCATGCAAAATACTAAGCCAATCTTCCTTAAGTTTTCTAAACATTTTCCTTACTGTTACAGAATGTGAAGGCTAAGGTCGGGATGGTTGGCAACTGGTCAGAATACCTTGTGGATATGGTGTATTCTAACAGTGATGGATTACCTTGGTCTGGGTTTTGGATATAAGTCTAAAATGGCACAAAATCACCAGAAAGCCACAGGAATTTTGAAGCATCAATATGTTTTCCACACCTAGTTTCAAGAGACAGTCTAAAACCATATGCAGAGGGATGTTAGGTCAATGAATGGCATGTGTTCCTTTAAAAGTCCTTCCTCCTGCTGCCTCTTAGAAGCTAAGCTGCCACATCTGTTACTCTGCTAATAAAATGAAAATGTATTGTTGGTATTTTTATTATATAAACTTTTATACTTTCATAGTGTTTTGACCCCAGGCTGAAGATTAACTATTTTCCCATAGCTGGGACCCTAACAGGTGCTACCACCCCGAGTCATGTGGAACCTGGAAACTGATAAGCTGTGTATTTCTCTCTCTGGGTAGTAGCAATTGTAGCAATTCTCCACATTATGTTTAGCAAACAAATGCCTTTTGTTCACCCTCTCCTCTCTAGGTTGTCATTCTCATTTGCATATGATACTACACCTCCCTGAATTAAAGAGGCTGGACACCCTTGTTTTGTCTTTTACTATTTCTGTTTATTCTTGTACTGTGCTGTCCTTCCTCTTTTCTTTCTTGTTCTAGACTTGAACATAATTATAGTGATTAATGTATCTTCCTCTTGTGGAAGAAGCTGTTTGAATTGAACTTACATCTCATAAATGAAATGAGAATGTTTTGTTTTTTTGTTTTTTTAAGTGTTTCACCCCAAGCAAGGTGGGAAGCCACTAGCATGCAAGGGGTTACAAAGAGTTGGAGCTAGAGCAAATAGGAATGATAGGGGAAAGGATGAATAGAAGGATAGGGGATAGATCAAGGCATCTGGAGACGTCAATTGACATTGCATTTGAATAGTTGGATATTATAGCTATCAGGGAAACAGGAAGAGGGGAGGGAGTTCCAAAGTGTGTATGGGTTGGTAGATATTAGCCATGAAGGTTAGAACTGGTGGGACTAAGGAATGTGGTTTGTCTGAACAACTTTCTATGGAAATAGTGATAGAGCAGCGAGAGGCTTGCAATGTTTCATCTGTGACAAACAAGTTGTAGGATAGAAAATAATTCATTGTCCACAAGGATGTAGAGAGAATTTTGGACTCTATCAAGACTAGAAAGTTTTGACCTGATCTGACTTTGTAAACGATAGCAGGAAGAATCAGGTAGTTACTAGAGCAGTAGAAGGAACCAACCATTTTTCAGCATCATTAGAGATGGATCATATGCATGGATTCCACTAAAGGTCAAAGTTGAGCTTAAGTACTAACAGACATTCAAGATATGGGGCGTCTCTAAGAGAATGTCCATTAATAACAGTCTGAAGTCTGAAGGAACAAAATTCAAAGATCATTATAATGCATATGAGAATACAAATACAGTGATATGAACATAGCAATATACAAGTGTTTTGAGACATGAGCCAGAGTTTGGCCAGACTTCAGCTTGTATCATCTTCCAATATGAGTGAACTCAGTTAAGCCGGTGCAGTGAGCACCAAGCTTTGAGAGCATTTCCACTTGCAATACACATGTTCACACGGCTCTGGAAGGATCTGTGTTGTGTTGTGTCTTTTTTGCTGTTATTTTGCAAAATTTCTTTAGTGACACGATGGGCTCAAAGAAAGTGTAAAGAGAAGTGGTGTAAAGTCAAAACACAAGATTTCATTTGAGGTAAAGCAGGAAATTGTAAAAAAAAACATGAGGAAGACGTATGAGTGATGGATTTGGTGAGACAGCATGAGCATTCTACATTGAGAATAAATAAAAAATTATATAATTTAAAAAAATATGCATTCGGATCATTATTGTCATCTTTGTTGCTGTTATCAACATGTCATTATCATCATCTTTGTCGTTGTACCCCATGACCTTCATGAGGTGCCTATTGATTTTGGTAACTTAGAAGGAATTCTGAATTGAGATTAAATAAGTGGTTCCCTATAGGTTGCCTGGATGAAGGCTGGAGCATACAACAGCAAAAATGTTGTGATAACAACAACAAAGATGAGGACAATTCCATGAATGCAAATATTGCTTGAAAAGAAATGAAAAAAAACACACAAAAATTAATGGAAAGAACAATGCCAGGGATAACAGACCAAGATAAGAAATATCTTAAAATTGATTAATGATAAAAATAGAGACAAGTTAAGAAAGGATAACAGGTTGAATAAAATGTTGCTTGACTCGTACCTAATAAGTAAAAACTAGATCGATAAATGAATGAAATAGAAAGAATTACTGGTAAGACATAGCAGAAAATACCACAGTCACTATCACCATGGTAGGATTTGGGAAAGGCTTTGCCAGATTGATAGTTAAAAATGGTTTTCAATGAATGAAACCTGTAGGTCTTAACGAGGACCATCCTTCTTCAAACATTGTGAACATACACTACAGAATCATAAACAAAGAATTGTACCAAATAACAGAAACCACATCACTTGATGACTTTCAACAACAGCAACAACAGAAAATTGATATCACATGTAACTCATCAATAATGGAAAGAGCAATAACATTTACTGGATCTGAGAAACCCCTTTTCCTGAAAAATTGTTTTAAGAGAAAGATTGGATAAATTTCAACCAAATGTAGAAATGTTTCTTTATAAGGGAATGGCTAATATTCCCATTATCCTTTGTTTTGCAGTGGGAAGGCATTGGCTGATGATGCCAAGCCCTAAATGAAAGAAAAAGCTTGTAATAGTCTTAATAAGACATTGGTTAGTAAATAAGCAAGAATTAAAAAATAGATATTTATTATGAAAAAGCATTTCCCTTTGATTTCTTTAAATGTGGGTAAACTTATGGACAGTGTTTTAAAGAAAAAAATGTGTCAAAATGGTTTCACTAATATAAATACTTGGTGACTAGTTGAAAATGTCTCCTGTTTATTTTGTTTTTAATGTAAAACTAAATATTTTCTATGGGATTCAAATTTGAACACTGACCAGGTGAAAACATGAGACTTGTCCTTAAGTCATTTTGGGATAGTTTATATATATATATATATATATATATATATATTTTAAAGAAAAACAGACCACTTTAAGGTTCCATTATAATAATTTATTTCACCAGAGACCTTTTAAAGGACTCTGGATCATCAGATAGCACTTCCAAGAGATGAAACGAAATGAAATGAAATGAAAATTCATACTTTTGATGGGTAGAGTAAATTTTTGTAATTTAACAGATGGGGTAATGAGGGGTGGTTTGAGAGACATATTAGGAGAAAGAATTATGATAAAGTGTAAAAGGTTTTTGTGTGACGTGTTTCATTCTTTAGGACTTCATCAGACTAGGTTTGTAGATGCAACTACATGTGCACAAACGAGAAATGCTGGGAATTTAAAATTTAAAATAATATTTTTTTAATGTGTTTTGGGTTTATAACATAGCCAGTTTCATTTAGATTCTTTTTTTTATTTTGTTTACATCACTTTTGTTATTATGAAGGCAGCAAATTCTGAATACTCTCAGTATTTACATGAAGAAGAGAAATATACAGAAAATACTTTCATGCTTCTTCAATACCATAATTATTTCATATTCACCATGAAGCAAAAGGCTGATAAAATACTTAAAAATAGAAACACAATCTTTCCTGACATACCTAACAAAACAAAATATACTGTTCTACCCAGCAAGTCTATCACAAATACAATTGAAAAGAATTTATTTAAACTCAACATGAAATTCATCAGAACTATATCTAAAACAATAAAAGACTTAATTAATACCAAAAAAATAATAAGCTAAAACTTGAAAGAGCATTACCTTTAATAATTGCCACAAGAAATACATTGGAGAAACCTCAATGAATTTAAATAAAAGATTATATGAATACAAAAGGATCTTTTACTAAACAACACACTAAATGTATTAGTTACTCACCATAATGAAACAGACAATAATTTTGATTTAAAAAATGCTACTCTAATTAAAAGAGAAAATAATTTACTATGATGAAAATGTTTAGAAAATGTTTTAAATGCTAGATCATCCACAGTATCACTTCTCAATATGATATCTATACTGATGACACAACTATTTACTCCTGCCTTAATAGTAAGTCTGATCAGTCTGATAATGTCAAATTGGCAGCTGAGCTAAAAAATGACCTACAATCTGTTGTTAACTGGGGTAAGTAATGGCTTGTTAACTTTAATGCTTCCAAATTGAAACTGCTTTCTATGTGTCGTCTGAGAGATCCCTTTTTACCTTCCATCAGCATGGCTGATGCTAACCTCCAGGAGAGTGACTCAGTACACCTTATCAGGCTAACATTTTCCACTGGCATGAAGCAGAAAGATTATATCAAATCAACTGTTATGCCTGTTGCTAGGAAAGTTGGTTCATTGTATCATACTAGACAATTTTTCTCTATCCTACATATTTATAAGTCTATCATTCATCCATGTTTTAAATATTGCTGCCACATATGGTTTGGTATTCCTGTTATTAACAAATTGATCCCACTAAAATAACCATTAGAACTAATAAAAATAAGCATAAACAAGTAAAAATAATAAACAAATAAATAAATTAAAAACTGTCCCCACACCAAAATAACAGAATAGACTATGGTAAGCAATCTAAACATTGAACAAATAAATACCTTTAATTATCTTCCCAGACCAAAACTAACTATTAAATAAGTGACCTAAGCAAATCCCCCCCACAATTTTTTTACTACATTAATAAAACATCAAAAACCGAAAAGAATAAATAATACAGAATGAAAAACAAATAAATTAATTCAAACAAATAAATAAATAAATAAACAAGCCACTCCTGGAAAAATAACAGCTAGAATAGATTACCCACAATGCACTACTGACCTATCTATATAAATAGTCAAGGAAAAGTCCAACATTTGCAGCCTGACGATTGCACCTAGCATGAAACAGCCTGTCGCCTCTGAGTGATGACTTCAATGTTCATTTTTATATTTATATTTGCATACGCTCTATCTATCTCTGATAATGAGCACTTTATCCCATAAATATAGCACACCTTAAAACTATATTTCTTTATATATTTATATATATATATATATATATATATATATATATATATATATATATATATATATATATATATAAATCTCAGTGTAGTTCTATGGAATTTGTAAATACTCATATGTTTACTTCTAGCAAAACATTTAAACTGTTGGCCTAAGTAAAAAGGTATGAAAATATAAGATGCTAGTGTTTCTTAAGTCCTATTTCCTACAAAGTTTATTCTACCTTTTGTACGTCCTGGGTATGATGGTAAACTACATTTTTTTTTTTTTTTTTTTGAAACAATGTTGCCAGCTATACATTTTTTATTCCATACAAAATAGGCATTTAAAATTCATATAAACTGGATTTGGCATTAAATAACCCACAGTGGTTGATATGCCATAAAACCCAAACAAACAAACAAACAAACAAACAAATCTACCTTTTGTAGGCACAACTGAAGAACACTCGACTGTAGCACACATTGTCAGAATTTTATCCTTGTTACCAGGTTGTTGAGAACTATTGTAGAGTGAAATGTGGGTGACTTGACCCGTAATAGTATAGAGAATAGAATCAAGAAGATGAGTTCAAACTCTGGTTGAGACAGTTTGTGTTCACTTCACCCTTATGCCTTTAGGAAAGGCATGAAACCATTTCCCCTTGCAACTGAGTAAAAGTATGGAAGTAGGAATCTTTTATCTCTGTAAAGACAGTCCATCTTGGCTGTCAGATTAATAATCTTGTGATAATAATAGTAATAATTAGTATTATTTTAAATTAAAATTTTTTAAATATTTTATTCAACTCTTTAACAATTCTTAAGCCAGTATAATTTTATTTCTTTTAACATTTTATAAAATTGATAATAAGATTTTTTTACATTGAGCATATTTTTACTTAATTTTAGCACTTTTTAAGATTCCTTTTTTGACACTGCATTCATCCCTTATGGCCCAAACGTATTGTTATCAGTTATAATAACTCACTGCCACTTGAGTTTTCTGGCTGCAAGTTGAGGATCAACCATATAACAAGCAGATTTCAAACATTAAAAAAAAGATATTATTATTTAAAAAAGGAAAAAAAAAGAAGAAAAATACGAAATATCCTCCTGAAAACAAAATCTTGAATAAAACCTACCTTGAAAGAGACAACAATGAAGGCATTTTTGGTAGTGATTTTAAAGATGAAGCCATCTTTATAATTGTTTGAGCTAAATCCCTTCTTAAAATCATTATATGAGCAATGTAAGATAAATCCCTTTGAAAAAAAGAAATTATTTTTTCCTTTCTTTTTCCTGGTAATGTCTCCACCTTGTTAATAACATTCCAGTAAATTTCAACATGTTCAAATATTATGTAGCATTTTTTCTTCTCTCCTAAAACTAGAGCTTAGCCAACAAAGTCAGTTGTCTGACTGATATAAAATTTCCCCAAGTGGGTTGTTCACTCTTCTTTCTAACTTAACAGGTTGTCCTATTAGTAATACCGGCCCAAACAACAACTTAAAGAAAACACCTATCTATGGAAGAACATTTGAACTATAATTAAACAAACTGAAAAAACAATGAATGGGTAAAAAGAATAAAACCTTTTTCTATATTATTTTGTTTGTAAATTTTTGGTAAGTGTGATGACATTGAGGGTAACAGTTTTTTACAGCTAAAATCTGAGCAGGTGAGATAGTTATGGGAGAGTGGTTTACCCAAATTTTCAACCCCTCACTACATTTTTTTGTCAGCCATGGTTTGGTAGTTAATTAATAAATTTTGTCAAATTTTGTCTGGAGAGAGGGATGCAAGGAAAAGCAGGTTCATGCCTTTCCCAAACATGTCAGTATA